>CM051242.1:15316235-16516235 GCA_027917425.1 Gastrophryne carolinensis | reverse complement strand
GGCCAACCCCCCTTTAACCTAGCCTACACTAGGCCAACCCCCCTTTAACCTAGCCTACACTAGGCCAACCCCCCTTTAACCTAGCCTACACTAGGCCAACCCCCCTTTAACCTAGCCTACACTAGGCCAACCCCCCTTTAACCTAGCCTACACTAGGCCAACCCCCCTTTAACCTAGCCTACACTAGGCCAACCCCCCTTTAACCTAGCCTACACTAGGCCAACCCCCCTTTAACCTAGCCTACACTAGGCCAACCCCCCTTTAACCTAGCCTACACTAGGCCAACCCCCCTTTAACCTAGCCTACACTAGGCCAACCCCCCTTTAACCTAGCCTACACTAGGCCAACCCCCCTTTAACCTAGCCTACACTAGGCCAACCCCCCTTTAACCTAGCCTACACTAGGCCAACCCCCCTTTAACCTAGCCTACACTAGGCCAACCCCCCTTTAACCTAGCCTACACTAGGCCAACCCCCCTTTAACCTAGCCTACACTAGGCCAACCCCCCTTTAACCTAGCCTACACTAGGCCAATCCCCCTTTAACCTAGCCTACACTAGGCCAACCACCCTTTAACCTAGCCTACACTAGGCCAACCACCCTTTAACCTAGCCTACACTAGGCCAACCACCCTTTAACCTAGCCTACACTAGGCCAACCACCCTTTAACCTAGCCTACACTAGGCCAACCACCCTTTAACCTAGCCTACACTAGGCCAACCACCCTTTAACCTAGCCTACACTAGGCCAACCACCCTTTAACCTAGCCTACACCATGACTCACCAACCTTTAACCTAGCCTACACCATGACTCTCCAACCTTTAACCTAGCCTACACCATGACTCACCAACCTTTAACCTAGCCTACACCAGGTCTCACCACCCTTTAACCTAACCTACACATGACTCGCCACCCTTTAACCTAGCCTACACTAGGCCGACCACCCTTTAACCTAGCCTACACTAGGCCGACCACCCTTTAACCTAGCCTACACTAGGCCGACCACCCTTTAACCTAGCCTACACTAGGCCGACCACCCTTTAACCTAGCCTACACTAGGCCGACCACCCTTTAACCTAGCCTACACTAGGCCGACCACCCTTTAACCTAGCCTACACTAGGCCGACCACCCTTTAACCTAGCCTACACTAGGCCGACCACCCTTTAACCTAGCCTACACTAGGCCGACCACCCTTTAACCTAGCCTACACTAGGCCGACCACCCTTTAACCTAGCCTACACTAGGCCGACCACCCTTTAACCTAGCCTACACTAGGCCGACCACCCTTTAACCTAGCCTACACTAGGCCGACCACCCTTTAACCTAGCCTACACTAGGCCGACCACCCTTTAACCTAGCCTACACTAGGCCGACCACCCTTTAACCTAGCCTACACTAGGCCGACCACCCTTTAACCTAGCCTACACTAGGCCGACCACCCTTTAACCTAGCCTACACTAGGCCGACCACCCTTTAACCTAGCCTACACTAGGCCGACCACCCTTTAACCTAGCCTACACTAGGCCGACCACCCTTTAACCTAGCCTACACCATGACTCACCAACCTTTAACCTAGCCTACACCATGACTCACCAACCTTTAACCTAGCCTACACCATGACTCACCACCCTTTAACCTAGCCTACACTAGGCCGACCACCCTTTAACCTAGCCTACACTAGGCCGACCACCCTTTAACCTAGCCTACACTAGGCCGACCACCCTTTAACCTAGCCTACACTAGGCCGACCACCCTTTAACCTAGCCTACACTAGGCCGACCACCCTTTAACCTAGCCTACACTAGGCCGACCACCCTTTAACCTAGCCTACACTAGGCCGACCACCCTTTAACCTAGCCTACACTAGGCCGACCATCCTTTAACCTAGCCTACACTAGGCCGACCACCCTTTAACCTAGCCTACACTAGGCCGACCACCCTTTAACCTAGCCTACACTAGGCCGACCACCCTTTAACCTAGCCTACACTAGGCCGACCACCCTTTAACCTAGCCTACACTAGGCCGACCACCCTTTAACCTAGCCTACACTAGGCCGACCACCCTTTAACCTAGCCTACACTAGGCCGACCACCCTTTAACCTAGCCTACACTAGGCCGACCACCCTTTAACCTAGCCTACACTAGGCCGACCACCCTTTAACCTAGCCTACACTATGACTCACCAACATTTAACCTAGCCTACACTATGACTCACCAACATTTAACCTAGCCTACACTAGGCTGACCACTCATTCACCTAGCCTACACCATGGTTCATGGCTCATTCACCTAGCCTACCCAACGGTCCCATCCACCAAGCCTTACACGTCTCACCACCTTTTTACCTAGCCTACAACATGGATCACCAACCACTCTCGGAGCCAACCCCATAGTTCGCCTATTACTCTGCTAGCCTACTCCATGGTACACCGTCCATGCTCCCTGCCTACCTCAATGGTTCTTTAGCATGCCCAGGAATAAAAAGACCATAGGCCGTTCTTTGCAGTATAATTTGGGTATTTTTCAAATACCATTTTTATATAAAGAAGCCATACCCAGCAACATTTTCATTTATGTAACACACCCTTTTTTCCTACCCCATGGCTCACCATTTACTGAACCTTGTGACCCATCACAAAGCTCGTCATCCAACCAGCCTCATAACTTACTGCATGCTCGCCACCCACTAACCCTTGTAGCATATGGCTCAGCACCCACCCACGTAGCAGACCCCATTGCTTGAATCCCAGTGACTCTCCCAGACCAACCAATGGTCTACCACCCACTATGCTAGCCTACCCAATGGATCATTACCCACCCTCTTCCTGGCTACTCCTAATGGTTCTTCAGAATACCCAAAAATAGCAAGAGTATAGGAAGTTCTTCACAGCACACTATGGATATGTTTAAATCTATACGCATATATTTTATTAAATAATTTTTTTTTTAAATGGTTATGTAAAGGTTCCTTGCTTTTTACTAGCCTGAATATTGGACATACCTGGAAAAGAGGACCACATACACAGCGGGTACTCCCCAGTCTTCAGCATGTCTTTGTAATCAAACAGCATGGTGTTCACCCAGGCGATGGGGTAATCCTGGCCGAAGTACGGAACAATACAAAAACTTACTACAAAACCATTAGGCACCAGAACCTTAAAGCAGACCTTAACACTTCAAGGATAATCTGCCACAGAGAGGCTGTAGCTCACCTTTTTAGATTTCTTTTTCATAGACTTGGATTTTTTGGACTTGTCGACCGCATAGAGAGCGAGGCTGAGCCGCGTCATGCGTGGAAGATCACACACGTTTATTTCAAACTCCAAGGTCTGATGCCACTGAGGCTCAGAAGAAGCACTCACTTCATTACTAGCCACAGTTTTGCAGAGGAGCTCACTGCCATGATAGAGACCACAGTAGACCAGCAGCTGCCAGAGACAGAAAAAAAAGAAAGTTACAATGGAGCCATGGCCTAGGTGGGGCCCAGTGTGTCTCGTACAGACTCGGGGACAGAATGGGAGGCTGGACCTCAACATAACAGTGGGATGAATTTTCCCAATTCTCTTCTAATTACAAACCCTATACATTAATACCACTGAGGGCATATGCATGGCTTACTGGCTTTTATCCATATATGCTTCTTCTGGGGCCCCAAGTTCAAGGGACCCATGGCAAGCAATTCCAGTTTATTATCTCAACCATGAGAACCAGTCAGGTAATGCTCATGCTCATCTACTGGGCAATTCTGATGGCATAGCTCTACTCCACCACTCCCCAAACTGCTGTGCCCCAGATTAAAGCAGAACAAAACCCAGCCATGCTGGCACGGGAATCAATCCAAAAGAATTTGACTTTCTTTGGTTTTGGTCCCTTCCCCAGGGATATCCCGAATTAAAATACCCCACAGTGAACCCCCCCCCCCCAGGGGTCTGTATTCACACACCTTTCCCCGATGCATGCATGGGCTCTCATCCAATGGGAGATGTATGCCGTGATTAGGTAATTTAGAAAATGGCTCTGTTGCTTCCGTCCCACCCATTCAGATAGGCAGGGACAGGGGAAGTTCTACTCAGGCCATATAAAGGTCCAGACTTGTGGAGAACTGTCCTCCATTCTCCGACAACCCCCTCCACAACACAGGGTCTGCCAACTACATTAAGTGCAATGAAGCAATGATTTCTGGAGCACATCTACTCCAATTACTGTAATGGGGGGGGGGGGGGGTGCGTGCCAAAGCCTTGCAATGAATGAAGCGAGAATGCTCCAGACACTGGCTAACACAAGGGATGGACATTCATCCACTACGTCACCGGTGAACGAGGAAGGGCCAGAGCGATCTCAGGACCAGATATGTTTTACATGGTGATTTTATGCATTTGTTTTTGCCTAGAGATAGCAAAATGATCCTCACTTACCCCCTTTTTTTTTTACTCTCATTTGAGTATTTGGGGCAGACCTGGCCTAGTGATTGGGAAACCGATCTTGAGGCCTAGGGTTTGTGGCTGGGACATGGCTAAAGTGCTCTTGAGCAAGGCACCCATCCCCCTAACTGCTCCCCAGGTATAGTTATTATGGAGCCTGGTGCTCCAGACACGTGTACACTACTCACTGCTCCTTAGCATGTTCACTGGTGGTTTTCCCTTTGTGTGTGTTCTAACTGCATGGGTGGGTTAAAAGCAGAGCATAAATTCCTATGTATGCATTATTATTCATAGCCAGGATTTTCCTCCTCCCAGGTGCACTGCGTTTTCCCGCTGGGCATCGGCATAAAAACTCACCTCCCTGGCAAACCCACGTTGTAGGAGTGGGACACCAGCCAATCAGCAGCTCATGTTCCAGTCACCTTTTCTAAGCCATTCTGACAGCCTTTAGGCTCCAGTGAGGCCCACGCCCCCTCTTTAATCCTCATCTCCTTCCCACCCCCAGACATTAATCAAATATCAAACTGACACCCATTACAGCACATAGAAAAACTATTACAGATTGTGAGGCATCATGGAAGCCAATTTGTACAGAGACAACATACTCTTACTGAGCTTAATTGTGGAGCCTTAGGTTTTATTATCTCTACTGTCAGTCTAAAAAGGATGCAACAAGAGCAGACGCCCAAACTAGTGGTGCAAGAGAGAGCCAAGTGAGGTTACTAATCACATTACATGGTAGTGTATGGCGATTTTACATTTACCGGCTGCTATTAGTGTTTTTTTTTTTTTTTTTTTTTGTTAGGGTGCAAGTGGGTAAAGGCCCTTTCAGAGCAGCCCTTGTGAAGGAGAAACCTGGCTCTGTGCCCCCCCTCCAACAGCTAAGCCCTCTGCATGGACGCAGTAGATACTCACTACTTCCAAGCCTTCGGCCACACTTACCCTTAACCCTTCATCTGCATTCACATTACATCCATACAGGAGCTGGAAAGTAAACGCCTTCTCCAGACTCCACAGCGAACACTGATGCGGCTAAGAAAAGAAGAGCGATTAGCCATAAAATCCCGGAAGACCCCTTTAATTAGGAGGAGATGGCGATACAGATAATGGATGCTTACCTTTTTAGAAGGTAGAGGAGGGGGCTTGTGGCGACTTTTATGGCCGAGGATAGAGGGATCTCCCTGCTGGCCGGGCAGCGTGGAGGCGACGGCGACAACGGTAAGGTGCACAGTCCAGTTATTTTGTAAGCACTGGCTGATGTACTGAAACACAAGAGAAAATGGATCATGGGTTTTATTCCTCAGCTCACCTCCTTCCTAACAGCAGCCTTTGTCAGGTCGCTCCATGCCAGGGAAATAAGGCAGCCATGAGGCACGCCATGCACAAAGGTTGCAGGCAGAGGAGGGTCATGCTCAGGGCCGGCTCCAGCATAGGGCAAATCTGGGCAATTGCCAGGGCCCTTGGCATCTTCAGGGGCCCACTCAGGCTCACACTTGGCCATGGTATTATTTAACAGTGGACCCAACCACTGAATGCCGGGTGCTGTGTGCAGACTTGCTCATGGCTGACCTCAACAACAGGGGCTGATCAGCAACAATGGAGAAGGTGGCCTGGAATAGAGGGCAATTGATGGAAGCTCAGAAGGTGGCGAGAACCAGGTGACAGCTGACAAGGACTGGAGGGTGATCAGCAGCAGGAGATGACCCATTTGTGGCAGCGGAGCTGAAAGGTGACATCATGTGACACTACTACTACTACTACTACTATTAAGACTCTCCTGCCCAAGGGCCCCCACAAACCTGGAGCCGGCCCTAGTCATGTTAATCATTTGGTCAAGCAAGTTTAACTTTGGGTTATGCTTTTGGATGTGAATTACAACCTGCCTCTGATTGAGCATTTTAACTTTAATTTTTTTTTAAATTTTCCACAATAAAATCACCTGTACCTGCAACTGGGCCATTTTTCGGGTGTGGCTCCAATAATAATATAATATTTTCCTTAAAGAGAAAGTCCTTTCCTTTTCAGACCTCAGATCGGATATGCCAACAGACACAAGGCAATCCACTCACCTACCAACTGCTCATCTCCACGCGCAGTAAAAAATAAATAAATAAATATGTATACTTGCCTGGTCCATGGTGGAAGTCTAAAGTCGTTCTATCAGCCATCGTAGACCCAGTGCTGCAATTGAGTGCCAGAATGGTCATTCATAAACTTTGCAGCACCGCATCTGCTGCACAAAAAAAAAAAAAGAAGGGAAAGCCCAGCAATGAAAAGGAGGGTATATGCTTTACCTGATTTTATCAATCAGGTTTAGCGAGGAAAGCAGAATTTTCCCTATTAATTCTTCCCTAAAGGGCAAGTCCCCCCACATGCCGGTAGTATTACTCACCTATCCCAGCACCCCTTTTGCTCTGGCTGGCCCGTCACATCACCCTGCTTCTCACAAGCTCTGTCAATGGGAACCCCTGTTAAAAAGGTTGAACAAACACTGGGGCTGGATAAAGCCAGTATGTACTGCACACTTTGAGCATCTATAAATATAAATCTTTATTAAAGTGGTCCTTGCCCCCGGGGCACCCCGATTGAACAAACTCACCTCTTCCCGGTCCTACGACGCATGTGCGGCCACTTGTGCAATCAGTGTGCTCGGATCCGCTCGAACCTCTGCATCTAGGAGCTTGTCTGGCAGCACGCTGGCAGTCGCATCCCCCACTCCCCCCTAACAGGGAGTGTGCCCGCCATTCACAAATGCCTGGCGCAGGCACGCGCCCCGGCTAGAGGGATAGCAGTGATGCGGCCACTGCTCACGCATGTGCCGTTGTACCAGGAACGAAGGCGAGTTTATGGGCGACTGGGGGGAAATCAAACCACACAGCGATTCTGGATGCCCTGGGTGGAGGGAATCAATTTATAAGATTCCCGGGCCGATCTTTGTGGGCTTTCTTCCACTTTAAATAATTTAGGCACAAAAAGTAAAAAAACAGATGAAACCACTTAAAAAAAAAAATGAGACACAGCCCAAAGATGTTACAAACACCAAAAAACAAAGGTTGATCTTGCATAGTCTTATGCGTCACATGGTCGGGGGGGGGGGGGGGTGTTCTACAATTGCCGGCTCGGTGACAACCCATCCTCTGTTAGTTTTGACTACTTTGACCAAGTGAGACACACAACGGGGCATTCCAATTTCTGATGCTACGGGGCAGGCTAGCACGCTAAAAAACTCCAGGGGTGGCTGGCACGGCTTTTTAGTCACTTCAATTCCTATAAAAGGGTCACAGAAAAAAAAAAAAAAAAAAGAAGAAGGATTCCAACCTATAAGATGAATATAAAATGAAGAATCAACTACGTTTTTAGATTTTGGATTTTAGGTCTGTACTCAGCAACCTTGAGACGGTCAACGGGAAGGGGAGCAGCTAACTCTATTGGGGGTTCCTTTGAATTTCCCCCTAATAAAAAAATGGACTACACAAACCCAACCCTTAGGTCTACCTTACCTTTTATTCAGCACTCTCACCTTGCCACAGAATCAAATCTTTGCTGGGACCACCATAGTTAGTCGAAAAAAAGATTTTAGCATACCCACCGTAAAATCACTTGATATTTGCAAGGAAAAGATCTCGTCAGCACGTATGTGGGGTCTACCCAAGTGATAGATTAACTGTTTTTATTTCCACGCGTGGAAATATTTTTGTTAATAGTCTACATATAGCCGACAGCAGCAAATGTGATGCATGTCATGCAGGTTGAAGGCTCTAAACACACATACTCACTTTAAACCGACACAGAGGATAGTGGCCATAGATATATTCCAACATGCCATTGACCTGCAGGGTGTAATCCTCCGGGCGTCCGGGGCAAGGCTGGCCAGACACATTGGACTTTTTCTTTAGTGCCAAGCGGGTGATGGAGATGGGATAGTCTCGAGGAGACACTTGCAGGGTGAAGCTTTGCTGTAGGAGAGGGAGTATTAACAATAGCAAATAAAGCAAAAATATATATATATATATTTTATTATTTTTTATTGTTTTTATTATACACACAAAAGGAGGAAAAATTAGTAATTGTTGAGGCTGGCTACATGTGCCCCATTCATTTCTAATCTTATTTCTGTGGTTATAGCATCCATTGTATGATTGTATACAGAGGGCATGACTTAAGGTGGGCCAAAACCCACCCTGGAGTCTGAGACCCCAGGGCATCTAGATTCGAGATGCTATGCTGTGTAAAACACCCCAGGTTGCCCAGTAAACTCACCCTCTCCCGGATACAGCGGCACGTGTGCGAGCAGCGCCGCTCCCTGCTTTATATTTAGCAGGACACGCATTCACACCAGACACTTGTGAATGGCTGGCACAGGCACGCTTCCCGTTAGAGGGTAGCAGGGATGCGGCCGTTGGCGCACTCAGGTCCGCTCATCGGGACACAGCTGGAGCAGAGTCTTAAACGATCCTTAGATGAGTGGACGGGAGCAGTTCCGAGCATGCTGATTGGACACATGCGCCGTAGGACCGAGGAGAAGTGAGTTAGTTCAAGCGACCTGGGGGGGGGGGGGGGGGGGAGCTAGGGGTTCACACAGCAGATCAGGGTGTCCCGGGTGCCAATGACCAAAACTCAGGATAGTCAAAATTCTGGGTTTTGGTCCACTTTAAAACAGCATCCAAACAAACACAGAGGCCTTTGCCTTCAAATTTTTTTTTTAACATTTGGTCATGGCGTTCCACTTGTAGCATGTACTGGGTTTCTTGGGTCCTTACAGTATGTCCAAGTATGGGTAACGCTAGAATATGACTGGTCTAGACCGATATTGCAGATCTAGACAGGTATTGTGGATGCCACACAGCGGCGCCATCTGAGTAGATGCTGGTCCATCCCCCATTCAAGTAAATGGGCAGGCACATACACAAATCAGGAGATAATGCTTTGGGCAGTCTCCCAGTGCCCACCGGCCAAAGCGGTGATGACTGCACAGGATTTGGAACAACGTAAGCCGTTCTGCCTCCGCACCAGGGGAGGGGCTTCTAGAGACTGGATTCCCGGATGCGTGGCAATAAAACATTGCGCAGCCAGCAATGAGGTGCGTGGCAGATTTCAAACAGATATACTCGGATATGCCTGGCGCCTCTGTGCACAGTGGTATAGCACTTTATACTGGGAACAGGTAACATTTTTTATTTTAACCCCCTGCACTGAGTGCTGGGGGATGGATCCAGATGACTGTCGTGTCTTGTTAATGTTAGATTATCCATTGGGTTATCATTGCAGTCTTAACCCAATGGACAAGGAGAAAGAATAGAACAAGATAGAAGAAAAAAAAAATACAATTCTGTGATTACTCACCTGTAGAATTGATATTATGAGTACACAGTACGTCCTGCTCCAGATAGAATACTTACACTCGGGTATTACTCTGCCAGATGGCGCTGGACTGCAGAGACATCGAAAATAGGCTCCTCCCGGCCCCTCAAATACCCAGGGAATTCCAGTAATCACAGAATTGTATTATTCTTCGTATACAGTACGTCCTGCTCCAGATAGAATACTTACACTCGGGACATCAAATATCAGTGTCCATAAAGTAGGGTGGGAACCCCAAAGTGACAGCAGACAGTTTAACCCTTTAAATGCCAAGCACGTAGTTTCTACGTGGTTGCTTCTCCTACCGTTAAGTGCCAAGCACGTAGAAACTACGTGCCTGGCATTTCCCCCAAACAGTTAAAAAATAGAAAAAAAAAATCACTTACCTCCGGTATCCCTGTGAAGCCTGGGGTCCCCTCTTCCTTGGGGGGGCATCCGATCGCCCCCCCGTCGTCCTCCGTCTTCAGGGGGGGGCCCGAAACCAGCCGCCCCCCCCCCCCCGTTTCCAGCGCTGACTCGCCGCTGTAAAAAAAAAAAAAAATAAAACTGTCATTTACTCACCTCCGCGCCCGAGCCTTCTGTCCGGGTCTCCTCTTCACCAGGGGGGGGTCCGATCCCCCCCCTGGGCTGCGCAGTCTTCAGGTGAGGACCCTCTTCCGGGTCCTCACCTCTTGTAATGGCGGCGATGGCCGCCGCCGCTTAGCCCCGCCCATTGTGGGAGGAGCGGGATGACGTCATCCCGCTCCTCCTATACCCCCTCCGAGCTCCGGCATCTGTCAGATGCCGGTGGTGATCGGAGCAGAGCGGGTGTCAGGTGAGGAGGCTCCGATCGGAGCCCCCTCGCCTGTCACCCGCCCTGCGCCGATCACCACCGGCATCTGTCAGTGAGGTGATCGGCGCGGGACAGCGGCGAGGGACGTCGGATCGGAGGTGAGTATGGTGTAAAAAAAGAAAAATAAAATTTTTTTTTTCTCTGTGTGTGTGTCATTTTTTTTACTATTAACCCCTTGTGAACTGGTAAGGGGTCCATGACCCCTATACCAGTTCACAAGGCTGGGGAGATGGCAAGCCACCTGCGCTAGCGGGTGGCTTGCCATTAACCCCTGGCACCCCCATTACCTGCCTCCCCAAAGGCCAGGGGGGGGCAGAAGAGCCCGGGCCCACATGGGCTATGTGGGCTCGTAGGCTGCAGGGTGGGGGGGCCACAAAAGCTGGCCCCCCCACTCTGTGCCTACAAGCCCCCATAGCTGGTCCCGGGCTGGTTACTTTGGGTAAGGGGGACCCCACGTCAATTTTTTTTTTGATTTTTAAGGGTTTTTAACCCTTAAAAATCAAAAAAAAAAAATGGGGTCTCCCTCCCCTGGGAGGGGGGACCCTATGTCATTTTTTTTCCCGATTTAACCCTTTGTAGTGTGTATGGTATTTGTATTTTTTTTGTGAATGTTATAAAATACTTGTTTCAGTTAGGGGGGTCTCCTGGGCAGGAACGGGGGGCTACCGATAAATATGTGGTACCGTTCTAATCGGTAGAAATGGGGCTTTCACATGCAATATGATTTTCCTTAATAAAATACATTTTTTATTTAAAATAAAGGAGTCAATTTTCTAAAAAAAATTTTTTATTTATTTATTTTTTTTTTCACTTAATAATATTGTAAAAAAAAAAAAAAAAAATTACAAACAAGACATTTCATGTTAAAGTCTAAACTCTGCTGCAAAAAATATATATATAATTTTTCTGAAAGTTACAGCAAAAATGGCGCAAAACATGTCGCAAAACATGACGCAAAATGGGGAAAATGGCCTGTCAACAGAGGGTGACAAAATCTCAAGTAGGCTGGCAATTAAAAGGGTTAATAGTACCTATGCATGTTGGGTATTGTTCTGTTCGGGGGACCTTGCGCTTTCAGACTTAGCTTGTTTTTTCTGGTTTGCATATTTATATTTTAGGAAAAGGTGTTTTTTATTCAGCTTTTTTATAAATTTTTTAGGGAAACCCTGCGCAACCAAAGAATTCTTTGAGGAATTAATTCCAGAAAGATGAGCCCACTACAACAAGCTGGGTACCCTTAAAAAGCTTAACGTGTGTACTTTCAGGGAATATATGGTTTATGGGGGATATTCCAAATGTAAAGGGTTGTTTTGGTTGAAAAATCGCAAGGTGCGCACTTTGTCTGCAGAGCTGAAATTTTCAAGTAAAATTACCGTTATGCGCATGCTTTACTTTGGGGTGTTTGGCAACTCTTCCCTTGACAGAACCTATGCATGTTGGGTGTTGTTCTGTTCGGGGGATGTTGCGTTTTCAGATTAAACTTGTTTTTTCTTGTTTGTATATAGTTTTTTTAGGAAAATGTGGCTTTGATTCTGCTTTTTTATCCTTTTTTTAGGGAAACTCTTTGCAACCAAAGATTACGTTGAGGGATTACTTCCAGAAAACTATGGCCACATCCACAAGCTTGGTACGCCTAGAAAGCCTGAGGTGTGTACTTCCAGAGAATATATAGTTTGTTGGGGGTATTTCAAATGTAAAGGGTTGTTTTTCTGGAAAAAACGCAAGGTGCGCATATTGCATAGCATAGTTGTATTTTATCTGAAAATCTCCTAAAGCGCTGTTTCAGTTTGGGGGAGTCTCCTGGGCAGGAAAGGGTGTCTACCAATACATATGTGGTACCGCTGTAACCGGGAGAAATTGGGATTTCACACGCAATAAGATTTTATTGACAAACTTACATTTTTTATTCCAAAAAAAACTACAATATGTAAAAATTTAGTTTTTTTTTTTTTTTTTGCACATATTTCACCCAAAAATATTAAGAATACACCTAACAAATGACAAACAAGACATTTCATGTTAAAGCCCAGACTCTGCTGAAAAAAACAATATATCATTTTCCTGGGAAATCCCTGGAAATCCCTTCAAAAATCACATTTGAACATGGGGAGCGCAAAATAGTGCAAAATGGTCTGGCAACAAAGGGTGACAAAAACTCCAGGTAGGCTGGCACTTAAGGGTTAAACCACTGCCGTCTGCAGAACCTTGCGGCCAAAAATACAGTTTTTGTGAGTACCTTTAAAATGGGTATTATGAGTGTGCCATACACTCCACTGCGATCTTCATGACATGTGGGTAATCTCCAGTAGAGGGCGAACTTCTGCAGAGATGAATATGCAAAGAAAGCCCCTCCCGGTCCATATATACCTGGGACCTCCCACCAATTCCCCAGTGTAAAAAAGCAGTAAGGGGACCAGGAAGAACCAATTATAACCTTAACAATCAAAACCAATGGTTCACCATATAAAAGCCCCAGAATACCTGAAAAAAAGGGTGAGGCGAAGTTGAGTGTATGGCACACTCATAATATCCGTTTTAAAGGGGAGTACTCACAAAACGGTATTATTCTAAGTGTGCCATACACTCCACTTCGATCTTCATGACATGTGGGACATCCAATAGCAGTGTCCGTCATGGGTGGGAACCAGAAACAGTAAAGAATGTACCAACTCAAACCACTGCAGCTTGCAGAACCTTGCGGCCAAAAACAGCATCTGCTGAATCCCGCACATCAACCTTGTAAAACTTGGAAAAGTATGAACGGAAGACCAAGTAGCAGCCTTACAAAACTAGTTCAACAGAAGCCTGGTGCTGAAAAGCCCAGGATGCACCAACAGCACGAGTAGAGTGCGCAGTGACCCTAAAAGGAGGAATCCTCCCCTTAGCAGAATAGGCCCCAACAATGGCCTGACGAATCCATTTGCTAATCGTAGACTTAGCAGGCGCCACGAAAAAGGCGTCCGTCTTGCGGAAGGAAGAAGTGGTCACCAAATAGTACTTCACACAACGAACAACATCCAAATTGTGCAGAACCCTCTCCTTGTCATTGTTAGGCTTAGGACACAAAAAAGGGGAGACCAATATCCTGATTGAGGTGGAAAGCAGACACCACCTTAGGAGAAGAAAATCTGGCTTAAAACGAAAAACCACCTTATCCTGGTGTCTCTCAAAGTAAGGGGCCTGAATCGACAGAGCAGCCAACTCAGACACGCCTAACAGAGGTAATAGCCACCATGAAAGCAACCTTCTGAGTGAGAACCGAAAGAGCAATATCCTGTAGCGGCTCAAAAGGAGGACACTGGAGAGCCGAAAGAACCAAATTCCAATCCCAAACGGGAACCACAGCCTTCCGAGGGGGGCGCACATGCGCGACCCCTTGGAAAAAAGGTCTTAACAAGCGGGTGTAAGGCAAAAGACCTCTGGAAGAAAACCGACAGAGCAGAAACCTGTCCTTTCAAAGTACTAAGCTGGAACCCAAGATCCAGATTATGCTGAAGAAACTCCAAGATCCTAGGGATCGAAAACACCCTGCAAGGCAAGGCCCTAGCCTCACACCAAACAATATAGGACCTCCAAGTTTTATAGTGAATGCCAGAAGAGGACCGCTTCCTAGCCCTAATCAAGGTCTGAACAACAGCCGCAGACAAACCTTCCTCCTTCAGAATGGAGGTTTCAGCAGCCAAGCCATCAAAGCCAGCGTTTGTAAATTGGGGTAAAGCAGTTGACCCTGAGATAACAGATCCGGCAACAAAGGAAGCCGGTACTGATCTACAGCCAGCCATACAACGTCTGCGTACCAAACCCTTCTTGGCCACCTTGGAGCCACCAGAATTGCTGGTGCCCCTTCTAGAACCAGTTTGCGAACTACCTTGCCCAGCATGGAGATAGGCGAAAACAGGTACAGAAAACCCAGATCCTTCCAAGCAAGGGACAAAGCATCCACTGCCAGAGATAGCGGATCCTGAGAAAGAGACACAAAGGCCGGAGTCCCCCCCTTGCGGCAAAGATCCAGAAAAACCTCAGGATTGAGAGACCACTCTCCTTGGCGAGAGGATCCCCTGCTCAGGGAATCTGCCTCCGTGTTCTCCACTCCCGGAATGTAGACTGCCGAGATGCAAGGAACATTGCTCTCCGCCCAGTGCAGGATCAGAGAGACTTCCCCGAGGGCACTCCTGCTGCGAGTCCCTCCTTGGTGATTGATGTAAGCTACCGCCGTTCGGTTGTCTGAACGAACCTGAACCGGTAGACCCTGTAAATGTGAGGTCAGCCGAGCCAGAACCAGTCGGATGGCTCTGAGCTCCAAGACATTGATGGGTGTGTGAGCCTCCTGAGGACCCCACACCCTGCTGAACTGATGACTTTTCCAATAACCTCCCCAGCCCAACAGGCTGGCATCCGTGGTGACCGTCTCCCAACAAGGAACCAGAAAGGATCTGCCCTTCAACAGGTTGCTCGATTCCAGCCACCACCGAAGGGACTGCCGAACCCTGGGAGAAAGGTTGATCCAATGACTGCGGACCCCTGTCCCAATGCGTCAATAGGTGAAGTTGAAGAGATCTCATGTGAAACTGTGCAAATGGTACCGCCTCGAAGGAGGACACCATCAATCCCACCAGTTTCATCCCCTGTCGGATAGAGGGACAAGGATTGGCCAGAAGAAGGCGGATCAGACCCTGAATCCCCTGCACCTTGGTCTGGGGCAGAAACACTCTGGCCTAAATGGTATCCAGATTCATGCTCAGAAAATCCAATTCTGTGAAATACTCACCTGTAGAATTGATATTATTTGTATACAGTACGTCCTGCTCCAGATATAGTACTTACACTTGGGTTATCCGCCGCCAGATGGCGCTGCACTGCAGAGACATGCAAAAACAGGCTCCTCCCGGCCCTCAAATACCCGGGGACTTTCCACAAATCCCCAGCATTGAAAAGCAGTGAACAAGAAGCCGGGAGAATTAACCACCAAAACTGGTAACTATAACAATGGTAACAATCACCATACAGGGGATCCAGAATAATGCAAAAAAACATGGTGGGGTGGAGCAGGACGTACTGTATACAAATATCAATTCTACAGGTGAGTATTTCACAGAATTGTATTATTCTTAGTATACAGTACGTCCTGCTCCAGATATAGTACTTACACTTGGGACATCCAATAGCAGTGTCCAGAAAGTAGGGTGGGATCCCCAACAAATCCCCAACAAAATGACAACAGCAGACAGTTTAAAACCACTGTCACCTGCATAACCATACGGCCAACACAGCATGAGCTGAGGCCCTAATATCAACTTTGTAAAACTTTGCAAAAAGGTATGAACAGAAGGCCAAGGTAGCGGCCTAGCAACCAGATCAACAGAAGCCTGGTGCTGAAAAGCCCAAGAGGCATCAAAACACAAGTAGAATAAGAATCAAAAGCGAAAAGGAAGATTCTGGATTGTTGTAATAGGCCTGACAAATCCAATCGCTAACAGTAGACTTGGCGGATGCCAAAAAACCCTTCCAAGTACCAGAAGGAACATCCATTCAGGCAATAACCATGGCCAAAACCACCCAACTCCCCGAGAGCAGACGAGATCGGGCACATTCAGGATGTAGTGACCATAGGCCCCAAAGGAACATCAGTTCTCCTGAGGGACACAGTGACTACCAAGGAAAAAACTTCCAACACCTATTCAAGGGATGCAGAACCCTTTCCTCAGCGTTGCTAGGAAAAAGGCACAGCAGGAAGAACAATATCTCAATCGATGAACATAAGACACCACCTTATCCTGGCTTCAGGCGGAACACCACCTTATCCTGGTGTATTAAAAGAATGGGGGCTAAGTAGACAGAGCCGCCCGCTAACACACGCCTGACCAAGGTAACAGTCACCAGAAGGACAACCTTGAGGGTAAGAACAGCCAGACAGCATCCTGAATAGGACCAAAGGGACAAAACCCTGCAAGCAGACAGAATGAAATTCAATTGAAATCCCAGCAGGGACCATAGAATTACATGGGGGACGCACATGAGTACCCCCTGAAAGAAGTCTTAACCAAGGAAGACTAAGCCAGAGACTACTAAGGCAAGGTGGACAGGGCAGAACCTGACCCATCAGAGTACTGAGTTGGAGAACCAACTCCAAATCATGCTGAAACCAAATCTAGAACCCTGGGAACCGAGAACGCCCAACAGGGAAGAGATCTAGACTCACACCAATCAATATGGGTATGCCATTACCCATATAAAAGACAAAAGAAGAAGAGGAAGAAGCTTGCTCCTAGCCTTCCATAGGCTCAATCACCGAGACAGATAAGCCTGTCTCCATCAAGATGGATGTTTCAGCAGTCAGGCCGACTAGGCCAGAGTCTGTAGATTGGAGTGACGTAAAGGGGGGCCTGAGTGAGCAGAGCTGGCACTCCTGGCAAAAGGTGCAGAAAAACTACAGTCCTCGGTACCATAACCACATTCTACTAGGGCACCTGGGGGCCACCAGAATCACTGGTCCCCTTACCAGAGCAATCTTGCGCAGAACCCTGCCTAGCAGGGGGAATGGAGAAAAGACATACAGAACAAAACGTCCAGCCATGACGTTACTAAGGCATTCGGACCACTGCCAGAGGATCCTGGGACAGGGAAACAAGCTTGTGATAGTGACGGAACACAAACAGATCCACAACTGGTTGGACCCCATAGTGACACAAGGATTAGCACATCCCGTCGCAGAGGGGCTCCACCGGAGCGAATATCACCGATATGCAGGGAACATTGTCTCCACCAGATTAGGAACATAGACACTTCCTGGAGGGTCCACCAGCTCCAGGCCCCTTCCAATGATTAATGTAGGACACTGTCGTCAGACAGACAGAGCGCCCCCAAACTGGCAGGCCCAGAAGGGAAGTAGTCAAGCGAGACAGAACAAACTGAAAACGCTCACCGTTTCAAACATCAATAGGCGTAAGGCCCTTCTAAGGGCCCCACCACCCCCAGAATCGCAGAGAGTTTCAGAAGAAAACCCTCCCCCTTCAACCTGATCGGTCACCATGGATGCCAACCTTTTCCAGGAAGGGGCAAGAAGGAACTGCCCCCAGACAGGTTCCTTGAGTTCATCCACTCCAAGAGAAAATTTCTTACTAGGTGGGAAGGCCCACAGACCCTATTCCAGGGATGCCGGATCCCTGTCCTGTATTAACAATAGAAGTCGCAGAAGGGCCCAAGGGGAACTGAGCATAAGGGACTTCTTCCGAGCAAGCCACCAACGGGCCCACCAGCTGCATCTCTGCCTGGTGAAGGGACCGGGACAGCAATGAGGGACTGAGCCCATGTGACCAGATTGTCCACTTTATTGCGGAGAAGTGAAGATTCTCGTTTGAACCTAATCCAGATTCATTCCTAGTAATTGAATTACCAATCAAGCGGACAATGAGGACTTGGGGTGAATGATCACCCATCCAAATGACTCCCAATGGACACCATCAGCCGGGTATCCAACTTAGCCTGACGTAGAGACTGGGAAGTGAAAAAGGACGTCCAGGTAGGTCATCGCGCGGACGCCCCTTGGTCATCAGAGACATCACCCCCGTCAGCACCTGGGTGAGCACTCTGGGAGCTGAAGAGAGGCCAGATAACAAGGCCACAAGTAGCAGTGTTGGACTTCCAACACGAACCTGAAGAGCCTCGGTGTCCTAAAGGTACAGGGATGTGAACATAAGCATCTTAGAGCTCCACAGACGGCAAGAAGCCCCCTGGGTGCAAGGCGCTGATGGCCTATCTCAGAGTTTCCATGCAGAAACTGCCTGTAATTGGAGAATTGCTGTGAATCCAGAATGGGCCAACCTGACCCATCCTTTTGGGGGACTGTGGAAAAGTTGGTGCAGCGGCCCCTGCCTCTGCCTGTTAAGAGCAATATGCAAGTGACCCCTCAGACCCCGCAGGCCTTGCATGGCCTGTGCCAGCAACTGAACAGCGGCAGGGACCAGGAGTACCTGGGACCTGATAAAACTGGGGAAGGCCGCGCAGCAAACTCTATCTTGTATCTGGAGGACACAACCTCCTGAATCCACCAGTATGAGGCCTAAAGCCTCCTGACAAGAGCAAAGTGCCGCAGCCATCCTCTCACCCAGACGGGCAAGGGCGCCCCATCACGCTTGAGGGGGATTGGTGGAAGATTTAGGCTTAGCCCCGCCGGAGGGGCCAGAGCGTTGTCTGCTGCTCCCGGGGCCGGAGTCTGCGTGAGCCCCACGAAGGACACCCCTGGTTCTTGTTTAACACTAAGGAAGGGGGAAATAGAGGTGCTCCTGCCCTGAGGGGGCCTAGACGGCCGCCTGCGTTGGGGTGACTTACCCTTTTTACCAAACAGGTCTAGACGGGCCCCAAACAAGCGTAGCCCTCTAAAGGGAAGCCCAGTAAGAGTCTTTTTAGTAGCATCGTCAGCACCCCACTGTCGCAGCCAAACCAAGCGACGTATAGCCACCACAAGGGCAGAAGTTCTTGCACACATTTTAATGGTGTCGTCCAACGCTAATAGGATACATTTTACAAACACATCACAGTTGGAGAGTGCAGTAAACACATCCCAGGAGAGATTATCAGAGTGATGATCAAGCATCTTTCTGACGAGGGTTCTAGCAGCCACTGCAGTAATAGCCGTGGCACAGACCGGGCGCAACGCCGTCCCTGCACAAGAAAAGGCGTGGGAGGCCAGCAGCTCAATGTGCCGGTCCTCAGCATCCCGAAGGGTATTATGAGCAGGGGCTGTAATAAAGGGGGGGTTAGGAACCCCTATGATCGGGGCATCCACCACGGAGGGGGGGGGGGGGATGACCAGCAATTAACCACCTCAGGGGCAAAGGAGTATTTCCTATCCCAGTCCCCTGGGACCCCTGAAAGTTTACTGGGGCATTCCCATTCCTTGAGGACAAGAGCATGTTGCTGTATGGAAACGCTCCCCTCTCGGCTTGGAAGCTTCACCAGGGAGAGAGATAGACATAGCCCTAAAGACCTTAATCAACAAATTGTCAGTGTCATACTGGGCCCAGTATTCAGGTTCAGAGTCGTCATGACTCCTCGGCCTCTCATCAGATGAGCCCGAGTCAGAGAATAGCTCTCCTTCATCAGAAGGGGAATAGTCACACGGAGTAGAAAACTCCTCAGTTCCCATAGGAAAAACAGAAACAGGAGACGTCAAGTGCTGCTTCTTACCCTTGCGCTCTGACAACCTCGCAATGATCTGTTCAGCCGTGGGAAGTCTGGAAGACGCAACAGGCTGCAACTCCCCCTTTGTATGCGACTCAGCAGGAGTGAGATTTAAGCATGGGGAAATAGGTGAAATGAAGTGAGGTGTAGCCACTGGCAGGCCTGATTGCAGAGCAATGGTGTTCACCGGTCTGAAAGACACAAAGAAGAAAATGGTGTCAGAACCAAGAAAACTATAATGAGAATAAGCCGCCCGCGAGGGCACTTACAGTACCACGGTAAGCAGGAGTATCCCACGCGTCACGCGCTGACAAAATGGCGCCGTGTACCTCGAAGGGCGGGCAGCGTTTCATGACGCGGAGCGCGCCAAAACAGACCCCGCCCTCCCGAAGAGTGCAAAGTCCAACAACAGGCAATGAGGACACGTAGGTGTCTGAGGTAACGCCGCCGCCGCCCGTCGCAGAACCTTCAACTAAGGAAAGAAACGCGTGCGGCGGCGGCAGTCATGCAAGTAAAATACATAGAAAGGGCGCGGTGGCTGACACCATATCTATAAGTCCAAAGACAGACAAAGGCCATATACGTGCAAGGATCCAATACAGACCACACAAGCACACACCCCCCTTTCTTCCCCCCCCCCCCCCCCGACTACGGGGGGAACGAGGGAGGATGGCGGCCCTTGGTACAGGGCCCACCGCTACAAGGGGCAGTAACGCGGGAGGGGCATCCCATAGAGGCTCACCGTCAGCCTACACCGCCTACCCTTTGGTGGGGGACTGCGGAGGAGCAGCGCTCCATAAGCACGCGTGGTGCTGCCTACCTTCACCCGACCAGCGCAGCCCAGGCTGGGAAGCACAACACAACGAGGACGGGTGGGAATAGTCCAACAGGGCCGCAGGCTTTAATAGCCCCGCTCACCTGCGAGAGAGTGATACTTCATGTCTTCGCAGTCAGCACTGCAGAGAAATCTGGGGATTTGTGGGAGGTCCCTGGGTATTTGAGGGGCCAGGAGGAGCCTGTTTTGCATGTCTCTGCAGTGCAGCGCCATCTGGCGGAGGATAACCCAAGTGTAAGTACTATATCTGGAGTAGGACGTACTGTATACTAAGAATATCTGAGCCAACAGTCTATCAGTGTCATCTGGGGCCCAGGGGACAGAGCCAGAATCGTCGTGACCCCTGGGCCTCTCATCAGATGACCCTGAGTCGGAGAATAGCTCCCCTTCCTCCAAAGGGGTATAGCCAGACAGTTCCAAAAACTCATCAGCTTCCATAGGGAAAAGCCTTACGCGCCAAAGTATTAGCAATCAACTTCTCAACACTAGCCAGTCTAGAAGACACATCAGGCTGAGAATCCCCACTCGTATTTAACTCAGTAGGAGTGAGATTTAAGCTTGGGGGAGTAGGTGAGGTGAAACAAATCGCAGACTCAGCCACTGGAAGGCCGGATTGCAGCGCAAGCACCTGTTCAACACAGGGTACACAGACTTGTCCTTGTCAGTGTCAATATGGGACTCCCCACAAGCTACACACAGCCGGACTTGTCCCGAAGGAACCCCGAGCACTTTATCCTGAGATGCCTCCATATGGTGATTATAACGGCACAATAGACCGATAGGGATTGACGCTATAAAAGCAACCCGGGATGCCCCAATAACCCGCTAGGGACGTGGGAGTAAATAACTAGGCCTCACAAGTTAATAAACTAAATAGAGGGAGTAGGGCTGGGAGAAGCCAAGAGGGTTCGGCCCGACTGAAAGACATAAGCAAAAAAGGAAGCCGTAAGCATACAATAAGAACATCGTTAATAAAGCCGCCCGCGAGGACACTCACAGACAGCAGTAGGTAGAAGCCCGTCACACAGCAGCCAGAACCAAGCAGAAAATGGCGTTGGTATACCTCAAGGGGCAGGCCCGCATGAACAGCGACGCGGAACGTGCCAAAGACGGGCCCCGCCCCCCCCCCAAGAGCGCGAAGCCATACAAGCAGCCAATGACGGCGCACCAGCGCCTGAGGTAACGCCGCCACCTATAAGCGGTGGTGTTCCACAGGGAAGCGCGCACGGCGGCGGCAATTACAAGGCACAATAAGTGAAAACAAGTCAGCGCAGCGGCTGACACCAAGCATAATGAAGTGAAGCACAAGGCCAATACACATATATACACACCCCCCCCCCCTCCCTCCCTCCCCCGAAGGCTACAAGGAGAGTGAGGGAGGACAGCCGCCACTTAACAGGACCCACCGATAGACAGGGGCAAGGGGCAATAGCGCAGGGGGGGCATCCCATAGAGGCTCACCATATGCCTATACCGCCTACCCTTTGGTGGAGGATTGCAGTGGAGCAGCGCTCCTAAGCACCTATAAGCGGTGATGCCTACCATCACCCGACCAGCGCAGCCAAGGCTGGGAGGCAATTACTGATGGAACGGGTGGGAATAGTCCTACAGGGCCGCAGGCTAATAGCCCCGTTCACCTGCGAGTAGAGAGAGTCATCGTCTTGTCCTTCGCAGTCCAGACTGCAGCGAAGATCTGGGGATTGTGGGAGGTCCCTGGGTATTTGAGGGGCCGGGAGGAGCCTATTTTCTATGTCTCTGCAGTCCAGCGCCATCTGACGGAGTAATACCTGAGTGTAAGTAATCTGGAGCAGGACGTACTGTATACTAAGAATAAAAAGAAAGACAGTCCCAGGCCACACAATTACAATCAGTTGGAGGTCCCCAGTAGTCGCCCTACCTTGCTATTCTCAAACTTGACGTTGATCATAATGGTCTTGTTGAACGTGGATTTGGCTAACGTGTTGGAAGAGGCATCCAGCTGCATTGGGAAGTTGGACTCCATCCAGCCCTCCCAGCTCATGTGCTGCCGCCGCACTGCCACCTCCTCACAGAACTGCTGCATTTTGCTGCGGAAATCATTCACCTCTGGGTCATTTAGGGAGTCAAATTCATGGAGACCTGAAATTTAAAAATGAGAGATAAAAAGGCCGCAGGCAGGAAGAGCTCTCGCCATGACTACTGGTGTTGATGGTGCTTGGACTTTTCAAGGACCAAAATGAACAACATAGGAACATAGAAAGGTGACAGCAGAAGGAGAGCACAGAGTCCACCTAGTCAGACTTTATGTCAGGATAGATATTTATATTCACTTACTGTTGATTTTCAACTACCTCTGCTGGCATTTTGTTGGCAAGTTGAGCAGTGACAAGGATGACCAGCTTTAGTCATCAAGCTGTCAAGCCTGGCTGACATGTTTCTTCACCAGTATCAGAGTTCCTTACCCTGCACCCTTGGGTAAAGTATGTGGCTAAATGAGAATTGACTCATGACCATATGTTCATAAGACAGCTGGTGGCTAACATGATTCAACTGGTAAGGTAAGTGCAAGGGAAGCGTCTTTTCCTGAGGGGTGCGCTGCAACAAATATAGCGCTGCGGACAGCAGGTATCCAGCGCAATACGCTGCTAATGGACGAGTGTCAGTCGGTGTACAAAAAACAGGAGTGACATGAGTTACAGGCCAGCCCATGGGCTTTACCAAACACCAGGAAGTGACAAGGAGAGCCAAAAGGTGGGGGGGCGAATGCATGAATGCACAAGAGATTAGCCTTAACCCTTTAACTGCCAGCCTACCTAGATATTTTGCCTCCCTCTGTTGCCAAGCAATTTGTAAGTATTTTGCAGATCGAGAGATATCAGAAGCTGCATCCTGGGCAGAGAATCATGCACTGAAGAACCCGGCTCGTGAAACGGGAGACCCCGGGCGCTGGACGTAGGTTTTATTTTTTGTGGGTTCAAAACTCAAGACACGTAGAATCTAGGTGGCTGGCGGTTAAGGAGGAACATTTCACGTATCGGAGAGTTAATAAAAAACACCCCAAACTTGGCTTGCTCGGCCCCCCTGCACCTCCAGTTTCACAATTTACAACTTTAGACTTCCCTGCCCGGTTGCATCTCGTTCTGGCATCCATCGGTCTCCCTCGGGCAGCACCATCTTGCTGTACCGTCATGCACTGCGCAGCCCCTCAGATCTCGCCCATGCACAGTGTCAGTGCGTAGGCCGCAATGACAATCGGCAGAAATCCTGCAAGATTTGAAGAGCAGTGCGGGACATTTGAAGAGGGACGGCGAAGGGGGAGTATGGCTAATGTTTGCAGCCTTCACTCTGGGACGGCTAAGGGGGGGGGGGGGGTGCAAAGGGGCCAGGAATGCTGCCGGATGTCGGCGTTTTAGATAACACAGACATCCAAAGGGCAGCGAGGGAGGGATGTTTAGAGTGGATCATCAGAAAAGGTCCGATGTTCCTCTTTAAAGGTCGCAGCACAGCAGCAATATTTTGTGATCTGAATAACTGATAGTTTAATCATCTATATTCCCCCCTAGCAGTCAAATATTGTCCTGGGAAAATCAGACATAGGGATCTATTCAGAGCTTTTTTAGCAGAGAAAACTGACAATTCACTTCCACTGTCTACCTTGGGGGCGGTTCAGAGCCAGGTGAAAATATACACGCTGTTGGGTTTTCTCACCAGGCTCTAAATAGACAACATAGTCTCAACAATCCAGGTTAGGCCCATCTCCGTGCTTACCTTTGCCAATGAGGAGGCTGATCTGAGAGTTTAGGAGCTTCTCGGCCCGGTCACCCTCCCTAGCCACAAGCCTCAGGACTGGTAAGAAGGGCTGGATGTCGCAGAGCCGCCTCTGCTCGTCCTCCAGCTCTTGCTGTTCCGCTGTCTGGTTGATGCATGTGAAGACGTAGGAGGACGGCGAGCCCAAAGTGTGAAAGAGAGGCTCCTGCTGAGCACGCTGCCATAGTAGCTGCAGACAGAGATTTTTATATATGAGAAAAAGAAAGAAATAAAAGACATGGTTTACGGGCACAATCACCTCACAAGTGAAAACACATTTTTGGGTATATATTGCCCAAAGCCACCGCTAGATTAGTGGCTGTGGGGTTCGCTGTTCAAAATTGCACCTAAACCCTAGATTTGATGTAAACAAAGCTAAAACTACCTGGCAGGTATAATCGGTGACACAGTATTGACAATGCCAATAGGCCCCACCCATTTGACCAACTCTTGCTAACTCTTGGTGCACAATGGCCTCCTGCCCAATGTAGAGTGAAATAACACAACTCGCAACACATCCAGTTCCTCAAGACAGGACTGAATAGGAGCTTCTTAGAATAATGCTTAACTAATCTCTTAAAAATAAAAAATACAGCCTTATTAACCTGAATAGTTTAGCAGCTCTTTTTGGAATTACCACTTCCACTTTAGAAGCAAACACAAAATGGAGATTGTGACAGCCCAGAACTAGGTAGCAAATCTTTCATTTTGACTCCATTTATCCATCCATTCTCACAGTAATCCTAGAGACCCATCAGGTCTACCCAGTTAGTTTGGAGAGTCCTGCAACCTTCTCATTTTTTTTTTTTTTTTTTTTTTTTTTTTTTTTTTAATAGTCCTTTTACTTCCTGGTCATTCAAGCCCTCTGCCCTGGCAACCAAAGCCCATGTGAACAGAGGGTAGGACAAAACATTGATTTTTCTTGGCTCTGGGGCATATTAATGCCCTAGAGCAGCAAGAGCAGTGCTGCTACAGGTATCATTTGTTGCCTAATTTTTTGGGGGGGAAAAAGATGAAGGACGAAAAAGATGAAGGACGAAAAAGATGAAGGACGAAAAAGATGAAGGACGAAAAAGATGAAGGACGAAAAAGATGAAGGACGAAAAAGATGAAGGACGAAAAAAGATGGACAAAAAAAGATGGACAAAAAAAGATGAAGGACAAAAAAAGATGAAGGACAAAAAAGATGAAGGACAAAAAAGATGAAGGACAAAAAAGATGAAGGACGAAGGACGAAAGACGAAAAAGAATGAGGTATAAAGAAGAGGACGACGGATAACAAACAAGAATAAGAGGATGAAAAATACAGAAGAAGACGACAAATAGACTGGTCAAACAGAGAAAGTTATGTGCGCAGCTGTATACAACCTGTATAGTGGGGCAACCCCACTATAAAAATATTAAACTACATTTTGGTGTGCCAATTACTGAGGCTGAAGAAATGTCAGGACTGCAAAGAAATTTGCTTCCGACCACAAGAAAGAAAATGGAGAAAAAGTTTGCATGGCTAAAATTTATATTCTACGTTAAACACTTATAGACAGGTTCACTTACCTTCTTGATATTCCCTAGGCTGGCATTGCATGGCACAGAGAAGTTGAGGTAAATGCCGGTTGGGAGCAGGAAGTCCACCAGAATGTTCTGCTTTTCCTCCTTTGCCCAGAAATCTACTGGGCAGTAAACTCCAGGCGGCATCCTGCCGCACAGCTACCGCCTCTTCGGACCTGCGGAAACACAATACAAGGCTCACATCACCCAACAACTTCCAGTAAGTTCAGCTAGATGACAGTGTAATAGTTATAGTTGTTTTACTGTATACACATATACACATAGCAGTCCCAAAACAAGGCCAGACCCCAAAACACATGGCTGCAACAAGCTAAGTACAATGGTGTATCCGATCTCCCCAAACGCTAAAGTTCAACTCCACTGAAGCCAGAACATTAAGCTTACAGGCCCCGTTTAAAGGATGCTTGGTGGCAAACAAAATACAAGGAGGATTCAACTTCCCATCAACTGTTACTCAGTAAAAAGGGACTGTCCAGGCAAAGCAGTAACTAAGTGTACTTACTTGCCAGGTCATGTTTTTGGGGCTGGTTTCTAACACCGGTTGCAATGCTCAGTCAGCCACATACAGGTTTGCAGGAGAAGGAGCTTTGACTCGTGAACCTGTGTTCATAAGACAGCTGGTGGCCAACATGGTTCAACTGGTAAGTGCTGAGCCATGCAGCAAAACAGGCAAACCAGACTGGTCGCTATTGGAGAAGGGGACATGTAGATGTTTAGAGTATTAAAGCAGCTTTGTAGTCCATTTTGTTTAGCTTTATACTTACCTGTATAATATAAAGTGTGTCAGGACTAGCACAAAGGAAATAAGTGATCCTAAAAAAATTAAGTATCAGACAGCTAATAGTATATTCACAATCAAGACCAAATAAAGTCCACATTTCATGCTGTGACCAGCATGTAATACAAGTCCACACACCATGTTCTTTCGATTAAATACTGCCAGCCCATGTTCTCTCTATTTTTGGTCAACCTAAGGGTTAATAGTGAAGCAGCAAGCAAGGACAACACCATCATAATTGAAATAGATGGGAGACAATATTTAAGGATGTTGGGACATGAGCAGGACATCTCTGATGACGACAAGACTGGTGACGAAACAAACATCAGTTGATCTGTTATTTAGCGTTTATTTGTAATACATGACAAAGAACAAATATCTTTAAGTTGAAGGGAAGTGGATTTTGCTGAGGGGTGTACACTGCAACAAATATAGCGCTATGGACAGCTCATATCCAGTGGCTTACGCTGCTAATGGACGGTTATCAGTCGGAGCTCGAAAAACACAGTGGTGACATGAGACAAGGAAAGCCGAAGGTGGGGGGCAAATGCATGGAGGCACGAGTTGAACTAACGCATACAATCGTCTGGCGGTTCATTGACACCCCAGGCTGCAATGGTCCTGTGTTTATAACAAGCATATGCCTTCCTCGCTAGTTAAAGGGACTTGCCAGGCAAAGCGATAACGGGCAGGCTGATTCATTACTAATGCCAGGTAGCGACAGATGAGCATCTGTAGGGCGGATTTCAGAGCCACTGCTAGTAGTCGCTGTGCTCGGCCATGGATCATTATTTCAGAGCGCCTCGGATGTGTGAGTCGCAGTACTACACCGTATGGGAACAAACGGTAACGCTGGGCGGTAGGCTAGCACAACTGCAAGAAAAGAATGAAGGAGATCCTGCCACAACCTGCCTTTTATATCCCGGGAGGAGCTAGTCATTTTCTATCTTGCAGTCCCCGCCTACAGCTGAGATTAACCCACGTGTTACTAATGGTGGTGCCCCAGAATGGAAGAGATGAGAAATGGAAAGTGAAAGGCTGGAAACTCCTACCCTAAATCATTTCTGGTTCTCGTATTAGGAGTTTGCTCTAACCCTAGGAAACTTCTCCTTTACAATATAGCTGAGCAAACCTTCAAAACCATTCTCTGTAATATAATTATTTATGCCATTTATATGGAGTATATAACTACATAACTAATTTTCTTTTATACAAGTAGAGTTCTAGGCCCTCTCCACTGACAGTCTTTGGGTCCATTGCATTTGGATAGATCCTTATAACTGGCAGCTCTATTCAAATGAGCACACATTATGGTTCCTTATACACATCACAGCATCCAGGTAGTCTCTACGTTGCCTGCAAAATAAGCCGGTTTATCAGGCAAGGGAGATCTCAAAGCATGTTGATAGTCAACATGTTTTTCTAAAAATATTCCAGTATGGGGGGGGGGGGGGGGGGGGGGGGGGCTACGAGTGTAGAGCAAGGAAAAAACAGGATTAAATTCTCCTCTTTTTTAACTGGGAGGGTAGAAGGGATGCGGCCACCGGCACACCTTTCAGCTAGACGCTTAGCCCCCACTTTATCCAGCTTTTGTCGTCCACTGGTAAAAGGTGTATGAAAGTCAAAACAAATCAAGTCTTTGGGAAAGCTCACCTTTCACTATCCTATGTTTTGTTTCTTCTGCATTGTGGCATCACAATTTGGGAAGCCCGGCTGTGTGTACCCCCCCCCCCCCAGATCATCCAACTCATTTTTCTCACTTCCACAGTGTTCCATTCATAATTTTCTTGCCACTCCCGAGCTTACAGGAGCTGAATGGAGCGCATGCAGCTTGCCACGTCCCCGTCCATTTCCATTCAGAAATGCCCAACACAGGTACGAGCCCCAGCTATTGGTACAGTGGGTATGAAACCGTGGACCGGAGATGCGGGCGAGTCTGTTGGGATAGTTTCACCATCCTGTCTTTGCTTTCCCAGCAACAGATCCGGCAATTTCCAGGACCAGCGATTGCCGGACCCAGCGCCAGGGCCGGTGTCAGCACCCGGCAAGCCCGGTCAGCTGCCGGGGGCCCCACACCCCCCAGTGGTGCCCACTGACAGCTGGCACAATTGGGTTAAAGAACTGCACACACTTCCTTTCTCTGTCTCTCTGCTCCATTCATCCCCGTCTCCTCAGCTCTGACCTATTGGTTGTATGTCACCTCTGCCCCATCCATTCCTGTCCCCTGACCCATCCATCCCTGTACTCTCAGCTCTGCCCCATCCATCCATGACCCTCCAGTTCTGCCCCATTCACCCCTGTCCCCTCAGCTCTATGCCTTCTCTATCCCTGTCCTCCCAAGCTTTGCCCATCTACCCTTCTTCCTCCCATATCTGCCAGTCTATCCATCTTTCTTCCAACTCTGCGCATCTACCCACTCCCCAACCCCCGC
Source organism: Gastrophryne carolinensis (assembly GCA_027917425.1). NCBI lineage: Eukaryota > Metazoa > Chordata > Amphibia > Anura > Microhylidae > Gastrophryne > Gastrophryne carolinensis. The sequence continues at coordinate 16,487,040 of CM051242.1, read as the reverse complement.
TCTACCCAGCGATTCCTGTTCTTTTCATTTTGCCCATCCATCCCTCAGCTCTCTCTCCATCCATCCATTCCTGCCCTTCCTGCTTTGTCCATTCCTCTTCCTCAATACTCAGCCCATTCATGTGGGCCAAACTAAAAACCACTCCAACAGGGGGTTGGAGGGCAAGCAGCCCTTAGTTTTGGCCATGGAATTTATAGACCCCTGACTCTCTCCACCACAAAAGGGGTCCACTGAGGCCATGCCGCCCGAGGGCCCAGCCCTGCCCAGCGTCCCAGGTTTTGAACATGTCGTCGTTTGAATCTCACAACACCGAGTCCCCTTTCGTTATGTAAGAAATGCCGGCCCTTGGGCGCTGCAATCCGTTGACGTAGATGCCGAAAAAATGTCAATGGCTATGCGCGCACTCTCATCCCCAGCAATTCAGATAGGCTGGGAACAGGAGCATGCTTGGTGATGCAGCCCTCCTCCCTCGTATAAACAGAGCCTTTAAATATTAAATATGGTAATTTGTACAGTCTAGAGGAAAGAAGGGAGAGAGGGGACATGATTGAGGCCTAGTATGTGAAAGGATTCAATAAGGTTGAGGAGGGAAATGTTTTAAAGAAGAAACTTAATGATAAAACAAGGGGCCCAACCTGAAGCTAGTCAGAGGGAAGATCAGGAGCAATGTTAGAAATATTATTTTACAGAAAGAGTAGTAGATGCTGGGAACAAACTTCCAGCAGAGGTTGAAAAATCGACAGTCAGTGAATTTAAACATGCCTGGGATAAGCCTCCATCTATCCTAAGATACAGAGAACATACACAAAACACAGCACAAAGTGCACCCTGTCCAGCACCACCACAAGAAATATGTAACAAGAAAAAGATGGAGTGTGCCAATCCAGTATCCCAAAGTTACACAATAACGCACAAAAACCTGCGGCTCCAGCACACCGCACAAATAGGGATATAAGCCAAGATGGCACCACTCACCCCTTACAAATCATTCAAATAATAACATCTATGAATAACAATCATCTTTTAATTCATCATCATGTTAAAAAAATAAAAAAAAAAAAAACATACAATACAATCTATTACAATACAATACATTTAAAGTGGACCAACACCCAGGATTTTGACTATCCTGGGTTTTGGTCCACTTCGGTGGGGCACCCCGATCGGGGGTGCCCCGCTGTCTGAAACTCCCCAGAAAGCCCCAAAAAAACTCACCTCTCCCCGCACCCACGTGACCGCGCCAGCCAATCACAGCGCTCAGAGCCGCTGTGGTATGCGCGTCCAAGGCCGCCTGGACGGCTCTGAGCGCTGGAGGCCGCGTCTCGCGCTTCCCTCTAACAGGGAGTGCGCCTGCACCGGCCATTCACAAACGGCCGGCGCGGGTGCGCGCCCTGCTAGAGGGAGGTGTATATATACACAATGTGAACAAGGTAACTATCTGTGATGAAGTCACCTCAGTGCCCTCAGATCCCCTCCTGCTGGGTCCAATCAATGTTCTACCACCCACGCATTCCGTGACGCTATGTTACTTTCTCAAGGTGCCAATACAAGTGTTGCCAAGTCCTACCTTTATAGGGCACAAAGGACCACGCCATGATGCGTCTGCGCCCCCCCCCCCCCCCCCCAAGCGTGCGGCGTCCCCGGCCGGCGGCCGCATACACACTGGAAGGAGAGCTGAGCACACGCGCACCCCTCCATCCCTCCCACCGATGACGAAGAGATGTAAAGAGAACATACAGTATACACATAAGGGCAGACTAGATGGACAGTGTGGTCTCCTTCTGCCGTCACCCTTCTATGTAAATGGCTCTGAACGGACGCAAGCCTGTGCATGAGCCATATGACCGGGGAAAGCCAAGCCTGTATGGGCGATTTGGGGTATTTCACATAGTGTGGCTCCCCAAAATCGAAAATCAAAATCTCAGGTTCCTCTTTAAATATACCAACATATGCCTGCAGATGGTTTGGCCTTATGTCTTTATTTTCTACAATACACTATGGCTAACAGCACATTATTGCTACACAGGCAGCGAAAGTAAACAGCAATACACCACAAAGGAAGTGGAGATATTTCCCATCTGGATAACTCGCACCGCCTGCTGTATCCACACTGGAAGTGCTCTGCAAAGAGCAACAAAAAGCGTTTCACAATCCTAAAAAAATCCATAGAATTGGCCAATCACAGGCTGCGGCCGGGTATTCCCATCCTCTCTGCTCCTGGCCCAGTATTCCTGACGTTCCAGTCACTGCATCATTCATAACCTGTAACGAAATCAATGGGAGGATGCGAGGCAACAGCGGAGGAGGAGGAGGAGGGGGCATCCCTGGTGTACTTGCAGAACATGACTCACCGGCTTCATCAGCTCGCTCTACATCGTGCGGCGCATATGTTCTATAGACAGACGCCGACACTTATCCGCCATGTGACCACGACGCTACCAGCACGTGGAGTCCTAGAAACTGCAATGTCATTCAGAAAACAGGCAACGGGGGTCTAGCCTGGGATCACAAAGGCTGAGCAGCCAATCCTAGCCGGAACATTCATGGGTTAACTTGGCCTATATTATTATTATTATTTATTTTTTAAATGTATTAGGTAAAACCTATGGTCTGAGATTGCCAGGGCTCCGGAATCACAAGTCTCCTACTTGTGCTCCCTTCACACCAACCCCGCCTTGCAAATCCAACGCTATTACTGTGTTCAGGTCCTGGGCGCTACCATCTTAAAGTGGATCAAAACCCCGCAGGATCAATCCATTCCCTCCCCGTGGGGCACCCAAAATTGGGATGCCCCACTGTGTGAAACCCCCCCAGGATGCCCGCAAACCTTACCTGAATCCCTGTCCAACAGCGCATGCACGGGCCACGGCTCGCGCTTCTCTCTAGCAGGGCGTGTGCCCACGACGTCCATTTGTGAATAGCCAGCGAGCTCCCCGTTAGAGGGAAGCGCGAGATGCGGCAGCCAGCGTGCTCGGAGGCGCTGAGCTAAGACGTCGCTTTGACGCGCATAGCTCAGTGGCTCCGAGCGTGCCGATTGGACGAGTGGCCGCGCATGCACCGTAGGAGCACGGCGAGGCGAGTTTTATTCGGGGATCTGGGGGGTTTCACATAGCGGGGCACCCCCGGCGAAGTGGACCAAACCCCAGGATAGTCAAAATCCTGGGTTTTGGTCCACTTTAAATCCACTGCACAAAGTAGATCCCCCCCCCCCCCCGCTGTGTGTGGTGGGGGATGCTGCTCTTTGCACCTGCGGTGCGGTAAGGCTTTGTTTTGTAAGCCCCCCCGTCTTGCCTCAGCACCAGGGGAGGGAGGAGGTCAGAAAGAGACCGAACATCCACTTTAAAGGGTAACTCAATGCTATTTTTACACATTTCCATTATCGTGTGCCAATAATGTGCTTAAGGCGTTGAGCTCATCTAAATTTTTCTCCTTTTCTATTTGTTTGCAACTCCAAGTTGCTAAATAACGGTTTTCCATAGCAACAATGTGTTTATGCTCAAACAATGTCTGAACATTATGCTTGAACATAAAAATGTTATAATAATAAATGTTAAAACATAATGTCTGATATTTATACATCAAAGTGGTGTTCTGATGTACAGATCAGAAACTTCCTGACTCTGTCTGTCAGTTGGTTGCTAATCAGATGATAAGCAAGCCAAAAGGCAAACATGGCCTAGAGCAGGGGTTCTCAACTGGAGGATCCCGGTCAGAATGTGGACTACGGCCACCAGTTGCCCAGATCCCAAGGGATCCCTTGGCCAGAGCTGGAGGTGGTGGGCAAGCGCTCAGTCCCCACAGTAGAGACTATAGAGGAGTTTCCTATAGATGAGTGTCTGTGACTGTCGTCATCTGTTGCTGGACAGATTAGCCCGGCTGATGATGTTGGCTCTAGCCTTCTCCCATTGAAGGAGACAGCGCCACTGGTTCCGAGAGATCAGAAGTCCATTTGGGCTCTGATTTTCTCGGTGGGGGGTCTGGCCACAGGAACGCAGGATCGCCAGCTAGGTAAGGATTACTGGTGAACCAGGGGGTTTCACAGAATGGGGGTCTTTATTTAGTTTCTGCTCAGGGAATATATAGTCCACCCCCCCAGTTTCAGACCTTCGACTTGCAGCACACCACGATAAACTGGCCTCTACAAAAAGTTCTTGATTACCACTGGCCTAGATGTGTAAGGAAGCGGCCTTGTGACCGGAGGGTGGCAGGTTCAAGTGCACTTGAGCTAGGCACTTAAACCAATTGGGTAGCCCACCGCTCCGGGCAAGTGTGCATTTCACTGCCCCTTAGTAATTCACTTATGTGTAGTCACGAATATAGTGTTTTTTCACTGGTGTGGATAGGGAAATGCGTAGGTAAAATCCCATGTGTGCGAAAAGCCATACAATGGCCACTACTAGCACTATTACTAATTGACTGAGACAGACAACAGGTTTAACCCCATCTGCATCAATCCAACTGCAGATAGGGAGAAACACTGGCAGGTGTTCCAGTAATTTATTATTATTAGTATTACTAATTTATGGGTTACTGGCGGCTCACCTGGGGAGGTCATTACTGCTGCCTTGTTTAGTCAAAGCTGCCAATGAGCGTAACAGTTAGAGTGGAAGGGTTCTGGGATTTGTAGCAATAAATGACAAGAAAGCCGCTCCTACTACGCAAGACAGAGCCACAGGAATATAAGGAACTTGAAAGCAGTGTGCTGATAAGTAGATCACAGGTCTGGGAGCACAATCCTAACACACAGATTTATTTCACATCCTAGAAGAGGAAAATTAAGACGGCAGAAACCCTTAAACCTGACAAAAAGGGGGAGTTTCCCTTTAAGCCTTGCTGCTGAGCTGTAAGTGAGGGGGCGAGTGTATAGTGAATGGAGAGATCCGAGTCATAGTGGAAAGTTAATGGGGAAGTTACAGAATGAAGCTCTGGCCACAGATGCTCACTACAGCTATTGTCTGGCCGCCATGACTCAATGCACTTATGTAAATATTAGGCAAGTTTACTCACCCATTGAATTGCATTGTGTATAAACTAATTGCATTGTGTGTAATAGTGGAACAAAATTCAGTGCGGCCGGCCCTGGAGCTTATAAAACTCCAGAGCTGGCCACTGGTCTTGCCCCTTTGGGGCATCCAAAATCAGGATGCTGTGCTGTATGAACACCCCCACCAAGGTAGTCACAAAACTCACCTTTGCCCCGGCTTCCACAGCGATGTGAACAATGCCAGCTGCCTCTCCAGTCTAAAAGGGAACTGGGGATGCGCCCACTCTCGGTCATTAATTAATATGCACAGCATATGGCACTGATCGGCCAAGAATCTGCCCATACACTGCAAGACCAGGGAAAGGTAAGTATTTATGGGCGACTCACACATAGCAGGGCATCCCAAAATCGGGATGTCCCCAGGCAAGCATCAAAACCTGGGATAAAGTGATGTTTTGGACTGAGCGTTGGTACGTGGAGCTGCCACATCCGCGGTTTCTCTGCGGTGTGCTCAGCCTATTTGAATGCCTGGGAGCAGGGGTGTGCCTTGGCGGCAGGGATGTGGCTAAGGACTGGCGGAAAGGGAAAGCAGACCTACACCCTGAATAAGAGTATGTTTCCTACACCCTGTACATACAGATTGCGAACATTAAAAAATCATTCTACAGGCACCTATTGTTTTTTTTAACTTTTTAACATCCAAGATGGCTGCCTGCAGACAAGTGCCTTCTGACTGCGCCACTTTGCATTCTGGGATTATTCTCCTTTTCCTGACCCCAGCTCTGCACTGTCAGCTATAACCCCGCCCCCTGCACTTTACACCCCTCTCTTATATCTATACATGATGCCCCCCTCTATATAGGATGCTTGTGAGGCAAGATGGCGGCACCGAGTCCTGAACAAAGTTAAACCGGACCTTCAGCATGATTTCATGAAATGCCCAAATCCTTAAAATATATTAATTTTAGAATGCTGGGGAATAGTTTTAAAGTTTTTAGTCACTTACTTATTCTTTCTCCCACTGGGCTGCAACTCTGTTCAGGACTCTAGGATACAGGCACCGCCATCTTGACTCAGAAGCATCACATACTGAGGAGAGGAGAGCAGGCTAAAGTACAGGGGGCGGAGTTATAGCTGTGCTTTGCACAGACAGAGCAGAGCTGGGGTCAGAGAAAGGTCAGCAATCCCAGAATGCAGAGCGACACAGTCAGAAGACACTTCCTGTTTGCAGACTCCCTGAGCCACCATTTTGGAAGTTTAAAGGCTCAAAACATGCAGCAGATGCAGGTAGGATGATTTTTAATGTGAGCAATCTGTATGTGCAGGGTGTGGGAAACATATAAGATAGACTCTTATTCAGGGTGAAGGTCCGGATTAATGTGAGCAATCTATATGTACAGGGGGGAAACATATAAGATAGGCTCTTATTCAGGGTGAAGGTCCGGATTAATGTGAGCAATCTGTATGTACAGGGTGTGGGAAACATATAAGATAGGCTCTTATTCAGGGTGCAGGTCCGATTTAAGGCCCAGCAGGAAAAAAGAATGATAAGTAAGAGACTAATAACTTAAAATATATTCATTTTAGAATGTTTTAAATAGTTTAAGTGGGCTTTTCATTAAAGGATGCTGAAGGTCTAATTTAAGAGGTCACGGCCCACTGCAGTACGAAGCATTTTCCTGTCCACCATCATACAGATCACTATACACACACACACACACTCGCTGCTTGAAAGATTTAGGTCTTCTACTTCAACCCATGGTGCTAGCATAGTTAATTTATAGTGCCATCATATTCTGGGGGTTTATGGAGGTAGAAATGAAGGTAAGACTAGTAATAGGATACGCAAGATATCATGAGTCAGATGTGAGAGAAATAGGACAGCAAATCCATATGATACACGGGGCTATTGTGAGTCAGAACTGCAACAAAAACACATTGATACAGGACAATAGAAGTGAGGGCCCTGCCCTCGTGAGCTTACAATGGAGGATGGAGACTAGATGTTAGACACAAGCCGTATGTACCAAGTGCCCCACAGGGCGACAATACTAGAATGGGTGACTTAAGCCAGATGCTAGCCTGCAAGGGTTGCAGAGTATGGGAAAGGGCATTCCAGGAATGAGAAGACCCGGACACTAGAGTGGGAGAAGGGAAGGACGTAAGCAGATCAGAACCTGGGTCTGGGCTGAAGGAAGGGACTTGGGGCCTTGTAGATTAAAGTAGACCAAAACCTGGGATTTTGATTATCCCGGGTTTAGGTCCTTGCCCCCGGGGTACCCCAATATGGGAAGCCCTGCTGTGTGAAACTTCGCAGGTCGCCCACCAAAACTCAGCTTTCTCTGAACCTACGGCATGAGTGCGGCCTCTCGTCCAATCAGTGTGCTCCAGCCGAGCGTGCCAGGGTCGCATCCCCGCTGCCCTCTAACAGGGTGTGTAACCACACCAGCCATTCACAAATGCCAGATGCAAAACCTGCTAAAGGTATAGCAGGCGGCAGCCACTGCTTGAGCATGCACCGCTGAGATCGGGGAGAAGGTGAGTTTATTGGACAATCAGTGTTGTTTTTTTTTTTTTTTTTTTCACACAGCAGAGCATCCCGAACCCGGATGCCCTGGGGGGGGGGGTGGAGGAGTATGCTTGCCCTGGAGTCTCAGACTCCAGGGGGAGATTTGATCCACTTTAAAGGGAGGAACACCATCCAGAGTCACCCATGCACCGTGGGATGATTGGCCAGTTATGTATAATGGGCCTCCAGCAGGGTTTCAATCACCGGGGGACCCAGATTTCAGTTGCCCCCAGGAGCAGGCGGCCCTAGAGACATTTAGCCTCCAGTCCATCTGTAAGGTTACATGTTCAAATTCAATCGTTTCAAAAACAGGGCAGCCAGAGGAGAGTGGAGAGAGGAGCAGTGCTGAATAAGAGAGGAGGGTGAATGAAGGTGAGCCAGTTTGTTGGTTGCTAGACGAGGAGAAGAGGAGAGCAATGTTGCAGTAGTCTAATCAGGAAATTATCAGGGCACACACTAAAATGTTAGTGGTTTCAGGTAAGGTAAAGCTCCTGGATTGAGAATTCAAGATCTAAATTGAGAGCGTGCACCTCTCCTGTCTGGATTTGGAGAAGTTCCGGCACACAAAGGAACAGACTCACAATAGAGTGTACCAGACATCACACAAACCAACATTACCAATGCCACTTCCCAGATAACAACCCTACACAGACAGACAGCCAAGAGGAAGCGACAATATTCCTAGAATCACATCACACAACAAGGACTGAAAAGTGCCCGACTGCACCACAACACAAAACATGCCATAGCCACAATGCATCAATTAAGAGGAAGGTTTACTGCCCCCTCCCTATACCATGACAGGGGACAAACACCACCAGAAGCAGGGCCAGCGCCAGCACAGGGCACACCTGGGAAACTGCCAAGGCCCCTGGCATCTTCAGGGGCTCACTTAGGCTCATACTTGGCCATGGTATTATATTACAGTGGACCCAAACCACCAAATGCCAGGTGTTGTGTGCAGATCTGCTCATGTTGGGCCTCAGCGACAGTGGATGATCAGCAACAATGAAGATGGTGGCATGGAATAGCGGTGGCGAGAACCAGATGACAACTGACAGCATTGATGGAAACTTTAGTGGCAGTGAGGCAAGCAGTAAGGGCTAAAGGGTGCTTGCTGGCAGCAGAGAATGCAATGAGTAGAGGAGGATTGGCGGCTATAGGGAAGGCAACAAGGACTGGAGGAGGATTGGCGGCTATAGGGAAGGCAACAAGGGCTGGAGGAGGATTGGCGGCTACAGGGAAGGCAACAAGGACTGGAGGAGGATTGGCGGCTATAGGGAAGGCAACAAGGACTGGAGGAGGATTGGCGGCTATAGGGAAGGCAACAAGGACTGGAGGAGGATTGGCGGCTATAGGGAAGGCAACAAGGACTGGAGGAGGATTGGCGGCTATAGGGAAGGCAACAAGGACTGGAGGAGGATTGGCGGCTATAGGGAAGGCAACAAGGACTGGAGGGTGATTGGTGGCTATAGGGAAGGCAACAAGGACTGGAGGGTGATTGGTGGCTATAGGGAAGGCAACAAGGGCTGTAGGGCAATCAGCAGCAGATGACCCATTTGTGGCAGTGAAGCTGAAAGGTGACATCGTGTGACTCACTACTTTGGGGCCCAAGGGCCCCCACAAACCTGGAGCCGGCCCTGACCAGAGGGGCCCCATCTGAAAGGCTTCCCCTTCCACATTCGATTGCAAGTGTAGTGATCCCGTGCCACATGCGCAGACCACAGGCAAATCACGTGCTTGCAATTTGCTATGCTGCACCCCGGCTACTCCGCATACCCGCACCAACCACTCAAATGCCTGGGGAAGGCGAGTGCCTCAGAAAGACTAGCAAGGATGCAGCCTGTGCATGGGCCATGGGATGGCCAGCAAGGAGAGTATATACTAGTGGATATACACAGCAGGGTATCCCAATTCAGGATGCCCCACACAGAGGGAGACCGCCAGAACAAGAATCCAGGCAGGGTTTGATATGGAGCTGTCCCAGGGCAGGGAACTAACCTGAACCTAAACTCTAGGGACAGACTAAAAGGGGTTCCTAAAGCGGCACAATGCCATTGCCCCCACCCCAAGTAACACCTATTCGAATTTTATAGTCTGTCTCCATTTCTAGCCGACACCTTGGATGTTTAAAGGCTCATAACATGCAGTAGATGCAGGTAGGATGATTTTTAATGTGAGCAATCTGTATGTACAGGGTAGGGGAAACATATAAGATAGGCTCTTATTCAGAGTGAAGGTCCGCTTTAATGCAAAACAAACTTTTAGACTCCAGGATAGTCCTCTTCGAAGTTTTATAGTTTGTCTCCATTTCTAGCCATACTTCCCTTCTTTCAGGGCGCTCAGCGAAACAGCTTCGACAAAAACACTTGGAAGCTATTATTTCCCAAACCTATTTTTGTATTAAAAAAAAAAAAAACACTTGTAACTATGACGACAGTACCCGACAAGTGTAAAGAATAAACGTAAATATACTTACCTCACCAGCAATCCACGCGCAGGCTCTTTTCCCAATTAGCTTTCCGATGAGCGGCTAACATCACTGAATCAATGGCTAGCCACTGCCTGTGCAGGCCAGCCATCCAGATAGGCCCGACATGGAGGTGTGCAGAGGATGGCAACCACACACCTCTTGTGTAAAGGATAGGCTGAATGGTAAAAGTGGAGCCAAAGCATCTTCAGGGAAACGGTGTCACCAAAATGGCTGCCAACAAACTTGCCAAATGGTAAGGCCGAATGGTAAAAGGATAGGCCGAATGGTAAATGTGAAGCCAAAAGCATTTTCAGGCAAACTATCTCACCGAAACAGCCACCTATAAAAACACTTGGAAGTTACATTTTCCAAACTAATCTTTGTTTAAATAAAATAAAAAAAAAAAAAAAAAAAAAAAAATATATTATATATATATATATATATATATACACACACACACATTTTTTATAGTAACCATGGCAACCATACACCTCTAGTGTAAAGGATAGGCTGAATGGTGAAAGTGGTGCCAAAGCATCTTCAGGGAAACTGTCTCACCGAAATGGCTGCCAACAAACTTGCCAAACCTATTTTTGCATTTAAAAAAAAAAAAAAAACACTTTGTAGCCATGGCAACAAAACACCTCTAGTGTAAAGGATAGGCCGAATGGCAAACGTGGAGCCAAAGCATCTTTGCAAACCGCCTCACTGAAATGGCCACCAACAAAAACACTTAGAAGTTAAATTTTCCAAACCTATCTTTGCATATAAAAAAAAAAAAGCCTTGTAACCATGGCAACCATACACCTCTAGTGTAAAGTATAGGCCGAACGGAAAAAGTGGAGCTAAAGCAAACTGTAGGTAAATTTCCAGTCTCGCATTAGCAACACTGCTGCCGCCATCTCTGGTGATAGATTGCGCCCGCTATACGCAACTTGAGGGGAAGTCCCGAGGCACATTACCGGGATTCATGGCTCGCTTGACGCGCCAATTATCTCTTTTACAGACGGTAATCACCCCCAGCGGAACTCACCAATGTCACCGCCCAAGGGCAACGGCATAACCAACATTCACGATTCCCATCATTTAGCAACGCTAGAGGTGGCGCAGTGCAATGTCCCCGAGATCCACAATCCAGCCAAGTATCTGTCTGCCACAGGCCCTCTTTAAAGGGGAACACCCCCTGTATTTTTTACTCTCCTGGGTGTTAGTCTCTGGCGGGGCATTCAGATTTGGGATGCCTGGCTGTGTCACTGGCTATTCAGTCGTTCCACTTTAAAGTAGACCAAAACTCTGCAAAAGACACCAGTGCCCGCCTATCTCCTAACCCCTGGGTATCCCTCTTTGGGATGCCCTGCTATGTGAAACACCCTGGGATCACCAATATACTCACATAACTCAAGTGCTGATTCAGCGGCGTGAGAATGTTTATTTTCTAACTTTTTATGAGAAAGAAATGGAATGATTTTTTTTTCCCCAAGCGTATATGTCTGACGCACTCTCCGAATAGCTGGGCGCTGGAATGAGACCAAGTCGCAAGATGCCATGGGGGTCCTGACCCACGCATGCAATATGGGATTGCACGCCATGCAATTATAGTGGGGATCCCAGAAGGTTTTGTACAGCAGAGCACCCCTTTAAAGTGGACCAAAGCCCAATGTGATCTGCCCGGGAATCTTTAAGATTCCTGGGCTGATCCTAACCCCCCCCCCGGGGCATCCAAAATCGGGATGCCCCACTGTGTGAAACCTCCCCAGGTCACCCCGTCCCCCTCCCTTGCTTTCCGGTCCAACGGCACATGCGCAAGCCACGGTCGCATCCCCTGTATCCCCCCTAGAAGGGCGCGTGCCTGCACCGGCCATTCACAAATGCCTGGTGCGGGCACACTCCCTGTTAGAGGGGATGCGGCCTCCAGCGGGCTTGGAGCTGCTAACCTTAGACGCTGGCTTAGACGGCGTGATGTCAGCGACTCTGAGCCCGCTGATTGGACAAGCAGACGCGCCATAGGACCGGGAAGAGGCGAGTTGCGCTCAGCGATCTGGGGGGTTTCACACAGTGGAGCACCCCTGATCGGGATGGGGAAAGGACCAAAACCCAGGATAGTCAAAATACTGAGTTTTGGTCCACTTTAATAGGGGCATCCTGTTTTGGGATGCCACACAGCAAGATACAACCTTTTCCCTGTATACTTCACTCAGTTTTTAATCCCACAGCAGCGGCCAAGCTTTGCTGTACTCCACAGCGTTCCGGGTCCCTGAAACCTAAGCAGCCCGACATCAGACATTGACGTGCACTGGACGTGGCAATGCACAGAGCAGGGATGCCGCCAGAAACAGGAGCATGCTTTGACAGATCCAGTAGAGTATATGGGGAAACCTGGGGCTTTCACGATATGGCGCATGGCAAAATCAGGATGTCCCTTGGACAGGTAACCGCCTGGCATTAAAGTGGACCAAAACCCACGCCGCGGGGCCGATCGATTCCCTCGATGCCGCGCTTTAGGAACCCCCCCCCCCCCCAAGTCGCCCCATACACTTACCTGGTTTCCCGGTCCAACGGCACATGCACAAGCCGCGGCTGCATCTCCGCTATCCCTCTAGCAGGGCACGTGGCCGTGCTAGGAATTTGTGAATGGCCAGCGCGGGCACGATCCCTGTTAGAGGGAAGCGGGGGATGTGGCCATCAGCGAACTCGGAGTTGCTCGTCTTAGACGATGTGACGTCGGCATTGGACGAGCGGCCGCATATGCACCGTAGGATCTGGAAGAGGCGAGTTGGCATCGGCAATCTGGGGGGTTTCACACCAGGGCACACCGATCGGGGTGACCTGGGGGAAAGGACCAAAACCCAGGATAGTCAAAATCCTGGGTTTTGGTCCACTTTAAGAGTTGGGCATAGGTGTCTAGCTGAAGTTATAGAGAGGCCCGAGGGATCGCAGCTAGGTGTTCATGCAGAAATCGCTGTGGTTTTACACAGTGGGACGCCCCAGGGAAAGGAAATTGACTGGCAAAGAATTATAGACCCCAGGGCTGGCAGAGAAGGGTTATGGTCCACTTTATTAACTCATATGCCCAATGCATAACCTAACCCATGAGCATCCTGAATTGGGATGCCAGTCTGCATAAATCTCTATAGGAAGCTGGAAATGCGGCAGAACACTAACCCAGCCTGTACCTCACTTGACTGCTGGAGGCCAAGGAGTACCCAACATGTGCACGGCATCCCTGGGGACCTGATTGGTCAATAACAGTGATGGCAACACGCTGCCAGCGAGTCAGTAACCAAAAGTACATGTATTTTGTCAAACGTTTGGGGGCTTTAAGCAGCTGGGACGGGCTACCTACATCAGGATACTGAGGTGGGGTGGGAGGTCAACCAGTTACCAAATTTAACTGTTACAGAAAATGTTTGTAATAACCATTCTAAGAGCTTACCAAAAACTCCTGTCATGTACCAATATAAGCTAAGCACAAGATGCAGTCCTTTATTTTGTATCTGGATGGTGGCCCCTTTGCTAGCAGCATGTCACCCAGCTCTAATCCAATGGCATGCACTGGTCGTTGACATCACCAGCCGCAGCGGTCGCACTAACGCCTAGCATAATATACATGTAAATTGTCTCTAACGCGCATCCTGAAGCCCCCACTGCTTACAAATACCGGTACTCCTACTGAATGACAGTAGTAGCAATTTTTCCTGGCTGTGCACAGCTGGCATTTGTTACAATGTGTTATATGTGTGTGCTGAGCTAATGTAAACAAACTCATACATTGTATCAAATTGTTACACTTCTCCCCTGGAAGGAGCAGAGAAGGCCAGTCATGTCTTTAGGCCTAACTTTGCCTGTAGACATGGAGTCATCATGCATCTTTTTGTAGACCATAAATACCTTGAGCTTTCCAGTTACATCTTGCATCTAACATGATCTTTGACTATAAAAGAGATTAGTACTATAAAAAGGCATATTCAGTATAAGACTCTTCAGTATAACCTCTATATAGTCAGACAAGACCCCTCTTCTGCATATACAAACGGTGAGCACAGAGCTACCGAGCCTTTATTTATAGGCTACATGAAGTCATATCAGGTATAGCATACAAAGCTTTCCAGCGACACCCCTCTTCCACATATACAAACTGTCAATACCACCTTTATTTTGTAAACCATGAACAGCCTACAAAATAAAGGCTCTGTGTTTTCTACTGGAAAACTGCATAGTGTGTATATGAAAGTGGACAAACACCCTCCGTGGCGTGAGTGTTGGTTGCCGCTTGGGCTGGCGCTAAAATGAAAGGCTGGGGGGCATCCAGAATGCTGGAGCCCGCCCCACGCACGAAACCCTTCCCCAAGACTTTACCTTGAAGTGGACCAAAACCCACGGTGATCTTTAAGATTCCTGGGCCAATCAATTCCATCTCCCCTATGTGAAGCCCACCAGGTCGCCCCATACACTTACCTTGTTTCCCGGTCCAAAGGCACATGCACAAGCCACATTCCTGCTATACCTCTAGCATATTGACAAATGCCTGGCGAAGGCACGCTCCCTGTTAGAGGGATGCGGCTGCCAGCGTGCTCAGATCTGTTTACCAGCCAATGTGAGCGAATCTGAGCGTGTCGACTGGATGAAAAGCCGTGCATGCACCATAGGACCAGGAAGAGGCGAGTTGGCTTTGACAATCTTGGGGGTTTCCACGCAGCAGAACACCACCAATCGGGGTGCCCCGGGGGAAAGGACCAAGACCCAGGATTGTCAAAATCTTGGGTTTTGGTCCACTTTAACCTTGCTCCCCAGTCGGGAATCGAGCACTGCGATTGCGGTAGGCGGAACATGACATCCCACTTAATCGCTGGGGGGGGGGGGGGGGGGCAAACGCAGCGCTGGATCCCCGGTGGGGGAGCGAGGCTAACGTAAGGTTTACAGGCATCTGGGAGGGCAGCATCCTGGATGCCCCCCAGCAGCAACCAACACCCTCGCCGTGGAAGGTGATGGTCTGCTTGAACACAAGCTGTTCAAATGATCTGTATAGAGACAACAGGTTTACTAATATAAAATTGGATATCCAGAACAGGGAGTAAGGGGGAGGAAAAACTTGACCTGTGCAGGTGAAACACACAGCTCTGCAGACAACTTTTTGCGCAGTGAACAGGAAATGGGGTAAATCCCCCCCAACAGAGTCACAAACTGCAAAGTCCTCCATTCCATCATTTTCTGAAGCATTCAACTTCAAAGCAAAAATAGAAGCGTTAATTCCGCCGTCATAGAGAGAAAAAAAAAAGGGAATCAGTGCGGATTCACATCACCCAGCGCAGCAGCTATTTACAGTGCCAGCTTGGCAAATCCAAAATGCAAACACCGAGCATCCGAGAGGTCACGCCAGGTCCGGGTTAAAAAGTCAGGAGAGGTTATTGGCAGTCAGACGGCAACGTATGGAGGGGGGGGTGGGAACTCATACAGCAATACAAGTGCACCAGTGGGCTATCCTAGCAGCCGTTATGAGTGGGTGAAGGGTGGCAGCAGGTCATACCGAATGTAAAACAAGGACATAGAAGTAAAGCTGGCACTAAACATGTCAGAGGAAGTCAGATGCCAATCTTGGAAGACAAAAGAGGTAAGAGGATGAGATTTCCCATGTGAACAGAGACAGGAAGCAGTGCCATGCAGCAGGTGGTATGGTGCCAATCCGGATAGGAAGATAGAAAGCCAGACAACAAGGGCACAAGGGAGTAAGTTTGTGATAGAGGATGCGAGCAAGGATGCCAGCTAGAAGATATGGGGACATTAAAATGAGGATTTCTTTATCAATGCAGATAGGAAGCTGTGCCATGCAGAAGCTGGCAAGACAGGAAGCAACAAGGGGGCAAATAGGGCTGACAACAAGGAAGCTAGAAATAACAGGACAAAATTATGGGGGATCACCTTTTCAAAGATGGGAAGCAGTTCCAGAACGCAGCTAGCATGTTGCCAGTCAAGATAGGAAGCAACAAGGGACAGATGGACCAAGAGCACAAGGAAGTGAGCAAGGATGCCCGTCCAGAAGTATCAGGACAGAGAAATTATTGGCATTACCTTATCAACGGAGGTGGTAAAGAGTGCCAGGCAGCAGGTGGCATCAGTGGAAATAGGAAGCAACAAGGGCATAGAAAGCCAGACAGCAAGGGGACGAGGAAACAAGTTGGTTTCTAGGGAAGTGAGCATAGAGAAGTCTAAAAAGTCTAAAAAGATGATGGGGATTCCCACACCAACAGAAATGGAAAGCAAGTGGCATGGTGCCATCTACACATTTTCTAGACATTACAACATATATACTCCCCTTACCCCAGACTTCTGATCCAGCGTAACAGTTTCACCTGAAAATAGCTTTTTCCTCCACCGAGGTTAAGAAAACAAGGGGAAACTTGACTGACTAAAACTGGCTGGTTAATAACCAACGCAAAACAAAATGCAAGCACGACCATTCAAATCAACCAGGTTTTTTGGTGGCTTTTGCCAGCGGGTATAAAGATTTTACCCAGGATAGAATCTGATACAAATATTCTTATCAGAATAAAATGTTAGAGAAACACATGCCAAAGTCAATGATGCAGTTAGGGGTGCTCAACCTACACTGTGATTCTCAGCCAGGGCCGGCGTCAGCACCCCACAAGGTGGGGCAGCTGCCAGAGGGCCCACTGACAAGGCCGGCCTTTGGAGTGTGGGACGGCACTTGACCGCTGGACTGGAATGGCACAACCACAGCTGGTGCCCACATCCCCTCGCAGCACGCCAGCGATGACCAAGGCGGTGGAGCATCCAGATTTAGGACGGCCCTCAGTGATTTGACATCACTCTTCACCACAAAGGGTCCCACTGAGACCATACCGCCCAAGGGCACACATAAACCTGGGGCCGGCCCTGTGCTCAGCATTAGTGCAGTACAGCGATAAGATTTGGGGCTTGGCCCCTCATCAGATCAATATCAGTAGTGCAAGTGCAGTCACATTTAAACCAGAAAACCATTGGTTGTGGGTCCACTTCCGGCGCTCGTTTCTATATATTAAAAAAACCTGATCATACAGCAGACATAACAGAGTGTATCTAAAAGCCCACATCCTTTGAGGAACATCGGGGGAGGTTAAAACCTCACCGATCTGCTGCCAGACCTCCGGTTTTACCATTGGGCACCATTTACTCACCTCGCCGAAAGATCCACCTTTCGGCGCCATCTTGCATACCATCAGGCACTTTGCGCGGGCTCCCGATCTCGCACCAGCGCAATGCCCATGAATGCCATGGAGTCACCTGAAATCCTGCAAGACTACGCTGAGTGGCGCAGGACTTTGAAGTACACGGCTTCAGCCACTGTCACTTACGGAAGGTTAAGCCGGTGGGGGGCAGAGGATCGGGCCCTGAAGACATCCAAAAGGTAAGTGGGGGGGGGGGGGGGCAATAAAAAGGGGCCGATGTTCCTCTTTAAACCGGACCTACAGCATGATTTAATGAAAAGCCCAAACCCTTAAAATATATTAGTTTTAGATGCTGGGGAATAGTTTAAGTTTTTAGTCACTTACTTATTATTCTTTCCCCCACTGGGCTGCAACTCTATTCAGGACTCTGGGATACGGGCACCGCCATCTTGCCTCAGAAGCATCACATACCGAGTAGAGGAGAGTGTGGTAAAGTGCAGGGGGCAGGGTTATAGCTGTGCATTGCCCAAACAGAGCAGAGCTGGGGTCAGGGAAAGGACAGCAATCCCAGAATGCAAAGCAGCACAGTCAAAAGAAACTTCCTGTTTGCAGGCTGCCTGATGCTCCATGAGCCACCATCTTGGATGTTTAAAGGCACATAACATGCAGTAGATGCAGGTAGGATGTGAGCAATCTGTATGTACAGGGTGGGGGAAACATATAAGATAGACTCTTATTCAGGGTGAAGGTCTGCTTTAAGCAAATAGGCCTAGTGATCAAGGTGCTGTAGTTATATATTCAAACAGTTTGCGGGGCATTATGGGGGGCCACTGCAGGGCTTCTACAAAATAGTGGCATAGTTTACTCCCATCTAGCGTGTGCATGGCCCACTACAATAATGGCGTCCGCAGCATCATCTCGTGTGCCAACTGTCTTTGTGAAGAACATGGCGACAAGGAGGTGTCCTGTTCTCCTTCCTGGATTATTTCCAAAGTTAAAAAGGGCTGTTGCCACACCATTGCGTTGTCATGCCCTATCATTGCCCTTAGTAGTTGCGTCATTGAGTGCATTATAATGAAGCCGTCTACAGTACCACTGAAGACGTCATCGCCATCTTTACTAAGGGCACTATTGATATTGATCTGATGAAGGGCCATTGTGTGCAATTTAATGAAGTCATCTACAGTACCACTGAAGACGTCATCGCCATCTTTACTAAGGGCACTATTGATATTGATCTGATGAAGGGCCATTGTGTGCAATTTAATGAAGTCATCTACAGTACCACTGAAGACGTCACCGCAGATCACCATCTTTACTAAGGGCACTATTGATATTGATCTGTTGAAGGGCCAAGCCCGAAAGCTTATCACTGTACTGCACTAATGCGGAGAATAAACATGGTGGTTAAGCACCCATAACTGCATCAATGACTTTGGTACCTGTTTCTTTAACTTTTTATTCTGATGATTATGCTAAAATCAATAAGAGATACATCTGTGTCAACACTATACCAAAACGTGGCCACGCTATACTTGTTAGACACTAACATTCTGCCTGCTCTGTTTATACACACACAGCCTGGCAATACAGAGCATCCCCAGTCTCCCTTTAGACGTGGATGTGCTCTTGTCCCCAGCCCCCATCTGAATGGGTGTGGGGCTGCTCCTCAGCCCAGAGATGCCGGCAAAGATCCGTTTTGCGGCGACCCGCAAGGGTTCCACACAGCAGGGAATCCCAATTTAGGGAAAGACCGGGTTTTGTTCCACTTTAAAATACCCAGCTTGGGCCCTCTTTAAAATGATCCTCAACCCAGAAAGGTAGTTTATGTCGTCATCTTCTAATTCCAACCCAGTGCCCTCAAAACAGCCTGCGTTTCCTTTTACTTAACTCTGCTGTCCAATATTCATTCAAACACTAACAGGCTTCAGTATGATGTTCAAATGGTCAGCCATATGGCTCCCTGGTGCTTTCCGATGATGACACATTCAGTTAAAACGCCAGCCCTGGAATCTAAAACATTCCGGTGCAGGCCGCTGGCCTTCCATTGGGGGAAACTGGGATGACCGATGTGTCGACTCGCCCACTTCCTCAAACATTAAACATGCACAGCAAGCCGCTCTGATTGGACAGAGCCTACATATGTGCCATAGGATTGGGAAGGGTTCACACAGCGGGGCATCCCAAATAGGGATGCACAGGGAGGGGAACAAAACCTGGGATAGTAAAAGAAATCTTGGTTTTGTTCCGGCTCAGAGGTCACAGCTCAGGACTGGGGGTCAGTCTCATTAATAACAACTGCAATAAATCTGAAAGCACTACAACCTAGCTGACTTTATGTGTCAGTTTACCTTGGAACTGAATTACTTACCATATGGCTGTCCGTGTTTTTATGAATATCACATAAAGGTTTTAGTAGCCTGGGCTAGGGATAGATGGTGACGCCAAACTTCCTATCTGGGTTTAGGTGCACTTTTACTCTAGATGAATCTCCCTTCTTCACATACACTAGGAGCAACCCCAGTCTGCTTTTCACAGGAAGCTTCAGTGCCATCCTGAATGGAATGTTAGCAGGGGGTATGAGGTCTCCAGCAGTCATGTATAGCAGCTGCCCCTCAGGAGGTCACACATGGTGCCAGCCTGAATGGGCATTGTCAGTAGGATAACATTGCCATCAGCAAGGTATCCCGAAGTTCCATGCAGTTTAGGAAGACACGTGGGTAAGGGATGGCGGCACCCCCCCCCCTATATCCCAGCCTGCTCAGCAACGAGGAAATGAACGGGTGCTGAACTGTCAGCAGGGGAAAGCCGGTGTGGGAACAATGAGGTCAGATTACGGGGATTTCACGGAAACAGAAAAGTGATGCAAAGGCATCGCATGGTGCGAAGTCAGGATGGGCGGTAACAAAGAGGTAAGTGGGACTGCCTCAGGTACTACCAGACAGGAAGGCAAGGGCTCCATCAACTGATTATTAGATCTCCAGCAGTGCCAGCTAACGATCCAAAGAAAAAAAAAAAGTCCCCAAAATGCCAGCAGCGCCAGTCAGATGCACTCACACGGGTGTAGGGAGAGCAGCACCTCAGGGCGAGAGATGACAGCAGATAACAGTTACTCTGTGACATCACCAGATTAGCGGGTAGCAAACAATCTAGAGCCGGAGGTTTGATGCCAACATGGATAAACACAAGAGCAGCAGGATTATTGGCTTACCCTCCCTGCGGAAATGCCAATCAGTGAGGTGAGCGTTGCCCCCGGCAGTGCCAATGAGTCAGGCAGTACAATAACGTTAGTGAGGTGTCATCCAGGGGCAGGATGAAATAAGAACAGATGGAGTTATGCCTGTCAGTAAGGTATTTGGGCGGGCACAGTCAATGCCAGGGGATGGGGCAGAACAGTGGATTGGCATAGAGAATGTAGTGTTCGTGCTAGCCCCGCCAGGGCAAAAAGAACAGGTAATGTATGGTAATGCCAGTCAGTGACACTAGGCAGGTCATAAAAGAAATGCATGGTGGTATAGAGGTATGCCAACCAATGCCTGGGGGCATAAGGAAACAGAACAGGTGGTATACAGGTATGCCAACCAATGCCTGTGGGCAGAAGGAAAGAACATGTGGTATAGAGGTATGCCAGCCAGTGCCTGGGGGCAAAAGGAAACAGAACAGGTGGTATACAGGTATGCCAACCAATGCCTGGGGGCAGAAGCAAACAGAACAGGTGGTATACAGGTATGCCAACCAATGCCTGGGGGAAGAAGGAAACAGAACAGGTGGTATAGAGGTATGCCAACCAATGCCTGGGGGAAGAAGGAAACAGATCAGGTACAGCTATGCCAACCAATGCCTGGGGGCAGAAGCAAACAGAACAGGTGGTATACAGGTATGCCAACCAGTGCCTGGGGGAAGAAGGAAACAGAACAGGTGGTATAGAGGTATGCCAACCAATGCCTGGGGGCAGAAGCAAACAGAACAGGTGGTATGCAGCTATGCCAACCAATGCCTGGGGGCAGAAGCAAACAGAACAGGTGGTATACAGGTATGCCAACCAATGCCTGGGGCAGAAGGAAACAGAACAGGTGGTATACAGGTATGCCAACCAATGCCTGGGGGCAGAAGCAAACAGAACAGGTACAGCTATGCCAACCAATGCCTGGGGGCAGAAGCAAACAGAACAGGTGGTATACAGGTATGCCAACCAATGCCTGGGGGCAGAAGGAAACAGAACAGGTGGTATAGAGGTATGCCAACCAATGCCTGGGGGCATAAGGAAACAGAACAGGTGGTATACAGGTATGCCAACCAATGCCTGGGGGCAGAAGCAAACAGAACAGGTGGTATACAGGTATGCCAACCAGTGCCTGGGGGAAGAAGGAAACAGAACAGGTGGTATAGAGGTATGCCAACCAATGCCTGGGGGCAGAAGCAAACAGAACAGGTACAGCTATGCCAACCAATGCCTGGGGGCAGAAGCAAACAGAACAGGTGGTATACAGGTATGCCAACCAATGCCTGGGGGCAGAAGCAAACAGAACAGGTGGTATACAGGTATGCCAACCAATGCCTGGGGGCAGAAGGAAACAGAACAGGTGGTATAGAGTTATGCCAACCAATGCCTGGGGGCAGAAGGAAACAGAACAGGTGGTATACAGGTATGCCAACCAGTGCCTGGGGGCAGAAGGGAACAGAACAGGTGATATAGAGGTATGCCAACCAGTGCCTAGGGGCAGAAGGAAACTGAACAGGTGGTATACAGGTATACCAACCAGTGAGACATCAGTTCTAGCACAGACAGTGCCAGAGGGCAACAAGATCAGGTGAGGCAGGTATAGTAGTATAGAGCTATGCCAGCTGATGCAGTGCCAATGCAAAGCAGAACAGGAACAGGTAACAGTATAGAGGTATATACTGGTGGGCAGGAAGGAACAGGTAACAGTATGGAGGTATGTACCGGTGGGCAGGAAGGAACAGGAACAGGTAACAGTATAGAGTTATGTACAGATAGGCAGGAAGGAACAGGTAACAGTATAGAGGTATATACTGGTGGGCAGGAAGGAACAGGAACAGGTAACAGTATGGAGATATGTACCGATAGGCTGGAAGGAACAGGTAACCGTACAGAGGTATGTACCAGTGAGCAGGAAGAAACAGGAACAGGTAACCGTACAGAGGTATGTACCAGTGAGCAAGAAGAAACAGGAACAGGTAACAGTACAGAGGTATGTACCTGTGGGCAGGAAGAAACAGGAACAGGTAACAGTAGGGAGGTATGCCAGTCAGTGAGGCATTAGTGCTCACCCAACCGGCAAGAAACAAGATCAGGAAGGGGTAAGTGAGCCAGCAGTTAGGTAGTCATGCTGGCCGAGGCAGTAGCTGGTCATGGCAGGGCAAGTTAGGTGGGAAGGGTGGGGATAAGGGTGAAGGAGGGGATACCAGGTCAGAGGTGGGGTGTATTAAGGCTGTCAAAGAGGGGATGAGGTAGATGTGAAGAGTGGCAGCAGGGGTGGGAGGGCAGGTAGCTCGTCACAAAGAGGACGGTAGGTGGTCACAGAGGAGTGTGAGGTAGGTGAGCAGTGTGACATGGGTGGCAGGCTGGTAGCTGGTCACAGGGGTTAGATGAGCAGTCACCAAGGGGGTGGGTTAGGTAGTTGGTCGGGGGGTAGGCTGGCAGATACAGAGGGGGTGATGTAGGTGGGCAGGGTGGGGGGCTGGTAATTGGTCACAGGGGTAGTTAGGAGGTCACAGGGGTAGTTAGGAGGTCACAGAGGGAGGTGAGGTAGGTGGGCAGGTTGGTGGGGGCTGGTCACAAGGTGAGCGGTAGGTAGGCAGCTACAGAGGTGGGTGAGGTAGGTGGGCAGGGTGGTGGCACAGGTAGGTGGTAGGTAGCTGGTCACAGGAGGATGAGGCAGGTGGGCAGGGTGGTTAGGGCAGGGGGCTAGTCACAGGGGAAGAAGGTGAGTGGACACAGAGGGGGGCTAGGGGTAGGTAGCTGATCACGGGGGTGTTAGATAGTCACAGAGAGATGTATGGTAAGTGGGCATGGTGGTGACAGGGGGGTGGGGGGCTGCTAGAGGGACACAGGGGTGAGGGGTTGGTAGGCAGCCACAGAGGCGGTGAGGTAGGTGGGCAGGGTGGTGACAGGGGGGTGAGGGGTAGGTAGCTGGTCGGGGGAGGTAGGTGGGCAGGGGGGTGAGGGGTAGGTAGCTGGTCACGGGCAGGGGAGGTAGGTGGTCACATGGGGGTGTGAGGTAAGCGGGCAGGGTGGTGACAGGGAATGGGGGGTAGGTAGCTGGTCACCGGCGGGGGAGGTAGGTGGTCACATGGAGGTCTGAGATAAGTGGGCACGGTGGTAACATGGGGGGGGTAGGTAGCTAGTCACAGGGGGAGAAGGTAAGTGGTCATAGAGGGGGGCTATGGGTAGGTAGCTGGTCACGAGGTGGGGGGGTAGTCACAGAGGGGTGTGAGGTAAGTGGGCAGGGTGGTGACAGGGGGAGGTAGGTGGCAGCTAATTACAGATGAGGGCAGGTAGGTGGCCCCGGGGTGGGGTCAAGTAGGTGACAGGTTCAGTCTGCAGGGCGCAGTGAGCAGACAGAAGCCGTGGCGGTGTACATTGCTCCTCCCTCACCTGCCTCCTCGGCGGCTCCTCTCCGGTGCCCGGTGCCCGGCATCCACCCGGTTACCCGCCCGCTATAGGCGCCGTCTTCAAGGTCCAGGCCAACCTCACACACTGGCCGCATTTCCCAGCATAGCGGGGGCGTGGCCAGTCTGCCTCCGCCAATCACGACCCGCCTACCGGCTTCCTGGGGCGTGGCCTCCTCCGCAGCGCATCCCGCCGCCGGGTCCTAGCGGCTCTCCTCTGTGAATATAGCGCCATCATATTCCATATCGCCTTACAAAAGAAATTAAAGCGGACCTTCACTCGGAATAAGAGCCTATCTTATATGTTTCCCACACCCTGTACATACAGATTGCCCACATTAATCCGGACCTTCACCCTGAATAAGAGCCTATCTTATATGTTTCCCACACCCTGTACATACAGATTTCTCACATTAATCCGGACCTTCCCCCTGAATAAGAGCCTATCTTATATGTTTCCCACACCCTGTACATACAGATTGCTCACATTAATCCGGACCTTCCCCCTGAATAAGAGCCTATCTTATATGTTTCCCACACCCTGTACATACAGATTTCTCACATTAATCCGGACCTTCCCCCTGAATAAGAGCCTATCTTATATGTTTCCCACACCCTGTACATACAGATTGCTCACATTAAAAATCATCCTACCTGCATCTACTGCATGTTATGAGGCTTTAAACACCCAAGATGGCGGCTCATGGAACATCAGGCAGCCTGCAAACAGGAAGTGTCTTCTGACTGTGCTACTCTGCATTCTGGTACTGCTGACCTTTCCCTGACCCCAGCTCTGCTCTGTCTGAGCAAAGCACAGCTGTTTCCCGCCCCCTCCTGTACTTTATCCCGCTCTCTTCTCCTCAGTAGGTGGAGTCAAGATGGTGAACAGAGTTGCAGCCCGGTGGGAGAAACAATAATAAGTGACTAAAAACTTAAAATATATTAATTTTAGATGCTGGGGAATCGTTATTTAAGGGTTTGGGCTTTTCATTAAATCATGGTGAAGGTCGGGTATAAGGGGCGCTCTGAGTGCTTCCCACAGCAAAGCATCCCGAATCAGGATGTCCCGGGGGCAAGGACCAAAACATGGGACAGTGAGAATCACAGGTTTTGTTCCACTTTAAAGAGGAACAACCAAAAATGGTTCATTTTCGGGGGGGGGGGGGGGGGGGTCCTGGGGGATACACACATCAGAGATTCCCCAAACGGGAGGAACAGATCTTGGGTTTTGTTCCTCTTTAATGCAGAACAAAACCTCCTGGTTTACCTCGATCCACACTCCCACATCAAACTCTCAGGCTCTCCCCCAATCAGCTGAATATTCATGACTACCAATGAGTTCAGAATAAATGGATTGCTGGGCGCCTCCCACTGGCCGCTCCCCTCTGCTGCATACACCTGCCACCAGCCCAGGGCCAGCGATAAAGGGCGGCAAACTCGGTCACGTGCCGAGGGCCCCGAAGCCAGGCGGCCCACCTCGCAGGCCCATTGTCAACTTTTCTTCCTTACATTGCTTTCTCCCACCTTTCTCTCTCTCCTTCTCCCTCACTCTTCTACTGCCTCCTTCCTCCCTTTCTTTTGCTCCCTTGCATTTTCTTATCCACTATGCTTCCTTCCCTTCCTTTCCTTCTTTCTCTTCCCTTCCTTTCCTTTCCTTCTTTCTCTTCCTCTCTTCCCTTCCTTTCCTTCTTTCTCTTCCTTCTTTCTCTTCCTCTCTTCCTTTCTCTTCCTCTTCTTCTTTTTCTTCCTCTCTTACTTTCCTTCTTTCTCTTCCTCTCTTCCTTTCTCTTCCTCTTCTTCTTTTTCTTCCTCTCTTACTTTCCTTCTTTCTCTTCCTCTCTTCCTTTCTCTTCCTCTCCTTCTTTCTCTTCCTTTCCTTCTTTCTCTTCCTATCTTCCTTACCTTCTTTCTCTTCCTCTCTTCCTTTCCTTCTTTCTCTTCCTCTCTTCCTTTCCTTCTTTCTCTTCTTTCTTCCTTTCCTTCTTTCTCTTCCTCTCTTCCTTTCCTTCTTTCTGTTCCTTTTTTCCTTTCCTTCTTTCTCTTCCTTTCTTTCCTTCTCTTCCTTTCCTTCTTGATTTATTTCTTCCTTTCCTTCTTGATTTTTGTCTTCCTTTCCTTCTTGTTTTTCTTTCTTTCATTCTTGTTTTTTCTTTCCTTTTTTTTCTTTCCTTTTTTTTCTTTCCTTCTTTTTCTTTCTTTCTTTTTCTTTCTTTCCTTCTTTCCTTCTTGTTTTTCTTTCTTTCCTTCTTGTTTTTCTTTCCTTTTTTTCTTTCCTTCTTTTTTTTCTTTACTTCTTTTTCTTTCTTTCTTTCCTTTTTTTCTTTATTTCCTTCTTTCTTTCTCTTTCTCTCTCTCTCTCTCTCTCTCTCTCTCTCTCTCTCTCTCTCTATATATATATATATATTTCTTTTTTCTTTTATTTCTTCTTCCTTTTCTTTCTCCCTCTCCTCACATTCTCCCTCTATTTTTTTTTCTCTTTCTACCATGCTTTCTGCCTTTCTTTTCTTTTCGTATTTTTCTTTCTTTTTTTTTCTCCCTAATTCTTTTTCTCTTCCCCTTTTTACTTTTCTTTTTCATTTCGGGACACGTGATGTGACACAAGGGGCCCACTAAGACTCTGTTGCCCAGGGGCCCACAAAAGCCTGGAGCCGGCCCTGCACCAGCCATTCAGATATGCTGAGAGGAGTGCGGGGATGCTGCTGGAGGCCCCTGCATGCACCAAGGGATCATCTCCCAGGGTATCAGGTGAAACTAGAGGGTTTCAGGCAGCGGGGCATCCCAAATCAGGATGATCCAGGGATATGCTGTAACATGGCTCTGGAGTATTTTCGACTCTAGAGCAAGGTTACCGGGGTTTTGTTCCGCTTTGAAACTTTCCCTAGAGTAATGTGACAACTTATTTCTTTTGTTGTTTACAGTAAATCTCAAGTTTTACAGTCAGTGGATCTTAAAGAGGAACAGAACTCAGGATTGTCGCTCTCCCAGGCTTTGTTTCTCCTGCCGGGTGCGTCCCACGGGCACGCCCGAAAACTCACCTTTTTTCACACGGCGCATGCTCAGCCAATTAGAGGCTCTTTAAAGTGGACCCAAATCCAGGATTTTGAGTATTCTGGGTTTCGGTTATTTCCCCCGGTCGGGGGTGCCCCGCTGTGTGAAAGCCCTCAGATCGCCGAGCACAACTCACCTCTTTCCAGTCCAACGGCGCATGCGCAGCCGCTCGGCCAATCAGCACGCTCCGAGCCACTGACGTCACGCAGTCTAAGGCAGCGTCTAAGGCCATCGGCTCCGTGTGCGTTGGCGGGCACAGCCCCCTGCTTCCCTCTAACAGGGAAATGCCAGGCGCAGGCACGTGCCCTGCTAGAGGGATAGTGGGGATGCGGCCACAGCTTGCGCATGCGCCGTTGGGCTTGGAAGCAAGGTAAGTGAATGGGGTGACATGGGGAGTTTCACACAGCGGGACTCCCGATTTCGGTTGTCCCGGGGAGGGGGGGGGGGAGTCAATCGGCCCGGGAAGCTATCAGCGTGGGTTTTGGTCCACTTTAAAGAGGAGCAACCTACAGTATAAGACTCTAGGGCCAGTGATCTCCTTCTTTGAGGGGTATCCCGATTTGGTAAATGCTCCGGGATTGCTGCATTTACTTACCACGCTGTGGATCACAGGGTACAGAGCTTGGTGGTGTCCCCGGCATCCCTCTGACTGTGAATGAATGAGCACATACAGCCATAGGGAAGTGGTATTGGGGATGCCTGCAGCTTGCACTTCATTCAGCTTTCTATGCCACTCATTATTATGCATGGCATAGCCCGCCGGTTGGCCAGTGAGGGAAGAATTCTTGGTTTTACAGCTAGTCAAACGTGGGAGGGCATCCCTATTTGGAAGAGGAACAAAATCTGAGAGAGTGTTGTTTTCTTTGGTGTTGATCCTGTTTAAAGTGGACCAAAACCCAGGATTTTGACTATTCTGGGTTTTGGTCCTTCCCCCAGGGCCCCCCGATTGGTGGTGCTCCACTGTGTGAAACCCCCAGATCGCCAGAAGAAACTCACCTCTTCCTGGTCCTACGGCACTTGCATGGCCGCTCGTCCAACTAACGTGCCCGGAGCTGCTGACATCACGCCTTCTAAGACGCCGTCTAAAGTCAGCAGCTCTGATTGCGCTGCCAGCCGCATCCTCCGCTTCCCTCTAACAGGGAGTGTGCCCACGCCGGCCATTCACAAATAGCTGGCAAGGACATGCGCCCTGCTAGAGGGATAGCGGGGATACGGCCCGCCGTTGGAGCAGGGACAAAGGTGAGTGAACGGGATGACCTGGGAGGTTTCACACAGCGGGGCATCTCGATTTTGGATGCCCCGGGGGGAGGGAATCGATCAGATTCCCAGGACGATCAAGCTCGGTTTTGGTCCACTTTAAAGAGGAACAAAGTCATAGAAACACAGAAACATAGAAGGGTGACGGCAGAAGGAGACCATATGCTCCATCTAGTCTCTGCCCTTATGTGTATACTGTATGTTCTCTTTATCTTATGTGTATACTGTATGTTCTCTTTATCTTATGTGTATACTGTATGTTCTCTGTATCTTATGTGTATACTGTATGTTCTCTGTATCTTATGTGTATACTGTATGTTCTCTTTATCTTATGTGTATACTGTATGTTCTCTGTATCTAATGTGTATACTGTATGTTCTCTGTATCTTAGGTGTATACTGTATATTCTCTTTATCTTATGTGTATACTGTATGTTCTCTGTATCTTATGTGTATACTGTATGTTCTCTTTATCTTATGTGTATACTGTATGTTCTCTTTATCTTATGTATATACTGTATGTTCTCTGTATCTTATGTGTATACTGTATGTTCTCTGTATCTTTTGTGTATACTGTATGTTCTCTTTATCTTATGTATATACTGTATGTTCTCTGTATCTTATGTGTATACTGTATGTTCTCTGTATCTTATGTGTATACTGTATGTTCTCTGTATCTTATGTGTATACTGTATGTTCTCTGTATCTTATGTATATACTGCATGTTCTCTGTATCTTATGTATATACTGTATGTTCTCTGTATCTTATGTGTATACTGTATGTTCTCTGTATCTTATGTATATACTGTATGTTCTCTGTATCTTATGTGTATACTGTATGTTCTCTGTATCTTATGTGTATACTGTATGTTCTCTGTATCTTATGTATATACTGCATGTTCTCTGTATCTTAGGTGTATACTGTATATTCTCTTTATCTTATGTGTATACTGTATGTTCTCTGTATCTTATGTGTATACTGTATGTTCTCTTTATCTTATGTGTATATTGTATGTTCTCTGTATCTTATGTGTATACTGTATGTTCTCTTTATCTTAGGATAGATGTGTGCTTATCCCAGGCAGGTTAAAATTCAGTGACCGTTGACTTTTCAACTACCTCTGCTGGAGGTTTGTTCCCAGCATCTACTACTCTTTCTGTAACAAAATATTTTCTAAAGTTGCTCCTGATCTTCCCCCCGACTAGCTTCAGGTTGGGTCCCTTGTTCTATCATTAAGTTTCTTTTTAAAAACACTTCCCTCCTGAACCTTATTGAATCCTTTCACATATTTAAAGGTCTCAAGTCCATTATTATTATTATTATTTTCATTCTCTTTGGTTTTGTTCCTCTTTTGTTTCTCTTCTGTTGCTCTCTATTTGGGATGCCCCGCTGTATGTATCTCCACGGATCGCCCAAAACTCGCCTCTTACTTTACAAACATGTAAATGGAGCGAGAGGCGATGGCTGCATTCGTGCCCCTGCCTCTAGCACACGTGGTGCCCATTCAGGTAGAGGTATGCCGGGGATGCAACCACAGCACGGAGATGTGGCACAGGAACGTCAGAGAGGTGAGTCGGTCAGACTATCTCGGGGGTTTCACACAGCGGGGCACCCCTATTCGGGATGGCCCATAAAGAGGTAGAACCAAGCCCTCAAGAGTCTTATACACTCGAGGGGGGTATTGCTTCTCTTTAAAGCAAAGCAAGCAACAGCCAGTTTAGACTAAATGGGTGTTGTTTCCAGCGAGGGGTGCCATTACCGACAGGTGGGCCGCACTGCTTTTGCCCACTGATAGAGTCTGGACCACATGACCACCAGCAGGCAAATCCCAAGGTGTAACAAGAAGCCTCTAAAATGATCTCAGGTTGGTGGCAGTGTATTTGCAGGGGGGCATCATCAATTGGGATGCTAGTTAGATGGCAATCAAGACCCATGTGGTTTAGCCTTAAAGTGGACAAAAACCCAGGATTTTGACTATCCTGGGTTATGGTCCGATCAGGGGTGCCCTGCTGTGTGAAACCCCCCAGGTCGCCCGAACAAATTCACGTCTTCCCGGTCCCATGACGCATGCGCGGCGGCTTGGCCAATCAGCGTGCTCTAATACGAGTGAATCCGTGCGTGTCAGCGGCCGCATCCCTCGCTACCCTCTAACAGGGAGCATGGACGCACAAATGCCTGGCGCGGGCACGTGCTTTGCTAGAGGGATAGTGGGGATTCGCCCACTGCTCGCGCATGTGCCGTTGGATCGGAAAAGAAGGTGAGTTTATGAGTGACCTGGGGGTTTCACACAGCGGGGCATCCCGAGTTTGGAAAGGAGCCTTTGGAGGCAACAGCATTGAAGGATCTTGGGATGACATCAGAAGATCTATCAATGGAGAAGGAAGTGAAAAGAGGAGGGCAGTGGAAGACCCATGGGTGACAGCAAGAACAGGGAGACGACCAGCTAAAGTAAAGGCAATAGCAAAGGACCTATAGGTGACACCAAGGCCCGGCGGATAATAAACAGCATTGGAGAAGTAAAGAGTAAAAAGAGGGGAGATCCCACCATTATCAGCCTGCGCACTGCCTATGAATCCAGGCGTCCCACAAACCACAATAAACTACACACTCAATGAACACTAAAGGACAAGGCTGACGGCCGGCCCACCTGCGTCCCCGCTTCCCAGCCCCACGCGCTCGATGCCTCTGCGCTTGTGAACCTACAACCTACTGGCCAGTGGATGACTTCGGTGTGCCGCAGCGCAGCTAGCAGGATATGAGTGGCAGGCGCTGTGTTCCCATATACGGCGGTTACTGTGGACATGTCGACGAGACGCAGTGGCAGGATCAAGCTAAGTACCAGCCATCTCAACGGGCGGGGACTGTGTAGTTGCATCGGTTAGACCAGGCTATTGAGGTTATTCACAGCAGGACAATATCTTGCGGGTACCCATATACTTCTGGACACGGGGCGTACACCCCTGGACCCGTTAGTGAAGTCTCCATACTTGGATCCATACTTCACTCTGCCGATCATATCTGGCCAGATTTCTGAATAGCGCTGGGAGAGACACTTATAACATTCTCTGGAAGGGGTGGATTTAATTTGGATCTCCAACATTAGGCATACGTGTGTTGTGAGGCTGGGAGCAGGTGTGGCGCGTTCATGTGGCTGTGGAGGCTGCATGGGGGGCCCCCATTTTTTAGTGTCACTTACATGTTTTTTATCTTGTATAATTGTCTTTGACGGTATGTGATTTGTGCCATTTTGATATTCATTAAAGCCATTTTGTAATTAAGATTAATCTCTTTAGGAGCTTTTGTGCCAGTCCCACTCTCAACCTTTAGTGTTCATTGAGTGTGTAGCATTGGAGAACCCTGTGATGACATCAGAGGACCTATGAATGGAGTAGGAAGTGAGGAGAGGAGGGCAATTGGTGGCTGTAAAGTCCCAGCAAGGTCAGAAGGACAAGCAGCAGTGTGAAAATCCGCGGCAATATTGGAAGGACCGAAGGACATTTTATAGCATTAGAAGACCCGACAGTAAAGAAGGCAGTGAGAAGTGGAGGACAGTCATGGCAGTGGAAAGCCCATGGGCAGCAGCAAGGACAGGAGGACAACCAGTGGCAGTGGAGAAACTGGTGGCAATATCAGAGGACCCATAGGTGGCACCAAAGGGCAATCAACAGCATTGGAGGACCCTGTGATGACATTAGAGGACTTATCATTAGAGAAGCAAGTGAGGAGAGGGCATTCAACGACTATGAAGTGTCAACAAGGACAGAAGTGCAACCAGTGGCAGTGGGGGAATTTCAGAAGACCCTTTAGGGGGCAGCAAGGCCCCAAAGACAATTAACAGTATTAGAGGACCAAGTAATGACATCAGAGGATCCAAAGGTGAAGAAGGCAGTGGGAAGAGGAGGGCAGTCATGGCAGTGGAGAACCCATAGGCAGCAGCCAGGACAGGAGGAAACCAGCGGCTTTGGCCATTCGGGGCACCAAGGTCCGGAGGACAATCAACAGCACTGGAGGACCTGGTGATGACGTCAGAGGACCCATCAATGAAGATGGCAATGGAGGGGAGGACTGTGAACACCCATGGGCAGCAGAAATAACAGGAAGGTGACAAATGGCAATGGAGGAACTGGAGGACAAACTAAAGTGTGGCTGCAAGTAGGTGATAATGATAAGTCCTCTGATGTCATCACAGGGTCCTCCAATGCTGTTGATTGCCTATTGTTCTTTGGTGCCACCTATGGGTCCTCTGATATTGCCACCAGTTTTTCCACTTCCAAAGGGCGTCCTCCTGCCCTTGCTGCTGCCCATGGGCCCTCCACTGCCATGACTGCCATCCTCTTCTCACTGTCGTCTTCACTGTTGGGTCCTCTGTTGTCATTGCCAGATCCTCTAATGCTGTTAAAGTGGACCAAAACCCATGGTAATTAAGAATATAAGATTCCCGGGCCGATCGTTTAACTTCCCCCGGGGCATCCAAAATCGTGATGCCCCGCTGTGTGAAACCCCCCACGTCGCCCATACACTTACCTTCTTTCCCTGTTCACCGCTCGCCTTAGACGACGTGACATCAGCGGATCCAAGCGTGCTGATTGGACGAGCGGCCGTGCATGCACTATAGGACCGGGAAGAGGTGAGTTGGTTTTGGCGACCTGAGAGGTTTCACACAGCAAGGACCAAAACCCAGGATAGTCTAAATCCTCGGTTGTGGTCCACTTTAATTGACCTTCGGTCCGTGCTGCCCCCCAGGGGCCTTCTGCCTGTTTCCACACTGCTGCTGCTTGCCCTTCTGACCATGCTGGGATCTTCACAGCCACCAATTGCACTCCTCTCCTCACTTCCTTCTCCAGAAGTAACAAGTACTAGAGAACGTTTTGCATTTGCATTGTGCAATGTTTGCCAATGTTTTCCACTTTGATTTTGAGTATTATTCCAAATCCAGACCCCCATTAAATATTCATTTTGATTTACTATGATCATTTTTATACGCATTCCACTATGTAATGAATAAAGATTTGCAACTGGATTACGGTATTTCATTCACTGAGATCTAGGATATTCTTTTTTAGTGTTCCCTTTTTTGGAGTGTATAATTGACTATAATCAATTCTAGAAAGCATTGATTTTAATTGATAGGATTTTTCATTCCTTAGCAGAATTATGGCTGTGAATAGGATCCGATCCTGTGTGGTAACTAAGGTAAATTGTCTTCACTGATTGTATATAGAAAAGTGAGTGAAAGACACCTGTAATAGACAGCAGTTGGAGTTTCCTCTATAAACATTCTGGTGGAGGCCAGCTGTCGGACGGTTATCTTGGGATTAGTCACACAGTAGTGACAATGCCCAGCCCACTTAAGTGTATTTGTTCTGCTATTTGGATGGAAGGATGAAGTGATGGGGAAGCTCCGGAGTCACAGGTGACACGCTCCCACGCACACTGCCGGCACGCGGACCACGACTTGCAGCCACACCAGCAACTCTCTACACAACACCTGTGAAAGGAGCACCTGATGGATGCAGCTTTATTCACATGTCCTAGTTACACACATACCAGGATGGTGGCAGGGCCGCATTTGGCGTTCATGGTGCTCTAGGCACTTTAAGTGCTTGTGCCCCCTTTTTTAAGCTGGGTCACGGTCCATATAAAAAAAAGTGTGTAGGGGGTAGCGGGTGCAACGGGCTAGATGCAGAGAATGGGCTCGATTCAACAAAGGTAGAAATAAATTCGTGTTGTTTGAAAAATCGGATCGCATGCGTAAATTTTTTACTTTTTCGAGTGATTCAGAAAAGGGGTTGAATTAAATACATGCACTCGAAAATGCAATCGTAATTTCGTAATCGTAATCGTTTTCAAAATGCTCGTAAAAAGGCTATCGCAAGCAAAAATTATTGGAAAATTAACTTGAATTTTTTTTCTACTGTTTAGTATTGTTTTCTGACTGCTGCATGGTGTTGTTAGGTTTTTTAAAGTGGACCAACACCCAGGATTTTGACTATCCTGGGTGTTGGTCCACTTAGGTGGGGCACCCCGATCGGGGGTGCCCCGCTGTGTGAAACCCCCCCGATCGCCGCAAAAACTCACCGCTCCCACGTGACCTCGTCCGGCCAATGACAGCGCTCAGAGCCGCTCTGGTATGCGCGTCCAAAGCCGCTTGGACGCGCATACCAGAGCGCTGTCATTGGCTGCGTCTCTCGCTTCCCTCTAACAGGGAGCGCGCCTGCGCCGGCCATTCACGAAACGGCCGGCGCGGGAGCGCGCCCTGCTAGAGGGAAGCGAGAGACGCGGCCGCGTCTCGCGCATGCGCCGTTGGATCGCCGGTAAGGTAAGGATTGTGGGCCTCCTGGGGGATTCCTCCCCACGGGACATCCCGATTTCGGATGCCCCGCGGGGAGGGATCTGATCGGTCCGGGAATCTTATAGATTCCCGGGCCGATCCCCCCTGGGTGTTGGTCCACTTTAATGGGTAAATGTAAATGCATAATTTTTTTCAACTTTTTAAGTTGCCTGTGTAGCTGTATGTACATGGCTAACATTGTGGATACATGTAATAAAGAGGCAAGGTATGCTGTAGTGGAAGTACTAATTAAACAGTAATATTTGTAAGAGGCATGTATGTTGTTTTTTTTTGGGGGGGGGGGGTGTTTGGTTGGATTGCCAGGGACCTGTATTAAAAAGGTTTCCTTTAATGTAGAAATGCGGCCATTGTTTTCTATACAAAGCTTGCTCACATAGCGCCACGTGTCCTTGGGTGTAGGGTGCAGCTCTTTGCTAGCTTTAACCTCATGGTACGCCATTCTTATGCTTACTCTATAACGTCGACCAAAACCCAGGATTTTGACTATTCTGGGTTTTGGTGCCCCGCAGTGTAAAAACCCAAAGGTCGACCACTCCCATGTACCTTCCCCTGTTCTTATGGAACTTTTTACTACTAGTAAAAAGGGGTAAAAAGTTCAATATTTTTTTCAGGAGTAAAAAAGTGCCATTGACTTTCATTGTCTTCCTAACTAGTGATTCACAAACAGTGGAATTCTCAGGCTTTTTTCTTATGAATTGAATATTTTACTACCATTGCAAAGAAGGTAGAAGGGCTCCATTGTGAGAAAGAGCAAAATGAGTTTTCTCCTGCTGAAAGCTGCATCAAAAAACTAGTGTGAAACACTCTAATTTATATCATGTGTGTGGCTCATCAAGTCCACCTGAATCAGTAGAAAATTTTCGAATCGCAAAATGCAGTAGTAAATTTTTCGATCCACTAATTTATTTCGCACTTTTACAATCACAATCAAATTTAATTCGAGTGACTCGTGTTTTACAATGGTTCCAGATTTCTGAATCAAAACACATGAAAAATCAATTTTCTACCTTTGTTGAATCGAGCCCATAGTGTGTGGAGGAGGGCACAAAGGGGGAAATGCAGAGAAGCAGGCAAGCATGTTCCATCTTTTACTGCATTCTGACATACAGCAGTCACATGACCACACCAGTGGAGGGGAGATGCTCTGGCCTGTGTCCAACCCATTGCCCCACCCTTCACACAAATACACTCTGCATCCTTCTGTGGCTGGGGGGTGTTTGTTAGGAGGCATTAATGTTCTGGCTATATGATTTTTATTATTTTTTCTTTACTACAGAAGTAAGGGCAACGTCCTCCACCCCTTCCAGGTTGCCACCCTAGGCACGTGCCTAGGGTTGCCTAATGGTAAATACAGCCCTGGATGGTGGCCCAGGATGCCTGGTTCTATACCTGGGTACTCGGGGAGACTTTGGAGGCAGGAATGGAAGTGTAAAAAACAGCAGCTTAAAATGGACCAACACCCAGGATTTTGACTATCCTGGGTTTTGGTCGACTTCCCCGGGGGAACCCCGATTGGGGGTGCCCCGCTATGTGAAACCCCCCAGATTGCTAGCTTCAACTC
Organism: Gastrophryne carolinensis; assembly: GCA_027917425.1. Classification (NCBI taxonomy): domain Eukaryota; kingdom Metazoa; phylum Chordata; class Amphibia; order Anura; family Microhylidae; genus Gastrophryne; species Gastrophryne carolinensis. Next base: position 16,451,000 of record CM051242.1, on the reverse strand, counting down.
ACGTCACCCCGCTCCTACGGCGCATGCACGGACGCTCAACCAATCAGCAAGCTCGGAGCCGCTGAGGTATGCGTGTCAAAGCGACGTCTTATTTCAGCGGCTCCGAGCGCGCTGGCGGCGGCATCTCGCACTTCCCTCTCCCCTGCTAGAGAGAAGCGCGAGATGCGTCCGCGGCCCGCGCATGCGCCGTTGGACCGAGATTCAGGTAAGGTTTGCGGACGTCCTGGGGGGTTTCACAGAGCGATTTTGAATGCCCTGCGGGGAGGGGTTGGATCGGCCTGGGAATCTTATAGATTCCTGGGCCGATCCTGCTGGGTATTGGTCCACTTTATATAGCCTCAAAGCAGTGCGACCCACCAGGAATACCTCTGAGTCTCCCTATAGTAAGTCTTCCCCCACCACCTGTGATACACATACTACTAGTTAGAAACCCCTGTACGATAGATAGATAGATAGATAGATAGATAGATAGATAGATAGATAGATAAATAGATACCATTTATGGTATGTATTATTTCATCTAATACCTGTTAGCTGATTGTAAAACCTAGGTAGATTTTGGATTGCAATAGATATTGATTATAGATAGTATACACAATAGATAGATAGATAGATAGATAGATAGATAGATAGATAGATAGATAGATTAGATTTTGATCTTTGAACCCATCTAATAATGTAACATGTAATACAATATAGTGTTAATTGATTATAATACCTGTGTGTATATTAATTAATATATATATATATATATATATATATATAATTATACAGTCAATTATATACTCCAAAAAAAGGGAACACCAAAATAGAATATCCTATTGAATGATCTCAATGAATGAAAAGAAAATGAGGCTCAGTAGTGTGTTTAGCTTTCAGGTCTGGGGAATGGGCAGGCCAGTGCATAGCACCATGCAGGACCTGCTGGCACCCTTCAGCCACATGAGGCATAGCACTGGCATGTATCAGAAGGAACCCAGAGCCCACTGCACACACATATGTTCTCACAATGGGTCTCATATCAGTACCTAATGGCAGTCAGAGTACCTCTGGCTAGCACATGGAAGGTTGTGCGGCCCCACACTATTACTGACACACTGTCAGATTAGTCATGCAGGAGGATGTTGCAGGCATCTCCAGTGTGAACCTGCTCTCATCCGTGAAGAGCACAGGGCAATGCCGGTGTTGAATCTGCCAATCTTGGTTTTCTCTGACAAATGGCAATCACCCTGCACGGTTTCGGGCTTTAAGCACAACACCGACTTATGGACGTCAGGCCCTCATACCACCCTCTTGGAGTCTGTTTCGTATAGTTTGAGTAGAAACATAGGCAGGGCCGGCATCAGCACCCGGCAAGGCGGGGCAGCTGCCAGGGCCCCCAGACCCCACGGGGGCCCTTTGACAGCTGGACAATGTGGTTTAAAAAACAAACAAATACTTTATTTTTGGGAGGTTAGAATGTCTTAAAGGCTGCTCAGCCTCCTATCTACTGCTGCTATTTAAGGCAGACTAAAAGCCAGAATTTCCAGCCCCGTGCTTTGGGATGCCCCTGTTTGTGAAAGAACCCCGCCTGATTCGGACGTTATCTCAAACTGGCGATCCCACAGTGCATTCACCATTTCTAGGAACATAATGAGCGAACTGGGCGGGGGGGGGGGGGGGGGTCACTGACCGGGCCTCCAATGTAAGGACCAAAATTGTTCCAAATAGCTTGATCCTTAGGGGGCATCCAGATTTGGCATGCCCCTCAGTGATGTGACGCGACTCTTCACCACAAAAGGAGCCTACTGAGACCATGCCGCCCAAGTGCCCACAAAGACCTGGAGCTGGCCCTGGGCCTAGTGGTCATTTTGCAAGGCTCTGCCACTGCTCCTCCTGTTCCTCCTCGCACAAGGGAGGAGGTAGCAGTCCTGCTGCTGGGTTGTTGCCCTCCTACGTCTTGTGGTGTACTGACCTGTCTCCTGGTATCTGCTCCATTCTCTGGACACGAGGGTTGATTCAGAAATCAAGCAGTTACATCGCTGCAACTTAAAAGGGCCCTTTTGCCAAAATTCGAAGTGGTAAATCTTGTCAAGTCTACAGCAAAGTGTTTGAAAAAAGTACTGGAGGAAGATCATGTAGCAGCCTTACATACTTCCTGGAGGGAGACTCCCGCTGCTGCAGCCCAAGATGTGGCCAGGGTTTTTGTGGATTGTGCAAGAGCAATTAGGCGGCTGGCTTCCTTCTTAGCCTTGTAGGCCTTCTTGATGGTCCTAACCAGCCATGAAGGCAGGGGTTCTGGCCACTTCTTTTGCTGAAAGGGAATAACAAATAAATTGTCTGCATTCCTAAAGGGCTCCGAGATTTCCAGGTATCTTTTTATACAATAGCTTATATTGAGGGGATGCACCTCCTGGTTGGTAAGTGTAGCTCTTTATGGAAATGAAATTCCTACTTTGGTGATAAAGTCCAGTAATGGTGACTACTGGACTCTCTCTGGAAATAACCTGACGTATGGTTCCTTGGAGCCTAAGGCTCTTAGCTCTGAAACCTTTGATGCTGATGAAATTGCAATCAGAAAAAGAGTCTTCATGGTAATATTCCACATGGAGCATTCTTCCACAGTAACAAACAGAAACTTCGAAAAGGATTTCAGGACTAAAGGAAGGTCCCATTAATCACACCTTGCCTCCCTTGGCAGTCTCAGTTTTAGGACGGCTTTCATAAATTGAATCACAAGGGGCTTCCTCGCCTAGTTCCTGCCATCGAAGACAGAGATGGCCATAACTTGTGATTTGAGAGTTCTCAGGGCCAACCCTTTTTCGAGGCCTGCTTGGAGGAACTCCAGTAGTTCTAAAACCCCATATGTCGAGGGTGGCCTTCCTGAACCTCCCATGAAGCTAGTAATTTTTTTTTCTAGACGCGGGAATGCACCGCATTAGTTGATACCTTCCTTGCCTTTTGCAGGGTTTGTATGACTTTGTGTGAACAGCCTAAATCGACAAGCCTTTGCCTTTCAGCAGTCATGCCGCCAGGATGTAAAAAAAGCTTCGCCAATGGGAACCAGGGCCTCCTTGATCCAAAACAGGAGGATCGCTATTACCATCACTGTTGAGTACATCAACTTCCTCAGGAATCTGTAAATGGGATAGGAGAAAAAGCAAACTCTCTCCTAAAGCTCCACATCTAGGCCAGAGTGTCTATCCCTGCCCAACCTCGGCACCAAAATCTTCAATAGAAGAGATCCACTTTCCTTTTCACAGAGTTTGCAAAGAGGTCCCAATCTAGGTGACCCCACTTCTTTGTTATCTGGACAAAGACCTCTTGATTCAGACACCACTCTTTGCTGTCTGTGTTGGTCCTTGGCAGGTAATTCACTATGATCCCCCCCCCCCCCCCAATGAAAATTGCCTTGATATCTGTTATGTTTAATTAGGCCCACTCCATGATTGGTGAAACCTCCCTCATTAGAGAGAAATTGCGAGTGCCCCGCTGCCTGCGGATATATGTGCAGGCCACTTTGTTGTCCATACGGATCATCATCGGGTGTCCCTTCAGCCTGTATTGTAGGGCCTGAAGCACTAGACGAGCTGCTTGGACTTCTAGAACATTGGAGACTGCTCTTGCAGCTTCACTCCTCCACCGGTACCTGACTTGAGTCCCCTTGAATATCCCTCTCCCACCCTTCAAGCTGGCTTGTCACCAACTTCCTGGGAGTCAGTAGAAAGGAAATGGATTTCTACAAATTCTCCCTAAAGAGACCACCACCGTAATGACCTCCGCAATTCCAGATCTACAAAGATCTTCTTGGACAATGACTCCCCCCCCCCCCCCCCCCACACTGTCTCAAGAAGCCCCACTGGAATCTCCTGATCCTCCAGTGGGTGCACCTGACTATAGGGATTGTTGATGTAAGAAGACCAAGGAGCCAGGGGCTTCTCCTGGCAGAGATGTAACTCACAGTCACGGACACCTTCTCCTCCATAAGGGAGATTGTTGACAACCTCGTGTTGAATATCGCCCCCAAGTAGATTAACTCTGCGAAGTGGTCAGCTGGCTCTTGCTCCAGTTTATGATCCAACTGTGCCTTTGAAGGGTGTCCAATAAAGTCTTTCTGTGCTGCAGCAATGTTTCTCTGTCATTCGCCATTAACAGGAGATTGCAGAGGTAGTGATACAATCTTAACCCCTCCTCCCTCAACACTGGTACCATTGCCACTAGTATTTTCAAAAAAGTTCTTGGTGATGTACAAAGGCCGAACGGCAGCGACTGCAGAACTTCTGGAATCGCATGTTGCTGGGGGGCGTGCAAGTATGCGTCCTTAAGTTCTACGAAAATCATCCAGTTGTTCGCCAAGATGGCTTGTGAGGGCAACTGCAGGCTCTCTATGCTGAACTTTTCGACCCTTATATATTGATTCAGGTGTCTGAGATTGACCACTTGCCTTAATTCTCCCGTTTTCTTCGGGACTAGGAACAGCCGGGAATACCAGCCTCACCCTCTTTATGCTGATGGTACTGGAACTATTGCTTGCTGGTCTCTTAGTGTCTCCACATATTCTACTAGGACACAATTTCGATTTGCGTCTGAAAAAAATTCTGTTCTTAAAAAAACAACTTCTTCGGGGGCTTCAACCAGAAGGACCACTTGTGGCCCTCCTGAATAGTTCATAGGGTCCATGGGTCTGAGATGGTGTCTGACCAAACCCGAAAAAAACATTTGAGCCTTGCCCCCACCATCACTTTGAAGTAATTGCCCAAAACCCTTATGTAGTTCCGATGGGCCAGAGGTATTCTTTTTCCTTTCTGCTTCTGAAACTGCAGTTGAGATGGCTTCCGAGGGCAGCTAAACTGCTTCCCTAGCCTGTAGAACTTTGCGTCCCGTGAACCTGTTCAACGGGGGTCTAAATGCTGACTGTCTTTGAGGCTTCTTCCTACTGTCCTGGGGTAAGAATCCTGACTTCCCACAAGTCACTACCCCAGCTTTTCTCCGAACAGTGCCTTTCCTTCAAAAGGAATCTTGACCCAGGACAGTTTAGAGAGCGGGTCTGCTGACCAGGCCTTTAACCATAGAGTCCTCCTCCTAGCAGTTACTGAGGCCAACATAACTCTGGCTCCGCGTCTGAGACCATCCAGCACAGCCTTCTCCATGAAATCTGTGGAGACTTTTAAATCCTGCAGAGCCAGGACAATCTTGCGGATATCTGTCTGGTCGTTAATGTCCTGGAGGATATGCGACACCCACGTCTGCTTTGCTTTGTTCACCGTTATGGTGGCCAGCATTGATCTGCAGGTGGCACCCATGACACATGTATATTCTCTTCTGGTCTGATTCGGTCTTGCGGTCAAGAGCATCCTTGTAAGGAGCATTATCCTCCATGGGCAGCGTGAGGTATCTTGCTAACTGAGCTACTGCGGCATCCACCACCGGAGGGTCATCCATATTCTTGGTATCCTCTTGCCTGAACGGATACGTCTGTTTTCTTTCAGTCGAGGTCCATTCCTCCCGAAACATCGTTTTGATTTCAGGGAGGAATGGGAAGGTGGTCCTAGACTTCACCAGTTGAGGAAGGCACTTGCCTTCCTGTTGCGGTTACTCCACCTGTTCTTCCCACTGAAGGGCCTACTTTACCACTTTGATCAAAGATTCAGTCATAGAAAATTCAAAGGCTGAGCCACTCGCAGGCAAAGGAGACTCTTCTCCATCAGACGAATCTTGAAGCCTGGGGAAATGAGCTGGGCCTGCTTGAGGGTCTGGCGGTGAAGCCACAGACTACAGATCAGACTGATCAGTTGCTGGACATCCATAAGGTATACGGACTCCTTTTGACTGGCTATATGATCGAAGCAGTCCTTCCCAATCTTTTTGCCCATTAGGGACTTGTATTGCAGTTCCTACATTCATCTTCCCTCCTGTAATGTTCTCTTCTATATCTGTGGTAAGACCTTGATCTGGATCTGGAGTGAGACCTAGAGTGCCTTCCAGACCTTGAGTGTCTTCTATCGTGTGAACCAGACCTATGTTTCTTGGACTGCTTAGCCAATCGATTCTCCACAGACCATCTTTGCTCATCGTTGCAACAATAATACAAGTGTATTAAATACTGGACCGTTAAAGCAGACCAACAGTCAAAAATGACTTAAACCAGACCAACACAACAAACAGTGCTCATAAACATCCCTCCCAAGGGAAATTTAGATTGCTTCACTTAAAAAATAATTTATCTTTTCTAACTCTGCTGTAGTGAATTTTAGAAACAAAATGGCGGTGTAGCGATAACCCTTATCGCTGGAGGGCTTCACCGCCCGATACGTCCTTTTCCCAATCGTAAGAGGTGCTGCTGGAATTCCAGAGTCGTCCATGAGGAAACAGGAACAGCCCTTACAAGGGCTAGTGAATTGTAATATAGCGTTTCCCCCAATAAGAGACAGAACTTCAGTATTGAGGGTGAAGGTGAAGTAGACTTTATTAGTGCCACACTGGGCCTTATATGCAAGCCTCCATGCAAGGGGACCTCCCCCATGGACCTGATGGAGGACTGCATGACAAATACACAGACCAATGGGAGCAGGGCACACAATCCCTCAACTCTGCCGGTGACGCAATCAGCAACACAATAGACGTCTGTAACACAATCAATCAGAACAATGGCAGTCTGTAACACAATCAATCAGAACAATGAATAACGTAATCAATCAACACAATGGCAGTCTGTAACATGCTTAAGAAAAGGAAAGTAATGAACCTGTGTAAAGTCCAAAGGGCAGAGAGTCTGTCACAGGCGGCTTATGCATTTGCAGGCCACCTGCAAACAGAAAGTGCTGCTGGGCTTCCTGTTACTGTGCATTGTCAGTTATGTCAGTTGAATCCAGGCAGCAGCATGGCTGAGATGCTGGGAGAGGAAGCTCCAAAATGTCCGCTACCTTTCTTTTCCAAGTTGTTGGTCTGGTTAAGGCCGATAAACAAGCTCCATACTACCTGGCTCCCCACTCAGCAGGCGATGTAACGCCACTACTGACACTGAGCAAAAAAAACGCATTAGGAAATTACAATGGGAGGGAGACGCAGCAAGGGGGTGCAGAATCTAAACCTGTTTCCGGAGGTAATTTACACTGCCCTGCGCCCTTGCCCACTTCTGAGATGGCTTCTGCGATCTTCCATGCATGCGGATGGAAGATGGAACTGCCCCAAACAGCACACACCTTCAGTTTCTGACCACACTGCAGACGTTCAGCAGTGGCTCCCGGCTGCACACCCCACAGGGGGATCGCCCCATCTCAGCACCCGGGCCGTGGATAAGGGGGGCAAGGTATGCCAATCTGGCATTTAGACAGATTCCAGGCAAACTCGTGGCTACTTTATAGACATTCACAGGTACCGTTGCACCATGCATTAACCTTGGTGCCTAGAAAAAGGGAAAAACACATTAACAAACTCAAAATTTCCACCAGCACAACAGAAGAAATGCATTCACAATCAGTGTTGCTTCATAACTGGACACCTTGATTTCAGCGTGTTTGTTGTTTAGGTGTTCCCTTCATTTTATTGAGCAGTGTAGAGATATAAGATTTATGATATGTATTATCTTTGTATCAATCTAATAATGTACCATATTTTTCGGGAAAATGTTAGTGCATCTTATAGAGTGCACACTGTTGCTGTTTGCTCCTGCAGCAGCCTGGGCTCCAGACACATGCCTTACAGACGGATGGCGGCTGCCACCGCCACACACAAACGCATCTTACCGGCGGCTGCCGCCCTGCCGCTGCTGCCATACACACCTTAGCACTTGTTCTCGACACCTAGCGCTGGTCCCTGGCCATGGGTGGGTGTGGCCTGTATAGGGGTGCCGCTCACTGCCTGTAATGAGGGATGCCACTCACTGTCAGTAATGAGGGACGTCGCTCAATGCCTGTAATAAGGGACGCCCTTCGCTGCCTGTAATGGGGGGATGCTGCTCACTGCTGGCAATGAAGGATGGCGCTCGCTGCCTGTAATAAGGGATGCCACTCACTGCCTGTAACAGGGGATGGAAAACAGGCTGGATCCATGTCCCCCACCGCCCATATGATCGTGCATCTCTTCCGCCTCCATTCATTGCAATGGAAAGGGGCACGTGAGGATTGGAGTAAATGGAGGGGGGGCATGCCAGCTCACAGTCAATGATGACGGGGGCGTCTCTCGGTCGGAGAAGTAGGAAGAAACGTGTGATCGGGTGGGCGTCAAGGAACATGGATCCAGCGTTCAGGTAAGAGCTGCAACCCCGGACTAGGAGCCATGGTCTGCGTGGGAGAACAGGGGAGTATAGCTTTTTAAAAAATGTTTGCCCAATAATTGTCTTTAAAGTGGACCAACACCCACCGCTGATCGGCCGATCAGCTCCCTGCCTGCAGGGCACCCCGATCGGGGTGAAAACCCCCCAGGACGATCCTACCTGTTCCTCGTTCCAACTGCGCATACGCGGGTCGCCGCCTCTCGCGCACTCGCGCGCCCGTTTGTGAATGGCCGGCGCGGGCGCGCTCCCTGTAAGAGGGACGCGCGAGAGGACCTCGCTTGTCCGTCGGCGGTGATTGGTGGAGCAAGTCACGTGGGAGCAGGGTCAGGTGAGTTTTTGGGGCTTTCTGGGGGTTTCTCACAGTGGGGCGCCGATCGGAGTGCCCCGCGGAAGTGGACCAACACCCAGGATAGTGAAAATCCTGGGTGTTGGTCCACGTTAATTGTTTATAATACCTGGATAGATATAGTAATGCAACAGATATTAGCTAACACTTATAGATAGATACCATTTATGATAGACAGATACGTTTTATGATATGTATTACGGTATATTTTATCCATCTGATAATGTAATAATTAATATAATATAATGTTAGTAAAATACAATAGACATAGGATTACAAATAGACATAGGATTACAATTAATATTGAAGATAGATAGATAGATAGATAGATAGATAGATTTTATGATATGTATTACGGTATACTTTATCCATCTGATTATGTAATAATTAATATAATATAATGTTAGTTGAATATAATAGACATAGGATTACAATTAATATTGAATAAATATAGATAGATATGAGATAGATAGATAGATAGATAGATAGATAGATAGATAGATATGAGATAGATAGATAGATAGATAGATAGATAGATAGATAGATAGATAGATAGATAGTGTAGCGATAACCTTTATCGCCGGAGGGCTTCCCAGCCAGAGACGTCCTTTTCCCAATGGTGAGAGGTGCTGCAGGGATCCCAGAGTAATCCGTGAGGAAACAGGAACAGCCTTTACAAGGGCTAGTGAATTGTAATATAGCGTTTCCCCCAATAAGAGACAGAACTCAGTATTGAGGGTGAAGATGAACTCAACTTTATTAGTGCCACATTGGGCCTTATATGCAAGCCTCCATGCAAGGGGACCTCCCCCATGGACCTGATGGAGGACTGCATGACAAATACACAGACCAATGGGAGCAGGGCACACAATCCCTCAACTCTGCCGGTGACGCAATCGGTAACACAATAGACGTCTGTAATACAATCAATCAGAACAATGGCAGTCTGTAACACAATCAATCAGAACAATGCCATTGTCTGTGACGTAATCAATCAACACAATGGCAGTCTGTAATACAATCCAAAATACAATGACATTGCCTGTAACAGTATCAAAATACAATGACATTGTCTGGAACCTAATTAAGAAAAGGCCAGTGAATGACCCAGTGGGCAATTGAATAGTGATGACATCCAAAAGGCAGAGCGTCTGTCACAATGCCCCCTTTTTGTGGAACAACCGGCAGACCCGGATTGACCCTTTTCGGGTTAACGTGGGGCTGTCCGGACTTTTGTTATGGGCAGAGTTCTGTTTGCCGGGATAATCCATCTGCATTACCGGTTTGTCTACAGGGCCTGTATACACACAAACACACACACACATACAGTTGTACTCACAGGGTGCTGGCCTTGTACACACATACAGTTGTACTCACAGGGTGCTGGCCTTGTACACACATACAGTTGTACTCACAGGGTGCTGGTCTTGTACACACACACATGTACTCACAGGGTGCTGGTCTTGTACACACACACATGTACTCACAGGGTGCTGGTCTTGTACACACACACATGTACTCACAGGGTGCTGGTCTTGTACACACACACATGTTGTCACGATACTGGTGAATACTGCTGGAGTCCAATGGCAGAGACTAGGCCAAAGCGCAGAAGGTCAAAGTCCAAACAGGGAAGCAGATCAAAGCGGAGTCAAAGTCCAATCCGGGTCAGCAACAGGGAAGCAGATCAAAGCGGAGTCAAAGTCCAATTCGGGTCAGCAGCAGGGAAGCAGATCAATGCAGAGTCAAAGTCCAATCCGGGTCAGCAACAGGGAAGCAGATCAAAGCGGAGTCAAAGTCCAATCCGGGTCAGCAGCAGGGAAGCAGATCAATGCAGAGTCAAAGTCCAATCCGGGTCAGCAGGTAGCAAGGATTTGCAGGGTAAACCGCAAGTGGAGGAACAAACCGGAGAGTAAGTTCCAGGCCAGAGAACTGCACAAGCAGGAAGTCTAACACAATACTCAAGCACTGAGCAACAGGCCTGAGAGGTTTATATACATGACAGGAAGTAAGATGGCACCCAGCTGAGACACAATCCGCCATCTTAACTAAGGGAAAACTTAAGGGAAACAGTCCAACTAGACAGACGTAACAAAGCTATTCCTGACATTACTCCCACCTCAACAGCGGCCTCTGGACGTGACCTGCCTCGGCCTTCCAGGATGTCTTTGGTGAAACTGTCTGATCAGTCGGGGAGCATTAATATTACTCACAGGTTCCCAAGAATTTTCTTCAGGCCCATAACCTTGCCACTTAATGAGGTATTGTAATTGGTTCCTAAAGATTCTAGAGTCCAAGATTTCCTCTACAATAAACTGTTCTTGCCCATCTACCTCCACTGCATCGGGAGGAGAAGGAATACGTTCTGGAAAAGGGTTGAGCACAACAGGTTTTAACAGAGACACATGAAACACAGGATGAATCTTCATGGACTGTGGGAGTTGAAGCTTAACAGCTACAGGACTAGTAATCCTGATAATCTTATAGGGCCCAATAAATTTCTGTCCCAGTTTTGGTGAAGGCAACTTGAGTCTCAAATTTCTGGTGGAAAGCCATACTTTATCTCCCACTTTAAACATTGGTGCTGGCCTACGAAATTTATCTGCCGCCTTCTTGTAATTTTCTTGAGCCTTCTCCAACGTTGTCTTGATTAGTTTCAAATTTTGCTGTAATTTAGAGATCCTTTCCGCAACTGCAGGCATAGGTAAAACAGCAGGGAATTTGGGTAGAATATTTGGATGATACCCCAAGTTTGCAAAGAAAGGAGTTTGCTTAGTGGAGGCATTTTGGGAGTTATTGTAGGAGAACTCAGCCACCGGAAGCAGATCGACCCAATCATCTTGTAAATGACAGATATAGCATCGTAAGTACTGTTCCAGGGTCTGATTTGTGCGCTCAGTTTGTCCATTAGTTTGTGGGTGAAAGGCGGTTGATAAGTTAACCTCAATATCAAGTGCTGAACAAAAACTCCGCCAAAATTTTGACGTAAACTGTACCCCACGATCCGAGATGACTTCATCAGGAACTCCATGAAAACGAAACACATTCTGAACTACAAGGTCAGCAGTGTCTTTAGCGGAAGGTAGGCCGGTACATGGAATGAAGTGTGCAGCCTTGGTGAGCCGGTCAACTACAACCAGAATTGTATTTTGTCCTTTAGAGGTAGGTAGATCTACTATAAAGTCCATGGAAATGGAACCCCAGGGACGAGAGGGGATCGGCAAAGGCTGTAACAAACCCAAGGGTGAAGAACGTGGAGTCTTGCATCTAGCACAAACGTCACATGACAATACATATTTTCTTACGTCCTGTTGATAATTGGGCCACCAAAAGAAACGAGATAGGAATTCCTGTGTCTTCTGCACTCCCTTGTGACCAGCAATCTTAGAATCATGGACTAGCTTTAGAATTTTCAATCTTACTGTTTCGGGTATATATAGCTGCTGCCCATGGATCCACGTCTTGTTCTTAAGCGTTAAGTGCACCTCATCAGATGGTTGAGACAGCAAGGAATCGGTGTTATAGGCCTCTTTTATCTCTTCCAGCAAGTCCTTATTTTGGATTACTCCAATAAAATTAGACTCAGGAACAATAGTTTTGGGTGGAATAATAGAAGTGGAATCTTTGGAAAAAATTCTAGATAGAGCATCCGCTTTGCCATTACGAGATCCAGGCCGATATGAGATTACAAAGTTGAATTGGTTGAGAAAAAGACTCCAACGAGTTTGGCGAGGAGATAGACACTTGGCTGATCTAACAAACTCCAAGTTACGGTGATCAGTTAGAACAATTATTTGCTGTGAGGTTCCTTGAAGGAGATGCCTCCATTCTTTAAATGCTGCAATGATGGCCAACAGTTCTTTATTACCCACATCATAATTCTTCTCAGCGGGTGATAAACGGCGAGAGAAAAAGGCACAGGGATGCAATAACCCCTTGTCTCCTGTTCTCTGAGACAGAATAGCCCCTATAGCACAGTCTGAAGCATCTACTTCCACAATGAAGGCGCATTCTGGGTCGGGATGGATTAGCACTGGGGCTGTAGTGAACTTGGACTTTAGGAGACAAAAGGATTCTTGTGCTTGAGGAGACCAAGCAAAGGCATGTCCTTTCTTAGTCAACTGTGTAATAGGAGTTATGATCTCCGAGAAATTCCTAATAAAACGTCTATAAAAATTGGCAAAACCTATGAAACGTTGAACATCCTTTATGTTTTTTGGAGTCGGCCAGTCTACTATTGCTTTAATCTTGCTAGGGTCCATGTGTAAACCACGGGGTGAAATTATATAACCCAGAAATTGTATTTCAGTTTGATGAAAATCACATTTTTCAATTTTAATGTAGAGTTGATTCTTCCTTAGACGATCCAGAATCAATTTCACATGTCTCTGATGTTCTTCCATAGAGTTGGAAAAAATTAAGATATCATCCAAATAAACGACTACAAACTGGTCCAAAAGATCTCTGAAGATATCATTGACAAGATGTTGGAAGGTAGCAGGGGCGTTGCAAAGACCAAAAGGCATCACGAGATATTCATGATGTCCATAACGTGACCTAAACGCTGTCTTCCATTCATCTCCGGGTCTTATACGGACCAAGTTATAAGCGCCACGCAAGTCTAACTTGGTGAACACCTTTGCATGTCGTACTCTCTCCAAGAGCTCAGGAATCAATGGTAGAGGGTAGCGGTTCTTGATTGTAATTTTGTTAAGTTCCCTGTAGTCAATGCACGGCCTTAGAGAACCGTCCTTTTTTTTGACAAAGAATATGGGAGCCCCCGCAGGTGAAGAAGATGGGCGAATGAACCCCTTAGCCAGGTTTTCTTCTATGTAGTCCTTGAGGGCTTTTAATTCGGGGTCTGCCAAAGGGTAAATGTGTCCAAAGGGTATAGGTGCACCAGGAAACAATTCTATGGGACAGTCATAAGATCTATGTGGGGGAAGCTTGTCGGCATTTTGTTTTTCGCACACTTCTGCATAGTCCTTGTATACAGAGGGTAATTCTACCATTTTATTATTTTCAACTGGTTCCTTAGAATCTTGTTCAGAGTACCCTGTCGAAAGACCATCTTCCCCAGGGAAGCTTATTTCTTTAGTTTCCCAGTTGATGACAGGGTTCTGTGCTTGCAACCATGGTAGGCCTAAAATAACAGGAAAATGTGGAGACGAGATCAACAGGAAAGAGAGGACTTCACGGTGCTGGGGTGTTATAATGACCTCAAGTGGCTCCGTCTCTTGATCCACAGGCCCTGAGCTCAGTGGAGATCCATCTACGGTTTCCATTACCAAGGGTGAGAGTTTTTTGTTAAATCTGACCCCATGCTTTTGGGCAAAAGAAAGGTCCATGAAATTGCCACTAGCCCCAGAGTCCACCATAGCAGAGGCAGAAATCCACTGAGAATTAGTCAGAAACTTAATGGGAAGAAAGCAATGGGAGTCTTTATTTTCTTTCTTAATATGAGGGGCCACCGATGAGATGGAATGGATAACTGCTTCCTCAGATAATTCTGTTTCGGAAACAATTGATTCTCTGTCCGAAAACTCAGGATCCATAATAGCTGCTACCAATCTCCGAGGGCGGCTAGGGCAGTTGATAAGGAAGTGGTCAGATTTTCCGCAGTAGAAGCATAAGCTTTCCCGGAGCCTGTGCTCTCTTCTGTCAACGCTTTCACGCCTTAGTATGGAATCTACTTGCATCGGCTCACTGCCCGATTCTCTTTGAATCTTTCCTTGCGGTTCCTTAGAAATAGCTACAGGAAAAGAAGGGTACTGCTTAGTATCAAAATTCAAGGTAGCCCATTTCTCTTGTCGTCGTTCAGATAGTCGGGTGTCAATTCTAATACAATGGTTAATAAAGTCGTCTAAGCCTAAAGGGGCCTCTGCACGGGCAAGTTCGTCTTTTAATGCGCTGGAAAGTCCTTTCCTAAAAAAAGACATTTTCGCCGCGTCATTCCAATCAGTGTCGATAGCCCACCTCTTGAACTCCATAGCATACTCGGTGACGGGGCGTCTGCCTTGGCGCAAAGCTAGTAGTGCTGCTTCAGCTGTAGCACCTCGATTGGGATCATCAAACATTTGACTCATGGCGTTGATGAAGTCTTCAAGGTTGTTCAGCCGGGGGTCTTGGGTCTCAATTAATGGACTAGCCCAGGCTATGGCTTTATGTGTCAGCAACATGATGATACACAGGACTTTAGACCGGTCAGTAGGAAACTGGGTTGGATTTGCATCAAAGTATAGCCTACATTGATTGAGGAATCCCCTGAATTTGTCACGGTCTCCGCCAAATCTGAACGGTGGCAACTTAGGACTCATGGCAGGCACGGAAGTAGGTAGTACAGAAGCTTGAGCCTCCAAGTGAGCCATCCGGTCAGATAATGTCTGCACCGTCCCACGTAGCTCTTGAATTGTTTGTCCATAAATATGGACATTGTGAGAAGTCTGTCCTTCAAAGGCATCATATTTGTTTTTCAATGTCTGCATCTCGGCATGCATATTAGCCAGAGTAGACTGCAGCTGGTTAATGCGAACCTCCAAACACCCAGTCCCAGCGGACTCCATTTTTGGCTTGAGTATCCTGTCACGATACTGGTGAATACTGCTGGAGTCCAATGGCAGAGACTAGGCCAAAGCGCAGAAGGTCAAAGTCCAAACAGGGAAGCAGATCAAAGCGGAGTCAAAGTCCAATCCGGGTCAGCAACAGGGAAGCAGATCAAAGCGGAGTCAAAGTCCAATCCGGGTCAGCAGCAGGGAAGCAGATCAATGCAGAGTCAAAGTCCAATCCGGGTCAGCAACAGGGAAGCAGATCAAAGCGGAGTCAAAGTCCAATCCGGGTCAGCAGCAGGGAAGCAGATCAATGCAGAGTCAAAGTCCAATCCGGGTCAGCAACAGGGAAGCAGATCAAAGCGGAGTCAAAGTCCAATCCGGGTCAGCAGCAGGGAAGCAGATCAATGCAGAGTCAAAGTCCAATCCGGGTCAGCAGGTAGCAAGGATTTGCAGGGTAAACCGCAAGTGGAGGAACAAACCGGAGAGTAAGTTCCAGGCCAGAGAACTGCACAAGCAGGAAGTCTAACACAATACTCAAGCACTGAGCAACAGGCCTGAGAGGTTTATATACATGACAGGAAGTAAGATGGCACCCAGCTGAGACACAATCCGCCATCTTAACTAAGGGAAAACTTAAGGGAAACAGTCCAACTAGACAGACGTAACAAAGCTATTCCTGACACATGTACTCACAGGGTGCTGGTCTTGTACACACACACATGTACTCACAGGGTGCTGGTCTTGTACACACACATGTACTCACAGGGTGCTGGTCTTGTACACACACATGTACTCACAGGGTGCTGGTCTTGTACACACACACATGTACTCACAGGGTGCTGGTCTTGTACACACTCTCTTAGCTCTGGTTGCAAGGCATTGAGAAAATGTTCTAGTAAAAACAACTGTAGGCTTCCGGGGTGACAGCGTGCCGGGCTAACAAAGCCTCCTTTTCCAGATGGTAGTGGGGTATGTCCGCATCAGGGGTGGCCTGGAAAGCATCAGAAGCTTTCCCAGATAGTTTCCCTGATAATATGGTGACCCATTCCTCCGTGGGTACCCGGTGTAAAGCGCACTGCCGTTCAAAATCGGCCAAAAATCCATCAATCTCGTCGTCACTTTCCTGGAAGGACTTAAATGCTGCAAATGGAATCTTTCTCCCCCCAGTGTAACTGAGGCTGAGAGGCTGCTGGGTTGAGAGTCGCCGATCTTCCCTTCGCTTACTGGCCTCTGCCTCCGCTGCGGCGAAGACTCGGTCGATCAGTTCCTGTGATGGATTCGGGCCATAGACCGACAATCTGTTCCGAACCGCTTGAACGAGAGCAGCGTCTTCATCGATCTCTATATTGGTTTCGGTCCTCACTGCTGCACGATCCATTTCGATCAGCTCGGCTATCAGTTCCTGACGTGGGCGGTTGCTAGCTGACCTTCACCGGCTCACGAGTAGATCCTTCAGGGTCAGCCTTTTCAACTTGTCCTACTGACTCTCCATCAGGGTAGCACTCTCTCTGGGTAGAAATGACTATCCCGCCGCTTGCCACCAATTGTAGCGATAACCTTTATCGCCGGAGGGCTTCACCGCCCGAGACGTCCTTTTCCCAATGGTGAGAGGTACTGCAGGAATTCCAGAGTCATCCGTGAGGAAACAGGAACAGCCCTTACAAGGGCTAGTGAATTGTAATATAGCGTTTCCCCCAATAAGAGACAGAACTCAATATTGAGGGTGAAGATGAACTCAACTTTATTAGCGCCACACTGGGCCTTATATGCAAGGCTCCATGCAAGGGGACCTCCCCCATGGACCTGATGGAGGACTGCATGACAAATACACAGACCAATGGGAGCAGGGCACACAATCCCTCAACTCTGCCGGTGACGCAATCAGCAACACAATAGACGTCTGTAACACAATCAATCAGAACAATGGCAGTCTGTAACACAATCCAAAATACAATGGCATTGCCTGTAACAGTATCAAAATACAATGACATTGTCTGGAACCTAATTAAGAAAAGGCCAGTGAATGACCCGGTGGGCAATTGAATAGTGATGACATCCAAAAGGCAGAGCGTCTGTCATAGATAGATAGATAGATAGATAGATAGATAGATAGATATGGGATAGATAGATAGATAGATATGGGATAGATATATAGATAGATAGATAGATAGATAGATAGATAGATAGATATGAGATAGATATATAGATAGATAGATAGATAGATAGATAGATAGATAGATACTTAGATACTACTTAGTACTTCGATACTATTAATGATGTGTATTATCACTGTATTCCTGTACTAATACCTGCCAGCCCACGGGCTCAGTCCCATAAAGTACTGCAAGACCTATCTTACAGTTTCAGCGATGATGTCCCTGGTGCAGACGGCTTGCTTCTCCCCCAGCCTTGCTTGCTGAATTTAAATCAGAGCTCTCAAGCTGTCCCCCTACTGCCAATCAATGTGGGAGCCTGCTCCCATGTGACACAGCAGCATGGCACAGGAAGCAAGTGAGCGATGCGCGCTATTGACATCAGAGCTGACTTCGTAGAATCCAGAGAAAAGCAGCCTGCCTTTAAACATCCAAGATGGTGGCACATGGAGTCTCAGGCTGCCTGCAGACAGAAAGTGTTGCTCTGCATTCTGGGATTGCTGTCCTTTTTCTGACCCCAGCTCTGCTCTGTCTGTGCAGATATAACCCCGCACCCTCCACTTCATCCCACTCTCCTCTACTCAGTATGTGTGATGCTTCTGAGTCAAGATGGCGGCGCCCTTATCCTAGAGTCCTGAACAGAGTTGAAGCCCAGTGGGAGAAAAAATAAGTAAATGGGTAAAAACGTAAAATATATTAGTTTTAGATGCTGGGGAATAGTTTTTAAAGGTTTGGGCTTTTCATTAAATGATGTAGAAGGTGCTGTTTAATATCTATGTATTTATTTATCTATATAGATTATTAAAGTGGACCTTCACCCTGAATAAGAGTCTATCTTATATGTTTCCCACACCCTGTACATACAGATTGCCCACATTAATCCGGACCTTCACCCTGAATAAGAGTCTATCTTATATGTTTCCCACACCCTGTACATACAGATTGCTCACATTAAAAATCCTCCTACCTGCATCTTCTGCATTTTATGAGCTTAAACATCCAAGATGGCGGCACATGGAGTCTCAGGCTCCCTGCAGACAGGAAGTGTCTTCTGACTGTGCCGCTCTGCATTCTGGGATTGCTGTCATTTTCCCGACCCCAGCTCTGCTCTGTCTGTGCAAAGCTATAACCCCACCCCCTGCACTTTATCCCGTTCTCCTCTCCTCAGTATGAGATGCTTCTGAGTCAAGATGGCGGCGCTGGTATGCTAGAGTCCTGAACAGAGTTGCAGCCCAGTGGGGGAAAGAATAATAAGTGACTAAATACTTAAAATATATTAATTTTAGATGCTGGGGAATAGTTTTTAAGGATTTGGGCTTTTCATTAAATTATGCCAAAGGTCCGGTTTAAAGCGGACCAACACCCAGGGGGGATCGGCCCGGGAATCTATAAGATTCCCGGGCCAATCAGATCCCTCCCCGCGGGGCATCCGAAATCGGGATGTCCCACGGGGTGAAACCCCCAGGAAGCCCACAATCCTTCCTTTTCCACGTTCCAGCGGCGCATGCGCGTTTGTGAATGGCCGGCGCGGATGCGCTCCCTGTAAGAGGGACATGCGGGAGGCGGAGGCGGAGGCGCTCTGCTTGTCCGTCGCCGGTGACTGGACGAGCGAGTCACGTGGGAGCGGGGTGAGGTGAGTTTTCGGGGCTTTCTGGGGGGTTTCACACAGCGGGGCACCCACGATCGGGGTGCCCCACCGAAGTGGACCAAAACCCAGGATAGTCAAAATCCTGGGTGTTGGCCCACTTTAATATCTATGTATTTATTTACCGATACCGATTATTAAATAAATATATATATATATATATATATATATATATATATGATTTCAATAGATATTAAATATTTCATATAATGCCATACATACATATACATTTGTGATACAGTTTCAGAAAGAGATTCTATGAAAACATTTCTAGGAAACGTCATCCAGATGGTTGCAGGGAAGGGTTAGATCCCCCCCATGTTACGCCAGCTGTCAGGGGAGTTGTGGGATTGCCCAGAAGTTACAGTATTTTGCTGGAATGGAGGTTTCACAATCTTTTTGCAGGAAAACCAGACGTCACCCAGGCTTTCCCGGGAGCATCCGAGCACTGAAGAGAGATTCAGGAATTTTCAAAAATGCGTAAATATCAGCAAAATCTTATGTTTTGACTCCAAGTTCTCAAGCTTGTACAAATAGGGCCGGGCCGTGCAACACAAAGGAATCGGGCTGTGGGTCAGGGAATGTTATAGACCAAATGGGCTGCAGGCAAGGTTGTGGTATTTATAAAAAAGGCTGCGGGTCAAGTGGTGCCCAGGGTCAGCTATTGGGGAGCGCAGGGTGCCAATGATGCAACAAACCTGCTGCTCTCCTTTGAGTTTTGGATGTAACAAAACCTTGTTTCTCTTTTCCGCTATCCTTTCTTTTTTCATTTCCTTCATCTTTATCTTGTTTCTATATACTCTCCATCTTTCCCTCCTTTTAATATTACCTTCCATCTTTCTCTCTTTATTACAATTCCTCCCTCTTTTTCACATTCCCTCCATATTTCTCTGTTTTCCATTTCCTCCATCTTTCTCTATTTTCCATATTGTCTCCGCCTTTCTCTCTTTTTCACAATTCTTTGGCCCTTATTTATCACGGGCTAGCGCCAGGTAGTGTCTGACGAGTGCCAGGTAGCGGCAGCTAACGGTGACTACCGACTCAAGTACGCCCGGCGGCGGTCACAATGACGCATTTATCAAGCAAAATGAGGCTAGCGCCGGCGAGAGCGACGGCTAGCGCGGCATTCATCATGAAGCCGCCTGGACCGAACAGCGCCGCTGCAAATTCCCTCACAGCGCCAGGTATGAGCTGTCGCTCCCTGGCGATGTCCAATGCATTTCAATGGAGCAATCTATAATTAATCATAATTAATTGGTATTCATTTTTTTTTTTTTTTTTTTTTTAATGTCAAAAATTCGGAGACCACTTCTGCAATGTTAGGATTTATTTTTAAGTAAAAAAAATTTTTAAAAAAAATTTGTGCAGAATTGATCTAACAGGTCTGAGATTAATGTATTCATATTACAAAATGATTCTAAAAACATGTATAATGTTACATTCAAAAAATATGGTTGTTTAGGGGTTAAAAACTAGTTAATACCCATCGCCGCCAGCGCTCTGGGGTTTAAACAAGGAATGGACAGCGACAGCACATTCGGAGCGTGATTTGTTAATGAATATGAAGCTAGCCGTTCGCTCTGGCCATTCGTTGTCAGGCGCTCACATACAACGCTGAACCTGTGAAACAGCGACCCCCCAGCCCGTATTCAACATTACCGCACACCGACTGAGTCGCTGTCATCAAGCTAACGGCAGCCAAGCACAGCGAATACTGGCTGGCGCTGAAAAAATCACGCTACAGTCGCTCATCTGGCGCTATTAATGAATCGGCCTCCCCGTCTGTTTTCTTTTTTTTTTTTTACCCGCCCCCCTGTACCTCATCCCACTCTCCTCTCCTCAGTAAGCGCGATGCCGTTGAGTCAAGATGGCGGCACCCGCACCCCAAAGTCCCGAACAGAGTTGCATCCCAGTGGGGGGAAAGAATAATAAGTAAGTGACTAAAAACTTTTAATATATTAATTTTAGATGCTGGGGAATCGTTTTTCAAGGGTTTGGGCTTTTCAAGAAATCATGGTGAAGGTCCGGTTTAAATACAAAACTAGATTTATAAATAGAAAATATATATTGATGTTCTATTAATATAGGAAAAACAATACATATATTTATATTTATATGTATGCAGGTAAATGAAATACTGGGTTTATTGTTAGACATATATACATATATATACATATAGTTTTGTTTTTAATAAAAACATAATACATGGTTTATTGTTAGATTTTCATTATATATATATATATATATATATATATATATATATATATATATATATATATATATAAAAATATATATATTATATTATACAGAAATCCAGATCTATAAATAGATTATATATATTGATGTTCTATTAATATAAGAAAAACAATACATCCTGTATGCATGCAGGTACATGAAATACTGGGTTTATTGTTAGATTTTCATATATACATATCTTTGTCTGCATTCCCTCCATCTTTCTCTCTTTTCCATTTCCTCCATCTTTCTCTCTTTATTACAATCCCTCTCTATTTTTCACATTCCCTCCATATTCTCTCTTTACCTATTCCCTCCATATTTCTCTCTTTTCCATTTCCTCCATCTTTCTCTCTTTTCCATTTCCTCCATCTTTCTCTCTTTTCCATTTCCTCCATCTTTCTCTCTTTTCCATTTCCTCCATCTTTCTCTCTTTATTACAATTCCTCTCTATTTTTCACATTCCCTCCATATTCTCTCGTTTTCTATTCCCTCCATATTTCTCTCTTTTCCATTTCCTCCATCTTTCTCTCTTTTTCACAATTCCCCTATCTTTGTCTGTTTTCTGCATCCCCCTCCATCTTTCTCTCTTTTCCTATTCCCTCCATATTTCTCTCTTTTGCATTTCTTCCATCTTTCTCTCTTTTTCACAATTCCCCTATCTTTGTCTCTTTTTTTTTGCATCCCGTCCATCTTTCTCTCTTTTGCATTTCTTCCATCTTTTTCTCTTTTTCACAATTCCCCTTTGTCTGTTTTCTGCATCCCCTCTCTCTCTCTCTACCTCTCTCTCTCTTCCATATTCTCTTTCTCTCTCCTTGCATCCCCTCCCTCTTTTTCATTTTCATATTCCCTTCATCTCTCTATTTTCCATATACCCTCTATCATTCTCTCATTTCTCTTTCCTTTGCATCCTCTCCCCTTTTCTCTTCTTCTTGATATTCCCTCCATCTATTTCTCTCTCTTCCTGCCATATTCCCTCCATCTTTCTCTATTTTCACAATTCCTCCACCTTTCTCTCTTTTCAACATCCCCACCCTCTTTCTTTTTATCATATTCCCTCCTTCTTTCTCTGTATTTTACACTTCCTCCACCTTTTGCACATATCCCTCCGTCGTTCTCCCTTTTTTACATTCCCCCCGTTACTTTTTCTTTCATATTTCCTCCATCTTTCCCTCTTTTCTACAACTCCCCTTTGTCTCCTTACCGCATCCCCTGCCTCGTTTTCTTTTTTCATATCCCCTCTTTCTTTTTGTTTATATTCCCTCCATCTTTCTCTCTTTTTATCTACTTTTTTCAAAATTTCGCAATCTATCTTTTTAAGGCAACTCCTCCTACTTTCTCTTTTCCATATTCCCTCTGGCGTTCTCTCTTTTTCACATTCCCTCCATCTGTCTCTCTTCTTCACATCCTCCCTTTTTTCTATTTTTTCATATTGCATCTGTCTTTTTCTCTTTTCCATATTCCCTCTATCATTCTCTCTTTTTCACATTCCCTCCATCTTTCTCTCTTTTTCACATTCCCTCCATCTTTCTACCTTTTTCACATTCCCTCCATCTTTCTCTGTTTTTCACATTCCCTCCATCTTTCTCTCTTTTTCACATTCCCTCCATCTTTCTCTCTTTATCACAATTTCTCCATCTTTCTCTCTCTTCCACATCCCTCCTTTTTTTCTATTGTTTCATATTCCATCTGTCTTTTTCTCTTTTCCATATTCTCTCTATTTCACATTCCCTCCCTTGTTCTCTCTTTCACATTTCCTCTGCCCCATTTTTTCCACATGCCCTATCTTTTTCTCTTTTCCATATTTCTACCTTCCCTCTTTTCCGGGATTCTCTCTATTTTTCTCTTTTCCACATCCACTTCTTCTTTAAGCCTTTCCATATTTTCTGCATCTCCCTCTTTTCTCACACATTCCCTACTTCATTTCCACATTCCCACATTCCCTCAGTCTGTCTCTTTTTCACACACCCTCCATCTTCCCATCTTTTCTACATTCTCATCTTTTTTTCTATTTTCAGAATTCCCATTATCACCCACTTTTCCACATTCCCTCCTTCTATTCTGCACTCCCTTTTTTTACTTCACATATTTTCGCTCTATTCATCTCGATTGTCTGAGCATTAAAGTGGACCAAAACCCACCCTGGAGTCTATGAGACTCCAGGGCGGGCGTACTCGCTCCCCCCGGGCCATCCAAATCCGGGATGCCTCGCTGTGTCAAACCCCCCAGGTCGCTCGAAAAACTCACCTTCATTCCTGGTCCAACGACGCATATGCGAGTAGTGGCTGCATCCCCGCTATCCCTTTAGCAGGACGCAGGCCTATGTCAGGCATTTGTGAATGGCCCATGTGGTCACGTTCCCTGTTACAGGATAGCGGAGGATGCGGCCACCAGCACTGACTGGACGAGAGGCTGAGCATGCGCCGTAGGACCGGGGGAAGGGTGAGTGAGATCAGGTGACCTGGGGGGTTTCACACAGGGGCATCCCCAATCGGGGGGTCAAAGACCAAAACCCAGGATGGGCTGTTGGCAAATGTGCTATGGGTCAGGTTGGGCTGTTGGCACATGCGCTATGGGTCAGGTTGGGCTGTTGGCACATGCGCTATGGGTCAGGTTGGGCTGTTGACACAGGCGCTATGGGTCAGGTTGGGCTGTTGGCACATGCGCTATGGGTCAGGTTGGGCTGTTGACACAGGCGCTATGGGTCAGGTTGGGCTGTTGGCACATGCGCTATGGGTCAGGTTGGGCTGTTGGCACAGGCGCTATGGGTCAGGTTGGGCTGTTGGCACATGCGCTATGGGTCAGGTTGGGCTGTTGGCACATGCGCTATGGGTCAGGTTGGGCTGTTGGCACATGCGCTATGGGTCAGGTTGGGCTGTTGACACAGGCGCTATGGGTCAGGTTGGGCTGTTGGCACAGGCGCTATGGGTCAGGTTGGGCTGTTGGCACAGGCGCTATGGGTCAGGTTGGGCTGTTGGCACAGGCGCTATGGGTCAGGTTGGGCTGTTGGCACAGGCGCTATGGGTCAGGTTGGGCTGTTGACACATGCGCTATGGGTCAGGTTGGGCTGTTGGCACATGCGCTATGGGTCAGGTTGGGCTGTTGGCACATGCGCTATGGGTCAGGTAGGGCTGTTGGCACATGCGCTATGGGTCAGGTTGGGCTGTTGACACATGCGCTATGGGTCAGGTTGGGCTGTTGACACATGCGCTATGGGTCAGGTTGGGCTGTTGACACATGCGCTATGGGTCAGGTTGGGCTGTTGGCACATGCGCTATGGGTCAGGTTGGGCTGTTGGCACATGCGCTATGGGTCAGGTTGGGCTGTTGACACAGGCGCTATGGGTCAGGTTGGGCTGTTGGCACAGGCGCTATGGGTCAGGTTGGGCTGTTGGCACATGCGCTATGGGTCAGGTTGGGCTGTTGGCACAGGCGTTATGGGTCAGGTTGGGCTGTTGGCACATGCGCTATGGGTCAGGTTTGGCTGTCGGTACATGCACTATGGGTCAGGTTGGACTGTTGGCACATGCGCTATGGGTCAGGTTTGGCTGTCGGTACATGCACTATGGGTCAGGTTGGGCTGTTGGCACATGCGCTATGGGTCAGGTTGGGCTGTTGGCACATGCGCTATGGGTCAGGTTTGGCTGTCGGTACATGCACTATGGGTCAGGTTGGGCTGTTGGCACATGCGCTATGGGTCAGGTTGGGCTGTTGGCACATGCAGTACGGGTCAGGTTGGGCTGTTGGCACATGCGCTATGGGTCAGGTTGGGCTGTTGGCACATGCGCTATGGGTCAGGTTGGGCTGTTGGCACATGCGGTATGGGTCAGGTTGGGCTGTTGGCACATGCACTATGGGTCAGGTTTGGCAGTTGGTACATGCAGTACGGGTCAGGTTGGGCTGTTGACACATGCGCTATGGCTCAGGTTGGGCTGTTGGCACATGCACTATGGGTCAGGTTTGGCAGTTGGTACATGCAGTACGGGTCAGGTTGGGCTGTTGACACATGCGCTATGGGTCAGGTTGGGCTGTTGGCACATGCGCTATGGGTCAGGTTGGGCTGTTGACACATGCGCTATGGGTCAGGTTGGGCTGTTGGCACATGCAGTATGGGTCAGGTTGGGCTGTTGGCACATGCACTATGGGTCAGGTTGGGCTGTTGGCACATGCACTATGGGTCAGGTTGGGCTGTTGGCACATGCGCTATGGGTCAGGTTGGGCTGTTGGCACATGCAGTACGGGTCAGGTTGGGCTGTTGGCACATGCGCTATGGGTCAGGTTGGGCTGTTGGCACATGCGCTATGGGTCAGGTTGGGCTGTTGGCACATGCGCTATGGCTCAGGTTGGGCTGTTGGCACATGCACTATGGGTCAGGTTTGGCAGTTGGTACATGCAGTACGGGTCAGGTTGGGCTGTTGACACATGCGCTATGGGTCAGGTTGGGCTGTTGGCACATGCACTATGGGTCAGGTTGGGCTGTTGGCACATGCGCTATGGGTCAGGTTGGGCTGTTGACACATGCGCTATGGCTCAGGTTGGGCTGTTGGCACATGCGCTATGGGTCAGGTTGGGCTGTTGGCACATGCGCTATGGGTCAGGTTGGGCTGTTGACACATGCGCTATGGGTCAGGTTGGGCTGTTGGCACATGCAGTATGGGTCAGGTTGGGCTGTTGGCACATGCAGTACGGGTCAGGTTGGGCTGTTGGCACATGCGGTATGGGTCAGGTTGGGCTGTTGACACATGCGCTATGGCTCAGGTTGGGCTGTTGGCACATGCGCTATGGGTCAGGTTGGGCTGTTGGCACATGCAGTATGGGTCAGGTTGGGCTGTTGGCACATGCAGTACGGGTCAGGTTGGGCTGTTGGAACATGCGGTATGGGTCAGGTTGGGCTGTTGGCACATGCACTATGGGTCAGGTTGGGCTGTTGGCACATGCACTATGGGTCAGGTTGGGCTGTTGGCACATGCACTATGGGTCAGGTTGGGCTGTTGGCACATGCGCTATGGGTCAGGTTGGGCTGTTGGCACATGCGCTATGGGTCAGGTTGGGCTGTTGGCACATGCGCTATGGGTCAGGTTTGGCTGTTGGCACATGCGCTATGGGTCAGGTTGGGCTGTTGACACATGCGCTATGGGTGTTGGGCTGTTGGCACATGCGCTATGGGTCAGGTTGGGCTGTTGGCACATGCGCTATGGGTCAGGTTGGGCTGTTGGCACATGCGCTATGGGTCAGGTTGGGCTGTTGGCACATGCGCTATGGGTCAGGTTGGGCTGTTGGCAAATGTGCTATGGGTCAGGTTGGGCTGTCGGCACATGTGGTACGGGTCAGGTTGGGCTGTCGCCACATGCACTATGGGTCAGGTTGGGCTGTCGCCACATGCAGTACGAGTCAGGTTGGGCTGTGGGCACATGCAGTTCGAGTCAGGTTGGGCTGTGGGCACATGCAGTTCGAGTCAGGTTTGGCTGTCAGTACATGCAGTACGAGTCAGGTTTGGCTGTCGGCACATGCAGTACGGGTCAGGTTTGGCTGTCGGCACATGCAGTACGAGTCAGGTTTGGCTGTCAGTACATGCAGTACGAGTCAGGTTTGGCTGTCGGCACATGCAGTACGGGTCAGGTTTGGCTGTCGGCACATGCAGTACGAGTCAGGTTTGGCTGTCAGTACATGCAGTACGAGTCAGGTTTGGCTGTCAGTGTACATGCGGTACGGGTCAGGTTGGGCTGTCGGCACATACGGTACGGGTCAGGTTTGGCTGTCAGTACATGCAGTACAGGTCAGGTTGGGCTGTCGGCACATGTGGTACGGGTCAGGTTGGGCTGTCGGCACATGTGGTACGGGTCAGGTTTGGCTGTCAGTACATGCAGTACGAGTCAGGTTTGGCTGTCAGTACATGCAGTACGAGTCAGGTTTGGCTGTCAGTACATGCAGTACGGGTCAGGTTGGGCTGTTGGCACATGCGGTATGAGTCAGGTGGGCTGTGTGGGTCCTGTTGGGCCGTCAGCACATGCAGTAAGGGTCAATTTGGGTTATGGGTAGTGTGGGCCAGGTTGGGCTATGGGTACAATCCATGGGAGGTCAGGTCGGGGAGTCGAGTAGTGAAACGTGTGCACATGCTGGTTCAGGTTCCTGTTTACACGGGCTGAGCTGTGCGGCACACGTGGCCCTGGCGGGTGAGCGGGCGGATAGCGGGGGGTTTAGCTGTTTTGGAAAGAGGAAACTTCTTTCAGAGAAGCTCCTCTGTGCAGCTACACGGCAAGTTTACCCGAAACAACAAAAATACACCAACCACAGGAAGCGTGCTCATGGGGGGGGGGGGGGGGCATGTCATGCCGGCCCTGCAAGCAACGATGTGATAGCAGCTCTCTAAAGAAATGACAGGAGGGGGGCAAACCTTTGCACACACCAGGGTGGCACCTGTGTGATGTCATAAGAGCGCCCTGGCAGATCTGCCCAGCCTCACCATTGCTGTCTCGCGTCCTTAAAGTCCAACTCCGGCCAAAGCAATTATTTTAATTTTTGACTGAATGGAGCAGGGTCAGAGTCGATTAAAGAGGAACAAAAAACGTGAATTTGTTCCAGTTCAGCATGTCCTGCTATTTTAAACCCTGCCACAGCCGCTAGAGGGCTGCCAGAGTATGTGCTATGGGATCCCTGGCGAGGTAAGAATAGCACGGAAAAGGCAGAATTTCACAAAAGGGGCATCCCAAATCGACATGCCCCTTAGGAAAGCTACTGTTTGTTTTAAAGGGACATGAAAAAAATGACAGTTCACAGGCTCAATTCCTCATAGCGCTGTGAGCTGAGCCTGTGTTGCAGAGTGTGAGTGCTGGGTGCAGCAGAGCTGTAATCCAGATAGGCTTTAGTGATATAACAGGAACTGGTTTTACTGGAACCTGAATGCAGTAAGAGAAGGTCAACTTACATGGTGCATAACACAGACAGGAAAAGAAAGTATCATAGAGCAACAGAATACACAGGAAATACACGTCAGTAAGATGCATAGTGAAACTACAGTTAAACATTGGTCACAGCACCATCTAGTGTCATAACTGTAAACTGCAGTAAATCTAGCAAAAGTCACTCCAGCAATAGACTAAGCTGGAAGTCTGTTGTATCTCCAACCCCCCTTCTCAAGAGCTGAGGCTTAGTCTATGAAACCCATCTTTTTTGTAAGCCTCAAGTGCCTTTCAGCAGTCAGGGGCTTGGTAAGGATATCTGCTGTCATATCCTCAGTAGGGCAATAGAGCACTGTTTCTCAACCTGTAGTACGCATAGCCCAGAGTACTAAGAGATGTTCAGAAGTGAAACTAAGGGGCTGTCTGTCTCTAGGGGGTATTTGACGTAAAAAGGTTCAGAACCACTGCAATAGAGTAACTTAAACATTCCTTGTTTGGGAACTTTCTTGGTCTCAAAGTGCTGCTTTAGGGTTTGTAGTATTTCTGTCTCATCCCCTTCTTGCTCAAAACAAATCAGGATATCGTCCACATAAATAAGCACATAGATCCATCTGTCTGCCAATTTCCTTGTGTATAAGCAGGGGTCTGATTTACTCCTCTGAAAGTCCTAATGTGTAAGCACTTCATTTATTTTCATGTTCCATGTTCTCGCAGCTTGCTTTAGACCGTATATACTCCTTTGAAGTTTGCATACTAGGTCTGGCTTTTGTTCATCTTTGAACCCTGGTGGTTGTTCCATGTAGATGTCTTCTGATAACTCGTCATGTAGAAACATTGTTTTAACATCAGTGTTTCACTTTCATTTTTCTTGTGGCGGCTGCTGTCAGCAAAGTCCTTATTGTAGCATGTTTGACTACTGGAGCAAATGTCTCATCATAGTCCTCGCCATATTTTTGAGAAGATCTCTTGGCTATGAGTCTTGCTCTGTATCGCTCCACTGTGCCATCTGCATTGTACTTAATTTTAAAAGTCCATTTACAACCTATGGCTTTCCTTCCAGGTGTCCATGTTTTGGTGTCACATAAGGATTTTATCTCTTCTTTTGCAGCCTTTATCCATTTACTGGCTTCCCCTTCTGAAAGCTGAGATATGTCTTCCCAAGTCACAGGTTCATTGGTACTGACCTTATAATGTATAGATGTATAATGTATGCATATGTCTAAGAGACATACAAGTGGTTTACCTCTGTTTTCTCTCGTTGAGGGTCTTGGTTCTGTGTCTGAGCTTGCTTGTGTCTGCTCTTCAGTACTTGTAAGTTCTGCTCTCACTTCAACTGTTTGTGCAAAAGTTACAGATGATGGCTGATCAATGTCAGTTTTCTCTTCAGTTTTTACTTCCTCAGTTGTCATCAAATTGTCTCTCGAAAAGTTATGCCATTGCTAATGGTAACCTTGTCTGTTTTGGGATTTAGGATTCTGTAACCCTTAACATTGCCTCTGCATCCAACAAAGATTTTAGGTTTAGCATGTTTTTTCTCTGGAATGTAGATAAATGCTCTTCATCCAAAAACTCTTAGGTGTTTAATGCTTGGTTTCTCATTGTGTTCTAGAAGAGAGTCTGTTTTGCAAATAAGTGGCTGTCATTGCTGCCTCACCCAAGTATTTGTGTGGTAGTCCAGAGTCTATCAGCATACATCTGATTATTTCAGTCCGAGTTCTGTTCTTTCAGCTACCCCATTTTGCTCTGGTGTGTATGGGACCGTCTTTTGATGCTCTAATCCATTTAGATTGAATTACTCTTGTATGTTGTGTCCTGTGAATTCACCTCCATTGTCACTTCAAAGTATGAGAGGTTTCCTCTGAAGCCTGTTACTTCACTCTTGAGTTGCTTTAGGTAACTGACTGTGTATATTGAACAGTCATCTATGAAGGTCACTAAGTACCTGTTGCCCCCCAGGTGTAGGTGGGTTTAGGGGACCAGATACATCATTCTGAACTAGGTCAAGTGGTCTTGAAGCTCTATTCTGACTGACTATAGGAAGTGTTGCTCTTGAGGCTTTGGATGTGATGCAACATTCACACTTAACAGTAACTGGACAGTGGGATACAGTCAGATTCCTCTTTTGCAGTTCTTGTATGCACTCTGGGTGTCTGCGACTTAAATGCATATGCGTATACAGCCATTGTGTTTATTAGTGCCTAGTCTCGTCTTTTCCTTCACTGTATTGCCACTCACTATGGTTTGCTCCTCCTTCTAGATCAGGAACATAAAGCACATTCTTGGTATGGCTAAACTGTGTCCTGCATCATTGGGGCATATGAGGGTTCCATGCCCACATCCCATGCTCTGCTGAGTAAGTGAAATACTGCAAACTATATCTGGTTTAAGTGACAACCAGCACGGTTTTATTAAGGGTAAGCTGCCAGACTAACCTGATTGGCTTCTATGAGGAGGTGAGTAGAAGCCTGGACAGAGGGGCGGCTGTGGATATAGTTTTTCTGGATTTTGCAAAAGCATTTGTCCCCCCCACTACAATCTTCAGGATTAGAAAATACAGTTTGTAATTGGACTGAAAACTGTCTGAAGGATCATGTGCAGAGAGTTGTGGATAATGATCCCTACTCTGAATGGTTACCGGTTGTAAGCGGTGTACCCCAGGGTTCAGTGCTGGCCCCTCTATTATTCAATTTGTTTATAAATGATATAGAAGATGGCATTAAAGCAGACCTTCAGCATTATTTAATGAAAAGCCCAAACCCTTAAAAAAATATTCCCCACCATTTAAAATTAATATATTTACAGTTTTTAATTACATTTTATTCTTTCCCCCACTGGCCTGAAACTCTGTTCAGGACTCTAACATACGGGCGCCACCATCTTGGTTCAGTAGGATCACATACTGCGGACAGAGGGGTCAAAAGTGCAGGGGGCAGGGTTATAGCTGTGGTCAGGAAAAAGGCAGGCAGAGCGTGGGTCAGGAAAAAGTCAGGAATCCCAGAATGCAGAGTGACACAGTCAGAAGACATTCCCTGTTTGCAGGCAGCCTGAGACTCCATGGGCCACCAACCTGGATGTTTAAAGGCTCAGAAAATGCAGTAGATGCAGGTAGGATGATTTTTAATGTGAGCAATCTGTATGTGCAGCGTGGGGGAAACATATACGATATGTAGCACAGTGCAGTCTATCAAAGATGTTCACAAGCTTCAGGCTGACTTGGACACATTGAGTGTCTGGGCATCCACTTGGCAAATGAAGTTCAATGTGGATAAGTGTAAAGTGATGCACTTGGGGTCTAACAACCTGAAGGCCATATATGTTGTTGGGGGAGTAAAACTGGGAAAGTCACTAGTTGAGAAGGATCTGGGGTACTGGTAGATCACAGGCTAAATAACAGCATGCAATGCCAAGCAGCTGCTTCCAAGGCCGGCAAGATATTATCATGGATTAAAAGAGGCATGGAATCACAGGATAGGTGAGTAATATTGCCTCCTTACAAGGCACCTGCAATATGCCATCTAGTTCTGGACACCTGTTCATAGAAAGGACGCCCTGATTTTGGAAAGGGTGCAGAGGGGAGACACCTTAGTTAAGTAGGGTCTTAGTTATGAAGAAAGATTATGGGGATGAATTAAGGAGTTTCGAGAGGAGATGTCTGAGGGGGGACATGATTAACTTGTATAAATATATAAATGACGAATATAAAAATGCCCTCTAAATACAAGGGGGGCTAGCTCAGAAAATCGCCTTACAGAAGTGATAGCCACCAGAAAGGCTACCTTAAGAGTCAGAATAGACAAGGCAGCTTCACGGATAGGCTCAAAGGGAGGCCCTTGCAGAGCAGACAACACCAGATTCAAATCCCAGACTGGTAGCAAAGGCTTACGGGGTGGATGCACATGAGAAACACCCTGAAAAAAGGTTTTAACCAACCGGTGATTGGCAAAAGATCTTTGGAAAAAAATTGCCAGAGCTGAAACATGGCCTTTTAGGGTAATAAGTTGAAGGCCCTGATCCAAACCATGTTGCAAGAATTCCAGAATCCTGGGAATAGAAAACACCCAACAGGGAAGAGACTTGGACTCACACCAGGCAATGTAAGCATGCCAGACCCTGTAATAGATAAAGGACAAGGACTTCTTCCTGGCCCGAATCATGGTATCAACAACAGAAGCAGGCAGCCCCTTTTCCATCAATATGGAGGTTTCAGCAGCCAAGCCGTTAAAGCCAGAGTTTGTAAATTGGGATGGCGTAGATGCCCCTGGGGGAGAAGATCTGGATCCTTGGGCAGGACGTGCCGGTCTACTGCCAACCGAACAATGTCTGCGAACCAAACTCTTCTTGGCCAACAAGGAGCCACCAGTATGGCTGGTACCCGCTCCTGGGCTATCTTGCGCATGACCCTGCCCAGGAGAGGAAACAGAGGGAACACATAGAGAAGCTGAAACTCCATCCAAGGTATTGCCAAGGCATCCGTGGCGAAGGCCAGAGGATCCTGAGACAGAGAGACAAATCTGGGAAGTTTGTGATTGTGACGGGACGCAAACAGGTCCACATCCGGCTGACCCCAGCGGTGACAGAGGGAGAGAAACACCTGGTTGTTGAGAGACCACTTCCCTAGACGAGACGTCCCCCTGCTCAGGGAGTCCGCCACCTGGTTCTCCACCCCTGGGATGTAGGCCGCTGAGATGCAGGGAACATGCTGTTCCGCCCAAGACAGAATCAGGGACACTTCCTTGAAGGCTCGCTTGCTCCAAGT
Source organism: Gastrophryne carolinensis (assembly GCA_027917425.1). Lineage (NCBI taxonomy): Eukaryota > Metazoa > Chordata > Amphibia > Anura > Microhylidae > Gastrophryne > Gastrophryne carolinensis. The sequence goes on along the minus strand of CM051242.1, from coordinate 16,418,165 downwards.
CCCTCCCAGAGGTCCTTCCACACAGCCGAACAGCATCATCCATAACATTTAGGATAAAGGCCACAAAATCAGTGCAAAGTAAGAGAGTCCTATACTCCTCCCCCACAATACCAGCTGTTGTGCCATCAAGAAGATGCTTAAGCAGTCTCTTAAGGGCAATAGCAGTAATGGCGGCAGCACATACAGGGTGCAAGCCAGCCCCCACACAGGTAAAAGCATGGCAGGCCACTTGATCCATGCGCCGGTCCTCACCGTCTCTCAGAGTGGTAGTGTCAGGGGAAGGCATGACCGAAGTATTGGACAAGCCTAGCACGGGAGCGTCCACTTCAGGGGGAAATGACCACCTCTTAACAAGATCAACGGTAAAGGGATACCTTTTATCCAAACCCACAGGCAACTTGTTAGGATGTTCCCATTCTTTAAGCACCAAGGTGGTAAAATGCTCCTGCTCAGGGAACTCTAGACACTGTTTACCAGGGCAAAAAAAACGTCCCCTGCTTTCTTTTAGCTACCTCAGGGGCAGCAATGTGCAAAATTTCAAAAATATGTGACAGCATATCATCAGTGTCCTCAGGGTACCATGATTCCTCTCCGGACGCAGACCTAGGGTCACTATCGTAACCCTCCTGCTGGTTCCCAGAGGAGTCAGAATTCTGGGAGAGCTCCCCCATCTCAAGGGGGTGACAGTCACCAAGCTCATCAATCCCAACATACATCTCAGTAAGGGGAGCAGGCCTGGGGTCCAGGTGTCTCTTCTTGCCAGAGGCCTTCCTAGGAGCATTCCTGGCAAGCTGATTTTCAATGTTAGCCACCCGCAGAGCCAAATCAGAATGTGACTCCCTGCCAACATTCCCCTCACTGGGGCCCAATTGCAGGAGCGGGGGAGTAGGTGAAGCCGAGTGAGGTGCAGAGCTGGGAAGCGAAGCAGGCAAACCAGCTTGGAGCGCAAGGACACTTTCAGCGCACGGCACGCACACTGTGACACTGTTACTCACAGGGGAACACAGCCGTGCGTGCCCCGAAGGGCCCCCAAGCACGCTATCCCCAGAAGCCTCCATATGGTGATTAGCACAGGCGCAATAGGCCAGCAGTGGGTACAGGCTTAATACAGAAGCCACCCGGGATGCCCTCCCACGGGATGCCCCCAGAAGGTAATAAAGGGGGGATGAGGGGGAGAAATGGAGTGGAGCCGGGAGAAACCACAATCCAATGGTATTCCGCCTGAAAGACATAAGTAAAAACACACATAAGTATCCCGCAGCAAAATACCCTAATCAATAAAAAAACCCCAAGGGGGATTAACGGACCAAAGACACTGCGGGGTCACACAGGCACAGACCGCTGAATAAGGCGACCCGCCGGAGGAAGCAGCACTGCAGCCAGGAAGAGAGAAAGCCAGCTCGTCCAAAATGGCGCTGGCAGAGGTACCTCGAGGGGCGGGCCGCGGGGTGAACGACACGATACGAGTCATCACCCGGCTCCGACCCCCCCCCCAAAGAGCGCGAAAAACTGCGCTCACGTGACCCGGCCGGTACCATGACAAAGCAAAATCACCTCAGGTTATAGCGCCCACAGCCGCGGAACGCAGTACAAAGCGGTGCGGCAGCTAAAAACACCAGAAAACACACCAAAAAACGTAAAAACACCACAAATATGATTACTAGCCGCTACTACCCCCCCTTCCCCCACCCCCAACTAAGTTAGAGGGGGGGGGAGAAGAGAGAGAGACACGAGAAGCAGCGGCGAGCAGCCATGGTCAAGGAGGGAGGGGGGCCGCGGGGGGGACCAAAAGGAAAATGAGGGGACACAGTCCCCAAACTACTTACCCCCACAGAAGCTAGGACAGAAACAATGCATCCCTAATAGGCACCATAAAGCCTATGGCCGACTGCCTTTTGTGTTACAGGGTCTGCGGCTTGGAGCTGCACTCCAGGAGCACTTGACCCTAGTGCTCTTCTACCTTCACCCGATCTGGCAGCCGAGGCTGGGAGGCAGTGAGGGTCCAGAAACGGATGGAAAAAGACTTGCAGGGCCGCAGGCTTGGTTGCCCCGCTCACCTGCGCAAGAGAGAGAGCCATCTGCTAACTTCTCAGTCCACTGCAGAGAGAACACTGGGGGACTGGTTAAGCCCATTTTTATAGGGAGCCGGGACAAGCCACAGCTTTTCTGCAGTACCACTGCGCTACCTTGTTGGCGGAATAACCCAACTGTTATGAATACCTAAGCGGGCCGTGCCATGCAATAAAAAAAAACAGACTTTAATCACACAGCTTCTGGCGCTCTGGGCTACAGCGACCCAATTTTAAGCGCATCAAATTCATCAATGCCGGGAATGTTACTACAGCGACTGAGGCGCTCAGTAACAGCGACCTATAGCCGATCACAGCAACTACTAGCAGTCTCTGAGCGCCTCACTACAGACGCTCATCTGCAGGTACCTGGCGCTAGTAATGAATCAGCCTGCCCATTACTATATATATTTCTCGAAATGTATTTTTACTTCCATCTGCAAGGTAAATAGTCTCTTTATTATTCAGATCAAGTTCTGTGAAAAAGCTATTATCACCTGTCATGTGACTGCTTGCTCTTGAGTCAATGCACCAGCCTTGAAATTTATCGTTGCCTGTTTAAACGTGGCCTTCCAGTTCCCTTCACATGGATCAAAGATTGTGGCTTTGACTTTCTGTTTAGTATAAGAGGGACGCTTGTCTCAATTGCTCTGCTTTCCATATAGTACAGTCTCTCTTTATATGTCCCTGTTTGCTGCAACTAAAACACACTCTGGTTTCCTTCTTGTGTATGGCTGTGTCTGTAGCTTTAAGAGCAGTTCTGGTCTTGGTTTCTGTGGAGTCATACACAAGCTTCTTTCTTTGCTGATACTTATCTATGAGCCTGGTATTGATCTGTCTCAGGCCTTGTCTCCAGCGCATGAATCAGTGCAGTGTATGTCTCAGGCAAGCTGCACAACAACATGGCTGCTGCATGACTGTCTGTTTTATTCTCACCAACTGATCTGAGTTGTGTGATCACTTCCAGCATGGCATTTATATGCTCCTGCATGTCCTGCTCTCTGCTAAGCCTCATTTTGTAAAGTTTCCTCAGCAGAAAGGTGGATCACTTATGAAGTCTTTTCAGTACATCCCACATGCCTTTCGCTGTATTCTCACTGCATATGTGAATAAGATGATTGTCTTCTACTAGTAAGCTTATGGTGGCCTGTGACGGTCTGTCCTAGTCCTGATTATTATCCTGTGGCCTCTCTGTAGTGATAATCCCACAAGTCATTTCTGGCTAATGGCATTTCCACTTAAAACTTCCTTAGCTTATAATTGTCATTGTTCAGCTTGGCCACTGAGTGTTTAAGCTCTGAGCTGCTGGCCATTCTCCCTCTTTTATATATAAGAACAGTCTTAGTTGTATACAGGAGATGTCGCTGTGGAAACTTCTTTATTTCATTCTATGCAAAAAGTCACTCTGGCATTAAGCTGGAAGTCTGTTGTATCTCCAACAAAGTGGACCAAAGTCTTAAAATAAATATTGCCCCCATGTGGCCCCTTTTGCAGGGTGCATCCCATTGAAACCCTTGGGATCACCGATATACACACCGATATACTCACCTCCAAACATCCCTCCGTTGGCTCCCCTCTGGCTCTGTGGCCGGTCAGATTGGTCTGCCCCAGGCGTGCCCATCAGCGTACATACCATAGGCAGTGCAGGCACATGCCCCTGGGCCCGAGAACAAGTGGGCCCAGCGCAAGCTGCTTCCATTGCCTCTGTGGTATGTACCTGGTCCAAATACTTACCTAGCCATTCCACCTCCTTCCCTCTGGGACGTGGGCCCTGTATCTCTGTCAGCACTGCATGCGCACCCCACATCTCTGGCCCTCTCTCTCGCATACCAAAGTAATTTGTGGACCAGGCCGGAGAGTGTCCGAGGGGGGGATTGGTCAGTTGATGATGGGGGTCCTGCTATGGGGCCCCATTAGCGCTATGTACGCCCCTGGCTGGAGGGATGTAGAGGATGCCCTCGTGGGATCACCAGGAAGGTAAGATTTCCAGCAGACCAAGTGGTTTCAAACAATGGGGCATCCCAAAACTTTTAGAGGCTAGTGGTTGCTCCTCTTTAAGGCCTTGATTCAATAAGACTTGAAAAAAATTCTCATGGTAGTAAAAACTTCAATTCATGAGAAAAAAGCCTGAGAATGTCACTGTTGCTGAATCACCAGATAGGAAGACAATGAAAGTCAATGGCACTTTTTTACTAAGAAAAGTAGAGAACTGTTTAGTCCTTTCTAAACTGTAGTAAAAGTGCCATTGACTTTCACTGTCTTTTTATCTAGTGATTCAGTAACAGTGACATTCTCAGGCTTTTTTCCCATGAATTTAATTTTTTACTACCATGAGAATTTTTTTCAACTCTTATTGAATCGAGGCCCAAGTGTTAGACCTGATTCAATGAAGACAAGAAGCCCTGGCTAAATAACTGGTCGAACAATGAAATACAATTTAGGTAAAGTTCTCTGGTTGAGGTGCAGAGATTCATGTAGAAAGCAGAGACATACCTTAGAAAATAACAACTCCTTATGGGGTATTTAAGTATTAATTAAGTATTTTTAAGTGTGGAGAGGCTCTCCTGGTAACCTGTGGAACATCCCATCACTTGCAGCTTGCTAGTTCCTGAAATGACTGGTTATCTCTTTCACTGCTTCCTGCGCCTCTCTCGCTCTCTCTCACTTCCCCTCCTGTCTCTTGTGGCTGACCAATCTCACGACCCAATAGGGCTAGACAAAACATGCACACTGCTAACACACACACAATGCACACATACACAACACCACACACACACACAACACCACACGTTTCCTTTCATGAGTCATATCTGTGTTATTAGCAAGCAATGAAGAGAAGATAACGAGGAGACATGATTTTGCTCCAGCGCTCCCTCTGCTGGCTGAAGAAGGTAAATGTGGACTCTGCTTTATTTAGATTCAAACTTTCACTACTCATGTAACAAACATTTCTCTTAAAGTAGACCCCGGGGCACCCCACGATCGGGGGCTGTGTGAAACCCCCCAGGTCACCGAAATCAACTCACCTCTTCCCGGTCCTACGACGCATGCGCGAGCGCTCTTTCAATCAGCGGCTCCGAGCACGCTGATGGCCGCATCCCCCGCTACCCTCTAACAGGGAGCGTGCCCGCACCGGGCATCCACAAATGCCTGGCGTGGGAACGCGCCCTGCTAGAAGGATAGCGGGGATGCGGCTCGCGCATGCGCTGTTGGACCGGGAAACAAGGTAAGTGTATGGGGGGACCTGGGGAGTTTCACACAGCGGGGCATCCTGATTTTGGATGCCCCGGTGGGAGGGAATCGATCGGCCCAGGAATCTATAACATTCCCGGGCCGATCGCCGTGGGTTTTTGGCCACTTTAAAGGGGACCTACATCTATGGGCAAGCCCATCAGCTCCTTCTAGTGCCCGATCTACCCTGGCCTTTTCCTATACTCACCTGGTCCTGGTCAGGTTTCCAAGAGACAGGAATGTTCCCACATCTAAAGGGAAACTGGAGATGCGACCACTACCTATTGCCGATATCTGCACCTAAGCAGAGCCGTATTCATTAATATGCACAGCATACAGTGCTAATTGGACGAGACCCTTGTATGTACCATCAGACTGGGGAAAGGTAAGTTTTTCTGGGTGATTCGGGGGTTTCGCATAGCGATTGAATTGTGTTTTAGCTAAAGGGTGGCCCCAAGGATACTTTTTTTCTAGTGGGCCCCAATTTTTTCCTGTCCCACCCTGCTTAAAGCAGACCAATTGCAGCGTCTGGCGCTCTATGCTACAGCGACCAGATCGCCGACGCTGTGTGTGTCTGTTTTTTTGTTGAATATGGTGTGAGTCGCTGAGAGTCGGTTGCACTGCGCTGGCGCTACTTCTCACTCCCTGCAGCGCTGTACTGGTGTTAGGACGCCCAACATACATCTCATTCATCAATGCCGGCCAGGTTACTACAGCGACTGAGGCGCTCTATTACAGCGACCGATAGCTGTTCACAGTGTCTACTAGCGGTCGCTCTATGCGCCTCTATACAGACGCTCATCTGCCGATACCTGGCGCTAGTCATGAATCAGCCTGCAATTCAGCACTGTCAGTATTGGGAGCAGCAAGGCACGGGCTCCTCATCCCAGTCTGTCCAACTCCACACTGGAAGCCTCAGCGGCTCCTTTTATTAGGCTTCCTTTGCAATTAGCCTCATCACCTGGACTGGGAATGTGGACTGGGGTCCTGTAAACCCCTGGCATGGATTGTGCCTGATTGAGAAGGGAAAAATAGACACTATCCAGCACTTTCCCATACACTTTACCACAATATATATATATATGTAGTTGAGTGGGTGAGCACAGCCAGGTGAGATCCAAGAGCCTTAAAGTGGACCAACAGCCAGGATTTTGTCTATCCTGGGTTCTGGTCCACTTCGGTGGGGCACCGCGCTGTGTGAAACCCCCCAGAAAGCCCCAAAAACTCACCTGTCCCCGCTCCCACGTGACCGCTGCAGCCAATCCCCGCCGCCGGACAAGCGAGCGCTCCTGCCGCCGCCTCCCGCGTGTCACTCTTACAGGGTGTGCGCCCTGCTAGAGGGATGCGCGAGCGGCAGCGGCGGCTTGCGCATGCGCCGCTGGATCGAGCTTCAGTTAGGGATTTCGGGGCTCTCTGGGGGGTTTCACACAGCGGGGCACCCCCGATCGGGGTGCCCCGCAGGCCCGATGCTCGGGCCGATCAGCATCAGGTGTTGGTCCACTTTAAGGAAGGAACCAGGTTAGGTTCCGGAATGCATGGTCACAGGCATGTGCCTGGTGGATGCTCCTTGCTTTTGACCTTTTGATATGGTGATGTATTTGTATATCTCCTTCTTCTCTTTGTAGTCTAGGTACTTTTTCACTATAGTGCACGCATTTGATTATATATTGTTTTCAGATTGTTGACATTTTCTCTGCACTGTCATTTTATTAAGAATTATATTCAATTAAATAGCTAATTAATTTCATGATTTTGCATGCTATTTATATGCACATATTGCATATAAATATAAATGTATTACTTGCACAGGCACTTTTGTAACTGTGATTTTGTGACTATTTGCATATTTTGTACTATACTTGACTTCCGTCTTTAGGCTGGGATTATGGGCAGGCTGATTCATTACTAGCGCCAGCTATTGGCAGATGAGCGTCTGTACAGAAACGCTGTGATCGGCTATCGGGCGCTGTAACAGAGCACCCCCATTGCTGTAGTAGCCTGGCCAGCATTGATGAATGAGATGTATGTTGGGCGTTCTAACACCAGTACAGCGCTGCAGGGAGCGAAAGGTAGTGCCAGCTTATTGCGACTGACTCTAGGCGACTCACACCATTGTGTAATTAAAGTCTGTTTTTGGAGACACAAGATGGGGGTTCCACCTACCCCCAAGAACCTATCTGTACAGAAGCACCACTTACAAATATTACAAAATCATATAATAAATGTTATTCGTATATAAAGATTAATATTATCTTTTATTTCTCTTATTATCTATTAATCTTTATATACGAATAAAATGTATTATATGATTTTGTAATATTTGTAAGTGGTGCTTCTGTACAGATAGGTTCTTGGGGGTAGGTGGAACCCCCATCTTGTGTCTCTGATATTTGTAACAGGTCAGTCTGTTCTCAACCTTGTACTGTTAGCACACTGGTTTATTTTTGGTTTATATCGTTGGTGCGGTCTTTTCTTTGCTTTTACTAAAAGTCTGTTTTTGAACACATATCCACCAGTAACAAAGCGAAAACACATGGAATTACATTGTTGTAACATTGTAACATTAATACTTTAACGCCAGACCTGTAATGACCATTCTGCATAAAAAAAGCAAAAAGGTTTTCAAAACTGACTCTTTCTAGGCCAGGAGAGGTGACACAATTATTTGAGAGAAAAAAAAAATATTAAAAACAAAAAACCCTGTTTAAACAGAAGAAAAGGAACGTCCATTGAAATGTATGGGAGAGCGACAGGTAGCGACACGTTATACCTGGCGCTCTGGAAACTAGAACGCCGGCGCTATACACTGAGCCGCCTGTAATGATAAATCGGACACTACATGGCGCTCACCAGAATCGCTTTCATAAATGTGGTGTTTCTGTACAGCGCCCGGCGTTCACCTATCACCTTCATGAATAAACCCCATAGTTGATTAAGGATACACTTGAGGGAGGAGAGAGGTTTATTCATTCTAAAGCGGAGCTAAACCGAGCAGTGCAGTGTCCTTTGCTTTTATCTTGTGTAGTGTCTGTGTATATTGTGTATGTGTATTGTTGGATGTGGAGGAGCTATTTTCTCAATAAAATTTCAGTTATCTTAATATAGTGTGTGCAGCACCTTTTATACATGGTCTTTTGTGAGCCATCTGGGGCTCTAATACAAAAAAAAAAAAAAAAAAAATTATATATATATATATATATATTAGAACTTTCCCTACAATAGGACATCTATGGTCAGACCATCCTCCCGTATATATAAATATATATATATTGTGGTAAAGTATATGGAAAAGTGCTGGATGGTGTCTATTGCTCCCTTGGTTTTCTCAATCAGGCACGGTCCATGCCGGACCCCAGTCCATGTTCCCAGTCCTCTACAGGTTTTTCCCCTACTCCCAGACCTTACACAGGTGATGAGGCTAACTGCAAAGGAAAAGATACTCACCTTCACCCCGAATCCAACCCCCAAAAGCCAAACGACCGCTGCCATCTTCCTAGAAGCCCCGGCCAGCCTCTTGGAGTGGCGCTCTCAGCATTGGGCACGCTCCCATCCGCCCATTCACGCAACTCCAAATAAAAGGAGTTGCTGAGGCTTCCAGTGTGGAGATGGACAGACTGGGATGAGGAGCCCAGGCCTTGATGCTCCCAATACTGACAGTGCTGAATTGCATCCGAAGGACTTTATGTGTTATCCGTTCTTGGAACCTGTGGATTAACAGCCTGGACCTATATGCCCTGAAAGAGGACCTGTGATATCCAGGAATTACAATACGCTGTAATTATCCTACACTGGACATTGCTAAAGATGGTGAGGTAACCGCTTGCTGTACTGCATTGCTCCTGCATTATACTCTGAAGTTAAGAGATTTTGCCTGTTGGGTTTTCAATAAATTGCTTGTTATTTGACTAAGAACTGTCTTCAGAGTCATTGCCGTTGGCTCCAGATCCTGACAATATATATATATATTATATATAAATTATAACTTTCCCTACAATAGGACATCTATGGTCAGACCATCCTCCCGTCATATATATATATATATATATATATATATATATATATATATAATGTCATAAGGCATGGCGTGTGCGATAGCATGTGAAGACTTCCCCGAAACACATATTCCTGGTCTTATCACCAGCTGCCAGTGCCTCTCCCAACACATATCATGACCAATAAAATGCTGGCTGTAGCGCCACACTCTGACTGTACCGTCCACCAATCAGCTTCCTGCTAGAAGCTCAGCGTTCCTCGTCAAACAAAATAAAAAAAAAAAACCTTTAAAAGGGACCCCTTTCTCATGTCTGTGCCGAGAGCCTTCCTCTTTCATGTGCACATACCGACCATTGCCAAAAAGTTATCCATCCTCCTGATGAATAATATTGCTTTTACTTGGAAATTACTTGGAGGAAGGGGATGAGCTGTCCCAGGCTGGTCATTATGCAAGTAAACAAGCGGCAAGAGTTAAGCAGCGACTTTGGCGTAGTGGTGCAGCTTAAGCTACTTCTGCAGATGTGTGTGACCGAGCCTCTGTTTTTTAACCAAGTTTAGAGACAGATTATAGGCTGGCCTGCAAGCTAACAGGGTTGAGTGCTGTGGCTCCTTTAAGACTTTTGTATCCTAATTGCCCTGCTAACGTGCACCTCCCAGGTTAGTTATAAAATGGTCTGAGCGGCTGCCACCCCTCCTTTGTTTCTTCAGCAGCGACATTGAAATACATGGGGCAGTTACATAGTTACATAGTTGATATGGTTGAAAAAAGACATATGTCCATCAAGTTCAACCAAGGGTGTTGGGGTAGGGGAAGTTATTTTTTATTTTATAGGAGAATAGTAACTGTTAATGTTATTTTCTTCTAAAAAAAAGCATCTAATCCTTTTTTGAAGCTGTCAGCGGTTGATGCTGTAACAAGCTTCTGGGGGAGGCTATTCCATAGATTTATAGTTCTTATGGTAAAGAATGATTGTCGCATCCGGAGACTAAATTTCTTTTTTTCCAATCGAAGGGAGTGCGCCCTTGTCTTTAGAGAGGATTTTACCTGAAATAGTGTTCCCCCATATTTAGTCATTTAAAGAAAGGGTCAAGAAGATAATTGGGGGAGGAGAAGGAAGAGGGGAACAAAGAATTGTACTGGCTGGAAACATATTCAAGCACTGCCCCTGAGGAATCCTCTGCATGCTTCTCATTATATGCACAGTGGGCGTGGCCAGAGGCAGAGTAGGGATGCAGGGATAAGGATGGGCATGGCCAGAAGTTGATGACGTGCTGCACTGTGGAGGTGGTACAGGAAGGTTCACACACAGGCTGTAGTGATGATTTTATGTGCTCTTGGTAATTGGGGGGGGGGGGGGGGGGGTACACCTAAACCGGACCTTCACCCTGAATAAGAGCCTAGCTTATATGTTTCCCCCACCCTGTACATACAGATTGCCCACATTAATCCGGACCTTCACCCTGAATAAGAGCATATCTTATATGCCCCCCCACCTGTACATACAGATTGCTCACGTTAATCCGGACCTTCACCCTGAATAAGAGCCTATCTTATATGTTTCCCACACTCTGTACATACAGATTGCCCACATTAATCCATACCTTCACCTTGAATAAGAGCTTATCTTATATGTTTCCCACACCCTGTACATACAGATTGCCCGCATTAAAAATCATCCTACCTGCATCTACTGCATTTTATGACCCTTTAAACACCCAAGATGGCAGCACATGGAGTCTCAGGCTGCCTGCAGACAGGAAGCCTCTTCTGACTGTGCTGCTTGGCATTTTGGGGTTGCTGTCTTTTCTCTGACCCCAGCTCTGCTCTGTCTGTGCAAAGCACAGCTATAACCCTGCCCCCTGTACTTTCCCCCCCTCTCCACTCCTCAGTATGTAATGCTGTAAGGCAAGATGGCAACGCCCGTATCCTGAAGTTCTGAACAGAGTCGAAGCCCAGCAGGTTAAACAATAATAAGTAAGCGAATAAAAAACATAAAATATATTAATTTTAGATGCTGGGGAACCGTTTTTTAAGAGTTTGGACTTTTCATTAAATAATGCTGAAGGTCCGGTTTCAGCTGTTTTGTGATTGTTTTACATTTACAGGAAAGGGGAAGTCTGGCTAATAATATGGCTAAAGAGGACCCAGCTTCAGTTTCTGTTTGCAAAGACCTGAGGGCAATCAATACAGAAAGGCTTTTAATATGGGCCTCGATTCAATAAAGGTAGAAAAACATTCTCATGGTAGTAAAAGATTCAATTCATGAGAAAAAAGCCTGAGAATGTCACTGTTACTGAATCACTAGAAAATAAGACAATGAAAGTCAATGGCACTTTTTTACTCCTAAGAAAAATAGAGAACTGTTTCCTCCTTTCTACACTGTAGTAAAAGCTGCCATTGACTTTCATTGTCTTTTATCTGGTGATTCAGTAACAGTGACATTCTCAGGCTTTTTACTCATGAATTGAATCTTTTACTATCTTTATTGAATGGAGGCCATGGGATCCTATGCCAGCTATCCCCAGCCTAACCTCAGTGACACCCATGGCTTTTCTGTTAGATTAACTTGGCTGGCTGGACTTGGACAGCCGTGGGTTGGCAGCTTGACTACATGACCCCCATCACTGTGGTGCCACAACTTCAGGTCAGTGAGAGAGACATGTGACGGCAGAGTGAAGAGCTAGTGTGCCCAGAAGGGAGATAAAAGTGGACCGAAACCCAGGATTTTGACTATCCTGGGTTTTGGTCCTTGCCTCTGGGACACCCTAATCCAGGGTGCCCCACTGTGTGAAACCCCCCAGGTCGCCTTAACGATCGCACCTCTTCCTGGGCCTACGGCGCATGCGCGGTGGCTCGGCCAATCAGTGCCTTCGGATCCGCTCGAGCGCTTTTGTCCAGGAGCCCGTCTAATGCGAGCAGATCCAATCAAAAGACACGAAAGTGCAAGTGCAAAAGATACAATACAAAGTTACCAGCCGACCATTAGGAATATAGCAGCCATCCGCAGTACATAGGAGGGGAGCAGCCAGACACCCGCGCACGTGGCTCCCATGAAAGGTAAGTTTACAGGCGACCCCGGGGGTTTCACAAAGTGGGGCAGCGGGACACCCCACAGGGAGGAACAAAACCCGGTTCTCCATTTAGAACTCATTACTAGGCACCTCCCATTGGCCAGAGAAGTGCAGACAGCGGCTAAGCTCCATTCAACTTTATAAACAGGCTGATTCATCACTAGCGGCAGGTAGCGACAGATGAGCGTCTGTAGCAGGTATTTCAGAGCGCCCGCTAGTAGTTGCCGTGGTTCACTAGTTCAGAGCTCCTCAGTCGCTGTGCAGCATTGATGAATACATTGTGGGGAATTGCTATATGACCAGCACAGAGATGTATGGGAGCGACTGGTTAGTGCGACCGACTCACACCATATTCATAAAAAAAACAGCCTCACACCGACGGCGCTCAAAAATGCTTTGCTGTAGCCCAGAGCGCCGGAGGCTGTGTGATTAAAGCTTGCTTTGTTACTGGTGGATACATGTTAAAAAAGCGAAAACATATGGAATGACATTGTAATAACATTGTGACATGAACACATTAATGCCAGACCTGTAATTTCAATTTTGCATAAATATATAAAAATGGAAAAACAATTGAAAAAATTGTGTTTTCAAGGCCAGGAGAGATCCCAACATTATTTGAGAATAAAAAAAATAATAATAATAAAAACACCCTGTTTACAGAGAAGTAAAAGAACGTCCATTGAAATGTATGGGAGAGCGACAGGTAGCGAGAGGTAAGACGTGGCGCTCTGCAAGGCTGAACGCCGGCGCTGTATGCTGAGCCTGGGATAATGATGAATCGGACGCTACATGGCGTTGTTTCAGCCGCTCAACAGAATCCGCTTGATAAATGTGTCATTGCGTGCCGTGTCCGGGGTTCACCTGCCGCTACCTGTCGTTTACAAGGCGCTACCTGGCGCTATCCCTTCATGAATAAGGCCCTAAGCTGCTCATAGGTACCTAGACATAAGGTGATTAGAGGAAGCCGACGCATGGGCCATGCGATCCCTGGTGAGGCTGCAATACCGGCGATCCTGATGCCCCACTGTAGAGGAACAATAGTGAAATTCCCGGTTAACGTTCCTCTTTATATAATGTGAGCAGACCCCAATAATTAGGAAGGTTTTAATTCAGACCTCAATTGATAGGAAGGTTTTAATTCAGACCTCAATTGATAGGAAGGTTTTAATGCAGACCCCAGTTAATAGGCAGCCCTTGAGAAGACCCTAATGTATAGGCAGAGTCTGCACAGACCCCAGTTAACAGACAGAATGTCAGCAAGCCTCCAATTAATAGGCAGGGTGTGAGCAGACCCAAATTAATAGGAAGGTTTTAAAGCAGATCCTAATTTAAAGGCAGGATGTGTGCAGACCCCAGTTATTAAGAAAGGTATAAGCCGACCCAAATAAAAAAAAAAAAATAATAATAGGCAGGGTGTGCCTAGGCAAAGTTTATAGGCAAATTATAAGCTGCTCCCCCCACCCCAGACACCCTCTTCTACCCAGCAACATCCATAGGACCCCCACATTCCTCTACCCCACGCAGCAACATCAATAAGATGCCGAACCCCCCTCTCCCACCCAGCAACTTCCCGTTTCCCCCACCCAGCAACATCAATAAGATCCCTTGAACCCCCCTCTCCCACCCAGCAACATCCCCCTCTCCCCCACCCAGCAACATCAATAAGACCCCGAAACCCCCCTCTCCCCCACCCAGCAACATCAATAAGAACCCCGAACCCCCCTGCCTCACCAGCAAAATCAATAAAACCCCCGAATCCCCCTCCCCCACCAGCAGCATCAATAAGATTACCAAATCCCCCTCCATCACCCAAAACATCAGTAAAATTCCAGAATTTCTCTACCCACCCAGCAACATTGATAAGAACCCCAAATCCCCCTCCCCACCCAGCAACATCAATAAGACCCCAGAATTCCTCTTCCCACCCAGCAACATCAATAAGACCCCCAAATCCCCCTCCCCACCCAGCAACATCAATAAAATACAATTCTGTGATTACTCACCTGTAGAATTGATATTATGAGTGTACATCCCGTCCCGTTCCGAAAGATATCCTTACTCATGGGTTAATCATCTTCAGATGTCACGTGACTGCAGAGCAGAAAAAGTGGCCCCTCCCGGCCTATATATACAAAGGCACCTCCCACAGAACCCCAGTATTTAAAAAGCAGTTAACAGAAGCCGGGAGAAAATAACCAACAATCACCATAAAGAGGTAACAAGAACAACAAGGGTGGGGCGGAACGGGACGGGATGTACACTCATTATATCAATTCTACAGGTGAGTAATCACAGAATTGTATTATTCTTAGTGTACATCCCGTCCCGTTCCAAAAGATATCCTTACTCATGGGACATCCAATAGCAGTGTCCGTAAGGTAGGATGGGATCCCCAAAAGCAACAGCAAGCAGTCTAAACCACTGCCGCCTGCAGAACTTTGCCGCCTGCAGCATCAGCTGAGGCCTTAACATCAACCTTGTAAAACTTAGAAAAAGTATGAACAGAAGACCAAGTAGCGGCCTTGCAAACTTGTTCAACAGAAGCCTGGTGCTGAAAAGCCCAAGAAGCACCAATAGCACGAGTGGAATGAGCAGTAAGACCGAAAGGAGGATTCTTTCGCATAGCAGAATAGGCCTGAATCACGGCCTGACGGATCCACTTGCTGATAGTGGTTTTAGCAGGAGCCTGGCCCTTCTTAGGACCAGACGGAACCACAAAGAGAGCATCAGTCTTCCTGAAGGGTTCAGTAGCCACCAAATAGAATTTCACAGCCCTAACAACATCAAGAGAGTGTAACACCCTTTCCTTGGGGTTACCAGGGTTAGGACACAAAGAAGGCAACACAATGTCCTGATTGAGATGAAAAGCAGACACAACCTTAGGCAGAAAGTCAGTTTTAAAGCGAAACACTACCTTCTCCTGGTGTCTTTCAAAATAAGGAGGCTTGATGGAAAGCGCAGCCAATTCAGAAACTCGCCTGACTGAGGTAATTGCCACCAAAAAGGCTACCTTAACAGTGAGAGTGGACAAAGCCGCCTCCTGCAAGGGTTCAAAGGGAGACCCTTGCATGGCAGACAAAACCAAGTGTAAATCCCAAACAGGTAACATGGGCTTGCGCGGAGGAGGCAAATGAGTAACACCTTGAAAGAAGGTCTTAACCAGATGATGCTGAGCAAAAGACCTTTAGAAAAAAACAGCAAGAGCAGAGACATGGCCCTTCAGAGTACTAAGCTCCAAGCCATTTTGTAAAAACTCCAATATCCTGGGAATTGAGAAAACCCAACATGGAAGTGACCTAGACTCACACCAGTCAATGTAAGCACGCCAAACCCTGTAGTAAATGGTAGAGGAAGACTTCTTCCTAGCTCTGATCATGGAATTAACCAGAGAGACCGGCAACCCCTTGTACATCAAGATGGAGGTTTCAGCAGCCAGGCCGTCAAAGCCAGCGTTTGTAAATTGGGGTGGCGGATCCGCCCCTGAGTGAGCAGGTCCGGTACCATGGGCAGGACGACCTGATCTACTGCCAACTGTACGATTTCTGCGAACCAAATTCTTCTTGGCCAACACGGGGCCACCGGAATGGCTGGCACTCCCTCCTGGGCTATTTTGCACAGCACCTTGCCAAGCAGAGGAAACGGAGGAAAAACATAAAGGAGCTGAAAGCTCTTCCAAGACATTGCCAGAGCATCCACTGCCAGGGCCAGTGGATCCTGTGACAGGGATACAAAGGTTGGAAGCTTGTGATTGTGGCGTGACGCAAAGAGATCCACATCCGGCTGGCCCCAATGGAGACACAGAGAGTGAAACACCCTGTTGCTGAGGGACCATTCTCCCATGCGAGAGGCTCCCCTGCTCAGAGAGTCTGCTTCCAGATTCTCCACTGCCGGAATGTACACAGCTGATATGCAGGGAGCATTGTCCTCTGCCCAGGACAGAATCAGGGATACTTCATTGAGAGCCCTCTTGCTCCTGGTTCCTCCCTGATGATTGATGTAAGCAACCGCTGTCTTGTTGTTTGAGCGGATCTGAACCGCCAGACCCCAAAGGTGTGTGGTCAGCTGGTAAAGCACTAATCTAACTGCCCTCAGTTCCAGAATGTTGATTGGGGCATGGGCCTCCTGAGGACTCCACTGCCCCTGGAGTTTCAGGGACCTCCAAAAGCCCCCCCAACCTGTCAGGATGGTATCCGTGGTGACCACCTCCCAGCAGGGAGTCAAAAAAGATCTGCCCACTAGCAGATTCCTTGGGTCCAGCCACCATGACAGAGACCGCCTGACCAGAGGGGACAGAACAAATACCTGATCCAGGGACCCTGGGTCCCGATCCCATACCGACAAGAGATGAACCTGGAGAGGCCTCATGTGAAACTGAGCGTATGGGACAGCCTCGAAGCTGGACACCATCAGACCCACCAACTGCATTGCCTGTCTGATGGACGGATGAGGGCAAGACAGAAGGAGCTGTGTTTGTGCTTGAAGACCCTCTATCATTATCTGAGGGAGAAAGACCTTGACCTGAGAGGTATCCAGAGACATGCCCAGAAAAAGCTGTACTCTGGAAGGAGACAGGGAAGATTTGGGAAGATTGATCACCCAGCCAAACTTTTCCAGAGTGGATACCACCGTCTGAACATCCAACTCTGCTTGTTGCAAAGTCTGAGAAACTACAAGAATGTCGTCCAGATAAGGAAGAATGCGAATACCCTGAGATCTCAGCAGAGCCATTACTCCTGCCAGCACCTTGGTGAACACCCTGGGAGCCGAAGTAAGACCGAATGGCAGAGCCACAAACTGGTAATGCTGATCTTCCACTGCGAACCTGAGAAATTTTTGATGGCCTGCAAAAATTGGCACAGGTAAGCATCCTTGATGTCTACAGAGGCCAAGAAGTCCCCTGGGCGAAGAGAATTTATGGCAGAACGCAGAGTCTCCATGCGAAAGTGCCTGAATCTGATAAATTTGTTGAGAAGCTTTAAATCCAGAATAGGCCTGACTGATCCGTCCTTTTTTGGAACAGTGAAAAGATTGGAATAATAGCCCCTGCCCCTTTCCCGCAGAGGGAACGGGCAAATGACCCCCAATTCCAGTAGATTTTGAACAGGTCTATAGGGCCTGTGGGAATAGCTCAACAGGTCCATAGGGCCAAAGACCCCGCTCACCTGCCTGAAAAGAGAGAGCCACTTTCTCGTCCTGGCAGTCCGAGACTGCAGAGAAAATCTGGGGTTCTGTGGGAGGTGCCTCGGTATATATAGGCCGGGAGGGGCCACTTTTTCTGCTCTGCAGTCACGTGACATCTGAAGATGAATAACCCATGAGTAAGGATATCTTTCGGAATGGGACGGGATGTACACTAAGAATAACTCCAGAATTCCTCTACCCACCCAGCAACATCGATAAAACTCCAGAATTCCTCTACCCACCCAGCAACATCGATAAGACCCCCAAATCCCCTCCCCACCCAGCAACATCAATAAGACCCCAGAATTCCTCTTCCCACCCAGCAACATCGATAAGACCCCAGAATTCCTCTTCCTACCCAGCAACATCGATAAAACTCCAGAATTCCTCTAACCACCCAGCAACATCGATAAGACCCCCAAATCCCCCTCCCCACCCAGCAACATCAGACCCCCAAATCCCCCTCTCCTTCAGCAACATCAATAAGACCCCCAAATCCCCCTCTCCTTCAGCAACATCAATAAGACCCCCAAATCCCCCTCTCCTTCAGCAACATCAATAAGACCCCCAAATCCCCCTCTCCTTCAGCAACATCAATAAGACCCCCAAATCCCCCTCTCCTTCAGCAACATCAATAAGACCCCCAAATCCCCCTTTCCTTCAGCTACATCAATAAGACCCCCAAATCCCCCTTTCCTTCAGCTACATCAATAAGACCCCTGAACCCCCCTCTCCTTCAGCAACATCAATAAGACCCCTGAACCCCCCTCTCCTTCAGCAACATCAATAAGACCCCCAAATCCCCCTCTCCTTCAGCAACATCATTAAGACCCCCAAATCCCCCTCCCCCCACCCAGCAACATTAATGATGGATTTTCTGTGTGTCAGTGGTGCTGCGTGTCAGTGAATGGCAGTGTGCGTGTATGTGAGTGAGGTGTCTGTGTTACACAATCACCTCCGCAAACCACACAGAGCTGTTGTGCGAGAAAAACAGGAAGTCTGAGGCTTCTAATCAATGGTCCACAATTACTGTAACTGACACCCACTGCCCCCCCCCCCAATACACCAACACCAGGCCCAGCCCTCCCCTACACGGGCAACACTGCCAATCCCGCAGCCCATGCCATGAGTCCCAGCCCGGCCTCCAGGTGGACTACACACCTAGGGAGCCCATGGTAAGTACACACGTGTCACACATATGACCTACTCTCTGCTTAATGGCTGCTCCCAGCATGCAATACTTCCAGATTGCGCACATTAATCCGGACCTTCACCCTGAATAAGAGTCTAATTTATGTTTCCCCCACCCTGTACATACAGATTGCTCACATTAATCCGGACCTTCACACTCAATAAGAGTATATCTTATATGTTTCCCCCACCCTGTACATACAGATTGCCCTCATTAATTCGGACCTTCACCCTGAATTAGAGCCTATCTTATATGTTTCTCCCACCCTGTACATACAGATTGCTCACATTAATCCGGACCTTCACCCTGAATAAGAGTCTAACTTATATGTTTCCCCCACCCTGTACATACAGATTGCTCACATTAATCTGGACCTTCACCCTGAATAAGAGCCTATCTTATATGTTTCCCCCACCCTGTACATACAGATTGCTCACATTAATCCGGACCTTCACACTGAATAAGAGTCTCTCTTATATGTTTCCCCCCACCCTGTACATACAGATTGCTCACATTAATCCGGACCTTCACACTGAATAAGAGTCTATCTTATATATTTTCCCCCCCTGTACATACAGATTGCCCACATTAATACGGACCTTCACCCTGAATAAGAGTCTATCTTATATGTCCCCCCCCCCCCCCCCTGTACATACAGATTGTTCACTTAAAAAAATCATCCTACCTGCATCTACTGCATTTTCTGAGCCTTTAAGCATCCAAGATGGCGGCACAAGGAGGGTCAGGCTACCTGCAGACAGGAAGTGTCTTCTGAATGTGCCACTTTGCATTCTGGGATTGCTGTCCTTTTCCTGACCCCGGCTCTGCTCTGTCTGTGCAAAGCACAGCTATAACCCCGCCCCCTGTACTTAATCCCGCTCTCCTCTACTTAGTATGCGATGCTTCTGAGGCAAGATGGCGGCGTCCGTATCCTAGAGTCCTGAACAGAGTCGCAGCCCAGAGGGGGAAAGAATAAAAAGTAAGCGACTAAACACTTACAATATATTAATTTTAGATGCTGGGAAATATTTTTTTTTAAGGGTTTGGACTTTTCATTAAATCATGCTGAAGGTCCAGTTTAAGTTGCTACTCCTAGCAGGCTTCACTCACCGTCTATAAGTCCTACTCCCAGCAGGCTTCACTCAGCATGGACTGCTACTCCCATAATGCTTTGCTGAACATGTTTGGTTGATACTTCCAGCATGCTTTGCTCGACATGTTACACTGCTACTCCCAGCATCCTTCACTTTCACTGCTGTTACCAGAATGCTTTGCTTACCATGTTGATCTGCTACTCCCAGCATGCTTCACTCAGCTATTCCCAGAATGCTTTGTTCACCATGTTAAAGTGGACCAAAACCCACGGCCATACCCTCCCCCCGGGGAATCCAAAATCGGGATGCCCCGCTGTGTAAAACCCTCCAGGTCGCCCCATACACTTATCTTCCTTCCCGGTCCAACGGCGCAGACGCGTGTCACGGCTGAATCCCCGCTATCCCTCTAGCAGGGCGCGTGCCAGCGACAGGCATTTGTGAATGGCCAGCGTGGGCACGCTCCCTGTTACAGGGCCGCCAGCACGATCGGAGCCGCTCGCCTTAGACAAAGGCTTAAACGATCCCAGCGTGCTGATTGGACGAGCGGTCGTGCATGTGCCGTAGGCCCGGGAAGGGGCGAGCTGGTTTTGGCAACCTGGGGGGTTTCACACAGCGGAGACAAGGACCAAAACACCAGGATAGTCAAAATCCTGGGTTTTGGTCCACTTTAAGCTGCTACTCCCAGATTGCTTCATCAGCGTAGACTACTATACCCGTAATGCTTTGCTCAACATCTTAGACTGCTACTCCCAGCATGCTTTGTTTGCCATGTATGGTAAAGTGTATGGTAAAGTGTATGGAAAAGTGGTGGATGGGGTCTATTTTTCCCATGAGCTTTTTCAGGCAGGCACGATCCATGCCGGGATAACAGAAATCCAATCCACATCCCGGGTTTTTCCCCTGCTCACAGATCGTCCCAGGTGATGAGACTAATTGAAGGAAGGAAGCCCTATAAAAGGAGTTGCTGAGGCTTCCAGTGTGGAGATGGACAGACTGGGATGAGGAGCCCGTGCCTTGCTGCTCCCAATACTGACAGTGCTGAATTGCAGCCGAAGGACTTTATGTGTTATCTGTTCTTGGAACCTGGGGATTAACAGCCTGGACTTGTATTCCCCGAAAGAGGACCTGTGATATCAAGGACTTGCAATACGCTGTAATTATCACACAATGGACATTGCTAAAGTTGGTGAGGTAACCGCTTGCTGTACTGCATTGTATCCTGCATCATACTCTAAAGTTAAGAGATTTTGCCTGTTGGACTTTATTTTCAATAAATTGCTTATTATTTGATTAAAAACTGTCTTCAGAGTCATTGCCGTTGGCCCCAGATCCTGACACATGTTAAACCATACCTCCTAAGTGTTCCTGATTTGAAGGGACTGTCCCTCTTTTGAGTCCATGTCCCCCAGGACCTCGTTGTTCTCATTTGTCCCCCAGTAAATGATTCATTTGCCTATTCAAAGTTTTTCTATTGTTGTAACTGTTACACCCTATCTCCTCTCCATCCCCCAATGAGGGGGCGTGGCCTAATTTAACAATTGTCCCTCTTTCCCACCCTGAAAAGTTGGAAGGTGTGGCTTGACTGTGTTTGAATGCTACTCCCAGAATGCTCTGCAGAACATCTTCGACTGCTGCTCCCAGAATGCTCTGCAGAACATCTTCGACTGCTACTCCCAGAATGCTCTGCAGAACATCTTCGACTGCTACTCCCAGAATGCTTTGTTCGCCATGTTAAACTGCTACCCTCAGCATGCTCCACTCAACCTCTTGGACTGCTACACCCAGAATGCTCTGCTCAGCCTTTTGGACTGCTACACCCAGAATGCACTGCTCAACCTATTGGACTGCTACACCCAGAATGCTTTGCTCAGCCTCTTGGACTGTTACTCCTAAAATGCTTTGCTCAACCTTTTTGGACTGCTACACCCAGAATGCTCTGCTCAGCCTTTTGGACTGCTACACCCAGAATGCACTGCTCAACCTATTGGACTGCTACACCCAGAATGCTTTGCTCAGCCTCTTGGACTGTTACTCCTAAAATGCTTTGCTCAACCTATTGGACTGCTACACCCAGAATGCTTTGCTCAACCTATTGGACTGCTACACCCAGAATGCTTTGCTCAACCTCTTGGACTGTTACTCCTAAAATGCTCTGCTCAACCTATTGGACTGCTACACCCAGAATGCTCTGCTCAACCTATTGGACTGCTACACCCAGAATGCTTTGCTCAACCAATTGGACTGTGATTCCCAGAATGCTTTGCTCAACCTATTGGACTGCTACACCCAGAATGCTTTGCTCAACCTATTGGACTGCTACACCCAGAATGCTCTGCTCAACCTATTGGACTGCTACACCCAGAATGCTTTGCTCAACCAATTGGACTGTGATTCCCAGAATGCTTTGCTCAACCTATTGGACTGCTACACCCAGAATGCTTTGCTCAACCTCTTGGACTGTGATTCCCAGAATGCTTTGCTCAATGTCTTCAACTGCTGCCACTTCAGGGTGCCCGGGGGCAAGAACCAAAACCCGGGATAGTCAAAATCCTGGATTTCGATCCACTTTATTGTTAGCACCAGGGCCCCGCCACATTAAGTTACACCACTGGTTTTACTAGCTGTGTTCGACTGCTACTCCCAGCATGCTTCACTCTCAGTGTCTGGCTCATTCTTCTCTCACCATCTTGCACTGCTACTCCCAGCATGCTTCACTCCCAGTGATATGCGACTGCTACATCCTGCATTCTCCTGTCTCAGCATTCAGCACCATGGACAGGGGCGGTGCTATTCCCGGAGGAAAGCGATCTGGGAATACTGATGACATCAGAAACTCCACATTGCTCCTGTGTTGTGGACCTATATAGCGCCATCATCTTCTGGAGCGTGGTACAAAGAGATGACAGCTATCAGTCAATTTCTCCCTGGACCCCCCTCACAGCCATTAGACCTTCTCAATTTCAGAGCTGCAGGAAATGACCAAACACAAAAAGAAATGGGTCTGGGGTATTTTATGATTTAACCCCTTGCTGGCAATGGCCTTTTACAGTATTTAAAGAGGAGCAAAACCCCCTTCAAGTCTATTAGACTGGTCTAGCTCTTTATGCGGCATTCCAAATTGGGATGCCCCACCGTGTGAAAACCCCCAGGATTGGCCGGTTTCATTACCTCTTAAAGTGGACCTTCACTCTGAATAAGAGCCTATCTTATATGTTTCCCCCACCCTGTACATACAGATTGCTCACATTAATCTGGACCTTCACCCTGAATAAGAGTCTCTCTTATATGTTCCCCCCCCCCCGAACATACAGATTGCTCACATTAATCCAGACCTTCACCCTGGCGGCAGCCTGCAAACAGGAAGTGTCTTTTGAGTGTGTCGCTCTGCATTCTGGGATTGCTGTCCTTTCCCTGACCCCAGCTCTGCTCTGTCTGTGCAAAGCACAGCTACAGCTATAACCCTGCCCCCCGCACTTTATCCCGCTCTCCTCTCCTCAGTATGTGTGATGCTTCTGAGTCAAGATGGCGGCGCCCGTATCCTAGCGTCCTAAAGAGAGTAGCAGCCCGGTGGGGGAAAGACTAATAAGTAAGCGACTAAAAACTTAAAATAGATTAATTTTAGATGCTGGGGAATAGTTTTTTAATGGTTTGGGCTCTTCATTAAATCATGGTGAAGGACCGCTTTAAATGAGCCTGCACCGCGGCTGCATCCCCAAGCCATACCTCTAGCTAGACGTGCAACCCTTTAGGGAATGAATTTACAATTTGACCAATCTGATCTTATCTGATCAAATCTAGTTATAATTTAATTTGAATATATATATATATATATATATATATATATATATATATATGAATTTGTGGTCAGCAGACTCCTTACAAATGCAAGCCAGTGTATATAGATAGTTCATGTCATCTTATACACAGACCAGCAAGGAGAAATCAACAGCTGTCCCTTACAATTACAAGTGTATAGCCTTATGTCATGTATGCATTTAGATACATATGCTAATGTACGTAGTTGGAAGACTTGCTCAGTGATTGGCTCCAACCAGACTATGGCCTTGATTCAATAAAGGTAGAAAAAAAATTCTCATGGTAGTAAAAAATTCAGTTCATGAGTAAAAAGCCTGAGAATGTCACTGTTACTGAATCACTAGATAAAAAGACAATGAAAGTCAATGGCAGCTTTTACTACAGTGTAGAAAGGAGTAAACAGTTCTTTACTTTTTTTAGGAGTAAAAAAGTGCCACATTGACTTTCATTGTTTTCTTAGCTAGTGATTCAACAACAGTGACTTTCTCAGGCTTTTCTCTCATGAATTGAATCTTTTACTATCATGAGAATTTTTTTCTACCTTTATTGAATCGAGGCCTATGTCCTTAAATGTTTCCTCTGTTTGGCTATAAAAGAATAAACTCGACACATCTCGACACGGACGAGTTGGCGTAAAGGAAGAATGGTAAAATTGTGTGTGTGTGTGTGTGTGTGTGTGTGTGTGTGTGTGTGTGTGTGTTCTTTAAATGACATAATCAAGAAAAGATGGTCAATTTCCCTGACAACCCCGGCAACCTTTTCAGACTAGCCAGCGCGGGCACATCCGGAGATGCTCTCGCTCCATTCAGATTTTCATGCTACATTTGCATGAGGAAATCAGAAGGGACCAGCGCTGCTGATTGGCTGAGTGGCCCGCACATGCATTGTGGGAATGAGGAAAAGGTGAGTACACAGGTCCCAGAGGAGACACACAATAAGGCATCCCAAATTGGGCCAGAGGGGAACCAAACCCAAGAAACACAAAACTCTGGGTGATTCACTTTAAAGTGGAACAAATCCCAACAGAGCCAGCTCTGGCATCTAAAATATGCCAGGGACGCTTTCTGGGCTTCCCTTGGGGCATCCCACCACAAAACTCATCTTCTTCCTGGACGATGGGAAAATACAATTCTGTGATTACTCACCTGTAGAATTGTTTTTTCGGTGTGCAGGCCGGCTTGCTTCATTTCAATTCTTTACATGTGGGTAATCCGCCACAGGTGGCGCAATCGACTGCAGAAAGACTTGTGGCTCCTCCCAGCCCATAAAAGGGCCAGAATTACCCAGAAGACTCCAGTGTTTGAAAGCAGTAATGCAAGAAGCCGGGGAGGCAAGGACCATGTTAGTAAAAACACAGCCCACCAAAAGGAACTCTCTCAACAAAAATCACCATAACAAGGCAAAAGAGAACAACGATAACAAGGGTGGGATGAAGCAAGCCGCGCTGTACACCGTAAAAACAATTCTACAGGTGAGTAATCACAGAATTGTATTTTTCCAGGTGTACAGCACGGCTTGCTTCATTTCAATTCTTTACATGTGGGACATCCAACAGCAGTGTCCAAAAAAGAAGGGTGGGATCCCCAGAGAGCAATGGCAGGCAGTTCAAGCCACTACCGCCTGGAGCACCTTACAGCCAAAAACAGTGTCAGCTGAGGCCCTAACATCAACTTTGTAAAACTTGGAAAAAGTATGAACCAAAGACCAAGTAGCGGCCTTACAAACCTGTTCAACTGAAGCCTGGTGCTGGAAAGCCCAAGAGGCACCAATAGCCCTAGTGGAGTGAGCTGTAACACGGAAAGGGGGTTCTTTCCCCTTGGCAGAGTACGCCTGCATAACCGCCTGTCTAATCCACTTGCTGATAGTGGATTTGGCTGGGGGCAAACCCTTCCTATGTCCGGAAGGAAGGACAAAAAGAGAATCAGACTTCCGAAATTACTCAGTGGCGACCAATTAATACTTAAGTGCCTTGACCACATCCAGAGAATGAAGGTTCAGTTCCTTGGAATTAGCAGGGGCAGGACAATAGGAAGGTAAGACAATGTCCTCATTGAGATGAAACAACCTTGGGCAAGATTTCCGGCTTAAGACGGAACACCACCTTATCCTGATGCCGCTCAAAATAAGGAGGTTTCATGGAAAGCGCCGCCAGCTCAGAGACGCGACGCACTGGAGTGATAGCAACCAAAATGGCCACCTTAAGAGTCAGAATAGAAAGAGCAGCATCGCACAGGGGCTCGAAGGGGGGACCCTGAAGAGCAGAAAGCACCATGTTCAAATCCCACACAGGTAGCAGAGGCTTACGCGGTGGACGCACATGAGTGACTCCCTGGAAAAAAGTTTTGACAAGCCTATGATTAGCGAAAGATCTTTGGAAAAAAATTGCCAAGGCAGGAACTTGTCCCTTGAGGCTCAATTGTAGACCTGACTCTAGACCGTGTTGAAGAAACTCCAGAATCCTGGAAAGGGAGAAGGTGCGACAAGGGAAAGCCTTAGACTCACAACAGGCAATGTAAGCATGCCAGACCCTATAATAAATCATAGAAGACGACTTCTTCCGAGCCTGGGACCTGGACCGCACGACCCCGTAGTTGGGGAGTCAACTGGAAGAGAACCAACCTGATCGCTCTCAACTCCAAGAGGTTGTTAGGTGCGTGGACCTCTTGAGGGCCCCACTGGCCCTGGAACGTCATCGAATGCCAAACCCCTCCCCAACCGGTCAGGCCGGCGTCCGTGGTGACAATCTCCCAGCACAGAGGCAGAAAGGACCTGCCCACTAGAAGATTCCTCGAGTCCAGCCACCACAAGAGGGACTGTCTGGCCAGAGGGGACAGAGCGAATTCCTGCTCCAAGGACTCCTGACTCCGATCCCAAACGGTCAAGAGATTCAACTCAAGGGGTCTCATGTGGAACTGAGCGAAAGGCACAGCCTCGAAGCAAGACACCATGAGACCCACCAACTGCATCTCCAGACGAATGGAGGGATGAGGGCAAGCTAACAAGGCCCGCGCCTGCATCTGAAGGCCCTCCACCTTCTGCTGAGGAAGAAACACCTTGACCTGAGAAGTATCCAGCGTCATTCCCAGGAAGGACCGTACCGATGAGGGAGAGAGTGAAGACTTGGGATAATTGATCACCCAACCGAAGGACTCGAGGGTGGACACTGCCATCCGAGTATCCCTCTCTGCCTGATGCAAGGATGGAGCTGCAATCAACAGGTCATCCAAGTAAGGAAGAACGTGAATGCCCTGGCTCCTCAGAAGAGCCAGGACACCTGCCAGCACCTTTGTGAACACCCGTGGGGCCGAGGTGATGCCGAAAGGCAAGGCCACAAACTGGTAGTGTTGATCCCCCAGAGCGAACCTCAGGAACCTCTGGTGTCCCAGGAAGACAGGAACGTGCAGATAGGCATCCTTGATGTCCACAGTGGTCATGAAATCGCCTGGTCGAAAAGAGCTCACCGCTGACCGCAAGGTATCCATGCGGAAGTGTTTGAACCTGACAAATCTGTTGAGACCCTTTAGATCCAGGATGGGTCTCAGGGAGTCGTCCTTCTTGGGCACTGTGAACAGGTTGGAGTAGACCCCCCGCCCCTGTTGTTGTAGAGGCACAGGGCAAACCACTCCTGATGACAGAAGATGTTGAACAGCCAACCTCAGGCCCTGCGCCGTCACGAAATTTTGGGAGATCCGGGACCGAATTAATCTTGGGGGCGGCCAAGCTGCCAGCTCTATCTTGTATCCGGAGGACACCACCTCCTGATTCCACCAGTCCGAGACGTGTTGTCTCCAGATGTGAGCAAAGAGCCGAAGCCGTCCCCCCACCCGGCTGCGTGAGGGCGTCCCCTCATGCCTGAGGGGTCTTGGAAGGGGGCTTAGGCTTGGATCCCCAGGCAAGGCCGGGACGACCTCGGGCTCTACCTCACCCCCATAAGTCTCTGCATCCACCAGAAAAGGAAGATCCTCGTCCTCCCCGAGAGGACCCCGAAAAAAGGCTGCACCTGCTTCCGATGCTGAGGAAGTCTCCCATCCTTAGCCAGGAGGTCCAACTGTTCCCCGAACAGCCGAAGTCCCAGGATGGGAATACCAGTGAGAGCTTTTTTGGCGGCAGCATCCACTGCCCACTGTCGCAACCAGATAGAGCGACGCAGCGCGACCATCACAGCCGAGGCCCTACCACCAAAATGTACGGCGTCATCCATAGCCGATATAACAAAAGCAAGGAAGTCCACACAAGCTAAAAGCTCCCTATACTCCTCCACTCACTTGTGAGATTTGGCGATATCCACGAGACGCCTCACCTTCTTTTTAATGGCCATGGAAACAATGGCCGCAGCACAGACAGGGCGCAGACCAGTTCCCACAGAAGTGAAAGCGTGACAGGCTAGCTGATCCATGCGCCTGTCAACATGATCACGCAAGGATGAAGTCTCAGGAGACAGCATAACCGAGGTATTGGAGAGCCCCAGAACAGGAGCATCCACTTCCGGGGGATGGGACCAGAGGCGAACCAAATCCTCTGAAAAGGGATACCATCTGTCCAGACCCCTAGGCACCGACGGCAACCTATTAGGCTTCTCCCATTTCTTAAAAACCATCTTAGAGAAGTGGTCTTGTTCAGAAAAGACAAGGCGCTGTCTCTCCGGCCGAAAACGGCCCCCCCTTTTTCTTCTTGGCTGCCTTAGGAGGAACAATGTGTAGGGTTTCAAGTACCACTGACAACAGCTGCTCTGTATCATCCTGGGGCCACTTGTCCTCATCAGATGAAGACCCGGGGCAACTGTATAGGTCCCCCCGACTACCCCCGGAGGAGTCGGACCCCTGGAGCAACTCCCCCTCCTCAGTGGAATCTCGGCCAACGAAGGCCACATAATCCTCAACGTCATCTGCAAAGATGGCGCGAGCCGGCTCCTAATGCCGCTTCCTAAACTTGGCTTTGCCAGTGGCCGAACACGCCAACTGACGCTCAATGCTAGCCAGTCTGAGCTCAAAATTACTCTGCGAGTCCCTGCTGGCCTCCCCCTCACTAGCCGCCAGAAGCAGACGCGGGGAGTCGGCGAAGCCGTCAGAGCGATGGGACTGGGGCCGGCAACACTCGCCCCATCCTGATCCGCAATAACACTCTGGGCGCAGGGCACACAAACCGCATTGCGGCCGCTCACTGGGCATGTACCACACACAAGACAAAGCTTAGCAAGTTCCGGGGGGGTTCCCAAGCCCGCTATTCCCAGAAGCCTCCATTATGGTGATTATGATAAGAAAGACAGATCTCAAGGCACTAAGACGGCCCAGAACCATACAAAAAAAAACCCAATTTGACTCTCAGCACCCTAACCCACAGGGCAGGAAAGGGTGGAGGGGGACCGGGAGGGGTGGTGTATGGACCGGGAGGAACCACAAGAATCTCAATATGTGACTCTGAAAGACACAAAAGGGAACAAGATAAGTGCCCCACAGCGCATGCACAGCCAATATAAAACACAATAATAAAGGTACCAATAAGAAAAAAGACCAGACTCACGGACCAAAAGGGAGCCAGTTGAAGAGCCTGTGCAGCCTGTCAGCAGACCAAGGAGCGACGGCGTGAGGTAAAACCGAGAACTTTACCTCAGGAAACTGTGAGGAGGATGGTGCCGGCCGGCCCAAGCAGCACCTTGTGGGGCGGGGCGCGCCACGACGACTCGGAGCGCGTCATTGCTCGGCCCCGCCCCCCCCGCAGCGCACCAAGACTCCGGGTGAACCCCCTCCCTTCCTCCGCCACAGAGAGCACCAGCGCAGCGAGGAACAAGGCCAGCAACCGCCGCCCTCACGAACTAGGGCGCCCCCCCCGATGATATAACGTAGAGGAGGCAAGAGGAGCAGGAGCGGGGAAGGTGAGTATATTGTGAGGTAAGAAACGTGAGAAAAACACACACAGCATAAAAAAGCAATTCTGTGAGTACTCACCTGTAGAATTGTTTTTGTTCTTGCATGGCACGGCCCGCTTCGGTATTCATAACAGTTGGGTTATTCCACCACAAGGTGGCGCAGTAGCACTGCAGAAAGCTGTGGCGCCTCCCGGCTCCTTATAAAAACGGGATTAACCAACAAGTTCCCAGCGTAGACAAGCAGTGATACAAGAAGCCAGGAGAGAATAAAGGTACGAATGTAGAAAAGGTAAAAAACCCCAATGTAACTTGGAACAATCACCATAAAGAGGCAACCAAGAACAACTATAACAAGGGTGGGGTGAAGCAGGCCGTGCCATGCAAGAACAAAAACAATTCTACAGGTGAGTACTCACAGAATTGCTTTTTTCTTTAATGCATGGCACGACCCGCTTCGGTATTCATAACAGATGGGACATCCAAAAGCAGTGTCCAAAAGTAGTGTGGGATCCACAAAGAGTAACAGCGAGTAGTTCAAGTCACTACCGCCTGAAGCACCTTGCAGCCAAAAGCAGCATCCGCTGAGACCTTAACGTCAACTTTGTAGAACTTAGAAAAAGTATGAACAGAAGACCAAATAGCGGCCTTGCAAACTTGTTCAACAGATTGGTGCTGAAAAACCCAAGAGGCTCCAATAGCACGAATGGAATGAGCCGTCACCCTAAAGGGAGGAATCTTCCCCTTAGCAGAACAGGTATGAACCACCTCCTGGCGGATCCACGTACTGATAGTGGATGCAGCAGGAGGCAAACCCTTCCTAGGCTCAAAAGTGAGAACAAACAAAACATCAGACTTCCTAAAAGTCTCAGTAGTAATCAAAAAGAACCCAGAGTCCAGACCACATCCAGAGAATGCAGAGTCCGCTCCTTGGAATTAGCAGAATTGGGACACGATGAAGGCAAGACAATGTCCTGATTCAGATGAAAAGCAGACACAACCTGAGGCCGGAAATCTGGCTTAAGCCTAAACACCGCCCTATCCTGAAGCCACTCAAAATAAGGAGGCTTGATGGAAAACGCCGCTAGCCGAGAACTCGCCTTACAGAAGTGATAGCCACCAAAAAAGGCTACCCTAAGAGTCAAAAAAGGGCAAGGCGGCCTCACGGATAGGCCCAAAGGAAGGCCCCTTCATAGCAGACAACACCAGATTCAGATCTTAGACTGGTAGCAAGGCTTACGGGGTGGACGCATCTGAGAAACACCCTGGAAAAAACATGAACCAGCCAGTGATTGTCAAAAGCTCATTGGAAAAAATTTTCCTGAACTGAAACATGGCCTTTGAGTGTACAAAATTGAAGGTCCAAATCCAACCAAGTTGCAAGGATTCCAGAATCCTGGGAATAGAAAAAACACCCTACAGGGAAGAGACTTGGAGTCCCACCAGGCAATGTAAGCATGCCAGACCCTGTAACAGACGAAGTACGAGGACTTCTTCCTAGCCCTAATCAATGAATCAACAACAGAAGCAGGGGCAACCTCTTTACCATCAAGATGGAGGTTCCAACAGCCAAGAAGGAGCCACCAGGATGGCTGGTACCCGCTCCTGGGCTATGTTGCGCATAACCCTGCCCAGGAGAGGAAACAGATCGAACTCATAGAGAAGCCGAACTCCGTCCAATGGAATGCCAAGGCACCCCTAGCGAAGACAAGAGGAACCTGAAACAGACACAAAATCTGGAAGTTTGTGGTTGTAGCGGGACAGAAACAGGTCCACGTCCGGATGACCCCAGCAGTGAAACAGGGAGAGAAGCACCCGGTTGTTGAGGGACCATTCCCCCTACTCAGGGAGTCCGCCTCTTGGTTCTCCACCCTTGGAATGTAGACCTCTAAGATGTAGGGAACATGCTGTTCCACCCAAGACAGAATCAGGTACACTCCCTTGAAGGCTCACTTGCCCCGAATGCCTCACTGATGGTTGATGTAGACAACCACCGTATGTTTGTCTGTGCCGACCTGAACAGTCCAATCCTGAAGGTGAGTGGTCAGGTAAGAAGAACCAACCTGATCGCCCTCAGTTCCAGGACGTTGATGGAAGCATGGGTCTCATGTGGGCCCCACCTTCCCTGGAACCTCAGGGAGCTCCAGAAGTCTCCCCAACCGGTCAGACTGGCATCTGCGGCGACTATCTCCCAGTACGGGGGCAGGAAGGACCTGTCCCCCAGAAGGTTCCTAGAGTCCAGCCTCCACAAGAAGTGTCGTCCGGCCAGAGGAGACAGAACAAAATCCTGATCCAAGGACGCAGGGTCCCGATCCCAAACTGAAAAGAGATCCAACTGAAGAGGTCTCATGTGAAACAAGCAAAGGGGACTACCCGAATCAGGACACCATCAGTCCCACCAACTGCATCCCCTGACATTTGTAGGGATGAGGACACGGTAGCAGAGCCCAAGCCTGCATCTGAAGACCCTTCACCTTCTACTGAGGAAGGAACACCTTGGCCTGAGTCATATCCAGAAAGATCTCACCAAGGATGGGAACAGAGAAAACTTGGGATGGTAGAGTACCCAGCCGAGGGATTTTAGAGTGGAGGTCACCGTCTGCGTGACCTGCTCGACCTGAGGAAAGGACTTGGCCACAACCAGGATGACGTCCAAGTCAGGAAGGATGCGGATGCCCTGGTTCCTTAGCAGAGCCATCAACCCTACCACTACCTTGGTGAACAGCCAAGGTGCCAAGGTGACACCGAAGGGTAGAAACACTAACTGGTAAAGCTGATTCTCCAGCACAAACCTTAGAAATCTCTGATGACCCAGGAAAATAAGCATCCTTGATGTCCACAGTGGTCATTAAGTCATCCAGGCGAAGGGTACTGACAGCAGCGTAACGTCTTCAAGCAAAAGTGTTTGAATCTGACAATTTTGTTGAGGCCCTGCAGGGCCAGAATGGGCCTCAAAAGCCTTCCTGTTGGGGGGCTTATGAAAAGACTCCTGACTCTAACAGTCAAGGAACCGCCAGAAGCACCCCATGAGCAGACAGGGGGTGTAAAAAACATCCGGAATCTGATGAATCCTGGGGCAGCCAGGCTACAAACTATCATGCAACCAGAGGATAGGAGCTGCTGAATCTACCGGTCTGAGACGTGAAGCCTCCCTAGATGAGTAAAAAGCCAAGGCCATCCCCTCACCCGGATGGGTGAGGGTGCCCCTTCATGCCTGAGGGGGCTTGGAAGAGGGTTTGGGCTTAGCACTCCAGGAAAGACCGGGACGACCACGGGATCTGCCACGGCCCCAAGAATCTCTGCGGCCACTAGAGAAGAGGGAGCCACGACCTCCTCTGGGAGTTCGAAAGGAGGGGGGGGGGAGGACCCCCGAAAGGGCCGAGACTGCCTTCTACACTGAGGCAGCCTTCCATCCTTGGCTAAAACATTAAGACGCTCCCCAAAAAGCCGCAGCCCCGCGAAGGGAAGACCAGTGAGAGCTTTCTTAGCCGCAGCGTCAGCTGCCTACTATTGGCGCAACCAGTCAGAGCGGCGCATAGCCACCAAGAGTGCAGAGGCCCTACCGCTCAGCCGCACAACATCATCCATAGCAGTAAGGACAAAGGCCACAAAATCAGAGCAAAGTAAGAGAGTCCTATGTTCCTCCCCCCCGCTACCAGCAGTAGCGCCATCATGAAGACGCTTGAGCAGCTTCTTAAGGGCAATAGCCGTGATGGCGGCAGCACAGGCCGGGCGCAATCCAGCCCCCACACAAGTAAAAGCATGGCAGGCCAACTGATCCATGTGCCTGTCCTCACTGTCTCTCAGAGTGGTAGTGTCAGGGGAAGGCATGACCAAAGTATTGGACAAGCCTAGCACGAGAGCATCCACTTCAGGGGGAAATGGCCACTTCTTAACAAGATCAGCAGGAAAGGGAAACCTTTTATCCAGACCCTTGGGCACAGCAGGCAGCCTGTTAGGACATTCCCATTCTTTAGGCACCAAGGTGGTGAAATGTTCCTGCTCAGGGAACTCTAGACGCTGTTTACCAGGGCGAAAAAGTTCCCCCTGCTCTCTTTTATCTACCTCAGGGGCAGCAATGTGCAAAATTTCAAAAATATGTGACAGCAGATTATCAGTATCCTCAGGGTATCATGATTCCTCTACGGACACAGAACCAGGGTCACTATCGCAACCCTCCTGCTGGTTCCCAGAGGAGTCAGAATCCTGGGAAAGCTCTTCCATCACAAGGGGGTGACATTCACCAAGCTCATCAATCCCCACATACACCTCAGGAAGAGGGGAGGATCTGGGATTCAGGTGCCGCTTCTTACCAGAGGCCTTCCTAGGAATAGACCTGGCAAGCTGCTTCTCAATGTTGGCCACCCTCAGAGCCAGATCAGAGCGTGACTCCCTGCTAATGTCCCCCTCATTGGGGCCCAACTGCAGGAGCGGGGGAGTAGGTGAAGCCGAGGGATGAGCAGAGCTGGGAAGCAAAGCAGGCAAACCAGCTTGGAGCGCAAGGACACTTTCAGCGCACAGCACGCACACCGTGACACTGTTACTTACAGGGGATATACCACACATGGAACACAGCCGGGCTTGCCCTGAAGGGCCCCCAAGCACGCTATCCCCAGAAGCCTCCGTATGGTGATTTACACAGGCACAATAGGCCAGCAGTGGGTAAAGGCTAAGACAGAAGCCACCCGAAGTGGGAAAAAAGGGGGGGAGAAAGGAGTGGAGCCGGGAGAAACCACAACCCAACGGTATCCCGCCTGAAAGACATGAGTGAAAAGACACATGAGCAACCCGCAGCAAATACTCCCCATTCAATAACCCCCCCCAAGGGGGACTCACGGACCAAAGACACCGCAGGGTCACTCGGGCACAGACCACTGGATAAGGTGACACACCGGAGGAAGCAACGCTGCAGTCAGGAAGGGAGAAAGCCAGACACGCAGCCCGTCCAAAATGGCACCGGTAGAGGTACCTCGAGGGGCGGGCCACGGGGGGAACACCGCAATACGCGCCATCACCCGCTCCCCCCCCCCGAAGAGCGCGAAAAACGTGACCCGGCCGGCGCCATGACAAAGCAAAATCACCTCAGGATATAGCGCCCACAGCCGCGGAACGCAGTACAAAGTGGCGCGGCCACTAAAAACACCACAAAAATACACAAAAAACGTAAAAAAAAACACCCCCCCCCCAAACGAAGACAGAGAGGGGGGAAGGGAGAGAGCGGCGAGCAGCCATGGCCAGGGGGGGGGGATCCCAAAAATGAAAATAAGGGGGCACACAGGCCCCGAGCAACTCACCCCATCAGAAGCCTGGACAGAAACTCTGCATCCCTATTAGGCTCACCATAAAGCCTATGGACGGCTCCCCTTTGTGGTACAGGCTCTGCGGGGCTTGGAGCAGCGCCTGTACTTGTACTTGTGGCTGGAGCACTTGACCCTAGTGCTCTTCTACCTTCACCCGATCTGTCAGCCGAGCCTGGGAGGCAGTGAGGGTCCAGAAACAGATGGAAATAGACATGCAGGGTCGCAGGCTTGGTTGCCTCGCTCACCTGCGCAAGAGAGAGAGCCATCTGCTAACTTCGCAGTGTCACTGCAGAGAAAACACTGGGAACTTGTTGGTTAATCCCGTTTTTTATAGGGAGCCGGGAGGCGCCAAAGCTTTCTGCAGTGCTACTGCGCCACCTTGCGGCGGAATAACCCATCTGTTATGAATACCGAAGCAGGCTGTGCCATGCATTAAAGAAAATGCACAATATTAAAGCATGTTGCACACATAATGAACAGGGAAAAAAGGGTGGTTCCTCCCCTCCCCCCGCCTATAGGCTCCCCATAGCCTATGGCCGGCTTACTTTGAAGAACGAGTCTGCGGTCCAAAGCGTAGCTCTGCCGAACGTCTGACCCGCGGCGTTCCCCTACCTGCACCTGATCCGCAGCCATGGCTGGGAGGCAAGATGGGTCCCGTAAGCAGGTGGGAATAGGGCTTGCAGTGGCCGACGGGCTAGTAATGCCCTGCTTATCTGCGAAGTCCATGTAGAGAGAGAAAGAGACCATCTTCGCAGTCAGACTGCAGGAGAACACTGGGGTCTTCTGGGTAATTCTGGCCTTTTATGGGCCGGGAGAGGCCACAAGTCTTCCTGCAGTCGATTGCGCCACCTATGGCGGATTACCCACATGTAAAGAATTGAAATGAAGCAAGCCGTGCTGTACACCTGGAAAATATTGGCAGCCACATCGCCAGCATCTCTCAGTTGTGGTGCGCTCCCGCCCCCAGCCATTTAGATAAGCTGAAGACAGGAGCGTACACCATTACTATGCACGGCCAGTGGCTCTGATTGGATGAGAGCCTGTGCATGCGCCGTAAGACCGAGGAAAGATTAGTTTTTATGGGCAATCTGGAGGGTTTCACACAACGGGGCATCCCAGTTTGGGATGACCACGGACAGGGAACAAAATCAGAGATAGTAAAAATCCAGGGATTTGTTCTGCTTTAACCCCAAAAAGACTACAGCTGTTTAGCTCTGTACACATTTAGCCATTAGTGGGTGGATGATCATGCATGCACTGCAAATTATTTTTCTCTGGCGACACAGCTCCTTTAAAGTGGACCAAAACCCAGGATTTTGACTATCCTGGGTTTTGGTCCTTTCCCCGGGCGCACCCCAGTCAGGGGTGCCCCACTGTGTGAGCCCCCCCAGATCGTCAGAGCCCAGCTCACCTCTTCCCGGTCCCACGGTGCATCTAAGAGCAGCGGCTCGGACGACCACATCCTCCGCCTCCCTATAACAGGGAGTGTTCCCGCGCCAGGCATTTGTGAATGACACGCTCCATGTAAGAGGGAGGCGGAGGATGCGGCCATCAGAGCCGCTGCTCTTAGATGAGCCGTGGGACCAGGAAGAGGTGAGCCGGGTTTGGGCGATCTGGGGGGTTTCACACAGCGAGGCACCTCCGATCGGGGTGCCCCCGGGGAGAGTAACCGAAACTCAGAATAGTCAAAAATATTGGTCCACTTTAAAGAGGAAAAACACACCTGATTTTCACATTTCAGGGTGTTGCTGCTCTCAGTGGGGGCATCCTGAATTGGGATGTCCCGCTGTCTGTATGCCCCTAGGTCACTCATCTTCCTGATGCTCCCATGATGTAGACTTAGACGAGAACGAGTGCGCTGATTGGCTGAGCAGCCCATTCAACCAATCAGCGCGCTCGCTTTCACTCGGCTCCCTTCGGCGCCGCTCGGCTACTTGACCATCAGTGGTGCCGAACGGAGTGAAAGCAATCTCGCTGATTGGTTGAATGGGCTGCTCAGCCAATCAGCGCGCTCATTCCCGCCCGAGTCTGCATCGTGGGAGTTTTAGGAAGGTGAGCTGAATGCGCCGCTGGCAGCTTCACCTGCTCACCTCCTGGCCTGTGTGCGCACGGCTAGCGGCGAGCCAGGATGCGGGCAGAGACGTGACGAAGGCTCTGGGACAAGGTGAGTGAAACAGGGCTTCTGGGCAGGGCATTCCAATTCAGGACTCCCTAAGGAGTGGAACTCGGATGGCAATGTGGTTTTTTAGACTCCAGGGCCTCCGATGTTCCTCTTTAATTCATCACTTGTGGCTTACAGGCTCTGCCTACCAGGGCTGTATTTACCATTAGGCAACCCTAGGCACGTGCCTAGGGTGGCAACCTGAAAGGGGGGGGAGGGCGATACCCTTACTACTGTTGTAAAGAAATTACAACTCTCATATCCTGAACATTAATGCCTCCCAACAAGCACCCCGCCCAGCCACAGAAGGACGCAGAGTGTATTTGTGTGAAGGGGGGGTGCCATGGGTTGAACACATGCCAGAGCGTTTCCCCTCCACTGCTTTGGTCATTTGAGCCCTTTCCCTCCTCCACACACATACCCTGCATCTAGCCCATTGCATGGCTCCAACTTTTCAGGGTGGGAAAAGGGGGAAAGTTTGTAAATTAGGCCACACCCCTTCATTGATTGATGGATAGGAGATAGGGCGTAACAGTTACAACAATAGGCAAATGAATCATTTATTGCTGCAGATCTGCATGTTACACCTCAAAGAGGGACAAATGAGAACGAGGGACAGGGGGACATGGACTCAAAAGAGGGACAGTCCCTCCAAATCAGGGACACTTGGGAGGTGTGTCATTGCACCCTTCCCCCCTACACACTATTTTTCTATGGACCGTGACCTAACTTAAAAAAGGGGGAGCAAACACTTAAAGTGCCTAGGGCATCATGAACACCAAATACGACCCTGTGTACCTATATAAACATGCTTTAAATAGGAAGCAGTTGCAGATAAAGAAGCAAAAACCCCATTGAATTGAATTGGTTTTAGTCCTTCCTTATTATCACAGGGTGGAATGTTCCGGTCCCTCCAGTGCTGGGCCTTTACTGGAAGGGTTGAAGCTGCTTTAGGTCTGCGCGCAGGGTCAGAGGAGTGACAACAATGCCAGGCATCTAGGGAAGATCCGAGAGATCAGCCTGTCAGATAACTTTCCAGGAAAGTTTCTGGGGTTTTCCCGTGTTCATTCTGGCTGCGCAGCTGATTGGTGGACTGAACCTGCCAAAATGTGTTGTGACAATTGCCAGCCAATCAGCAGCAGGAGGCGCCAAAACCACCAAGCTTATGACCAAGATTGTGGCGTGATGGGCGATTTTGTTTTGGTGGAGGGGGTCTCTTATAAAATGATCATTCAAACTTCACCAACCTGGTAATAGGTCCTTGTCCCTGGGGCATCCCGATTCGAAACCCCCCAGATAGCCCATACAACTCACCTTTCCTCCTTTCCCACAGTGCATGCACCCAATAAACTTTTTATGCTGATTGGACCTCTTGCCCAATCAGCATGCTCGGATCCACTCACCTTAGACAAGCTAATAGACGAAGGGGCGGGAGCATATATGAACGTGCTAATAGGACAAGAGGGCTGAGCATGCGCCAGAGGACCAGGAAAGGGTGAGTGAGATTGGGCGACCTGGGGGTGTCACACAGTTGGGACCAAAACCCAGGAGAGTCAAAATCCTGGATTTTGGTCCACTTTGAGGGAGTATTTTTTGGCTGAAGGAGATTGGGAGTCTTTTATAGATTGAATATCCAATAGAATAAAGGAGCTGTCTGATTCTTATCTAGTTAGCAGCCCTCCAAAGTGCAGCATTAAAGTGGACCAAAACCCAGGATTGTGACTATCCTGGGTTTTGGTCCTTGCCCCTGAGGCACCCCGATCGGGGTGTGTGAAACCCCCCAGATCACCTGAACGAACTCACATCTCCCCGGTCCTCGGATCCGCTCCCGCTCCCTTCATCTAAGGCGAGCGGATCCGATCGGCTGCATCCCTTGCTACCCTCTAACAGGGAGCGTACCCAGGGCCGGCGTTAGCACCCGGCAAACCCCGTCAGCTGCCGGGGGCCCACTGGCAGCTGGCACAAATCTGTAGGGAGAAAAAAACGCTTACTTACCTGCAGCCGCGATGCCTTGTATGTCGCCATTTTCTCACCACGGAAGAGCCCGGGGGGGCGATCGGAGGCCCCGCCAGTGAAGAGCGATCCGATCGCCCCCCCCGGCTCCTCCGTGGTGAGGAGAGGGCGAAATACCTCCTCTCCAGCGCTTCCGCAATCGCCCGGACACTAGCCCCGCCTTTTGTGGGCGGGGCAGATGACGTATTCTATGACGTCATCTCGCCCCCACCCCAAGAGGCACAGTAGCGCCTGGGTGAGCGGAGGTGAGAGGATCGGTGACGGCTGCCAGGTGATCGGTGGAGGGGGGCAAGGGATCACAGCCCCTCACCCCCCCCCTCCACCGATCACCCAGCAGCTGTCATCGGAGCGTCGCGGGACCGATCGCCGAGGGACAGCAGAGGATCGGAGGTGAGTAAAGAGAAAAATAAATAAATGTCATTTTTTTTTCTCTGTATCAGTGTGTTTTCTTTTTTATTGTTAACCCATTGTAAACTGGTAAGGGATCAATTAGATCTCTATACCAGTCCACAAGGCTTAGGGGCTGGCAAGTCACCTGCGGCTAGCAGCGGGGCATCCCGATTTTGGATGCCCCGCGGGGAGGGAATGGATCGGCCCGGGGATCCAGCTGGGTTTTGGTCCACTTTTAAAAAAAAACAAATAAAATAATGTTTTCTGTGTGTTTTTTATTTTTTTACATTCAACCCTTTGTAAACTTGTAAGCAGTCCAGGAGACCCCTTATACCAATCCAGGAGACCCCTATACCAGTTCACAAGGCTTAGGGGCTGGCAAGTGCGGGTTTGTAGCCTGCAGGGCTAAAAACCCGCCTACAGGGTGCAAGGGCCAGCACAGAGGCTGTTCTATGTCATGGAATTTATAGACCCCTGACCCGCAACTCTCCACCGCAAAGGGGCCTCCTGAGACCTTGCTGCCCGAGGGCCCACATAAACCTGAAGCCGGCCCTGAACGTACCCGTACCAGCCATTCACAAATGCCTGGTGAGGGCACGAGCCCTGCTAAAGGGATAGCAGGGATGCGGCCGCTGATTGCGCATGCGCCGTTGGACTGGGAAAGAAGGTGAGTTTATGGGCGACCCGGGGGGTTTAACACAGCCTCGGGGGAAGGGAATCAAGTATCCCTGGAATCTTATAGATTCCCAGGCTGATCTCCGTAGGTTTTGGTCCACATTAAACAATATTAATAACAACATCATTGTAGTTAGCACATGTGTAAGCTCCCGTTTACATAGATGTCTATGGATATAAGGCATTCATTCCTTGGCTCAGAGTTCCCTGTACAGCATATGTTGCCGCTATAATAATATGCCATCCCTCCTTTATGTGTAACAAGCTGGGCACATATATAATGGTTTGTGATGCAGCTGCTGGTGTGTGGCTCCCTCTGCTGCACATCAGGAGTACTGCAAATATCACTATAACATCACTATAAAGAAAACCCATTTTCAGGCTGAAATACTCACCCTTTCCACTTATCAGCAGAGGTAGCCCACTACAGAGAAGTGGTATCCATTCTTCCCCCTTTCTGTTCAGAGAAGGAGGAAGCAGGGATGTCACATGAGCTGCTTTCTGCCACATACTGGAACGTGAAAGGAGGAGGTGAGTATTTCAGCCCAAGAACTGGCTTTCTTCATAATTTTAAACAGGTCAGCTTTGAATAGACTAATAAATAACTAATAAGAACTCACTAACCTCTTCTCTATCATTATTCTCCTCTTTCTTTCTCTATTTCATACCCTCTCTACCTCGTTCTCTCTTTTCCACATTCTCTCCTTCTCTTTTTTTTATTTTTTACCACATTCCCTCCTTCTGTCTCCTCTTTTACACCCCTTCTCTCTTTTTCCCATATTCTCTCTTTTGCTCTTTTCATACTTCCTACTTCTCTCTCTCGTTTTCATATCTGCTTCTTCTTTCTTTCTCCTTTACTCATTCCCTTGTACTCTCTTTCTTCTCCACATTCTTCCTCTATTCATCTCATTCCCTTCTCTTTTTTTCATTCCCATTATCTCTCCATTTTCACTCATTCTTTCCTCTTTCACTCACTTACACACAGGGCCCGCCTTAGGGTAAGTGTCACCTCGTGCAAGATTTCAGGATGGCGCCCCCTA
The DNA here is from genome assembly GCA_027917425.1 of Gastrophryne carolinensis. NCBI lineage: Eukaryota > Metazoa > Chordata > Amphibia > Anura > Microhylidae > Gastrophryne > Gastrophryne carolinensis. Next base: position 16,377,072 of record CM051242.1, on the reverse strand, counting down.
GAGACGCACATAAATTCACACCCTGGCAAGAGAAAAAGCAAGGGATAGAGGGAGCGTAAGAAAGAGAGAAATCGAGAGAACGAGAGAAAAATAGAGACGGTGAGAAAAAGAGAGTGAGGAGATGGGGGGGAAAAAGAGAGAGAACATTAGAAAAATAAAAAGAGATGAAAAGAACAAGATAAAAAGAGACAGATGGCGAGAACAAGATAAAAAGCGATATGAAGAAAACAGCAGAGGAAGAGAGAATGGAGAATACAAGAGAAAAAGCAAAACATATAGAAAATGAGAGATACTGAGAAAATGAAAAAAGAAATGAGAAAATAAGATAAAAAGGAGATGGAGAAAATAAGATAAAAAAAGAGATGAGAAAGTAAGAAAAAAAAAAAAAAAAAGATGGAGAAAATCTCTCACCCCTTCCACTTATCAGCAGAGGTAGACTCTATTCTTCCCCCTTACTGTTCAGAGAAGGAGGGAGCAGGGATGTCACATGAGCTGCTTTCTTCCGAATACTGGAATATGAAAGGAGGAGGTGAGTATTTCAGGCCAAGAACTGTCTTTCTTCGTAGCTTTAAACAAATCAGCTTTGAATAGACTAATAAATAACTAATAAAAACTCATTCTCCCAACTGCTTCTTAGTGATTCCCAAGTCTAATACTCATCTGTGCCAGAGATTGGGTTCTGCAGCGTGCACGCACCAGGGGATGCCTTGGGCTCTTGTCCATTATCTAAGAGTTTTTAAAATTGAAATACACCAAATCAGACACAAGGGGGCACCGTGACACCATTACACTGTATAGATAACAGAAGTATCCAGTACTGCGTACCGCGGTCTGGACCAAATCCCTCATCTATAAACAGGCAGCATAGGTGCACAGAAGCCGGACAAGCCAAGCGCTGGACAGGCAGCATAGGCTCACAGAGGCCGGACAAGCCAAGGTCAGGACAGGCAGCATAGGCTCACATAGGCCGGACAAGCCAAGGTCAGGACAGGCAGCATAGGCTCACAGAGGCCGGACAAGCCAAGGACAGGCAGCATGGGCTCACAGAGGCAGGACAAGCCAAGGTCAGGACAGGCAGCATGGGCTCACAGAGGCCGGACAAGCCAAGGTCAGGACAGGCAGCATAGGCTCACAGAGGCCGGACAAGCCAAGGTCAGGACAGGCAGCATAGGCTCACAGAGGCAGGACAAGCCAAGGTCAGGACAGGCAGCATGGGCTCACAGAGGCCGGACAAGCCAAGGTCAGGACAGGCAGCATAGGCTCACAGAGGCCGGACAAGCCAAGGTCAGGACAGGCAGCATAGGCTCACAGAGGCCGGACAAGCCAAGGTCAGGACAGGCAGCATGGGCTCACAGAGGCCGGACAAGCCAAGGTCAGGACAGGCAGCATGGGCTCACAGAGGCCGGACAAGCCAAGGTCAGGACAGGCAGCATGGGCTCACAGAGGCCGGACAAGCCAAGGTCAGGACAGGCAGCATAGGCTCACAGAGGCCGGACAAGCCAAGGTCAGGACAGGCAGCATAGGTGCACAGAAGCCGGACAAGCCAAGGTCAGGACAGGCAGCATGGGCTCACAGAGGCCGGACAAGCCAAGGTCAGGACAGGCAGCATGGGCTCACAGAGGCCGGACAAGCCAAGGTCAGGACAGGCAGCATGGGCTCACAGAGGCCGGACAAGCCAAGGTCAGGACAGGCAGCATAGGCTCACAGAGGCCGGACAAGCCAAGGTCAGGACAGGCAGCATGGGCTCACAGAGGCCGGACAAGCCAAGGTCAGGACAGGCAGCATGGGCTCACAGAGGGCGGACAAGCCAAGGTCAGGACAGGCAGCATAGGCTCACAGAGGCCGGACAAGCCAAGGTCAGGACAGGCAGCATAGGCTCATAGAGGCCGGACAAGCCAAGGTCAGGACAGGCAGCATAGGCTCACAGAGGCCGGACAAGCCAAGGTCAGGACAGGCAGCATAGGTGCACAGAAGCCGGACAAGCCAAGGTCAGGACAGGCAGCATGGGCTCACATAGGCCGGACAAGCCAAGGTCAGGACAGGCAGCATGGGCTCACAGAGGCCGGACAAGCCAAGGTCAGGACAGGCAGCATGGGCTCACAGAGGCCGGACAAGCCAAGGTCAGGACAGGCAGCATGGGCTCACAGAGGCCGGACAAGCCAAGGTCAGGACAGGCAGCATAGGCTCACAGAGGCCGGACAAGCCAAGGTCAGGACAGGCAGCATGGGCTCACAGAGGCCGGACAAGCCAAGGTCAGGACAGGCAGCATGGGCTCACAGAGGCCGGACAAGCCAAGGTCAGGACAGGCAGCATAGGTGCACAGAAGCCGGACAAGCCAAGGTCAGGACAGGCAGCATAGGCTCACAGAGGCCGGACAAGCCAAGGTCAGGACAGGCAGCATAGGCTCACAGAGGCCGGACAAGCCAAGGTCAGGACAGGCAGCATAGGTGCACAGAAGCCGGACAAGCCAAGGTCAGGACAGGCAGCATGGGCTCACAGAGGCCGGACAAGCCAAGGTCAGGACAGGCAGCATAGGCTCACAGAGGCCGGACAAGCCAAGGTCAGGACAGGCAGCATAGGCTCACAGAGGCCGGACAAGCCAAGGTCAGGACAGGCAGCATGGGCTCACAGAGGCCGGACAAGCCAAGGTCAGGACAGGCAGCATAGGCTCACAGAGGCCGGACAAGCCAAGGTCAGGACAGGCAGCATAGGCTCACAGAGGCCGGACAAGCCAAGGTCAGGACAGGCAGCATAGGCTCACAGAGGCCGGACAAGCCAAGGTCAGGACAGGCAGCATAGGTGCACAGAGGCCAGACAAGCCAAGGTCAGGACAGGCAGCATAGTTTTGGTAGACAAGCCAAGGTCAGGACAGGCAGCATGGGCTCACAGAGGCCAGACAAGCCAAGGTCAGGACAGGCAGCATAGTTTTGGTAGACAAGCCAAGGTCAGGACAGGCAGCATGGGCTCACAGAGGCCAGACAAGCCAAGGTCAGGACAGGCAGCATAGTTTTGGTAGACAAGCCAAGGTCAGGACAGGCAGCATAGGCTCACAGAGGCCAGACAAGCCAAGGTCAGGACAGGCAGCATAGTTTTGGTAGACAAGCCAAGGTCAGGACAGGCAGCATGGGCTCACAGAGGCCAGACAAGCCAAGGTCAGGACAGGCAGCATAGTTTTGGTAGACAAGCCAAGGCCAGGACTGGCAAAGACACAGCTGGTAGACAAGCCAAGTTCAGTATCAGCAGAATAGGTTTACAGGAGCTAAGCAAGTCAGGGTCAGGATGGGCAGCGTATGTTTACAGCTGGTGGACAAACCAAGGTCCGGGCAGCCAGGGTAGGTTCACAGGTCAGACCAGAGGCTGATCTCATGGAACAGTAGAGGATAGTACAAGTAGTAAGGTCACAATGGAAGTGACTAAGAGAAAAGCTTAGTCAGGACAGGCAGCATAGGTTCACAGAACATAGAATATCAAGGTCAGAACAGGCAGCGCAGGTTCACTAATTACAGACAAGCCAAAGTCAGGACAGGAAAGGCAGTGCAGGTTCACAGATGACAGACAAGCCAAGGTCAGGAACTTTGGTGCGGGTTCACAGATAGTTGACAGGTCAAGGTCAGGACAGGCAGCATAGGTTCAAAGAACATCGAAAGTCAAGGTCAGAACAGTCAGTGCAGGTTCACAGATGGCAGACAAGCTAAGGTCAGGGCAGGAAAGTCAGTGCAGGTTCATGGTCAGGAACGTTGGTTGCAGGTTCACAGAACGTTGTCAGGACTGGCAGTATAGGTTCACAGAGAGTAGACAGGACATGGTGAGTACAGACAATGTAGATTCGCACATGGTGGGCAAGTCAAGATAAAAGTGGGCACCTCTTGTTTACAGGCAGTAAGCAAGTCAAGGTCGGGACGGGCAGTGTAGGTTCAAAGACGGAAGGCAAACCAAGGTCAGGATGGGCAGTGTGGGGACCGAAACAGTAGACAACCGAAGGTCAGGACAGGCAGAATAGGTTCACAGATGGAAGACAAGACTATCGGTTCACATATGTCAGACAAGCCAAGGTCAGGACAGGCAGTGCAGGTTTACAGATGGTTGACAAGCCAAGGTCAGGACAGGCAGCCTAGTTCACATATAGCAGACAAGAATATGTCGGGATAGGCAGCCTAGGTTCACATATAGAAGACAAGACTATGTCAGGACAGGCAGCCTAGGTTCACATATAGCAGACAAGACCAAATCAGGACAGGCAGCATAGGCTCACAGATTGCAGACACACCAAAGTTAAGTCAGGCATTGTAGGGTCAGAGGTAGTTGTCAAGTCAAGGTTGGGCGGGTTCACATATAGTTGATGAAACAAGGTTGGGACAGGAAATGTAGGGTCATAGACAATAGAGAAGCCAGGACAGGCAGCCTAGGTTCACATATGGTAGGCAAGACTAGGTCAGGACAGGCAGTCTAGGTTCACAGATGGTAAGACTAGGTCAGGACAGGCAGCCTAGGTTCACAGATGGTAAGACTAGGTCAGGACAGGCAGCCTAGGTTCACAGATGGTAAGACTAGGTCAGGACAGGCAGCATAGGCTCACAGATGGTAGGCAAGACTAGGTCAGGACAGGCAGCCTAGGTTCACAGATGGCAAGACTAGATCAGGACAGGCAGCCTAGGTTCACAGATGGTAAGAGTAGGTCAGGACAGGCAGCATAGGCTCACAGATTGCAGACACATCAAAGTCAAAACAGGCATTGTAGGTTCAGAGGTGGTTGTCAAGTCAAAGTCTGTGCAGGTTCACAAATAGTTGATGAAACAAGGTTGGGACAGGAAATGTAGGGTCATAGACAATAGAGAAGCCAAGGTCAAGACAGGCAGCCTAGGTTCACATATAGCAGGCAAGACTAGGTCAGGGCAGGCAGCCTAGGTTCACATATGGCAGACAAGAAAAGGTCAGGACAGGCAGCCTAGGTTCACAGATGGTAGGCAAGACTAGGTCAGGACAGGCAGCCTAGGTTCACCTATAGCAGGCAAGACTAGGTCAAGACAGGCAGCCTAGGTTCACATATGGCAGGCAAGACTAGGTCAGGACAGGCAGCCTAGGTTCCCATATGGCAGGCAAGACTAGGTCAGGACAGGCAGCCTAGGTTCCCATATGGCAGGCAAGACTAGGTCAGGACATGTAGCCTAGGTTCACCTATAGCAGGCAAGACTAGGTCAGGACAGGCAGCCTAGGTTCCCATATGGCAGGCAAGACTAGGTCAGGACATGTAGCCTAGGTTCACCTATAGCAGGCAAGACTAGGTCAGGACAGGCAGCCTAGGTTCACATATGGCAGGCAAGACTAGGTCAGGACATGTAGCCTAGGTTCACATATGGCAGGCAAGACTAGGTCAGGACAGGAAGCCTAGGTTCCCATATGGCAGGCAAGACTAGGTCAGGACATGTAGCCTAGGTTCACATATGGCAGGCAAGACTAGGTCAGGACATGTAGCCTAGGTTCACATATGGAAGGCAAGACTAGGTCAGGACATGTAGCCTAGGTTCACATATGGCAGGCAAGACTAGGTTAGGACATGTAGCCTAGGTTCACATATGGTAGGCAAGACTAGGTCAGGACATGTAGCCTAGGTTCCCATATGGTAGGCAACACTAGGTCAGGACATGTAGCCTAGGTTCACATATGGTAGGCAAGAGTAGGTCAGGACATGTAGCCTAGGTTCACATATGGTAGGCAAGAGTAGGTCAGGACATGTAGCCTAGGTTCACATATGGAAGGCAGGAGTAGGTCAGGACAGGCAGCCTAGGTTCACAGATGGCAGGCAAGACTAGGTCAGGACATGTAGCCTAGGTTCACATATGGAAGGCAAGACTAGGTCAGGACATGTAGCCTAGGTTCACAGATGGCAAGACTAGATCAGGACATGTAGCCTAGGTTCACATATGGTAGGCAAGAGTAGGTCAGGACATGTAGCCTAGGTTCACAGATGGCAAGACTAGGTCAGGACATGTAGCCTAGGTTCACATATGGTAGGCAAGAGTAGGTCAGGACATGTAGCCTAGGTTCACATATGGTAGGCAAGAGTAGGTCAGGACATGTAGCCTAGGTTCACATATGGAAGGCAGGAGTAGGTCAGGACAGGCAGCCTAGGTTCACAGATGGTAGGCAAGAGTAGGTCAGGACATGTAGCCTAGGTTCACAGATGGCAGGCAAGACTAGGTCAGGACATGTAGCCTAGGTTCACATATGGAAGGCAGGAGTAGGTCAGGACATGTAGCCTAGGTTCACAGATGGCAAGACTAGATCAGGACATGTAGCCTAGGTTCCCATATGGCAGGCAAGACTAGGTCAGGACATGTAGCCTAGGTTCACCTATAGCAGGCAAGACTAGGTCAGGACAGGCAGCCTAGGTTCACATATGGCAGGCAAGACTAGGTCAGGACATGTAGCCTAGGTTCACATATGGAAGGCAGGAGTAGGTCAGGACATGTAGCCTAGGTTCACATATAGCAGGCAAGACTAGGTCAGGACAGACAGGACTCTCTTTTTCCACATTTCCCCTCAGTCAATGTTCTATTTTCCACAGTCCCTTCTTCTCCCCTCTTTCTTTCTCTTTTTCATCCTCGTTCCCTTTTTACCTTGTTCTCTCTTTTCCACTTTCACTCCTTCCCTCTCTTTTACACATCACTCCTTCTCTCTTTTTCCCATATTCCCTCTTTTGCTCTTTTTATATTTCCTACTCCTCTCTCTCTTTTTCATATTTGCTCCTTCTTTCTTTCTCCTTTACTGATTCCTTTGTACTCTCTTTCTTCTCCTCATTCACTCATTCTTCCTCTATTCATCTCATTCCCTTCTTCTCTTTTTTTTATTCCCATTATCTCTCCATTTTTACTCTTTCCTCTTTCACTCACTTACACACAGGATCCGCCTTAGGGTAAGTGTCGCCCTGTGCAAGATTTCAGGATGGCGCCCCCTAGAGACATACACATAAATTTTACACCCTGGCAAGAGAAAAAGCAAGGGATAGAGGGAGTGTGATAAAGAGAGAATTTGAGAGATGGTTAGCAAAAGAGAGCGAGGAGAGGGGGGGAAAAGAGAGAGAACATTAGAAAAATAAAAAGAGATGAAAAGAACAAGATAAAAAGAGACAGATGGCGAGAACAAGATAAAAATCGATATGAATAAAACGACAGAGGAAGAGAGATGGAGAAAACAAGAGAAAAAGCAAAACGTATAGAAAACAAGAGAGATTGAGAAAATAAGATTAAAAAAAAGGATGGAGAAAACGAGATTGAAAAAAATAAGATAAAAAAAAAGATGGAGAAAATAAGATAAAAAAAGAGATGGAGAAAATACAATAAAAAAGAGATGGAGAAAATACAATAAAAAAGAGATGGAGAAAATAAGATAAAAAAAGAGATGGAGAAAATAAGATAATAAGGAGGGGGAGAAAACAAGGGAAAAGGAGGAGAAGCACGCAAATCAGGGCACATGAGCGATGAATGAAGCACAAGAAAAGCAAATTTAAGAAGGGAACACAAAAAGGGAGAGAAAGAATGAATGTGGAAAAAAGACAGACAATAAAATGTGAGAAAAAGAGAGAAGAAGGGAATGTGGAAAAAGGGAAAAGCAACAAGAAGAAATAAACGGAGAACAAAAAAGAATGTTGGAGGTAAAGAGAGTGAAAGTATGAAAGAGGCCATGTGTAAATGAGAGGCTCTGCTGAGGAGAGTCTATATTGTCTCCTAGTGCTCCCCTTATAGAGTGATGGGCATGGCGCCCTGTGCAGTCGCACAGCTCGCACGCCCCAAGGGCCGGCTATGCTTACACATTCCCTATCTCTCTCTCTTGCTTTTCTTTTTTCCCTCCTTCTCTCTCTCTCTTTTTCCAAAAGTCCTCCTCACCCTATTTTTAAATTCCCTTCTTCTTTTTCTTTTGCACATATCCCTGTGTTTGTTTTATTTCTGCCTTACTTCAGTCTTTCCATGTTTTCCACCTATACTCAGAGGGAAGTATATGTAGTCCCCTTTTATCCCCAGCCTTGTGCCCCAAAGAAACCTGTGTTTCTTTTTTTTTCTTCAGCCTTTGCCCAATATTCATACCAACACAAACTGGATGCAGTCAGCCATATTGCTCCCTGGCTGAGAGGCCCCACCCCCAGTGATGAGGCAATCAGTTATAGTACACACAGCTAAGCAATATGGAGCACTGCTATTATGTGACAGTTTGGTTGTAACTGAATTCATTAAAATGTGGCTGCCATTCACCATAATACTACTTCCTGCTGTTTTTTATGAATATTGGGCAAAGGCTGCGGTAAAAAAAGAAACACAGGTTTTTTTGGGGGGGGGGGGGGGGGGGCGCTAGGCTGGGGATGGAAAGTGACCACATAAACTTCCTTTCTGAGTATAGGTGCACTTTAAAGGGGTCCAAAACCCAGGATTTTGACTATTCTGGGTTTTGATCTTTGCACCCCGATCGGGGATGCCCCGCTGTGTGAAACCCCCCCCCCAGGTTGCCCAATCTCACTCACCCTTCCTTGGTCCTACGGCGCATGCGCAGCCTCTCGTCCAGTCAGCAAGCTCGTATCTGCTCCAGACCCTTTGTCCTAGAGCTTGTCTAACAGATACTTTGGGGTGCACTACCTATTCAAATGCTTGTGCTCACAACCTCATTAAAGTGGACCAACACCCAGGATTTTGACTATCCTGGGTGTTAGTCCACTTAGGTGGGGCACCCCGATCGGGGGTGCCCCGCTGTCTGAAACCCCCCCGATCGCCGCAAAAACTCACCTCTCCACGCTCCCACGTGACGTCGTCCGGCCAATGACAGCGCTCAGAGCCGCTCTGGTATGCGTGTCCAAAGCCGCTTGGACGCGCATACCAGAGCGGCTCTGAGCGCTGTCATTGGCTGCGTCTCTCGCTTCCCTCTAACAGGGAGCGCGCCTGTGCCGGCCATTCACAAAACGGCCGGCGCGGGAGCGCGCCCTGCTAGAGGGAAGCGAGAGACGCGGCTGCGTCTCGCACATGCGCCGTTGGATCGCCGGTAAGGTTTGTGGGCCTCCTGGGGGGTTCCTCCCCGCGGGACATCCCGATTTCGGATGCCCCGCGGGGAGGGATCTGATCGGTCCGGGAATCTTATAGATTTCCGGGCCGATTCCCCCCTGGGTGTTGGTCCACTTTAAATGCAACGACTCTATTAGGAGTGGACATGAAAAACCACACCTCCCTCCCTATATGGAGCACCAAAAATATACATATACCATATCCTTAAAAATTATTGAAATTTTATTTATACAAAACTGATCATAAAAAACACATATATAACACAAGACATTTAAAAACAAAGCAGATCCCCCCTCATATCATCTCAAATAAGTCTCAGCCACCACAATACAAATGGCGAATATAATATGGTATGAATCTGTGTGCTGTGTCCCTGCTGTAATAAATTAGCAGATATATTATTGATATGTGAATCTGTGTGAATGTGTATATAAAAAATATACATATCTACACACACTCAGGTATCTGTGCCGGCACAAAGAGACCCAGAAAGGGCCCCTTTAGTTACAAAAGACCACCCATCCGTGTATCAAAAAAATGTGTAACACATGCAAATGAAAAAAAAAAAAAGAAAAAGAAAAATCCTGTACAAAATGTAAAAAGATATATATACACAATACACATATATAATATTACACCAATTGTGAAACAAAAATATCATCATACATGCACTATAATACCGGTACCTATTATTACCTAATATTGCCTACTATTACCTAAATAACACACTGTGTAAAGTGCCAAGTGCTGTGCTGTTCACATTATAAAAAGCAATGCAAACTCTACCAAGCTGACAGAAGTCAACCACCCAATACTTCAATTATCTAACCCCACAAATACCCCTCATTACCCAGCCTTACGAAAGAGCCCTACGGGCTCGGAACGCGTGGGCTAGTTGCAGGGGCGCCATCCAGGTCAGCACAACAGTAAGGATCCTTAATTGTGTGTTTTATGTGCGGTCATAGTTTTTTGCACCTTATCCTCTGATGGGTTTTACCTCCATTGTTATGTGTTTGTTAATTGATGCACTCCATTACTTAGCACTTTATTGTACATAAATAATTAGTATTGGTAGCACTTTATAATTATAGTAGGTAGGATTGTCTCACTGTAGATTGTAATAGATTGTACCTGGCAGGATGGCTCCCCCATGTGGCTGGTCATGGTAACAGCACTGGGTTAATGTTTTAATTGCTTTTAAAGTGGACCAACACCCTGAGGTGATCGGCCCGGGAATCTATAAGATTCCCGGGCCGATCACCTCACACACCGGGCGACATCCGAGATCGGGATGTTCCGCGGGGTGTAAACCCCCGAAAAACCTTACCTCTCCAGCCGCTGCTTCCGCCGCCGCCGCCTCACTCGCGCTCCTCTAGACGTGCGCGCGCCCGCGCCGGCCTTCTCTGGATGGCCGGCGCGGGCGCGCACACGTCAAGAGTGACGTGCGGGAGGCGCCGACGGGCAAGCTGCTTGTCCGTCGCTGTCAATCAGCTTGTCCGTCGGCGCCGATTGGACGGCGCGGCCATGTGGGAGCGTGGAGAGGTGAGTTTTCGGGGTGTTTGGGGGGGTTTCAGGCAGCGGGGCACCCCAAATCGGGGTGCCCCGGGGAAGTGGACCAATACCCAGGATAGTCAAAATCCTGGGTGTTGGTCCACTTTAATGAGATGATTATTAATAAAGATTATTGAAAAGATTATTGTATGTACTGATTATCCGAGAGTGCAAGGGTTAGTCCCCAGGGACCCAGTCTGTGGGGGTTTTGGGAGGTTACCCCCAATTCTTTGGTACTAGAGTGATTTTTAGGGTCCCTTAAAGAGGGGCAGTGCACCTCATATCTTCTTATAAACACTATAGGAGGTGCCACCCGCAGAGCTTCACGTTTGTAACCCCACAAATAAATGTCAGAATGAAAACCAATACAACAGGTGGTCATAGAATGCCAAATAGTACAAAATAAAGAATTGTACCAGCACAAGACAATAAGATACTACCCGAGCCTCAAAACGGACACAGCAACAACATGTACAGAGGGGGGGGGGGACCGCAACCAGAACACCCGTGCCCGCCGCTGCCTGTGCGGCTTCAAAGGGTGAGGGTCTAATGCGAACGGATCCGAGCGTCCTAGCTGCCACATCCCCCGCTACTGTTTAACAGGGAGCGTGCCTGTGCCGGCCATTCACAAATGCCTGGCGTGGGCATGCACCCTGCTAAAGGGATAGAGGGGATGCGGCCGCTGCTCGCGCATGCGTCACTGGACCGGGAACGAAGGTGAGTTTTCTGGATACCTACGGGATTTAACACAGAGGGGCATGCCGAATCTGGATGCCCTGGGGAAAGCGAGTATGCATCCCATTAAAGTGAACTAAACCCACCTCAGAGTCTGTGAGACTCCAGGGTGGGTTTAGTTCAAATTAAAGTGGACCAACACCCAGGATTTTGACTATCCTGTGGCTTGATCCACTTCCCCGGGGCACCCCGATCGCTGGCTATGTGAAACCCCCAGATCACTGGCTATAACTCACCTCACCCCGCTCCTACGGCGCATGTGCGGGCGCTCGTCCAATCAGTGCGCTCGGAGCCGCTGAGGAATGCGCGTCAAACCTCAGCGGCTCCGACCACGCTGGCGGCCGCATCTCGCGCTTCCCTCTAACATTTGTGGATGGCCAGCGCCCTGCTAGAGAGGAGCGAGATGTGGTTGCGGCCCGCGCATGCACCGTTGGACCGGGATTCAGGTAAGTGCAGCGGGCGTCCTGGGGGGTTTCACACAGCGGGGCATCCCGATTTTGGGTGCCCCGCGAGGGGGGGGATAGGATCGGTAGGATGATTTTTAATGTGAGCAATCTGTATGTACAGGGTGTGGGAAACATATAAGGTAGGCTCTTATTCAGGGTGAAGGTCCGGATTAATGTGAGCAATCTGTATGTACAGGATGTGGGAAACATATAAGATAGGCTCTTATTCAGGGTGAAGGTCCGGATTAATGTGGCCAATCTGTATGTACAGGGTGTGGGAAACATATAAGGTAGGCTCTTATTCAGGGTGAAGGTCCGGATTAATGTGGGCAATCTGTATGTACAGGGTGTGGGAAACATATAAGATAGGCTCTTATTCAGGGTGAAGGTCCGGATTAATGTGGGCAATCTGTATGTACAGGGTGTGGGAAACATATAAGATAGGCTCTTATTCAGGGTGAAGGTCTGGATTAATGTGGGCAATCTGTATGTACAGGGTGGGGGAAACATATAAGATAGGCTCTTATTCAGGGTGAAGGTCTGGATTAATGTGGGCAATCTGTATGTACAGGGTGGGGGAAACATATAAGGTAGGCTCTTATTCAGGGTGAAGGTCCGGATTAATGTGGGCAATATGTATGTACAGGGTGGGGGAAACATATAAGATAGGCTTTATTCAGGGTGAAGGTCCGGATTAATGTGGGCAATATGTATGTACAGGGTGTGGGAAACATATAAGATAGGCTCTTATTCAGAGTGAAGGTCCGGATTAATGTGAGCAATCTGTATGTACAGGGGGGGGAAACATATAAGATAGGCTTTATTCAGGGTGAAGGTCCGGATTAATGTGGGCAATCTGTATGTACAGGGTGTGGGAAACATATAAGATAGGCTCTTATTCAGAGTGAAGGTCCGGTTTAGGGCCTCAGCTCTGCCATTTCCAGGCACCTAAGTGATGACAGGCATCCTAAATCGAGGCACCCAAGGAAAGGGGAATGCCGGGTGAATTTAACCTCCTAGAAGCTCCCTTAAAAACCAAAAACATTTTAACACTTGAACCTTTCTGTTGAATAAACGCTGAATAAGCTGAAACTCGCATAATGGGGTGACATGGAGAAGCTTCTAGAAGCATCGCCAGTTACCCGCCAGTCACAGGAGCCGCCGCCACATTGTATCCGATCCGGGGTCACGGCCCGGGCAGCACCCGCTCACCTTCGCCTGACCCGATGTGGGCGGGGTTAAGTCCGCCAGCCCGTTTAAAAGGCGTAACGGGAGTGGTCAGTTTGGGCGAGGGGGCGTGGTTAGAGTCACTATCGTACGAGACTGAGCGTGTGTTGGGCGTGGTTTAGGCGTGTCTGAATGCCGTAAAGAAGCTCTGCGGTGGGCGGGGTCCAATGGGCGTGCCCATACAAAGTGGTGGGCGGAGATAAGGCGAAAGAAGATAAGTGCGGCTAAAGTATGAACAACGACAGGCGGCCAAAGCCTAACTTTTGCACGGCAGTGGGCGGGGCTATGGTGATGTAGCAAAAGCAGTGGGCGGGAACAAAGTCTCAGAGGGCGGGGACAAAGACCTGTGTGGGCGTGGCTGGCAGCTGTAAACCTCCATGGCGGTAGGCAGGGGGCGGAGAGAAAGTCTTGTTGGGCGTGTCTAGTTAGTTAGTAGGCGGAGCACAGCGCGCATAGGGTGGGTAAAAAGATTTAAGTGGGCGTGTCTCACTGGCATAGAGAACTACGGCAGTGGGCGGTAACTTAAAAGGGGCGGAGATAAAGCCCTGGTGGGCGTGTCTGGCTGGCACAGAACCACGGCAGTAACTAAAGAGGGGGCGGGGATAAAGCCCTGGTAGGCGTGTCTGGCTGGCATAGAGAACCACGGCAGTGGGCGGTAACTAAAGAGGGGGCGGGGAGAAAGCCCTGGTGGGCGTGTCTTGCTGCCATTGAGACACGGCGATAGGCGGGAACTGCGGCGGAGAGAAATTAATAGAAAATAGGTGTGAACCAAGACCTGTGTAGGAGGCAGTAGGCGGTAACTGAATAAAGGCGGGGAGAAATCCCTTGGTGGGCGTGTCTAGCTGTCATTGAGAATCACGGCAGTGGGCGGTAACTGAAGAGGGGGCGGGAATAAAGCACTGGTGGGCGTGCCTTGCTCTTATTGAGAATATCAGGGTGGGAACTACGGCGGAGAGAAATACTAAAGTGGGCGTGTCAGACCTTAATAGAAAATGTGCGGAATTGCGTCACAGAGTGCGGAGAGATAGCTCACAGAGATACGCGGCTATGGGCGTTAATTATAGGCCAGGGGCGTGGCTTTCCTTTATTGAGACTTGGGGAGACCTAAATGAGCTTGTCTTGTCTCCATAGAGAAACACGGTGGTGGGCGGTAATTATAGAGCAGGAGGCGTGTCTGGCAGTTGCCTTGTACCATAGTGGTGGGCGGAGACAGCGTGCAGTGGGTGAAGAGAAATCACTAGATGGCCCCATAGAGTAATACGGCGGTGGGCGGTAATTAATGCGTGTCCGCCACGCAGCATCAGGTTGGTAGGCGGAGACAGAGCGCAGTGGGCGTGTCTGTGCAGCACACAGTATATATTGGTGGGCGGAGACAGAGCGCAGTGGGCGTGTCTGGTAAGCGGAGACAGAGCGCAGTGGGCGTGTCTGGTAGGCGGAGACAGAGCGCAGTGGGCGTGTCCCGGCGACACGCGTGGGACTTCTGCACAGAGGAGCGGATCCCGGGGCAGGTGATGATGGCGGAGCGGGCAGAGGACCCCCCGCAGCCGGCAGCAGAAGCAGCAGGTACCGGGGAGAAGCCGCCATACTCGTACGTGGCTCTGATCGCGCTGGTGCTGGAGGAGAGCCCGGAGCGGCGGCTGAGCCTGAGCGGCATTTATGAGGCGATCTCCCGCCGCTTCCCGTATTACGCCGGGCTGCAGAGCCGGGGCTGGCAGAACAGCATCCGCCATAACCTCAGCCTCAACCAGTGCTTTGTGCGCATGCCCAGACAGCCCGGGCACAAGGGCGGCCAATGGGCGCTGGACCCCAACTGCCGGGACATGTTCCAGGGGGGCAACTACCGGAGGAGGAGGCGGCTGAGGCGGCAACCGGACCCCTACCTGCCCCCCCTCCGCTACCAGGAGCCCCCACTGCCACCCGGCACCTGCCCCTGGACCCCCGCTGGGGTCATATTACCCAGCAATGCCTACCCCGTGCCCCCCACTGCCGGGGCCTCACCTTACTGGGAGCAGGAGGTGCACTATGGGACCCTGGTGCCCACCATGATGGATGTCTACCCACCGACTCCACTACCCTGGGGCAGCTTCCGGGCACTGCTCACCGACTGACCAGGGTCCAAGTCCAGTGCCACCCCCTGGCTATCACCATATGCCCTGACAGTGCCAACCAATGCAGCCATGGTCCATCTTGTGCCAATCTATTGCCTGTTTACATGCCAGCAAAGGATGCCCGGGCACCAACTGATCCAGCCATGGACCATTCTGTCATCTGTGCCATCCCACCACTATTCCATATGCCACCAGAGAATTAGTTGGCAGCACCAACTGACCCAGCCATGGACCATTCTGTCACCAAAGAATTAACTGGCAGCACCAACTGATCCAGTCATGGTCCATCTCTTGCTCTATGCCAACTTCTTGCCTTCTTCCATGTGCCATCAGTGGATTCCCTTCGCATTTCATCTGTGCCACTCAGCTTCTCCAATGGATGCCCTGGCACCATCTCACCCAGCCATGGACCATGCTTTCGTCAGTGTCACTTAGCTTCTCCGATGGATGCCTTGGCACCAACTGACCCAGCCATGGACCATCCTTTCATCTGTGCCAACCCACCACTTTTCCATATGCCACCAAAGAATTGAAGCTGGCAGCACAAACTGATCCAGTCATGGTCCATCTTTCACTCTATGCCAACTACTTGCCTTCTCTCATGTGCCATCAGTGGATTCCCTTCACCTTTCATCTGTGCCACTCAGCTTCTCCAATGGATTCCCTGACACCATCTCACCCAGCCATGGACCATATTTTCATCTTTGCCACTCAACTTGTCCAGCGGATGCCTAGGCACTAACTGACCCAGTCAGTCATGGACCGTCTTTTCATCTGTGCCACTTTTCTATTCCAATTGATGCCTGGGCACCAACCAACTCAGCCATCTGCCATCCTTTCATGTGCCATTCAACTTCTCGGATGGATGCCTTGGCACCAACTGACCCAGCCATGGACCATCAATTCATCTGTGCCAAACTGGTTCTCAAATGGATGCCCTAACACCAGTTGACCCAGCCATGGACCATCCTGTCTTCCGTGCCAGCCCACCTGCATTCCCTGTGTCCTGGCCTTTCTGAGTGGCTGGGGTTTTGGGCGCACGCGCGCTGCCAGGGATGCAGGGAATGCAGCAGCCTGCCCTCCCCATTGAAAGCAATTGATTGGACGAGAGCCTGCGCATGCGCCTTTGGACCAGGGAAAGGCGAATGGTTATGGGCACCCTGGGGGGTTTCACACAGCTTGACATCCTGATTCAGATTTCCCAAGCAAAAGCCAGAGGCCAGCCCTGGAATCTATTGGATTCCAGGCCATCCACTGATGGGTTTTAATCCGCTTTAAAGTGGACCAAAACCCACTTCAGACGGCCCTGGAGTCTATAAGATTATAGGGTCATCTGATTCCTTCTCTGATTTTGGATGCCCCGCTGTGTGAAACCAAACCCCCAGTAAAATCTACCTGATCCCCAATCCAACCGCGCATTCATGTGCCGCACTACGCTACCATGAGCCAGCCACTTCTGTTAATGACCAGCACGGTCCTGCCCCCTGCTAGAGGCCAGTGTTATTAACATAAGCCGAGCACACTGATTGGCTGCGTACCAGTGCATGCACCGTTGGATCAGCGGTCAGGTACATTTTTTAGGGGTTTTGGTCCACTTTAAGCCAGAAGGCCTGATAGCACTTGAGGGAAGCGAGTATATGAATAGGCCTCTTTTGCTACTTATACAGGGTTTTTATTAATTGTATTTTTAAAGTAGAACTCCACTCATAATTAAAGGTGTACAGGCTTTATTTTTGGGCAGTCGCAGTATGATGGGGCACAAGCTCCAATAGGATACAGCCAGAGCCGACATCCTATTGGATGAGCCCATATGCCCAGTATCAGAATGAACAGGAGGCAGGAGCAGGCATTGCGCCACCTCTACAACAGCCGTTAGTCAAAGGCTTCACTTTAGGCAGGAGTTCCACTTAAATGTCACTAAACCCAAATGTCTGAGAAAATGTTCTGCTCAGGGCTGCAATGAATTGAAGAGGGTGATTTAAATCCTAAAGCTTTAGCTGGGCCCCCTTAAGTTACCATTTGGATGTTCCCGGTTTTCTTTCATGGTTTTTTTTACAGGTTTGAAATCTTTATATATTTTTACAGTTAAAAAAAAAAAATTCTAAGGTTGTTATGTTTCCAATAGTTGTTTAATAAAGTTTATTTCAGGAAAAAAAAATTGTGCTGTTTTTCGGCTTGGAAATCGTAGTCCTCCTTTAGCAGATCTTATCTACTAGAGTGGATCTAAAGTAAAACCCCCCAACCTCCCCTCCCCCCCCCATGCTCCCCACTGGGGTGATGCTTTGGGGTCTGTAGCAGCTCTGTTTTAAAGGGGAAAAGTCTGTAGCCACGCCCACCCTGCAAATTCTAGATTGGCTGAAATAAAACTTGCCAGATGACAAACCCGCTGGCCGTGTCCGCAGGCTCCCTCTCATCTGAGGCGTGCTCCCGCCTCCAGCCTATCTGAGCGGCTGGGGATGAGGCCATGTAAGTGCCATGGGAGCCCTTTTTTTTTAAGGGGGGGGGCAATTCCAGGGTTTTACACTCCTTTTTGGGATGGGATGCCCCAGGGGTAGGTAAGCGGCCAGCTCTGGAGCCTTTTGGGAATCCAGGGCCGGGCCGAGAGGGGTTTGATTCGCTTTAACAACTTCCCCCCAGAGCATTCCAATATGGGATCCCCCTACAGTTAAAGGAGAGCAACCACTGGTCTAGTCTTTAAGACTCTATGGGCCAGTGTTCTCCCTCTTTGTGGGGATACCCCAATGTGTGAAACCCCAGGAACTGGCTATAAATGAAACTCACTAGTGATCCCACGGCACATTCTCACTCGCCTCACCATGCTCCACTAAGTAAGAGCTGAATGAAGCATTAGCCAGTGATTGGCCTGCGGCCTGCACATGTGCCAACAGAAAGGTACGTTTATGGGCGATCGAGGGTATTTTACCCAGAGGGGCATCGGAAATCCAGATGCCCAAAGGAGGGGGAACAAAACCCAGGATAGTCAAAATCCTGGGTTTTGATCCATTTTACAGCGGAACAAAACCCTGGATCTTGACTATCGCAGGTTTTCTTCCATGCTCCCCATACATAGAAATTAGATATAGGAGGAACGCCAATTTTGACCACTAGGTGGCAATGTATCACAGGTATAGGGAGCAGAGATCCTGCCAATCAGTAAATAATACAGTGAAAGGTTATAGAGGAACATTGGAGGAGGTTGAAACCTCCCCCAAATGTCACCGATCTGCTCCCCCCTCCCCAGTTTTACCTTTGAGTGCCATTTACTTACCTCGCCAGGGCATCTGGGCCATCTTGCATCCCATCAGGCTCTGCACGCGGCCCCCAATCTCGCACCTGCGAGATGCAATGGGGACACCCGAAATGATGCGAGACTTCGTTTAGCGGCGCGGGACTTTGAAGAGCACGGCTAAGACTGTACTGTCATTTACAGACGGCTAAGCAGGTGTTGGGGTGTGGATCGGGCCTTAAAGCAGCCGGATGTTGCCGCAGCAGACGACATCCAAAAGGTAAGTAAGGGCCGATGGGGGGAAAAGCCCCTCCTTTCTATTCTAGGTCCAATGTTCCTCTTTTCTTTTTTTTCTAAAGTTTTTTTTTATTTGCATTTTTCAACAAACAACAAAAAAAACCAAGACATGTTACATATCAAAATAAGATGCCGCAGGCACCAATCTCAGTTTAAAGCTTCCAATTAACAGCATAGACAAGACAATCAGTCACACAGCACTCATTCATTCTGGACTCAGACATCTAACCATCTGCTTATTATGAGAGGGGGACGGGAAAGTGGGATGCCTCTTCCAAATTTCCCTTTCACCCATTCAGCCTATCCTTAGTTCCATGGGTCCATTCAGCCAAACAAGGGTCAGCAGTTTCACCCTATCAAGCAATGCCCCCCCCCTCCCTTAATTATCTTTAGAAGCAGTGTCCTGGCATTGCAGCCAGGAATCCCATATCTTCTCAAATTTATCAGGTACCCCCCTGGCAGCATATGTCAGTTTGTACATAGTGAGTTTATGGTTATAGTTAATACAGTTGAAAAAAGACATATGTCCATCAAGTTCAACCAAGGGTGTTGGGGTAGGGGAAGTAATTTTTTATTTTATAGGAGAAGCTATTTATTTTATTTTTTGTTTTTTTACTGATAACCGCAAATAGTAACTGTTAATGTTATTTTCTTCTAAATAAGCATCTAATCCTTTTTTGAAGCTGTCATGCTGTGACAAGCTTCTGTGGGAGGCTATTCCATAGATTTATAGTTCTTCGCCTCCGGAGACTACATTTCTTTTTTTCCAATCAAAGGCAGTGCCCCCTTGTCTTTAGAGAGGATTTTACATGAAATAGTGTTCCCCCATATTTTTGTATGGTCCATTTATATATTTATACAAGTTAATCATGTCCCCCCTAAATCGCCTCCTCTCAAGACTAAACAGATTTGATTCTCGTAATCTTTCCTCATAAGATCTTTCATTCCTCTTATTAGTTTGGTGGCTCCTCTGCTCCCTTTCCATAGTCAGAGCGTCCTTTCTATGAATGGGTGCCCAGAACTGGACGGCATATTCCAGGTGAGGACGTACCAGTGCCTTGTAAAGAGGCAAAATTACATCCATATCCCGTGATTCCATGGCTCTTTTAATGCATGATAGTATCTTGGTGGCCTTGGAAGCAGCTGCTTAACTGCCTGTACGGATGGTTTGGCAGGGTGTCTCCAGTTTAATAAAATACACTTCCTGGCATAAAAATACCATTTTGTGAGTACTCACCTGAAAAATGGATATTGTTGGTGTGCCACACACCCCGCTTCACCTTTAATATTCTTCACATATTGGGTTAACTCACCGCCAGGTGACGCTGTGCAGAGAGGAAGTCTTGTAACGAGCCCCCTTCCAGCCTATACATACCTGGTACCTCCCACCTATCACCAGTATATTAAAAAGCAGAAAGACAAGGTACCAGTAAATTAACGGTAACCTCAAAATAAATCAATATAAATAAAAGCTTCACCATATAAAGGATTCGGAATACCGAAAAGGGTGGGAGTGAAGCGGGGTGTGTGGCACACCAACAATATCCATTTTTCAGGTGAGTACTCACAAAATGGTATTATTCTTGGTGTGCCACACACCCCGCTTCACCTTTAATATTCTTCACATATTGGGACATCCAAAAGCAGTGTCCACAAGGGATGGGCAACTCAAGGCCAGGTGAAGCATAACTTAAATGACTGCAGTCTGCAGAACTTTGCGGCCAAAAACAGCATCCGCTGAGGCTCGCACATCAACCTTGTAAAACTTAGAAAAAGTATGAACAGAAGACCCAAGTGGCGGCCTTACAAACTTGTTCAACAGAAGCCTGGTGCTGAAAAGCCCAAGACGCCCCAATGGCGCGAGTAGAATGAGCAGTGATACGAAAAGGGGGAACTTTCCCCTTAGCAGAATAGGGCGCAGTAACGGCCTGACGTATCCACTTGCTAGTGGCAGATTTGGCTGGTGCCAAACCCTTCTTAGGCCCATAGGGCACAACAAAAAAGGAATCTGTCTTACGAAAAGGAGACGTGATAATCAAGTAGTACTTAACACAGCGTACTACATCCAAACAATGCAAAACCCTCTCTTTGTCATTCTTAGGATTAGGACACAAGGAGGGAAGAACAATATCTTGGTTCAAATGAAAAGCAGAAACAACCTTAGGAAGAAAGTCTGGCTTGAACCGAAAGACCACTTTATCCTGATGCCTCTCAAAGTAAGGCGCCTGGATAGACAAGGCCGCCAATTCCGAGACACGCCGGACCGAAGTGATCGCTACCAAGAAGACAATCTTCTGAGTCAGGGTAGACAAAGCAATATCTTGCAAAGGCTCAAAAGGAGGAGCCTGAAGAGCAGAAAGAACCAAATTCAAATCCCAAACCGGGAGTAATGGTTTCCTGGGAGGCCGCACATGCGTAACCCCCTGGAAAAAAGTTTTAACTAAAGGCTGAAGCGCAACACGCTTCTGAAAAAAGATAGATAAGGCAGAAACTTGCCCTTTCAACGTACTTAGCTGAAGACCAGAGTCCAGCCCAGATTGTAAAAACTCCAGAATCCTGGAGACAGAAAAGACCCTACAAGGAAAAGATCTCATCTCACACCAAGTGATGTAGGCTTTCCAAGTCCTATAGTAGATGATCGAAGAAGACCTCTTCCGGGCACTGATCAGTCTTGACAACTGAGTCAGAAAGACCCTGCTCCTTCAAGATGGAGGTTTCAGCAGCCAGGCCGTCAAACCCAGCACTGGTAAATTGCGGTAACACAACCGACCCTGAGTGAGCAGATCGGGCCGAAGAGGCAGGACGAACTGGTCCACTGCCAACCGAACGATGTCTGCGAACCACACTCGCCTTGGCCAACTTGGGGCCACGAGAACGGCGGACACCTTTTCCAGAGCCAACTTCCGAAGCACCCTGCCCAGCATGGGTATCGGAGGAAACAGGTATAGAAATCCCAGATCCCCCCAGCTCAGGGACATGGCGTCCACTGCCAGAGCCAGAGGATCCTGGGAGAGCGACACGAAGTTCGGGAGCCTGTGATTGTGACAAGAGGCAAACAGGTCCACCTCTGGTGTCCCCCATCGGAGACACAGTGAGCGAAACACCCGAGGATGGAGAGCCCATTCTCCCCGACGGGGAGAGCCCCTGCTCAACCGGTCCGCTTCCTGGTTCTCCACTCCTGGAATGTATACCGCCGAGAGACAAGGAACATGGGCCTCTGCCCAGGTCAGGATCAGGGACACCTCTCTGAGAGCACTCAGACTGCGAGTCCCTCCCTGATTGATGTAAGCAACCGCTGTTCGATTGTCTGAACGCACCTGGACCGGAAGGCCCAGAACGTGCTGAGTCAGGAGAGCAAGCACCCGACGGATGGCTCTCAGTTCCAGAACATTGATGGGTAAGTGGGCCTCTTGAGGTCCCCACTGCCCCTGGAACTGCAGCTCCTTCCAAAATCCGCCCCAACCCGACAGACTGGCGTCCGTGGTGACAATTTCCCAAAGAGGGGTCAGGAAAGACCTGCCCTTCACAAGATTGGTCGAGACCAACCACCACTGGAGGGACTGCCGGACCCGGGAGGACAACTGGAAGGGCTGATCCAGCGACCGAGGCTGCCGGTCCCAGGACGCCAACAGATAAAGCTGGAGCGTCCTCGTGTGAAATTGAGCAAAAGGAACTGCCTCGAAAGAGGCGACCATCAACCCTATCAGCCTCATCCCCAGATGGATGGATGGCCGAGGATCGGAAAGTAGGACCCGAGCCAACTCCTGAATCAGATGAATTTTGGACTGGGGGAGAAACACTCTGTGTTGAAGAGAGTCCAACTGCATCCCCAGAAAGGACACCACCCTGGCCGGAGCGAGGGAGGACTTGGGGAAGTTGATCACCCAACCAAAGCTTTCCAGCGTGGAGACCACCAACCTGGTGTCTGTCTCCGATTGATTGAGCGATGGAGCCATGATGAGAAGGTCGTCCAAATAAGGTACGACACGAATGCCCCGAGATCTGAAAATGGCCATGACCCCTGCCAGCACATTGGTGAACACTCTTGGAGCTGAGTTAAGGCCAAACGGAAGTGCCACGAATTGATAATGCTGATTTTCCATCACGAATCGAAGAAAACGTTGATGAGCGTGGCAGATGGGAACATGAAGATAAGCATCCTTGATGTCTATGGACGTCATGAAGTCCCCTTGCCGAAGGGAACCGACGGCCGTACGCAAGGTTTCCATGCGAAACTTCCGAACACGGATGAACCTGTTGAGTAATTTCAGGTCCAGGACGGGACGGACTGACCCGTCTTTCTTGGGGACTGCGAAAAGATTGGAATAAAACCCGAGGCCCATCTCTAAGCGCGGTACCGGCCGGATGACCGCCATCTCTAACAGATTCTTTACCGACGTCAGGAGCCCCTGTGCGGCCAAAGGATCGATGGGCACCCGAGACCGAAAGAACCGTGAAGGAGGGCAAGAGTCGAATTCCAGTTTGTAACCGGACGACACTACCTCCCGGATCCATCTGTCCGGAATCTCCTGGTCCCAAACCTGGGAGAAGTGTCGTAATCGTCCCCCCACCCACACGGGTGAGGGCAGCCCCTCATTGCTGAGCGGGTTTACCAGAAGGCTTGGGCTTGGTGCCCCAGGACTGAGCGGGACGGCCACGGCCCCTCCCGAGTCCAACCTGCACCTCTGGTAGCGGGAAAGGAAGCCCCCCTACCCGCTCTGAATCCCCGAAATGAAGGCCTACCAGAACTTGCCCCCTTAAAGGGACGACGAGGCCTCTTGCGTTGTGGCATCTTACCACCCTTTGCGACTGAATCAATTTTCTCACCAAACAGACGCAAGCCCAAAAAGGGGAGAGCTGTGAGCACCTTTTTATAAGCTGAGTCCGCTGACCACTGACGCAGCCATACTGACCTGCGAATAGCCACCAGCATTGCAGCTGTCTTGCTACTCATAGCCAGCGCATCGTCCTAAGCGGATAGAACATAGGAAACAAAAGATTCACACTGCTTAAGCGCAGTAAACTCTTTACAAGTGGGATCGAGATCCCCATACAGCTCCTGAATTACAGACCTAACCGCCAATAGGAGAAGGGCCGAAGCACACACCGGGCGCATCGTTGACCCAGCATAAATAAAACCATGGCGAGCGTACTGGTCAATCCGACGATCCTCCCCATCTTTAGAGACAGTGGTCTCAGCAGACTGTACCATAGCCGTGCTGGAGAGCCCTAGCACAGGGGTATCGACGTCAGGAGGGACAGACCAAAGCTTCACCAATTCTGGCGGAAAAGGCTTTTCCCAACTGGAAGGGATTCCAGATAACCGCGTGGGATGTTCCCATTCCTGAAGGACCACCCTCTCAAAGTGGTGTTGTCTGGGAAAAACCCAACGCGGCTGAGGCTCTTTAAACAACTGGCCCTTTGGCAGGGTGACAGCCTCAGGCGGATCTAAATTCAGAATTTCAAACATCTGAGCCAGAATGGAGGGGGTGTCAAGGGAAACACCCGCCGACCAATCGCCAATAGCACCAGCCTCAAGCTGATCTGCAGGCTCATCTGACTCCAACAGGAATTCTCCCTCGTCCGGGGAGCCATCGGACCATTCCACAGGCTCACATACCTGTGAAGCCGAAGGTATCGGAGTCAGGTGCTTCCGTTTTGCAGTGGCTTTTGACCCTGCTTTAACGGGCACTATTTTCCGGAGGCTGGCCAATCGCGCCTCCACCTCGGATTGCGAATCCCCACTCTTGACAGTGTCATGCGGGGTCCGGAACAGGGAGGGAGAGGTAGGAGATGATGGAAGATGCGACGGGCCAGCAGCCGAAGCGACGGACTGACGCGCAATACTCTGCCTTGCACAAGGAATGCATACAAAGACATCATCATCTGGGAGCGGAGTCCCACATCTTGCGCACCCCCTAGACGGCCCAGAAGAACCATTTCCGGTAATAACGGAAGCCTCCATATGGTGATTTATGGTATTCGCAATTCTTTTGGGATTTAAGGCATAAGCCGACCCGGGATGCCCCCTTGTTGTAAATGTCCCGGAATTTTTTTTTTTTTTTTTTGGGGAGGATTTAATTCAAAAAGAAGATCCCCTTAATAATCTATATATAAATATAGATTGTATTTATATATATATATTTTTTTTTTATGTCAATATATATATATATATTTTTTTTTTATGTCAATATATATATATATATATATATATATATATATATATATATATATATATATAAAAATGTCCCAATTTTCCTTTCCTTTTTAAAAAAGAAAGACTAGCCAAGTAATATAGAGCCGGGAGGCCGCTTTAATCAGGGGTTCCCGGGATCTGTAGGGGAAGAAAAAACCAACAGTCAGATCCCCAAACATGTGGCAACATGCAAACATACTAATGCATGGCACCAAGGTGCCTTTAAATAAACAAAGGAAAAACCCTTGCCCTCAATCATGATGAATCCCCTTATAGATCTCTCCCCCCCATGTCTAAAAACACTATAAACAATATAGTTTTTAACTACCTGCAAGGAACCGAGGGCGGCCGCAGCAATAGTATGGACGATGCAGCAGCCAGCAGCAGCAGCAAGAAGTAAACCAAACCATGTGTGGCAGCGAGCCCCCCCCCCCCCACGTGACTTCCTTTAAGCCAGGAAGGAAGAAGTGAGGCTGGGGCTGGTCAACACAAAGGCAGGAGGAGGGGGGAGGAGGAGGAGGGAGGGAAGGAAAGACCAACGGGGGAGGGAGGCTGCTATAGCAAAGGCTCAGGCAGCAAGCCAGCCTGCAATCAGCGCGGCCAAACCCCAGCTGCCCCCTAAAGCAGACCTAAACGCTGGCCAAGCCGGCCAGTACTTATCTGCAAGACCAAGGAAAGTCCTTTTAAGAGGAAAAATAAGAGGAACAATCAGACCGAGTGCACACATGCGGTGCAGTCTGCTAAGTGCATGAAAGTAAAACACACATGTTACAAAAAGTCATACAGTGAAATACACACACACAATACACAACCCTCTAACCCCCCCCCCCCCATAGTGAAGGGAGAAGGGACCGTAACGGGAGAGTAAGGGGCTAAGGGGACCCTCGGGACAGGGGCATCCCATTTCCGGATCACCATGCCGGATAGCCGCATTGCCCCCAAAAGATGGGGTCGAGCGGAGGAGATAAGCTCCTAGGCACCTATAGTGCCGTCTACCAATTGCCCAGTGAGCAGCCTAGGCTGGGAGGCTTCCAATCCACCATAAAGGTATAAACAATCAAAACCGGGCAGAAATAGACCAAAAGGGGGTGCCGGGGTAAGACCCCGGCTACCTGTAAGCAGGAGACTTCAATCTTCTGTCTTGTCGTCAAGCAGAGAGAAAAATACTGGTGATAGGTGGGAGGTACCAGGGATATATAGGCCAGAAGGGGGCTCGTTACAAGACTTCCTCTCTGCACAGCGTCACCTGGCGGTGAGTTAACCCAATATGTGAAGAATATTAAAGGTGAAGCGGGGTGTGTGGCACACCAAGAATAGAGCAGTAAGCACCCCCAGGAGACACAGAGGAATTGAACCAGGGATCCGGGTTACCACCACCTTACTTATCAGATCCATTACCTCTCTCCAATAGTCCACCAGAACTGCACAAGACCAGGTTACATGCACCCATGTGCCAGCATCCCTTTCCCAATGTTCCTCTTTAAAGATTTACTGAAGCCAAATATATTCTTAGCTGTAACCAGCGCTAACACTGGCCGGTTACACAGGCCTGTGATCACGCCTGTATTTTGCATAGGGTGCCACTATGCATATAGTGCAAGCCCAGTGTTGGGCACGGGCCACTGGCTGGGAAACGGGTGCAGGTTAGCTGGTATAAATAAGGCTTTTACAGCCTTGTTTTTCAAAATGTTTTACCCTTATTCACACCAGTAAAAGCTGGGCTTTCTGTAAATGGGCAAAGATACCCTGTACTTCTTTAGAGAGGAACATCAGACCTAAAATAAAAAGGGGGTGGAAGTCGCTCCATCACTATTTATACAAAATTTTTATTCTGGGCCTTGGAACCAATTTACAGCCCAGTTTAACCCTATCATCATCAATTAAGCACCAAACATGTCTAGCTATGTGGAAAGACAGAGATTTGGTTGCATATATCTGCAGATACATGAGGAAGCCACACCGCCCTGACAAGGCACTCTGTGTTTAGTGTGGTCCCTACTCTTATCTATGAGTCCCCAAAGTTGGGACATGCAATGCAATCAAATATTTCAGAGCTACTCACCTGGGAAGCTGCCAGCCTCCCTTTAGAACACTCCACAGGGAGAGATCTATATTGACTGAACCTCTCCCTGTGTGTGCTCATGGCAAAAAGGGTCCAATTCCCCCACCTTTGGCCCCTACTTACCATTTGAATGTCGCCACTGCCTGCTGCGGCGACATCCTGCGTTTTCAGGATGCCCCCCCGCCGGCTTAGCCGGCTGTAAATGACAGTACAGCTTTAGCCGTGCTCTTCAAATTCTGAGAAGTCTCGCAGGTTTTTGGCAGCTCCATTGCATTCCATTCATGGGCACTGTGCAGGCGTGAGATCGGGGGTCAAGCACAGTGCCTGATGGGATGCAAGATGGCGCCAGGAATCCAAGGAACCCAGAAGATGAATCCCTTGGCGAGGCGAGAAAATTGTGCCCAAAGGTAAAACTGGAGGGGGGGGGGGGGCAGCAGATTGGTGAGACTTGGGGGAGGTTTTAACTTCCCCCCTCCCCGATGTTCCTCTTTAAATCCAGCTACTCAGTAGCAGTATATTGGATATATATATCATACAGATAAGCCAGAATGTCAGCTCCTGGTATCAAAAAGCAGTTTTACAGCGCATAAGTCTCAGAGATATACGATAACATATAGCCAACAATGTCAGTACGGAAATCCGATAGCAAGCAAGCACTGGAACGACAATATAACTCTCAACGTTTCGTAATAAATCTTTGTCAGGAGATAAAGTGGTGCCTTGGCTGCTCACAGGCAACCTTAAATAGTGTCCCAGAATATGCAGGCTCCAACAAAGACGGCGTCAGCAGGGGCGCGTGTTACGTTGCTGAATAATGATGTCACTTGCCAAGTTTGCCAACTAGTGGGGTCGGACGGTCACCGGTTTACAAGGGCGATAGAAGTAAAAGGCATAGCAAAAAATGTCATCTTTGTCCTATTCACCATAAGAATGGCCTCCGACACTGGCTTAGAGACTGGAGTGTGGATGCAGCTGGTGAAACCAACCAATGAGATGTCATTCCACCAGCTATATGGCTCGTTTGCCGATTTATGTACTGACATTGTTGACTATATGTTAACATGTGCTGTATAACTGCTTTTTGATACAAGGAACTGATATCTGTATGATTTATATCTGATTTACGGCTACTGCCGGATTTAACCTTTCACTGTATTATTTACTGATTGCCAGGATCTCTGCTCCGTTACCTGTGATATGCCACCTAGTGGTCAATATTGGCATTTCTCCTATGTATATCTTCTGTGAGCTATATATGCACCATTTGTCACACTTGAGTATTAAAAGCTGCATATGAAGCAGTGTCGTTGTCCGGGTGCTCATAACATACAGCTATTTCTTCACAAAAGTATTGTCCAGATAAAGTGGTCCCACACTCATTTTTTAAGTAATGGATGGGGGCCACATTGTGAGTCTCAGATGGGACGTATTTTGCCCAAGGATCAAGGTTCAGGTAAGAAGGTTTGCAGGAGTCTATTTGTGGAAGGGCTCTGGACACCCGGCCCAAGAAAATGCCCACAACCACTATTAAGAAAATGGTAGTGGGACCACTTTAAAATGTATCTGGAATATATATATATATATATATATATATATATATATATATATATCCTTGCAGCCGTGGCGTGCCCTCGTTGCCCATTCAGGAAGGCCGGGCTCAGGCACGACTAAAGGTGAGCGAGGATGCAGCAAGGGCTCTGGGAGACGGTGAGTGTTCCGTGGGGTTTGTGGGGGTTACACGCAGCAGGCCATCTCAATCGGGGTGCCCCAGGGACTGTAACTCGGGAGGCCTCCGATGTTCCTCTTTAAGAGCTCGCCTGCTTCTGGTGCCCCCCTGGTGGTTGATATAGGCCACCGCCGCCATGTTGTCAGCTTTAATCCCAACAGGATGACCCCTCAGAGGTCCAATGGGTGAGAGACTTCACTCTCAGCTCCTGGATATTTATAGGAATCTGCTCTCCCCTGGGCCCCACTGTCCCTGGATCGTTTGTGACCTCAAGACACCACCCCAACCCGTTAGGCTGGCTTCCACTGTACCGGAAGAATGGATCTGCCGACCTAAAGATTGATATTCAGCCACCAGGCATGCATGTCTCATGCAAAAGGGGTGATCCAGGGCCTCCGTGGTTCCATCCCAGATCAACAGTAATTCCAACTTCAGGGGTCTTGTGGGCACTGTGCAAATGGCACTTCCTCGAAGGAAGAAATCATCAAGCCCAACAGATGCATTTTTTGACAGATCGTCAGGTGAGGGCAGGCCAAGAGAGCCTCTACCCAGGCCTGAAGTCTCTTCTGCTCCAGGAAAGAGACCTTGGCCTGAATTGTGTCTAAAGTCATTTCCAGAAAGGAGATAACTCTTGAAGGAATGATATGCGACTTTGGATAGTTGACTAACCAGCCAAAGTCTTATAGTGTCGATAGGACAGTCTGTGTATCTCTCAAGGCCTCCTGAAAGGATGGGGCTCTGATCAGAAGATTGTATGAAGTATGGGGTAACTCTTATCCCCTGGTGGCTTAGAAGAGGCATGAGGCCTGACAGAACTTTGGAGCCAAAGACAGGCAAAAAGGCAGAGCCACAAACTGAAAAATACAATTCTGTGAAACTCACTCACCTGTAGAATTGTTTTTGGATATATCCAGTCCAGGTCGTCCCAAGTGATGACAGGTGGGTACCGACTGCAAGATCAAAGATGTAGCTCCTCCCGGCCCCCTATAAAGGCAGGTGTCCCTCTATAATTCTCCAGTGGTTAAAAAGCAATAGACAAAAAGAGGACAGGCCGGGAGGCCAAAAAAACCACGTTACTGCACATAGCTTCAGCTTGTACTCTCTCTAACAAGATTGTTGAAAAACAATGTCCAATGAATAAAAAAAATTATCACCATAACAGGCAACCGGAATAAATGAACACAAGGACGGGGTTGGACGACCTGGACTGGATATATCCAAAAACAATTCTACAGGTGAGTTTCACAGAATTGTATTTTTCCCTATATCCAGTCCAGGTCGTCCCAAAAGCATTGTCCATTTGGGCGGGATCCCCAGTGCGGAACAGCATGTAGTTAATTTCACTACCGCCTGAAGCACCTTTCGGCCAAAAACAGCGTCAGCTGAGGCCCTGACATCCACCTTGTAAAACTTTGTAAAAGTATAAACTGAAGACCAAGTGGTGGCCTTACAAACTTGTTCAACCGATGCCTGGTGCTGAAAAGCCCAAGAGGTACCAAAAGCTTTGGTAGAATGAGCTGTGATCCGAAAAGGGGGTTCCTTACCCTTGGCAGAATATGCTTGCACCACCGCCTGTCTGATCCACTTACTGAGAGTGGACTTGGCTGGTGGCAAACCCTTCCTAGAGCCTTCTGTTAGGACAAAGAGCAATCAGATTTCCTGAAGGATTCAGTCGCAGCCAGGTAATACTTTATGGCCCTGACCACATCCAATGCATGTAGGGCCCGTACTTTGGAATTAGTCGGTGCTGGACACAAAGAAGGTAAGATGATTTTCTCATTAAGGTAAAAGGGAAAAACAACCTTAGGCAAAAAATCAAGTTGGAGAGACAGAGTGGAGACACGGAGCGTGAAAGGTCTTGCTGCTGAGAGACCATTCCCCCAGGCGCAAGGCGCTCCTGCTCAGGGAGTCTGCCTCTTGGTTTTCCACCCCGGGGATGTAGGCCGCCGAAATACAGGGAACATTCTCCTCTGCCCAAGTCAGAATCTGGGTCACCTCCTTGAGGGCTCGCTTGCTCCAAGTCCCGCCCTGGCGATTGATGTAAGCGACAGCCGTCTAATTGTCCGAGCGTACCTGGATCGCACGACCCCTTAAGTGGGAAGTCAAGCGAAGAAGCACCAATCGAATCGCTCTCAGCTCCACGAGATTTATGGGTAAGCAGTTCTCCTGCAGACCCCACTGACCCTGGATCTTCTGAGTCTGCCAAACGCCTCCCCAGCCTGTCAGACTGGCATCCGTGGTAACTATCTCCCAATGGGGAGTCAGAAAGGACTTGCCCACCAGCAGGTTCCGGGAGTCCAACCACCACAAGAGGGACTGCCTGGCCAGGGGGGACAGCGAAAATTCTTGTTCCAGAGATTCCTGCATCCGATTCCAGCCGGTCAGCAGGTTCAATTGTAGAGGTCTCATGTGAAATTGGGCGAAGGGCACTGCCTCGAAGCACGACACCATTAGGCCCACCAATCTCATCCCCAGACGTATTGACGGCCGTTGACAAGACAGCAAGGCCCGCACTTGCATCTGGAGACCCAAAACCTTCTGCTGTGGCAGAAAAACCTTGACCTCAGCGGTGTCTATCGACATTCCCAGGAAGGACCTCACGATTGAGGGAGTGATAAATGACTTTGGGTAATTTATTACCCAGCCGAAGGCCTCCAGGGTTGACAACACTGTCCGAGTATCGCTCTCGGCCTGCTGAAGGGACTGGGCCGCAATCAGCAAGTCAGATAGGGCAGCACAGGAATGCCCTGGTTCCCCAGGATAGCCATGATGCCTGCCAGCACCTTGGTAAAGACACCAGGGGCTGAGCAAATCCCGAATGGAAGTGCTACAAACTGGTAATGCTGGTCCTCCAGAACAAACTTCAGGAACTTCTGATGCCCCTGGAAAATCGGATGTGCAGATAGGCATCCCTGATGTCCACCGTGGTCATGAAGTCGCCGGGCCGAAGCGATCTCACCGCCGACCATAAGGTTTCCATGCGGAAATGTCTGTCTCTTACAAACCTGTTGAGACACTTCAGGTCCAGGATTGGTCTGAAGGTTCCGTCCTTCTTGGGAACCGTGAACAGGTTGGAGTAAAACCCCTGACCCTGTTCCTGCCGAGGTACAGGACAAATCACACCTAACCGCAGGAGGTGTTGCACGGCCATACTCAAGCCCTGGGCCTTTAGTGGGTTTCGGGATATCCATGAACAGAGACATATTCTAAGTATGTCACACACCCCGCTTCAAGAAATCCATAACATGTGGGTAGTATCGACCTGAAGAGGGCGTTCCTGCAGAGATGATAGCAAAAAGAAAGCCCCTCCCTGATCCATAAATACCTGGGACCTCCCACTCAGCACCCAGTTTTCCATCTCTGCAGACGGCGAGCAAGTCAGAAGATGATGGCTCCTCCTTGCATAGGGGGATTTCAGGTAGCCGGGGTAACTCCCGGCCTCTTATTTGACTATTTCCGCTCGGACCCCTGTTTGTCCCTGGATTGCCCTTATGTTACATGCCTCCACAGTCTTGGCTGCTGGCCCGAGCGAGGGTACATGGCACCTCTGGTGCTGAGGAGCAGAGCTCCACCGTGAGACCCTAAAAAAGAGGGTAGGCGGTCACACCGGGTAGGTGATCCCGGTTTGGGATGCCCCGTCCCTTGATTCTTCCCCTGGGGGGGGGGGCCCTTCC
This sequence comes from Gastrophryne carolinensis, assembly GCA_027917425.1. NCBI lineage: Eukaryota > Metazoa > Chordata > Amphibia > Anura > Microhylidae > Gastrophryne > Gastrophryne carolinensis. The sequence goes on along the minus strand of CM051242.1, from coordinate 16,344,780 downwards.
ACCGTCTCCCTTTTACCACTATGGGGGCTGGGGGTTCCTCTCTTAGGGTTAGCTTTATTCCCTGTCTTGTGAGTGTGTTCGTTTTGTGTTGTACTAATTAGTGTGTGTTACTTGTGTTGCGAGGCCGTCATTGCAGCCTGGCGCCGGGGTCTGTCATTTCTGTGAGGAGGTATTTTACCTCACGTACTTTGGGGGGCGGGGCTGGCACTCGGCGCTCTGCCGCGGCCAGCCCCCGTTCTCTCTGTCATTTCTCCCGCAGCGAGCGGGGCGGGTGCTCCGCAGGTAAGCGCGGACGCACCCGTTGTCATTGTCAGCAACCGCGGCGCCGGTCTCTGGGCACGGTGCGTGAGGGAACTTCTTCTCTCGCGCCTCATTCAGAGGGGGGGCGGGGCCGGGCTTTCGGCGCGTCGCCGCGGCTCCGCCCTCCTCCGTACTGGCGCCGCTGCGGAGCTATTGCTCCTTGATGCTGGACACTAAGGGGGCGCAACTTAGTTTTTGCGCGGGCTGCGCCGACCACGCCCCTTTCTCGGCCGGTTCTTCCCTCACAACACTGCAAGGTCGCCATTGTTCTGATGTCGGCGGATCGTTGCTTGGAGCGTCTGTGAGTGGCCCTGTGGGCCTCATTTATTTCTTCCTTAATTTCTGTTAGCCTTATTTTAGGACTTATTGGATCTCTCTGTCTTTTAGGTGGAGGTTATTCAGGAGGATCATCAGTAGTATTTAGAGGGTCTCTCCTAGTCCTGGGTCCCTGGGTCCATTTTAACATCACAAATCCTCCCACTCGGGACATTGAAGGGGCATCCCGGGTTGTCTAACTGGCGTAATTCCCTGGGTCATAGCGACCACTCAAAATTTACCTTATGGAGGCATCCTCGGATACTGGGACTGGGACCCCTTCGGGGCATCCCAAAAAGTGTATGTTGTGTGGGGTTTCCATTACTGGGGATGATGTGTTACTGTGTATACCATGTGCACAGCAAACTATTACGCGGCAGTCCGAACCCCAAGCATCGGGGTCAGCACAGCCGGTCGCCTCATCTCCCCCTCCCGCCTTGACTCGTGCCCCGTGTGACGTCGTCATGGGCAGGGATCTGCAATCTGAGATGTGCGCCAGATTGGCTAACCTTGAGAAAATGGTCTCCAGCTCGGTCGCCCGTAAGGCTCCGACTAAGAGAAAGCATTTGTCGCCGGCTCTGCCGGTGGATGATCTTGATGACGTTGATAATCTGGATTGGTCTGATTATCCCCAGCTAGAGGAAGGGGAGGTTGATGAGGGTTCAGAATTTTCGGACGATGAGCAGTCTGCTGGCGCTGATGCCGAGCTTTCCGACTTAGGGAGATCCTTGGACTCTCCTCACGCTCTGGCTCTGATGTTGGAGGTTCTGAATATTTCACCTCCCGAGGAGGCGTCACAGCAGAAGGGTGAATTGTTTGAGGAATCCAGGCCGCGCCTGGAGTTTCCTACGCAACGGCATTTTGATAGAATCATTGACAAGGAATGGGATAGGCCGGCTCGGCTCCCTGGCATCCCTCAGGAGTGGGATAGGAAATATCCTTTTCCTTCTGAGGCGGTCAAGCGCTGGGCATCTCCCCCCGAGGTGGATGCACCGGTTTTGGGGTTGTCTAACTCCTCGGTTTTAAACAGACCTGATTGTTCCACTCTCAAAGATAGAGAGGATAAACGTATTGATCAGATGGCTTGTCATGGCTTTACTAGCATTGGGTCAGCCATACGGCCTGTGTGCGCTTCGGAACTAATGGTGTTGGCTGCCAGGTCTGTGGTCAGGGACCTGTTGACTTCTTCCGGGCTTCGTCCTGGTAGTAACGAGTTCCTTAGCCTTAAACGGTGTGAGTTGTTTTTATCCTTTGTGTTGACTGCCTTGGATGACACTTTGATGATGTGTGGTAGGACGTCGGCTCTGCTTGTGGCTATTCGGCGGTCGGTGTGGCTGCGCCAGTGGGCGGCCGATTTTATGTCCAAAAAGTCACTAACGGCTCTACCCTTTGTTGGTCTACGGCTCTTTGGAGAGACATTGGACTCTGTCACCAAGGGTGGTAGGTTACCTCAACGTAAGAAACAACGCCGCTCCTTTCGGGGGGCGCCTGCCTTTACCCCCTCCTTTCGGGGGGCCAGATCTGGCAGGGGTTCTGCATTTCCCTCTTCCAGAGGAGATTCCGGGAGCAGGGGCAGAGGACGTGCCCGTTCTGGATACACTTGGGGCTCTAAGCCCAAACTGGCTGCTAAGCCAGCTCAGCAATGAGGGGGCGCTCTCACCCTTGCGGGTGGGGGGATGGCTGCAACACTTCTCCCAGATCTGGGATCAAGAGGTCTCGGACAGATGGATCCGGGAAGTGGTGTCTTCCGGTTACAAGCTGGAGTTCGAGCTCCGCCCCCCTTCCAGATTTTTCAGGTCTCGGATGCCGTCGGAGCCTCTGGCGGCGCAGGGGCTCCTGGTGGCAGTAGAGAATCTTCTGGACATGGCTGTCATTTGCCCAGTGCCCCCTTCAGATCGGGGCAGGGGCTTTTATTCCAATCTGTTCACGGTACCCAAGAAGGACGGGTTGGTCCGTCCCATCTTGGATCTGAAGTTTCTCAACAGGTTCATCCGGCCGAGGAAATTCCGCATGGAAACGCTGAGTTCGGCCATTCACTCTCTTCGTCAGGGAGACTTTCTGACGTCCATAGACATCAAGGATGCTTATCTTCACGTTCCGGTTTTTCCAGCACACCAGAGGTTTCTCAGGTTCGTGGTGGAGGATCGGCACTTTCAGTTTGTGGCACTTCCTTTCGGTCTCACCTCAGCTCCTCGGGTGTTCACCAAGGTGCTAGCGGGAGTGATGGCTCTGCTCAGAGTTCAGGGTATCCGCATCGTGCCCTATTTGGACGATCTACTGATCATGGCCTCTTCTTTCAACCAAGCGGAGTTGGACACCAGAGCGGTGGTGTCCACTCTGGAGAGGTTCGGTTGGGTGATCAACCACCCCAAGTCTTCTCTTTCTCCGTCCAGAATTCTGACCTTTCTGGGAATGTCTCTGGACACCTCACAGGCCAGGGTGTTTCTGCCCCAGGCCAAAATTCTTTTGATTCAGGAGTTAGTTCGGCTTCTCTTGTCAACCCCTCGTCCGACCATCCGGCTAGGGATGAGGCTGGTGGGGCTAATGGTGGCCTCATTCGAGGCAGTTCCCTTTGCGCAGTTTCATACGAGGACGCTTCAGCTTCATCTGTTGAAGGTTTGGGACAAGTCTCCACTATCGTTGGATCAGTCCTTCCGGATGTCTCCTCGTGTTCGTCGATCCCTGCAATGGTGGCTGGGGTCTGTCAATCTGTTGAAGGGCAGATCCTTTCTGGCGCCGTGTTGGGAAATGGTCACCACGGATGCCAGTCTGTCAGGTTGGGGGGGTGTTTGGAAGGACCTCCAGTTTCAGGGTCTGTGGAGTCCGCAGGAGGCTCACGAGCCCATCAATATTCTGGAGTTGAGAGCCATCAGGTTGGTTCTGTTTCGCTTGACTCATCAGTTGAGAGGCCTGCCAGTTCAGGTCCGGTCGGACAACAGGACGGCGGTTGCTTATATCAATCACCAGGGAGGGACTCGCAGCAGGAGTGCCCTCAGGGAAGTGTCTTTGATTCTGGACTGGGCGGAGACCCACGTCCCGTGTATCTCGGCAGTCTACATTCCGGGAGTGGAGAACACGGAGGCGGACTTGCTGAGCAGGGCCTCCTCTCGTCAGGGGGAGTGGTCTCTCAGCCCCAAGGTGTTTCGTTCGATATGTCTCAGGTGGGGGGTCCCAGCGGTGGACCTCTTTGCCTCTCGTCACAATCACAAGCTTCCAGTCTTTGTGTCTCTTTCGCAGGATCCTCTGGCTCTGGCAGTGGATGCCATGTCTCTGAACTGGAGGGATCTGGGGTTCCTTTACCTGTTCCCTCCGTTCCCAATGCTAGCCAGAGTGGTGTGCAAACTGGCCTTGGAGGGCGCGTCGGCGATTCTGGTGGCCCCAAGGTGGCCAAGGCGCGTTTGGTTCGCAGATCTTGTAAGGCTGGCAGAAGATCAGTTCGCCCTGCCTCTGCTGCCGGACCTGCTCACCCAGGGTCGGCTACGCTATCCCAATTTACCATCGCTGGCTTTGACGGCATGGCTGCTGAAGCCGCCATCTTGAAGGAAGAAGGTCTTTCTGACGCGGTGATTCAGACTCTTATCTGTGCCAGGAAGCGCTCTTCCTCTTCTATTTACTACAGGACTTGGAGGGCCTATATTGATTGGTGTGAAGGTAGGTCTTTCTCTTGTCGAGAGTTCTCCATTCCTAGAATTCTAGAGTTTCTTCAACATGGTCTAGATCTGGGGCTCCAACTTAGTACCTTGAAGGGGCAGGTTTCTGCCCTGGCGGTGTTCTTCCAAAGGTCCTTTGCACTTCATCCCTTAGTCAAGACCTTTTTCCAAGGTGTTACGCATGTACGGCCTCCTAGGAAGCCTTTTGTTCCAGTTTGGGATTTGAACCTGGTTCTTTCTGCTCTCCAGGGCCCTCCGTTTGAGCCCTTGAATGAGGTTGCTTTGTCTTCTCTTACGCAAAAGGTGGCCTTTTTGGTGGCTATCACTTCGGTTAGGCGTGTTTCTGAGTTGGCAGCTTTATCAATTAAAGCTCCATACTTCGAGAGGCATCAGGACAAGGTTGTCTTTCGTTTCAAGCCGGATTTTCTTCCTAAGGTGGTCTCGGCTTTTCATCTGAATCAGGACATTGTTTTGCCTTCTCTATGCCCAAATCCCAGCAACGACAAGGAAAGGGCGTTGCATTCTTTGGATGTAGTTCGTATTGTAGAATATTATCTGGAGGTTACGTCTTCCTTTCGTAAGACTGATGCTTTTTTAGTAAATGGATTCGTCAGGCCATCATTGGGGCCTATTCTGCCAAGGGGAGGAGTCCCCCTTTTCGTGTTACTGCTCATTCTACTCGTGCAGTTGGTGCGTCCTGGGCTTTTCAGCACCAGGCTTCTGTTGAGCAAGTTTGTAAGGCCGCTACCTGGTCTTCTGTTCACACTTTTTCCAAGTTTTACAAGGTTGATGTTCGGGCATCAGCGGATGCTGTTTTTGGCCGCAAAGTTTTGCAAGCTGTAGTGGTTTAAAGTTGTGCATTGTTGCCTGGTTTTGGATCCCCGCCCTTGTTATGGACACTGCTATTGGATGTCCCACATGTTATGGATTTCTTGAAGCGGGGTGTGTGACATACTTAGAATAATACCATTTTGTGAATACTCACCTTGTAAAATGGGTATTATAAGTATGTCACACACCCCGCTTCACCCGCCCTTTCTGTATTCAGGATCCTCTATTTTGTGAACTTTGCGTGGTTTTGGTTTATATTTGCCTCTTCCTGGTCCCTTACCTTACTGCTTCTGTATACTGGGTGCTGAGTGGGAGGTCCCAGGTATTTATGGATCAGGAAGGGGCTTTCTTTTTGCTATCATCTCTGCAGGAACGCCCTCTTCAGGTCGATACTACCCACATGTTATGGATTTCTTGAAGCGGGGTGTGTGACATACTTATAATACCCATTTTACAAGGTGAGTATTCACAAAATGGTATTTTTGTGGGCTGCCTGACTGCCAGCTCTAACTTGTAACCGGAGGACACTACCTCCTGAATCCACCGATCCGAGACGTGTTGTCTCCAGATCTGAGCAAACGGCAGAAGCCGCCCCCCCCCCCACCCGGATGGGTGAGGGCGCCCCCTCATGCCTGAGAGGGCTTGGCAGGGGGCTTGGATTTAGCTCCCCAGGAGGGATTTGTTCGGCCGCGGGACCTACCTTTACCCCAGGTATCTCTGCGGCCACCTGGAAACGAAGAGCCTCTTCCTCCTCGAATAGAAACGATAGGCAGAGGGATTCCGAAAGGACCAAGCAGGCTTCCTTCTCTGAGGGAGTCTACCATCCTTGACCAAAAGGTCCAGGCGCTCCCCAAACAGCCTATTCCCCACAAGGGGATACTCGTGAGAGACTTCTTGGCCGCCGCATCAGCCGACCATTGCCGCAGCCAGAGCGAGCAGTGGAGAGCCACAATCAGGGCCGATATCCTGGCACCGAGCTGGACCACATCGTCCATTGCAGTAGTAACAAAGCTAATGAAATCAAAGCAGGCCTTGAGTTCTCTATACACCTCTGCCCGCTTGCGAGCCTTAGCTCTATCCACAAGGTGTCTCACCTTCTTTCTGATGGCTAGGGAGACGATCGCTGAGGCGCACACAGGGCACCAGCAAAGGTGAACGCATGACAGCCCTGCTGATCCATGCGCTTGTCAGCAGGATCACGTAAGGAAGCAGTATCAGGTGACGGCATGACAGTAGTGTTGGACAACCCCGACACGGTAGGATCCACCTCGGGGAGGGAAGGGATACCGTCTATCTAGGCCCTTAGGAACCGACGGTAACTTGTTAGGCCTCTCCCATTCCCTGAATATCATATTGGAAAAATGGGCCTGCTCCGGGAAGACCCGCCTTTGCCATTCGGGCCTAAACAAATCTCCCTGCTTCCTCTTAGCCCCTCTGGGAGGGACAATGTGTAGTGTATCAAACACTGAGGCAAGAAACTGCTCCGTATCATCCGGGAGCCACGCATCCTCGTCCGAGCAAGATCCAGACATACTGTCATCGCCAGCAGAATAATCCACTGTGGAGCGTGAATCCTCTGGCAACTCACCTTCCTCCACAGAGCCCAGACCAACAAAGATATTCATCATCCGAGTAAATGGGCTCGATATGGCGCTTCTTACTCGTGGCCTTCTTAGGAGCCGTCCGCGAGATCTGCCTCTAGAGATTGGCCAGCCTATGCGCCAAGTCTGCATGCGACCCCCTGCTGGCTCCCCCCTCACTGGGGGCCGACTGCAACAGCGGGGAGTCCGGAGAGGCCGCTGGCAGCGCAGGGCTAGGGGCAGGGACGCCCGCCCGTTCATGGTCCAAAATAACGCCTCTGGCGCAAGTGGTACAAACAGTGCTGAATCGGCCAAGAGAATTCCTACTGCACAAGGGGCAGAGCCTTTTCTGCCCAAATAGGCCCCCAGCTCACTATCCCCTGATGCCTCCATTATGGTGATTAAAGTGGACCAACACCCACCGGTGATCGGCCCGGGAATCTATAAGATTCCCGGGACGATCACCTCCCTCCCCGCGGGACATCCGAGATCGGGATGTCCCGCGGGGTGAAACCCCCCCAAACACCCCAAACTCCTTACCTTATCTTCGGCGACGGCCGGCCGCCGCCTCCCTCGCGCCCCTCTAGACGTGCGCGTGCCCGCGCCGGCCGTCCGTGAATGGCCGGCGCGGGCACACGCGCGGGAGGCGGCGGCGGAGCCGCTTGTCCGCGGCTTGTCCGTCAGCCCGGAGAGAGGCGAGTTCGGGGGGTTTCACACAGCGGGGCACCCCGATCTGGGGTGCCCCACCGAAGTGGACCAAGACCCAGGATAGTCAAAATCCTGGGTGTTGGTCCACTTTAAAACTGTCAAAATCAGTAAGGTTACAAGACACTAAAGGCCCAAATCTATAAGCGATCCCTCTTAAAAAAAAAAAAAAAAAAAAAAAAAAGCGCAGCCAAGACTGGGAAGGCAAATTAACAATGGAATGGGTGGGAATAGTCCTACAGGGCAGCAGGCTAATAGCCCCGCTCACCTGCGAGAAGAGAGAGCCATCTTCTTGTCCTTCGCAGTCCAGACTGCAGAGAAAATCTAAAGAATAAACAAGCCGGGAGGCCAGAGACCATGTTAATTCACACAGCCCCACTATAAACTCTCTCAGCGGTAATCACCATACAAGGCAAAAAGAGGATAACAAAACGAGGGTGGGATAAAGCGACCCGAACAGGATACCAACAAAAACAATTCTACAGGTGAGTAATCACAGAATTGTATTTTTCTTGGTATCCTGCTCGGTTTGCTTCATTCTTGATTCTTGACAAATGGGAAATCCAAAAGCAGTGTCCAAGAAAAGGGGGGATACCCAGTGAGCAACAGCACGTAGTTCATGACACTACCGCCTGAAGCACCTTTCGGCCAAAAACAGCGTCAGCTGAGGCCCTAACGCCAACCTTGTAAAACTTAGAAAAAGTATGAACCGAAGACCAAGTAGCGGCCTTACAAACCTGTTTAACCGAAGCCTGGTGCTGAAAAGCCCAGGAAGCACCAATAGCTCTAGTGGAGTGAGCATTAACACGAAAAGGGGGCTCCTTCCCCTTGGCAGAATAAGCCTGCCCCACCGCCTGCCTGATCCACTTGCCGATAGTGGATTTGGCTGGAGGCAGGCCCTTCCTAGGACCGTCAGGAAGGACAAACCGAGAATTCGACTTCCTAAAAGATTCCGTAGCAACCAGGTAGTACTTAAGTGCCCTGACCACATCCAAGGAATGAAGGGTCCGCTCCTTAGAATTAGAAGGCACAGGACACAAAGAAGGCAAAACAATGTCCTCATTGAGATGAAAGGCAGAAACAATCTTGGGTAAGGAGTCTGGCTTAAGACAAAAAACCACCTTATCCTGATGCCGCTCAAAGTAAGGAGGCTTCATACAAAAGCGCCGCCAGCTCTGAGATGTGATAGCTACCAAAAAGACCACCTTCAGAGTCAAATGGATAAGGCAGCATCACATAAGGGCTCAAAAGGAGGCCACTGGAGAGCCGAAAGCACCAAATTCAAATCCCACACCGGTAGCAAAGGCTTACGCGGCGGACGCACATGGGTAACTCCTTGGGAAAAAAGTCTTGATAAGTCTATGATTGGCAAAAGATCTTTGGAAAAAAATTGCCAAGGTTTAAACCTGCCCCTTGAGGGTACTAAATTGTAGACCGAATCCAAGCCATGTTGTAGAAACTCCAAAATCCTGGCAAGTGAAAAGAATGACCAGGGAAATCCTTAGACTCACACCAGGCAATGTAAGCATGCCAGACCCTATAATAAATCATGGAAGAGGATTTCTTCCGAGTCTGAATCATGGTACTCACAACCGAAGCCGGCAGCCCTTTTTCCGTTAGGATGGAGGTTTCAGCAGCCAAGCCGTCAAACCCAGCGTTTGTAAATTGGGGTAGCGTAGCAGTCCCTGAGTGAGAAGCCCTGGATCGTCGGGCATGACGTAATGATCCACTGACATCTGGACTATGTCCGCGAACCAACACCGTCTCGGCCAGCCATCAGGATGGTCGGTACCCCTTCCTGAGCTATCTTGCGCAGCACGCGACCCAGGAGAGGAAAGGGAGGAAATGCATAGAGGAGTCGAAACTCCGTCCAAGGAATTGCTAGCGCGTCTGTGGCGAAGGCCAGAGGATCTCTTGACAGAGACGAACCTTGGAAGCTTGTGACTGTGACGCAGACAGGTCCACGTCCGGTTGACCCCAGCGGCGAGACCACTCCCCCTGCTTAGGGAGTCCACCTCCTGGTTCTCCACCCCTGGGATGTAAACCGCCGAGATACAGGGAACATTCTCCTCTGCCCAAAACAGGATCAAGGACACTTCCTTGAGGGCTCGCTTGCTCCGAGTCCCGTCCTGATGATTGATGTAGGCGACCGCCGTCTGGTTGTCCGAGTGGACCTGGACCGCACGACCCCGTAGGTGGGGAGTCAGCTGAAAAAGGACCAACCGGATCGCTCTCAGCTCCAGGAGATTGATAGGCACATGGGCCTCCTGAGGACTCCATTGGCCCTGGAACTTCAGTGATTTCCAAAACCCTCCCCAACCGGTCAGACTGGCGTCCGTGGTGACAATCTCCCAGCGTGGAGGAAACTTGCCCACTAGAAGATTTCGAGTCCAACCACGAGAGGGACCGTCTGGCCAGAGGGGACAGAACGAATTCCTGCTCCAGGGACTCCTGTGTCCGATCCCAAACGGTCAAGAGATTCAACTGAAGAGGTCTCATGTGGAACTGGGCGAAGGGTACAGCCTCGAAGCAAGACACCATGAGGCCCACCAACTGCATCCCCAGACGGATGGATGGGTGTGGGCGTGACAATAAGGCCAGCGCCTGAAGACCCTCCACCTTCTGCTGAGGGAGGAACACCTTGACCTGAGCAGTGTCCAACGTCATGCCCAGGAAGGACCTCACCAAAGACGGAGTGATCGAAGACTTGAAATAATTGATCACCCAACTGAATGCCTCGAGAGTGGACAATACCTTCTGAGTGTCGCTCTCGGCCTGCTGAAGAGATTGAGCAGCAATCAACAAGTCGTCCAGGTAAGGAAGAATACGAATGCCCTGGCTCCTCAGAAGGGCCTTGACACCCGCCAGCACCTTGGTGAATACTCGAGGGGCCGAAGAGATTCCGTACGGCGCCGCCACAAACTGGTAGTGTTGATCCTCCAAGGCGAACCTCAAGAACTTCTGATGGCCCCAGAAAATAGGAACGTGCAGGTAGGCATCCTTGATGTCCACCGTGGTCATGAAGTAGCCGGGCCGAAGTGAACTCACCGCTGACCGTAAGGTCTCCATGCGGAAGTGCTTGAACCTGACAAACCTGTTGAGACACTTCAGGTTCAGGATAGGTCTCGGAGATCAGTCTTTCTTGGGCACCATGAAAAGATTGGAATAGAACCCTCGACCCCGTTCCTGATGAGGCACAGGACAAATCACTCCGGACGGCAGAAGTCGTTGGACAGCCAACCTTAGGCCCTGCGCCGTCAAGGGGTTCTGGGAAATCCAGGACCTACGAAATCTTGGGGGCAGCCAAGCTGCCAACTCTATCTTGTAGCCGGAGGAGGACACTACCTCCTGAATCCACCGGTCCAAGACGTCTCTAGATGTGAGCAAAAAGCAGAAGCCGTCCCCCCACCCGGAGGAAACACAGTAAAACGATATGGGACCAGCCTGAAAGACACAAGAGGGGCACACATGAGTGTCCCACAGTGCATGCACCACAATAAAATGCCATATATAATGCATAAAATATACATAAGATAATTAGACCGGACTCACGGACCAGCCACAGCGCATGCACCAGCGAGGGAAGGGCCCACGGCCGCCGTCCGCACAGCCTGGCAGCAGTCCCGGACACGGAGAGGGGAACAGGATGCGGCCACCAGATTAGAAGAGCTCCCACGCAGAGGATAAGATGGCGCCAGGCTCCGGAGCCAGCAGCACCTCGAGGGGCAGGCCGCGTCGCGATGACGCGTTCTGCACCCTGGAGACACACCGTTTTGGGATGCCCTGCTGTGAGAAACCCGCCAGATTGCCCATATTAACCCATGTCTTCCTGGTCCAACGGCAAGTGTACGAGTGTCAATGACTATGTAATTCAGGCAAACAGCTCTGATGTGCTTTAATGGGGAGCGAGTGCCCCCCAGCGGTGCACGTGTTTCTGTACAAGCTTATCTGAATGGCTGGAGAACAGCACGTACAGCCCGAGGATGGAGCCACTTGCTCTCCCCATTGTAAACAATCAGGGCTGTTTGCTGAATAACATAGCCACGGCAAATGGTTCTGATTGGACGAGAGCCCACACATGTGCAGTTGGACCAGGAAGAGGCGAGTTATTACGGGCGAATCTGGGGGTGGGTTTACACATTGGGGCATCCCAAAACAGGATGTCCTGGGGGGGGGGGGGGGGAGGCCAGTGGCCGGTGGCTCAGGGCTTTGCCGCTTTAAGTCACCACAGCCAACCAGTTATGGATTGCTAGGATGGTATGAAAAACAATAATATAAATGAGACAATGGTTTACCAGTTTCTTATTTAATACAGCTGCCTTGTCGATAAGCAACAATGAACGTTCCCCTGTGGGAATATAACAGACAGTCCGATCATACAGAACTGATGGTTCGGAGCAGGCACGGGAGCCCGCGCAGCAGCCAGGGGGCAGCACCAGTGATGGTCAGGCAGTGTCAGGATAGGAGCACCAAGTAGCATCAAACGAGGAGGAAGGATGGGGGAGGTCACTGGACAGTGCTGTACAGGTACATGGAGGTGAAGAGAAGGTTCCCAGTAAGACTTATCACCAAGAGCCAACGGAGCAGCGTCATCCCCCCAAAACCTGCAGACGGAAAGTAAAGAGGGGGTGAGAAAAACAGAAAAGAGTTCAACCCCCAAACAAATCCACCAGCAATCTTCAGCTTACAAGCAAATCCTAAGAAGGTTAAAAGGAGCCAGTAATTGCTGTCACCCAATCATATCCTCGCCCACCTACAGAGCTGTCTCGTGGCACCAGGAGACCCTATTCAGACACCCGTTTAAAGCAGATCTAAATCCTTTTTTGGGTCCACTGCTCATCCCCCCCCCCCCACTCTGCAGCCGAGCGCTGCTGTTGGCTTGGCAATGGCCCCATTTTCAAAGAAAAACAGGCTTTTCTACTGCCGAAGCCATGCTCTGCTGTGACGAGGTGCAGCCGGCTGCATCCCCGGCACGCTATTCAGGGATGCGGCGCCAGCAGAGATGGCTCAGGTCCCAAGGGGTTTCACACAGCAGGGACCACTATAATAGGGATCAAATTTCACTCCCCTTGGGTATGACCACTTCCACTAGAAACATGCCATCAGGCCACCTACTTAGAAACCATCTATACTCCAATGTGTGACTCTAAAACCTGCCCAACCTTGGGACCCTCACCTTTCCAGCTTGATGGGGAGTCCAAGAAGGCCGTGGTCGTGTCCACTTGGCAGCCTGAAGAGTGGGAGGAGCCATCTTCTTTTCTTGGTGGTGTATTGTTACTGCAGTCGCTTATGGCCTCAGACATCCCCTTTGCAGGTCCTGCACAAGAATATAATTTAGAACACATTGGCTGTAGACGCAGTAATGTCAATGAAGCTTCTTATTCACCCAGGGCAGGGTCCTTGAGTAATAAGTGATAGGAGGCCCTACAGCAGGGGTACTCAACCACTTCTTGTAAAGGTTCATTTAAAGGCATACAGTGAGGGGTGAAGGTCCGGGTGGAGGGCAGTCGCGGGAGGTGGATTGTTAGAAATCAGCACACTGGGTTAGGGCCTATAGATTCCCCAGGCAAAACTAAAAAAGGCTGCTCGCCCCCACTCCAAAAATCCTACAGGGCACTGGGAAAGAGCGGGGATCTTTTTTTTTTGGCCCCACAGTATTACATATTGAGTGCAGGACTGTCAGGGCAGGGGTCCGGTAATCTGGTGCCGAGGTCCGCATTCGGACCCAGGTCCGCCAGTTGAGTATCTCTGCCCTACAGTATGGGTGGGTCCCAGGGTGGCAAAGGGGTCCTTTGTGTTCTTTAAAGAAAGCATGTCTGATGCAGAGTGCCTTGTTGGGGCGGTGTGGCTTCACCATGTATCTGCAGATATATCCGACCAAACCTCTGTCTTTCCACATAGCTAGACATGCTTGATGCAGAGGTGGGGGGGTGACTAAAAATACAATTCTGTGAAACTCACCTGTAGAATTGTTTTTGTATACATCCAGTCCAGGCCGTCCCAATATCCCACGATTGGGGGTTCGCCTCTAGAGGGCGCTTGACTGCAAGATCAAAGATGTAGCTCCGCCTGGTCCCCTATAAAGGCAGCTGCCCCTCTATCATTCCCCAGTGGTTTAAAAGCAGTACTCAACAAAAAGAGGGCAGGCCGGGAGGCCTAAGAAACCATGTTACTTCACATAGCTTCAGCTTGTACTCTCTCTAAGCAAAAACTAGAAGAACCAGTGTCCTATGAACAAAAATGGTTGGATTGGACTGGATGTATACAAAAACAATTCTACAGGTGAGTTTCACAGAATTGTATTTTTCCCCTACATCCAGTCCAGGCCGTCCCAATATCTCATGATTGGGACATCCAAAAGCAGTGTCCATATGGGCGGGATCCCCAGTGCGGAACAGCATGTAGTTCATTTCACTACCGCCTGAAGCACCTTTCGGGCAAAAACAGCGTCAGCTGTGGCCCTGATATCCACCTTGTAAAACTTTGTAAAAGTATGAACTGAAGACCAAGTTGCGGCCTTACAAACTTGTTCCACCGATGCCTGGTGCTGAAAAGCCCAAGAGGCACCGATAGCTCTGGTGGAATGAGCTGTGATCCGAAAAGGGGGTTCCTTCCTCTTGGCAGAATATGCTTGCACCACCGCCTGTCTGATTCACTTACTGAGAGAGGACTTGGCTGGTGGCAATCCTTTCCTAGAACCCTCTGTTAGGACAAAGAGCAAATCCGATTTCCTGAAGGATTCAGTCGCAGCCAGGTAATACTTTATGGCTCTGACCACATCCAAAGCATGGAGGGTCCGTTCTTTGGAATTAGCTGGTGCTGGACACAAGGAAGGTAAGACAACTTCCTCATTAAGGTGAAAGGGAGAAACGACCTTAGGAAAAAAATCAGGTTTAAAGCGAAAAACCACCTTATCCCTGTGAAGCTCAAAGCGCAGCCAGCGATGCACCGAGGTGATCGCTACCAGAAAGACCACTTTGAGAGTCAACATAGAAAATGCAGCATCGCTCAATGGCTCGAAGGGAGGACCCTGGAGAGCAGATTAGGACTAAATTCAATGGACATGGGTAACTCCCTGGAAAAAAGTCTTGATCAACCTATGGTTGGCAATGGATCTCTGGAAAAAGATGGCTAAACCCGAGACCTGACCCTTGAGGGTGCTCAGCTGGAGACCCAAGTCTAAGCCGTGTTGTAAAAACTCCAGAATCCTAGAAATAAACTTTCAGCAAGGCAGGCTCTTGGCCTCGCACCAAGCAATATAGGCCCGCCAAACTCTGTAGTATATCATGAAGGAAGATGGTTGGTACCCCTTCCTGGGCTATCTTGCGCAGCACGCAGGAGCGGAAACGGAGGGAATGCATACAGAATTTTGAACTCCGTTCAAGGGATCGCCAGAGCGTCTGTTGCAATGGCCAGAGGATCTCTTGAGAGGGAGACGAACCTTGGAAGCTTGTGATTGTGTCTGGACGCAAACAGATCCACGTCCGGCTGACCCCAGCGAGGAGACAGAGCCTGAAAGGTCTCGCTGCTGAGGGACCAATCCCCCAGGCGCAAGGAACTCCTGCTCAGGAAGTCTGCCTCCTGGTTTTCCACCCCAGGGATGTAGACCGCCGAGATGCAGGGAACATTCTCCTCTGCCCAAGTCAGAATCTGTGTTACCTCCTTGAGAGATCTCTTGCTCCACCCGGCCTGGTGGATTATGTAGGCGACAGCAGTCTGATTGTCCGAGCGAACCTGAATTGCACGGCCTCTTAATTGGGGAGTCAAGCGTAAAAGAACCAACCGGATTGCTGTCAGCTCCAAGAGATTTATGGGTAAACGGTTCTCCCGCGGACCCCACTGACCCTGGATCTTCTGGGTCTACCAAACGCCTCCCCAGCCTGTCAGACTGGCATCCGTGGTAACTATCTCCCAACGGGGAGTCAGAAAGGACTTGCCCACCAGCAGGTTCCGGGAGTCCAATCACCACAAGAGGGACTGCCTGGCCAAGGGCGACAGCGAAAGGCCTTGTTCCAGGGACTCCTGCGTCCAATTCCAGCCGGTCAGCAGGTGCCATTGTAGAGGTCTAATGTGAAATTGGGCAAAGGGTACTGCCTCGAAGCATGACACCATTAGGCCCACCAATCTCATCCCCAGACGTACTGACGACTGCTGACAAGACAGCAAGGCCTGCACTTGCGTCTGGAGACCCAAAACCACCTGCTGCGGCAGAAAAGCCTTGACCTGAGCAGTGTCTATCAACATTCCCAGGAAGGATCTCACTGTTGAGGGAGTGATGAACGTAATTGACTACCCAACCGAAGGCTTCCAGGGTTGACAGCACCGTCCGAGTATCGCTCTCGGCCTGCTGAAGGGACCGGGCCGAAATCACCAAATCGTCCAGATAGGGTAACACACGAATACCCTGACTCCTCAGGATAGCCATGATACCCGCCAGCACCTTGGTGAACACACGGGGGGCTGAGTATATCCCGAATGGGAGAGTTACAAACTGGTAATGTTGATCCTCCAGCACAAACCTCAGGAACTTCTGATGTCCCTGAAAAATCGGGATGTGCAGATAAGCGTCCCTGATGTCCATGGTCATGAAGTCGCCGGGCCGAAGCGATCTCACCGCAAACCGCAATGTTTCCATGCGGAAATGTCTGACTCTTACAAACCTGTTGAGACCCTTCAGGTCCAGTCAGGCCCGTAGCGTTCCGTCCTTCTTGGGAACTGTGAACAGGATGGAGTAGAATCCCTGACCCTGTTCCTACCGGAGTACAGGGCAAATCACACCTATCTGCCAGAGGTGTTGAACAGCCGTTTTCAAAGCTTGAGCTTTTAGCAGGTTTAGAGATATCCTTGAACGGAGGAATTTTGAGGGTGGCCTGGCTGCCAGCTCTATCGTGTAACCCGAGGACACCACCTCCTGAATCCACCGATCCGAGACGTGACGTCTCCAGATCTGAGCAAACAGCAGAAGCCCTCCCCCCACCCGGATGGGTGAGGGCGCCCCCTCATGCCTAAGTGGGCTTGGCAGGGGGTTTGGACTTCGCTCCCCAGGAGGAGTTGGGTCGGCTGCGGGACCTACCCCTGCCCCAGGTAACTCTGCAGCCACCTGAAAACGAAGATCCTCTTCCTCCTCGAAAGGACCGATAAGAAGAGGGGTTCCGAAAGGACCGAGCAGGCTTCGTTCTCTGAGGGAGTCTACCATCCTTGACCAGAAGGTCCAGGCGCTCCCCAAACAGCTGACTTCCCACAAAAGGTAGACTTGTGAGGGACTTCTTGGCAGACGCATCAGCCGACCACTGCTTCAACCAGAGCGAGCGGTGTAGAGCAACAAGCAAGGTCGAAATTCTGGCGCCAAGCCTGACAACATCATCCATTTCAGTAACCACAAAGCCAATAAAATCCAAGCAAGCCTTGAGTTCCTTATACTCCTCAGCCCGCTTGCGAGCCTTAGCTCTAGCCACAAGGTGTCTCACCTTTCTCCTGTTGGCTAGTGAGACGATAGCCGAGGCACAAGCCGGGCGAAAGAGGGCACCAGCAAAGGTGAACACATGACAGACCAGCTGATCCATGCGCTTGTCTGCAGGGTCACATAAGGAAGCACTTTCAGGCAACGGCATAACAGTGGTATTGGACAAGCCTGACACGGGAGGATCCACCTTGGGAGGGTGACACCATAACCTAACCAATTCAACAGGAAAGCGGTACCGCCTATCCAGGCCCTTAGGGACCGACTGTAACCTGCTGGGCCTTTCCCATTTCTTAAGGATCATGTTAGAAAAGTGAGGCTGCTCCGGGAAGACCCGTCTTTGCCTCTCAGGCCGAAATAAATCACCCTGCTTCCTCTTAGCCGCTCTGGGAGGAACAATATGTAGGGTATCAAACACGGAAGAGAGCAAACTCTCCGTATCATCCGGGAGACAAGAATCCTCGTCCGAGGAGGAACAAGAGATACTGTCATCGCCAGCAGAATATTCCACCGTTGAGCGCGAATCATCTGGCAACTCACCTTCCTCCACAGAACCCAAGCAATCAAAAAGATCGTCATCCGAGTAAATCGGATTGCAGTTGCTTCCCCTTGACCTGCCCCATTTAAATCTCCCATGTCGGATGATAAGCATTATCAATGATTATATCACATGCTAAAATATGTGCGTTCCAAACCACCATTACTTATTGTTGCCTGCTTTTTTTCATTCTTTAACCTTGTAAATATTTCATTGTTGTTTTGGATCTGTTCTGTGTTTTTTTAAATCCCAGTTTAACTTGTTGATTTTATTGTTTTTATAATTAAACTGCTGTTGTCACATATTGAGGTGTTGGGTGGATTGTCACACAGAATATGATTAAGTTGACACTAGTTCTACTGATCTTCACAACTTTCACATCTATTCAGCTGAATCTAAGAAATGCTGTGTGTATAAAAGGGTATTAATGGTTTATATTGGGTGTATGGAGCCTGATGGATGCTCATCACATGACCTATCACAAGATTGGTGATTGACCAAGTGCTGGCATGACTGCACACATTTCACTTATTAATGTAAATATACTTCTCTCTATTCTTTGATCTCTACACATTTTCAACACAAACATCTTCTGTAAGTATTATAATGGTGTTGGGTTATAATATGAGCACGTCACCTTTTTCGGAGCACTCAACACAAATTTTTTTAAGTATTGTATTAATTTTCAATAAGCAAGTGTGGATACCACTGGACGTACAAAGTCTCTTCTTTCAGTCACCAGTTTAGATCTAAAGCTACATCCTCCCTCCCAACCCCTCATACTCTTCTGTACCTGGTTCAACTGATCAAACTGTGCCACAAAAGTGAAGGCCCCGCATGGCTTACATCGATCTAGCAATCCAGTGGGTGCCTCCAGCATACCATGCACACACCCAGCCTAAGCATACCTGAATGGCTGGTGAAACCAGTGGCTTTGTGAGGTGTATGCTAATAAATGCTCATCAAAGGCCTGCGGCATGTGATTGCTGATTCAAAGTAAAATGAGCAAACTAGGAGGTTTTACACAACTGTACTAAAACCTAGGGGATAATCCTGGGTTTTCATTTGCTTAAAAGGAAACTTCATTTTTTGATATTCTGACTTATTGTATTCCCCTTGGAATGTAGAATAAAGGCATCCGAGTAAATCGGCTCCAGATGCTGCTTCCTACTCGAGGCTTTCTTAGGAGCTGTCAACGAGATCTGCTTCTCGAGACTGGCCAGCCTATGCGCAAAATAGTATGAGACCCCTTGCTGGCTCCCTCTTCACTAGGGGCTGAATGCAGCAGCGGAGGGTCCGGAGAGGCCGATGGTAATACAGGGCTAGGGTCAGGGGCGACTGCCTGCTCATGGTTCAAAACAATGCCTCTGGCGCAAGTGGGACAAATAGTGCTGAATCCGCCCAGAGGATTCCTTCTGCACAAGGGGCAGAGCCTGTCCTGCCCAAATGGGGCCCCCGGCTCATTATCCCCTGATGCCTCCATTAAGATGATTAAGAATAGTAAAATTCAATAAGGCTACTACACGCTAACGGCCTAAGCCTAATAATCGATCCCTCTTATTAAAAAGGGGGACCGGGTGGAACCACAACCCTCAATCTTAGCCCACGATCTAAACAAAAAAAAAAGAAAAGCCCCTTGTCAGCCTTAACATAAAATACATATGGCAAATGAGCAACCATAATCAAAAGAGGGACTCACGACACCGCAAACCGACAGGAGAGATTACCGCAGTGTCCCCAGCACGTCAGAAGATGAAACGCCGCCCTCTTGAATCCTCTGTCATGGCGGCGGCTCCTTGGCAGGCGACGCCGAAGCATGCACAACCCCCCCCCCCCCCGTCTCTCAGAGAGAGAGTGCCAACGATCTTATGCAGCCAGACTGCAAGGTGAACAACTGGGGAATGATAGAGGGGCAGCTGCCTTTATAGGGGGCCAGGAGGACATCTTTGATCTTGCAGTCAAGCACCCTCTAGAGGCAAACCCCCAATCGTGAGATATTGGGACGGCCTGGACTGGATGTAGGGAAAAATAAAGGTAAAAAAAGAGTAACAACCCCAACTTGGAACAATCACCATAAAGAGGCAACCAAGAATAATGATAACAAGGGTGGGGTGAAGCAGGCTGTGCCATGCATAGTAAAAGCAATTCTACAGGTGAGTACTCACAGAATTGTCTTTTTCCTATTGCATGGCACGGCCTGCTTCAAGAGGTCCTTACGTATGGGACATCCAATAGCAGTGTCCGTAAGGTAGGGTGGGATCCCCAAAAGGTAACAGCAGGTAGTTCAAACCACTACCGCCTGAAGTACCTTGCGGCCAAAAGCAGCATCAGCTGAGGCCTTAACAACAACCTTGTAAAACTCGGAAAAGGTATGAACAGAAGACCAAGTCGCGGCCTTGTTCAACAGAAGCTTGGTGCTGAAAAGCCCAAGAAGCACCAATAGCAAGAGTGGAATGAGCAGTAATCCGGAAAGGAGGAGCCTTCCCTTTAGCAGAATAGGCCTGAACCACCGCCTGACGGATCCACTTGCTGATAGTGGATTTAGCCGGAGTCAAACCCTTCCTAGTGAGAACAAAAAGAGCATCAGATTTCCTGAAAGGCTCAGTAGCGACCAAATAAAACTTCAGAGCCCTGACCACATCCAAAGAATGCAGTGTCCGCTCCTTGGAATTAGCAGGATTAGGACACAATGAAGGCAAAACAATGTCCTGATTGAGATGAAAGGCAGACACGACCTTAGGCAAGAAATCCGGCTTAAGCCGAAACACCACCTTATCCTGATGCCGCTCAAAATAAGGAGGTTTGATGGAAAGCGCCGCCAGTTCAGAAACTTGCCTGACAGAAGTGATAGCCACCAAAAAGGCTACCTTAAGAGTCAGAATGGGCAAGGCAGCCCCACGAATAGGCTCAAAGGGAGGATCCTGCAGAGCAGACAACACCAGATTCAAGTCCCAGACTGGTAACATAGGCTTACGAGGTGGAGGCACATGAGTAACACCCTGGAAAATACCATTTTGTGAATACTCACCTTGTAAAATGGGTATTATAAGTATGTCACACACCCCGCTTCAAGATATTCATAACGTGTGGGGTATACACTGACCTGAAGAGGGCGATCTGCAGAGATGATTGGAGGAAAGAAAGCCCCTCCCAGTCCATAAATACCTGGGACCTCCCACTCATTACCCAGTATAAAGAAAGCAGTAAGGTAAGGGACCAGGAAGAGCCAAATATAAGTCATAACAACGCAAAGTTCACAAAATGAAGGATCCAGAATACAAAAGGGCGGGTTGAAGCGGGGTGTGTGACATACTTATAATACCCATTTTACAAGGTGAGTATTCACAAAATGGTATTATTCTAAGTATGTCACACACCCCGCTTCAAGATATTCATAACGTGTGGGACATCCAATAGCAGTGTCCATAAAGGGTGGGGATCCAAAACAAGGCATAAAGCACAACTTAAACTACTGCAGCCTGCAGAACTTTGCGGCCAAAAACAGCATCCACTGAGGCCCGAACATCAACCTTGTAAAACTTTGAAAAAGTGTGAACAGAAGACCAGGTAGCAGCCTTGCAAACTTGCTCAACCGAGGCCTGGTGCTGAAAAGCCCAGGAAGCCCCAACCGCACGAGTAGAATGAGCTGTAACACGAAAAGGAGGATCTCTCCCCTTAGCAGAATAGGCCCCGACAATGGCCTGACGAATCCACCTGCTGATGGTAGACTTTGTGGGTGCTAGACCCTTCTTGGGCCCAAATGGCACCACGAAAAATGCATCAGTCTTGCGAAAGGCAGAAGTTACCACCAAATAGTACTTCACAACACGAACCACGTCCAAAGAATGCAGGGCCCTCTCCTTGTCATTGCTGGGATTAGGACAGAGGGCAGAACAATATCCTGATTTAAATGAAAGGACGAAACCACCTTAGGAAGGAAATCCGTCTTAAAACGGAAAACCACTTTGTCCTGATGTCTTTCAAAATACGGAGCATGAATAGATAGAGCCGCCAATTCAGAAACACGTCTAACAGAAGTGATAGCTACCAAAAAGGCTACCTTCTGTGTAAGGGAAAACAAAGGAATATCATGCAAAGGCTCAAAGGGGGGACCCTGGAGAGCAGAAAGAACCAAATTCAAATCCCAAACTGGAATCATAGGCTTCCTAGGAGGCCGCACATGTGTAACCCCCTGGAAAAAAATCTTAACCAAAGGATGAAGCGCAAAAGACTTTTGGAAAAACACCGCCAGGGCAGACACCTGTCCCTTCAGAGTACTGAGCTGGAGGCCCCAGGTCCAGACCATGTTGCAAAAACTCCAAAATTCTAGAAATAGAGAATTCCCTACAAGGGAAAGACCTAGATTCACACCAGTCAATATAAGACCTCCAAGTCCTATAATACACAGACGATGAGGACCTTTTCCTAGCACTAATAAGAGTCCGAATCACAGCATCCGAAAGACCTTCCTCCTTCAAGATGGAGGTTTCAGCAGCCACGCCGTCAAAGCCAGCGTTGGTAAATTGGGGTAACGAAGAAGACCCTGTGTAAGTAGATCTGGCAGCAGGGGCAGAACGAACTGATCTTCTGCCAACCTTACCACGTCTGCGAACCAGACCTGTCTTGGCCACCTTGGAGACACCAGGATTGCTGTTGCTCTCTCCAGAACAAGCTTGCGCACTACTCTGGCCACCATGGGAAATGGAGGGAACAGGTACAGAAACCCCAGATCCCTCCAGTTCAGAGACATGGCATCCGTTGCGAGAGCCAGAGGGTCCTTCGCCAGAGACACAAATACCGGAAGTTTGTGATTGTGACGGGAGGCAAATAGATCCACCGCCGGTGACCCCCATCTGTGACAAATTGAGTGAAACACCTTGGGATTGAGAGACCATTCCCCCTCGCGGACTGACATTCTGCTCAGAGAGCCCGCCTCCATGTTCTCCACTCCCGGGATGTAAACTGCCGAGATGCACGGGACATGGCTCTCCGCCCAGTCCAGAATCAGAGACACTTCCTTGAGAGCATTCATGCTGCGGGTCCCTCCCTGGTGATTGATGTAGGCCACCGCCGTCCGATTGTCCGACCTGACCTGGACCGGCAAGCCTCGCAGTTGATGAGTCAAATGACAAAGAACCAACCTGATGGCCCTTAATTCCAGAACATTTATATGCTTGTGAGTTTCCAGGGGACCCCACAAACCCTGAACTTGCAGATCCTTCCAAAAGCCCCCCCATCCTGAGAGGCTGGCATCCGTGGTGACTATCTCCCACTGAGGAGTCCGAAAGGATCTGCCCCTCAGCAGGTTGGTTGAGTTCAGCCACCACCGAAGCGAGCGGCGGACCCGGGGGGACATTTGAAAGGATTGATCCAGCGACTGAGGAGACCTGTTCCAGACCGACAACAGATGGAGCTGTAGTGTCCTTGTGTGAAACTGAGCAAAGGGGACTGCCTCGAAGGAGGCCACCATCAAACCCACTAGTCTCATCCCTAGTCGGATGGACGGTCGAGGAATAGACATGAGTGACTGAACCAACTCCTGAATCAGAAGAACCTTGGGCTGAGGAAGAAACACTCTGGCCTGATCTGCATCCAGAGACATTCCCAGAAAAGATACTGTCCTGGACGGGTGGAGTGAGGACTTGGGGTAGTTGATCACCCAGCCGAACCTCTCCAGAGTGGATATCACCGTCCTGGTGTCCAATTCTGCCTGGCTGAATGACGGTGCCATGATGAGAAGGTCGTCCAGATACGGCACTATGCGAATCCCCTGCGCTCCGAGGAGAGCCATCACCCCAGCAAGCACCTTGGTGAAAACTCTTGGAGCTGTGGTGAGACCGAAGGGAAGAGCCACAAACTGAAAGTGCCGATCCTCCACCGTGAACCTGAGAAACTTCTGGTGCGCGGGAAAAATGGGAACATGGAGGTAAGCATCCTGGATGTCTATGGACGTCATGAAGTCCCCCTGACGAAGAGACTGAATAGCCGAACGTAACGTTTCCATGCCAAATTTTCGCAGCCTTACAAACCTGTTGAGAATCTTTAGGTCGAGTATGGGCCGGACGGAGCCATCCTTCTTGGGGACCGTGAACAGATTTGAGTAAAAACCCCCGGTCTAATGGGGGTACTGGGCAAATGACTGCCATTTCCAGAAGACTTGATACCGCCGCCCGGAGCTGCTGCGCAGCCGGTGAATCCGGAGACACCCGAGTCCTGAAGAAACGCGGGGGGGGGGGGGGGGGGGGGGGGGGAGGGACTCGAACTCCAGCTTGTAGCCGGAAGACACCACTTCCCGGATCCATTTGTCGGAAACCTCCTGATTCCAGACCTGGGAGAAGTGTTGCAGCCGTCCCCCCACCCGCACGGGTGAGGGCGCCCCCTCATTGTTGAGCGGGCTTGGCCGCGGGTTTGGGTTTTGAGCCCCAATTGTATCCTGAACGGGCATGTCCTCTGCCCCTATTCCAGGAATCTCCTCTTGTAGAAGGGAAAGCGAAACCTCTTCCCGCTCTAGATCCCCGAAATAAAGGGGTGAAGGAAACCGCTCCTCGAAAGGGGCGTCGTTGCTTCTTGCGTTGAGGTAGCCTTCCGCCCTTGGCCACAGCGTCCAATTTGTCTCCAAAGAGCCGTAACCCAACAAAGGGAAGAGCCGTAAGTGACTTCTTTGACCCAAAATCAGCCGCCCACTGGCGTAACCAAATTGAACGCCTGATAGTAACCATTAGAGCAGAGGCTCTACTACTCATCATCAAAGAATCATCCAAAGCGGCTACTATGAAGGACAAAAATACCTCACATTGTTTTAGATCACGAAATTCATCACTGTCCGGATTCAAACCGGAGGAGGATAACAAATTCCTGACCACCTTTCTGGTAGCCACCGCCAACAGCGATGAGGCACAAACAGGCCGTATGGCTGCCCCAATACTGGCAAAACCATGACAAGCCATCTGGTCAATGCGTCTATCCCCACCATCTTTAAGAGAGGAACAATCAGGGCTATTCAACACGGCTGAGTTGGATAACCCTAAAATTGGGGCGTCCACCTCGGGGGGGGGGGGGGGGGGGGGACGCCCAGCGCTTAACCGTATCCACTGGGAAAGGATATCTTTTATCCCAACTCTGAGGAATGCCTGGGAGCCGGGCAGGCCGATCCCATTCCTTAGAAATAATATTATCAAAATGCTTTTGATTAGGAAATTCCAAGCGCGGCCTGGATTCGTCATAAAACTCACCTTGCTGTTGAGGAACCTCCGCCGGAGGCGAGATAGCCAGAACCTCAAACATCTGAGTCAGAACATTAGGAGTGTCCAAGGAAATCCCTGACCTCCGATCGGAATCAGCGCCAACAATTTGCTGATCATCAGAAATATCTGAATCCTCGCATAACTCCCCTTCTTCAAGAGGGGAATAATCTGACCAATCCAGGCCATCCGCATCATCATCATATTCAAAATGATTAGCCAGCGATAAATGCTTCCTCTTAGCCGGTGCTTTCTTGGCAACCGCAGAAGAAATAAACTTTTCAATACTGGCCAATCTGGCACATACATCAGATTGCGACTGCCCCCCCGTGACAACATCACACGGGGCACGGGTCAAAAAGGGAGGGGGAGAGGATGAGGCCGGCGGCGCTGACCCAGAAGCCTGGGGTCCTGACTGCCGTGTAATAGTCTGCTGTGCACATGATATACATAGGAAAAAATCATCCCGTTAGGGATACCCCACAGCCCATGCGGGATTGTCCAGAGGGAAGCCCGGAATCCAGTGATGCCTCCATAAGGTGAACTGGAGTAAGTCGCTATGAGTGAGGGAATTACGCTATTAAGCAACCCGGGATGCCCTTATAGTGTCCAAGTGGGAGGATTTGTAAAAATAATAGTAAAAGTACCCAGGTACCCTAGGACCGGGAGAAGCCTAAAAACCCCTGAAGATTCAGCCTAAAAGACACAGAAAGATAGTATGAGTCTCAAATCCTTATATATATTGTATATATATGTATAAGTATAATCAAGTGTGTAAATAAAAAAGGGCCCTCAGGGCCACTCACGGAACCTGCAGGTGTCAGAAGCGCTGCGTCCTCTGCCTGAGGTAACTCAGAGCAGAGCGGGAGACTAAGTAGGGGGGCGTGGTCAGCGCGGACCGTGCGCTGAAAGGCTCCGCCCCCCCTCGCAAACGGGCATGAGGAACAAGTTCCTCAGCAGTGCCAGTGACTAGAGGGGGCCGCGAGTCCGGTCCCGCCCCCACAGCTAAATCATGAGGGAAAGCTCCCCTCCATTGTGTAAACGCGCGCGCCGGTGCCGCAGGGACCCGCGGCACCGGGCGCATAATAAAGAACAGCCGGTAGCGGCCCGCAATGCATGCGGAGCCGCTCACCGCTCGAGCCATGCTACAATATTTCAGAACATAAAGGGCGCGGTCCGCGGCCTCACGCAGAAGGCCCGGCCCCGCCCCCAAGCGGAAGAGCGTGAGGGGAGAAATCTCCCCTCAGCTCTTCTGAGGTAAAAACCAGCACCGCGGCTGCAATGGCGGCCGCGGTGTCTGGCAAGGAAAAAAAGTATGACAGAAAAATGACTCATTCATACCACAGACAACATTAAACAATGCACACATAAATAGAAGGATTACTTCTAGACGCCCTACGTCATGTAAAACACCAAAATCAGAAGATAGGGCCCCCAAACAAGATAATAATGTGGGGAAAGGCCAATTAGGGGAAAACATTTTTCTCATGGACAGGGCATCCCAAACCGGGGTCACCAACCCGGTATAACCGCCTACCCTCTTAATAGGGTCTCGCGGCGGAGCATAGCTCCTGAGCACCTGTAGTGCTAATATACCCTCGCTCGGACAGCAGTCAAGACTGGGAGGCATTTATATATATATATATATATATATATATATATATATATATATATATAGTATTCATAGGAAATAAAGAGTCCGAACGGAAATAAAAAGTATTGGCCGGGGGTAGACCCGGCTACCTTAAAATTCCCCTGTGCAAGGAGGAGACATCATCTGCTGCTTGCTCGCCGTCTGCAGAGATGAAGACTGGGTAATGAGTGGGAGGTCCCAGGTATTTATGGACTGGGAGGTGCTTTCTTTCCTCCAATCATCTCTGCAGATCGCCCTCTTCAGGTCAGTATATACCCCACACGTTATGAATATCTTGAAGCGGGGTGTGTGACATACTTAGAATAAAGGTTTTAACCAACTGGTGGTTGGCAAAGGATATTTGGAAAAAAATTGCCAGAGCTGAAACATGGCCCTTGAGGGTACTCAGTTGAAGGCCGGAATCCAAACAATGTTTCAAAAATTCCAAAATCCTGGGGATGGAAAAAACCCGACAGGGAAGAGACTTGGACTCACACCAGGCAATGTAAGCATGCCAGACCCTGTAATAGATAAAGGACAAGGACTTCTTCCTAGCCCGAATCATAGTATCAACAACAGAGGCAGGCAACCCCTTATCCATCAAGATGGAGGTTTCAGCAGCCAAGCCGTTAAAGCCAGCGTTTGTAAATTGGGATGGCGTAGCTGCTCCTGAGTAAGAAGATCTGGATCCATGGGCAAGACGTACTGATCTACTGCCAACTGCACGACATCTGCGAACCACACCCTTCTTGGCCAAAATGGTCTGAGCAGTTGCCACTCCCCTTTTGTCCACTTTGAATGTGTGCAATTTGTGGGGTCTAGGCTGTATTGCAAGGTCTTGACCCTTCCACCCCATGGCTTGCACATGAGGTTTAGGGCAACCTCAGGTAAGCTGCTCCCATTTTATCTCTTGCATTGTATGTCCCAAGTGGGGCTCTCATAGATTAGAGTTAGGACTGCACCCATAGAGGCACCTTGGCGTGGTGGTACAGCTTAGCATACTTCTGCAGATGTGTGTGACCGAGCCTCTGTTTTTACCAGATTTAGAGACAGATTATAGGTTGGTCTGCAAGCCAACAGGCTTGAGTGCTGCGGCTCCTTTAAGTCTTTAGTATCTTGCACATGACCCTGCCCAGCAGAGGGAACGGAGGGAACACAGAGAAGCCAAAACTCCGTCCAAGGCATTGCCAGTGCGAAGGCCAGAGGATCCTGTGACAGGGAGACAAACTTGGGAAGTTTGTGATTGTGACGGGACGCAGACAGGTCCACATCTGGCTGACCCCAGCGGTGACACAGGGAGAGAAACACCTGGTTGTTGAGGGACCAATCCCCCCAGACGAGACGTCTCCCTGCTCAGGGAGTCCGCCACCTGGTTCTCCACCCCTAGAATGTAGACCGCTGAGATGCAGGGAACATTCTGCTCCGCCCGAGACAGTATCAGGGACACTTCCTTGAAGGCTCGCTTGCTCCGAGTCCCTCCCTGATGGTTGATGTAGGCAACTGCCGTCTGGTTGTCTGAGCGAAACTGAATAGCCCGACCCCGAAGGCGTGTGGTCAGCTGAGAAAAAACCAACCTGATTGCCCTCAGTTCCAGTACATTGATGGGAGCATGGGCCTCCTGGGGGCCCCACCGACCCTGGAACTTCAGAGACTTCCAAAAGTCCACCCAGCCTGTCAGACTGGCATCTGTGGTGACCGTCTCCCAGCATGGGGGTAGATAAGTCCTGCCCACCATTAGGTTCCTTGAGTCCAGCCACCACGAAAGGGACTGCCTGGCCAGAAGAGACAGAGCAAATTCCTGATCCAGGGACGCAGGGTCCCGATCCCAGATTGACAAGAGGTGCAACTGAAGAGGTCTTATGTGAAACTGAGCAAAGGGGACCGCTTCGAAGCAGGACACCATCAGGCCCACCAACTGCATCCCCAGGACACAAGAGCAGAGCCCGTGCCTGCTTCCGAAGGCCCTCCACCTTCTGCTGAGGAAGGAACACCTTGACCTGAGAGGTATCCAGTGTCATGCCCAGAAAGGACCTCACCAAGGACGGGGACAGTGAAGACTTGGGATAGTTGACCACCCAGCCGAAGGACTCCAGAGTAGATGTCACCACCCGGGTGTCCTGCTCGGCCTGATGAAAGGACTGGGCCACAATAAGGATGTCGTCCAGGTAAGGAAGGACGCGAATGCCATGGTTCCGTAGCAGAGCCATCACCCCCGCCAGCACCTTGGTGAACACCCGAGGCGCCGAGGTGATACCAAAGGGTAAAGTTACAAACTGGTAATGCTGATCCTCCAGCGCGAACCTCAGAATCTGATGACCTGGGAAGATAGGCACATGAAGATAAGCATCCTTGATGTCCACGTTGGTCATGAAGTCGCCTGGGCGAAGGGTATTGATTGCCGAGCGTAGCGTCTCCATGCGAAAATGCTTGAATCTGAAAAAACTTGTTGAGGCCCTTCAAGTCCAGGATGGGCCTCAGAGAGCCGTCCTTTTTTGGGGGGTGAAAAGATTGGAATAGTACCCCTGACCCTTTTCTCGAGGAGGCACCAGACAAATGACTCCTGACTCCAGCAGGCATTGAATCGCCGAAAGCAACCCTGGAGCTGACAGGGGGTTTAAAGACATCTGGGATCTGATGAATCTTGAGGGGGGCCAGGCTGCAAACTATCTTGTAACCGGAGGACACCACCTCCTGAATCCACCAGTCTGAGACGTGGAGCCTGCAGACGTGAGCAAAGAGCCGAAGCCGTCCCCCCAACCGAATTGGTGAGGGCGCCCCCTCATGCCTGAGGGGCCTTGGGAGGGGGGTTGGGCTTGGAACCCCAGGAGAGAGCGGGACAACCACGGGATCTGCCACGGCCCCAAGAATCTCTCCAGCTACCTGAGAAGAGGGAGCCACGACCTCCTCTGGAAGTACGAAGGGAGGTGAGGGAGACAGAGGTCCCCCGAAAGGGCTGGGGCTGCCTCCTACGCTGAGGCAGTCTGCCATCCTTGGCTAAAACTTCAAGCCGCAGCCCTGCAAAGGGGAGCCCAGTGAGAGCCTTCTTAGCAGCAATGTCAGCTGCCCACTGACACAACCAAACAGAGCGGCGCATAGCCACCAAATAAGCAGAGGCCCTACCGCCCAGTCTCACAGCATCATCCATGGCAGTAAGGATAAATGCAACAAAATCAGAGCAAAGCAAGAGGGCCCTATAATCCTCCCTCCTCCTACCAGCCATAGCGCCATCACAAAGACGCTTGAGCAGTTTCTTAAGGGCAATAGCTGTAATGGCAGCAGCACAGGCCGGGCGCAGTCCAGCCCCCACACAAGTAAAAGCATGGCAGGCCAGCTGATCCATGCGCCGGTCCTCGCTGTCCCTCAGAGTGGTAGTGTCAGGGGAAGGCATGACCGAGGTATTGGACAGACCTAGCACGGGAGTGTCCACCTCAGGGGGACATGACCACCGCTTTACTAGATCAGCAGGAAAGGGATATCTCCTATCCAAGCCTCTGGGCACAGCGGGCAGCCTGTTGGGACGTTCCCACTCCTTAAGCACCATAGTAGTGAAATGTCCCTGCTCAGGGAACTCAAGATGCTGTTTATCAGGGCGAAAGAGCTCACCCTGCTTTTTCTTAGCCACCTCAGGGGGAGCAATGTGCAAAATTTCAAAAATGTGAGACAGTAGATTATTAGTGTCCTCAGGGTACCATGATTCCTCCCCGGACACAGACCCAGGGTCACTATCGCAACCCTCCTGCTGGTCCCCAGAGGAGTCAGAGTCCTGGAACAGTTCCACTTCCTCTAGGGAATAACGTCCATCAGTGGCATCAAACTCCTCATACAACCCTGTGGAGCGTGAGGGAGTGGAAGTCAGGTGCCGCTTCTTGCCAGAGGCCTTCCTAGGAACAGGCCCGGCAAGCTGCCTCTCAAGGTTGGCCACACGAAGTGCCAGATCAGACTGTGACCCCCTGCTATTATCCCCCTCACTGGGAGCTAATTGCAGGAGTGGGGGGGTAGGCACCCCGAAGGGGGCGCAGAGCTGGAAAACTATGCAGGCAGAACCAGATTGGAGCGCAAGGACACTTTGGGCGCACGGCACGCACACCCTGACACTGTCACTCACAGGGGATACCCCACACATGGCACACAGCCGGGATTGCCCCGAAGGACCCCTAAGCACGCCCAGAAGCCTCCATATGGTGATTAACACAGGCGCAATAGGCCAGCACTGGGTAAAGGCTAATACAAAAGCCACCCGGGATGCCCTCCCACGGGATGCCCCCAGAAGTCAGTAAAAGTGGGGGGTGAGGAAGGAGTAGAGCCGGGAGAAACCACAACCCACTGGTATCCCCCCTGGAAAGACATAAGCCAAGACGACACATGAGCATCCCGCAGCACATGCCCCACAAGACCAATAAAAAAAAACCCCAAGGGGGACTCACGGACCAAGGAAATCGCAGAATCATCAAGCCTCAGACCGCTGGATGAAGCGACACACAGGAGGACTCCGCAGCCAGAAAGGGAGAAAACCAGATGCGCAGCTAATCCAAAATGGCGCCGGCAGAGGAACCTCGAGGGGCGGGCCGCGGGGGGACGAAGCCTCCCCCTGCGAAGAGCGCAAAGACGCTGCCCACGTGACCCCGCCGGCGCCATGACTAAGCAAAAACGCCACAGGTTATAGCCCCATCCGCCGCGGAGCACAGTACAAAGCGGCGTGGCGGCTAAAAAACACCAAAAAACACACTGTAAGCAGCAAAATACACCACAACTAACACCACTCGTCGCTACCATACGCCCCCCCCCCCCCCCGAACAAAAGTCAGAGGGGGGTGTGTGGGGGGACGAAAGACAGCGGCGAGTATCCGGGCCGGGGGGGGGGGGACCCCTGAAGGAAAGAAGGGAACACCGTCCCCAAAACACTCACCCCTCAGAAGCCAGGACAGGAACTCCGCATCCCTAGTAGGCTCACCATAAAGCCTATGGCCGGCTACCCTTTGTGGAACAGGGTCTGCGGCTAGGAGCAGAGCTCCTGGAGCACTTGACCCTAGTGCTCTTCTACCCTCACCCGATCTGTCAGCCAAGGCTGGGAGGCAGAGAGGGTCCGGAAACGAGTGGAAATAGACTTGCAGGGCCACAGGCTTGGTTGCCCCGCTCACCTGCACACAGAGAGAGAGACATCTATCTTCGCAGTTTCACTGCAGAGGAAACACTGGGAACTCTATGGTTAATCCCGTTTTTATAGGGGGCCGGGAGATGCCACAGCTCTTCTGCAGTACACTGCGCCACCTTGTGGCGGAATATCCCATACATAAGGACTGTGCCGTGCAATAGGAAAAATACAATTCTGTGATTACTCACCTGTAGAATTGATATTATGAGTGCACATCCCGTCCCGTTCCGAAAGATATCCTTATACATGGGTTATTCATCTTCAGAGGTCACGTGACTGCAGAGCAGAAAAAGTGGCCCCTCCCGGCCTATATATACCAAGGCACCTCCCACAGAACCCCAGTATTTAAAAAGCAGTTAACAGAAGCCGGGAGAAATAATCAACAATCACCATAAAGAGGTAACAAGAACAACAAGGGTGGGGCGGAACGGGACGGGATGTACACTCATAATATCAATTCTACAGGTGAGTAATCACAGAATTGTATTATTCTTAGTGTACATCCCGTCCCGTTCCGAAAGATATCCTTACACATGGGACATCCAATAGCAGTGTCTGTAAGGTAGGATGGGATCCCCAAAAGTAACAGCAGACAGTCTAAACCACTGCCGCCTGCAGAAATTTGTGGCCAAAAGCAGCATCAGCTGAGGCCTTAACATCAACCTTGTAAAACTTAGAAAAAGTATGAACAGAAGACCATGTTGCGGCCTTGCAAACTTGTTCAACAGAAGCTTGGTGCTGAAAAGCCCAAGATGCTCCAATAGCACGAATAGAAAGAGCAGTAAGACGGAAAGGGGGTTTCTTCAGCTTAGCAGAATAGGCCTGAATCACGGCCTGACGGATCCACTTGCCGATAGTGGTTTTAGCAGGAGCCTGGCCCTTCTTAGGACCAGACGGAACCACAAAGAAAGCATCAGTCTTCCTGAAGGGTTCAGTAGCCACCAAATAGAATTTCACAGCCCTAACAACATCAAGAGAGTGTAACACCCTTTCCTTGGGGTTACTAGGGTTAGGGCACAAAGAAGGCAACACAATGTCCTGATTGAGACAAAAAGCAGAAAGTCAGGTTTAAAGCGAAACACCACCTTGTCCTGGTGTCTTTCAAAATAAGGAGGCTTGATGGAAAGTGCCGCCAATTCAGAAACACGCCTGACTGAGGTAATAGCCACCAAAATAGCTACCTTGACAGTGAGAGTGGATAAAGCCGCCTCCTGCAAGGGTTCAAAGGGAGACCCTTGCATGGCAGACAAAACCAGGTTCAAATCCCAAACAGGTAACATGGGCTTGCGCGGAGGACGCAAATGAGTAACACCTTGAAAAAGTCTTAACCAGATGATGCTGAGCAAAAGATCTCTGAAAGAAAACAGCCAGAGCAGAAACATGACCTTTCAGAGTACTAAGCTGAAAACCCATGTCCAAGCCATTTTGTAAGAATTCCAATATCCTAGGAATAAAGAACACTCGACATGGAAGTGACCTAGACTCACACCAGTCAATGTAAACACGCCAAACCCTGTAGTCAATGGTAGAGGAAGACTTCTTCCTAGCTCTGATCATGGTATTAACTACAGAGGCCGGCAATCCCTCTTCCATCAAGATGGAGGTTTCAGCAGCCAGGCCGTCAAAGCCAGCGTTTGTAATTTGGGGTGACGGAGCCGCCCCTGAGTGAGCAGGTCTGGCCCAAGGGGCAGGACAAACTGATCTACTGCCAACTGTACGATATCTGCGAACCAAATTCTTCTTGGCCAACACGGGGCCACCAGAATGGCTGGCACTCCCTCCTGGGCTATTTTGCACAGCACCTTGCCCAGCAGAGGAAACAGAGAAAAAACATAAAGGAGCTGAAAGCTCTCCCATGACATTGCCAGAGCATCCACTGACAGGGCCAGTGGATCCTGTGACAGGGATACAAAGGTTGGAAGCTTGTGATTGTGGCGTGACGCAAAGAGATCCACATCCGGCTGGCCCCAACGGAGACACAGAGAGTGAAACACCCTGTTGCTGAGGGACCACTCGCCCATGCGAGAGGCCCCCCTGCTCAGAGAGTCTGCTTCCAGATTCTCCACTCCCGGAATGTACACCGCTGATATGCAGGGAACATTGTCCTCTGCCCAGGACAGAATCAGGGATACTTCCTTGAGAGTCCTCTTGCTCCTGGTTCCTCCCGGATGATTGATGTAAGCAACCACTGTCTTGTTGTCTGAGCGGATCTGAACCGCCAGACCCCGAAGGTGCATGGTCAGCTGGTAAAGCGCTAACCCTCACTGCCCTCAGTTCCAGAATGTTGATTGGGGCATGGGCCTCCTGATGACCACCGCCCCTGGAATTTCAGGGACCTCCAAAAGCCCCCCCAACCTGTCAGGCTGACATCCGTGGTGACCACCTCCCAGCAGGGAGTCAGAAAGGATCTGCCCACTAGCAGATTCCTTGAGTCGAACCACCATGACAGAGACCTCCTGACCAGAGGTGACAGAACAAATACCTGATCCAGGGACCCAGGGTCCCGATCCCATACTGACAAGAGAAGAACATGGAGAGGCCTCATGTGAAACTGAGCGTAAGGGACAGCCTCGAAGCTGGACACCATCAGACCCACCAACTGCATTGCCTGTCTGATGGACGGATGAGGGCAAGACAGAAGGAGCTGTGTTTGTGCCTGAAGACCCTCTATCTTCAGCTGAGGGAGAAAGACCTTGACCTGAGAGGTATCCAGAGTCATGCCTAGAAAAAGCTGTACTCTGGAAGGAGACAGGGAAGATTGATCACCCAACCAAACATTTCCAGAGTGGATACCACCTTCTGAACATCCAACTCTGCTTGTTGCAAAGTTTGGGAAACTACAAGAATGTCATCCAGATAAGGAAGAATGCGAATACCCTGAGATCTCAACAGAGCCATAACTCCTGCCAGCACCTTGGTAAACACCCTGGGCGCCAAGGTAAGACCGAATGGCAGAGCCACAAACTGGTAATGCGGATCTTCCACTGCGAACCTGGGAAATTTTTGATGGCCTGCAAAAATTGGCACATGAAGGTAAGCATCCTTGATGTCTATAGAGGCCAGGAAGTCCCCTGAACGAAGGGAATGTATGGCAGAACGCAGAGTCTCCATGCGAAAGTGCCTGAATCTGACAAATTTGTTGAGGAGCTTTAAATCCAGGATAGGCCTGACTGATCCATCCTTTTTTGGAACAGTGAAAAGATTGGAATAATAGCCCCTGCCCCTTTCCTGCAGAGGGACCGGGCAAATGACCCCCAATTCCAGTAGATTTTGGACAGCCAAGCACAGACACTGAGCTTACAGAGGGTCCTGAGCCATCCGTGAATATGTGAATCTTGGGGGCGGCCAGGCTATAAACTCTATCTTGTAACCGGAGGAGACTACCTCCTGAATCCACCGGTCTGAGACAAGACATCTCCAGATGTGAGCAAAAAAACGAAGCCGTCCCCCCACCCGGATGGGAGAGGGCGTCCCTTCATGCCTGCGGAGGTTTGGGAGAGGTTTTGGCTTAGCACCCCAGGAAGGACCAGGTCTACCACGTCCTCTGCCCCAGGACTCACCACGGCCTCCCACGGGTGGAGTTCCCCTTCCTCTTCTGGGGGAATAAAAGGGGGAAAGATCAACCCTGGACCCCCGAAAGGGCCTGAGTGGCTTCTTGCGCTGAGGCAGCTTACCTTCCTTGGCAAACAGATCCAGACGTTCTCCAAAAAAGCGTAGACCTTTAAAAGGGGCCCCCATAAGAGCCTTCTTAGCAGCAATATCAGCCATCCATTGGCGCAGCCAAACAGAGCGGCGTAAAGCAACCAGCAGGGCAGAGGTTCTGGCACACATTCTAATGGCATCCTCTAGGGCAGCAAAGACATAAGAAGTAAATTCCTCACAATACATAAGCCAGTTAAAAACATCTCTGCCCAAAGCCGCAGAACCACCTTCTAAGGCACTCCTGATCAATCTTCTGATAGCCACAGTAGTAATAGCAGATGCACACACCAGACGCAGCGCAGTCCCCGCACAGGCCAAACCATGTGTAGCCAGTTGATCAATGCGCCGGTCTTCCACATTCTTTAAGGTGGTAGTATCAGGTGAGTGCAGCACAGAGGTACGAGTCCCAGAATTGGTGCCCCGACCTCAGGTGGGGTACACCATAATTTAGCGGTATCCATGGGAAATGGATACCTCTTGTCCCAGCTTTTAGGTACACCTGGAAACCTACTGGGTTTTTCCCATTCATGTAAAATGAGATTATTAAAATGAGCCTGAGCCGGGAATTCCCAGCGTGGTTTAGCAGCACAAAATAATTCTCCCTGCTGCTGTGGGGGAGCAACAGGGGGAGCAATTTCAAGCACCTCAAATAAATGGGCAAGAAGCCTGTCAGTATCAGCTGCATCCCGAGGCTTGGACCCAGACCTTGGCTCATCAAAATACCTATTCTGATCCTCAGATTCAGACCCAGAAAAGAATTCCCCCTCCGGGGAATAATCAACAATGTCTTCCAGAGCTTCAGAAGTCATGGGGCAAACATATGTATTAATCAAATGCCGTGTCTTGCCAATAGCCTTGCGCGGCTCATAACCACCCATCCGCCTCTCCAGATCGGCTAATCTAGAAGCAAAATCAGGTTGGGCATCCCCAGAAGCATGTGCCACCACCTGAGCCGAATGTGAGAGAGAGAGAGGGAGTAGCCAAGGCCTCAGGGGAGGCGGCCCTCAGCAGGGACATACCAGATAACCACGCAACAGTATGCTGGGCGCAGGAGAGACAGACCTTGAAGTCGCTAGGAACAGGGAAACCCCACAATCAGTACAGAACCGGCCTTGTCCCGAAGGAACCCCGGACTCAATGTCTTGAGAAGCCTCCATATGGTGATTATTGTGGCTCGCAAGGCCAAATGGGAATAATGTAGAAGCAAACCCGGGATGCCCCCAATGCACCACAAGGGAAGTGGGAGGATTTTAAATATTAAACAATATCCCTTTATTGCATGTAAAGGCCGGGAGAAACCACTGATTCTATAGGCCTAAAAGACAGAAAAAGATCCCATAAGCACCAGCATAATATAGTAAAAGATAAAAAATTGCCCGCGAGGGCACTTACAGACCGCACACGGAACGACTCGCCAAATGCGTCACCCACCCCGCCCACCACCCTCCGAAGAGCGCGAAAAGACGCGCCCACGTGAGCAGGACAGCCAATGGCTGCTCCGACGCTTCTGAGGTAAATGTCGCCGCCTCAAGCCAAGCGGTGTACAGCAGCGCGAAGTAACAAAAAAGAAAACCAGTGCAACCAATCAGACAGGGATCATTTCTAAAGCGCTCCACATAAGCCAG
Organism: Gastrophryne carolinensis; assembly: GCA_027917425.1. Lineage (NCBI taxonomy): Eukaryota > Metazoa > Chordata > Amphibia > Anura > Microhylidae > Gastrophryne > Gastrophryne carolinensis. Next base: position 16,308,049 of record CM051242.1, on the reverse strand, counting down.
AGCCTAGAATTAAATGCCACACAATACAGGATACCTCAGATACAATGAACACCCCCCCCCCCCCTTAGAGACACAGAAGAACGAGGGGAGACAGCTATCCGGGAACCACTATAGAGGGAAGGGAATGACAGGCACAAATGCGGGCAGGGCATCCCATAAGGCTCACCATGGCCTGAACTGTCTACCCTTTGGTGGGGGAGTTGCGGCAGAGCCTAGCTCCTTGGCACCTAAATATGGTGCTGTCTACTGTCACCCGAGCGCTACAGCCGAGGCTGGGAGGCAGTAGAACAAGAACAGAATTGGGTGGGGAATAGCTCAACAGGTCCATAGGGCCAAAGACCCCGCTCACCTGCCTGAAAAGAGAGAGACACTTTCTCGTCCTGGCAGTCCGTGACTGCAGAGAAAATCTGGGGTTCTGTGGGAGGTGCCTCGGTATATATAGGCCGGGAGGGGCCACTTTTTCTGCTCTGCAGTCACGTGACATCTGGAGATGAATAACCTATGTGTAAGGATATCTTTCGGAACGGGATGAACACTAAGAAATATCTCTAATACCCAGGTGTCCTCACTGTTATCACTGATTTCTGGGCCAAAAGGACTCACCCTTCGCCATAAAGCTGGCGAATTCCAGAGGCGTCAGGCAGCTGCTGTCCGGGTAGTGCATATCCTCCAGTTTGTGATGGGTTTTCTCCATCTGGGGGGAGGACAAGCTCAGCTTCTGTCCCTGGAAATTCAGGCGAGCCGGACTGATGAGGGGGCGCCGGTGCAGCATGGAGCCCGAGCTGGAGGTGGCAGAGCCGGCCACAGACGGGGTCGGTGATGGAAGGGGGGAGGCGGCGTAGCTTCCCAACAGCAGCGAGTAATAATCTGAAGAGAGACAATAGAATAAATAAGAAGTCAAACCAACAACCTAATAACACCCTAAAGCCAGTCAGTGTGGCTAACCCGCATATGCATTTCATGCTGATGACTTTTCATGCTGTGTTACCTATGATTTTACTCCAAAATGTATGCTTCCCTTTTGTTCATATTGTATGTGTATATATACTCATTGGGTGCTGGCAACAAATCAGAAGCATAGAAGGTTGACGGCAGAAGGAGAGCATACGCTCCATCTAGTCTGTCCTTATGTGTATACTGTATGTTCTCTGTATCTTATGTGTATACTGTATGTTCTCTGTATCTTATGTGTATACTGTATGTTCTCTGTATCTTATGTATATACTGTATGTTCTCTGTATCTTATGTGTATACTGTATGTTCTCTGTATCTTATGTGTATACTGTATGTTCTCTGTCTCTTATGTGTATACTGTATGTTCTCTGTCCTTATGTGTATACTGTATGTTCTCTGTATCTTATGTGTATACTGTATGTTCTCTATATCTTATGTGTATACTGTATGTTCTCTGTATCTTATGTGTATACTGTATGTTCTCTATATCTTATGTGTATACTGTATGTTCTCTATCTTATGTGTATACTGTATGTTCTCTTTATCTTATGTGTATACTGTATGTTCTCCTTATCTTATGTGTATACTGTATGTTCTCTGTCCTTATGTGTATACTGTATGTTCTCTATCTTATGTGTATACTGTATGTTCTCTGTATCTTATGTATATACTGTATGTTCTCTATCTTATGTATATACTGTACGTTCTCTGTATCTTATGTGTATACTGTATGTTCTCTGTATCTTATGTGTATACTGTACGTTCTCTGTATCTTATGTATATACTGTACATTCTCTGTATCTCATGTATATACTGTACATTCTCTGTATCTCATGTATATACTGTATGTTCTCTGTATCTCATGTATATACTGTATGTTCTCTGTATCTTATGTGTATACTGTATGTTCTCTGTATCTTATGTGTATACTGTATGTTCTCTGTATCTTATGTGTATACTGTATGTTCTCTGTATCTTATGTATATACTGTATGTTCTCTGTAGCTTATGTATATACTGTATGTTCTCCGTATCTTATGTGTATACTGTATGTTCTCCTTATCCATGTGTATACTGTATGTTCTCCTTATCCTATGTGTATACTGTATGTTCTCCTTATCCTATGTATATACTGTATGTTCTCTTTATCTTATGTGTATACAGTATGTTCTCTGTAGCTTATGTATATACTGTATGTTCTCCGTATCTTATGTGTATACTGTATGTTCTCCTTATCCATGTGTATACTGTATGTTCTCCTTATCCTATGTGTATACTGTATGTTCTCCTTATCCTATGTGTATACTGTATGTTCTCTGTATCTTATGTGTATACAGTATGTTCTCTGTAGCTTATGTATATACTGTATGTTCTCCGTATCTTATGTGTATACTGTATGTTCTCCTTATCCATGTGTATACTGTATGTTCTCCTTATCCTATGTGTATACTGTATGTTCTCCTTATCCTATGTGTATACTGTATGTTCTCTGTATCTTATGTGTATACTGTATGTTCTCTGTAGCTTATGTATATACTGTATGTTCTCCGTATCTTATGTGTATACTGTATGTTCTCCTTATCCATGTGTATACTGTATGTTCTCCTTATCCTATGTGTATACTGTATGTTCTCCTTATCCTATGTGTATACTGTATGTTCTCCTTATCCTATGTGTATACTGTATGTTCTCTGTATCTTATGTGTATACTGTATGTTCTCCGTATCTTATGTGTATACTGTATGTTCTCCTTATCCTATGTGTATACTGTATGTTCTCTGTATCTTATGTATATACTGCATGTTCTCTGTATCTTATGTATATACTGCATGTTCTCTGTATCTTATGTATATACTGTATGTTCTCTGTATCTTATGTGTATACTGTATGTTCTCCTTATCCTATGTGTATACTGTATGTTCTCCTTATCCTATGTGTATACTGTATGTTCTCCTTATCCTATGTGTATACTGTATGTTCTCCTTATCCTATGTGTATATTGTATGTTCTCCTTATCCTATGTGTATACTGTATGTTCTCCTTATCCTATGTGTATACTGTATGTTCTCCTTATCCTATGTGTATACTGTATGTTCTCCTTATCCTATGTATATACTGTATGTTCTCTGTATCTTATGTGTATACTGTATGTTCTCTGTATCCTATGTGTATACTGTATGTTCTCTTTATCTTAGGATAGATGGAGGCTTATCCCAGGCATGTTTAAATTCACTGACTGTTGATTTTTCAACTACCTCTGATGGAAGTTTGTTCCCGGCATCTACTACTCTTTCTGTAACATAATATTTTCTAACCTTGCTCCTGATCTTCCCCCCGACTAGCTTCAGGTTGTGCCCCCTTGTTCTGTCATTAAGTTTCTTCTTAAAAACACTTCCCTCCTCAACCTTATTGAATCCTTTCACATATATAAAGGTCTCCATCATGTCCCCTCTCTCCCTTCTTTTCTCCAGACTGTACAGATGATTTTCACTACCCCCCCAGAAAGCCCCAAAAACTCACCTGACCCCTCTCCCACGTGACTCGCTCCACCAAGCGAGGTCTGTCGATGGACAAGGTGAGAACGCCCGCCGCCTCTCGCGCGTCCCTCTTACAGGGAGCGCGCCCGCGCCGGCCATTTACAAACGGCCGGCGCGGGTGCGCCGATAGGGGTGCCCCGCAGGCAGGGAGCTGATCGGCCCGGGAATCTTATAGATTCCCAGGCCGATCAGCGGTGGGTGTTGGTCCACTTTAAGTCTCTCCTGATAAGTTTTAAGTTTAAGTCCTTCCACCATTTTTGTTGCCCGCCTTTGGACACGTTCTATTTGAATAATGTATTTTTGCAGGTAAGGTCTCCAGAACTGCACACAGTATTCTAGCTGTGGCCTCACCAGGGCTCTATACAGCGGCATCACAACCTCCCTCTTCCTATTGGTGATGCCTCGAGCTATGCAGCCGAGCATCCTGCTTGCTTTTCCCACTGCCTGGCTACACTGTCCAATCATCTTGCAGCTTTCAGTAATCATTATCCCTAAATCTCTCTCCTCCGAGGTCCTGGATAACACAGTGCTGCCCATACGGTGCTCAGAGCAGGGATTCCTTCTACCCAATGCATGATTTTACATTTAGAGACATTAAACTCTAGTTTCCACAGTTTTGACCATCTATCCAGTAAAGCTAAATCATTTTCTATGTTGCAGACACCTCCAGGAGCGTTCACCCTATTACTAACCTTTGTATCATCAGCAAACAGACAAACTTTTCCTACCAAGCCTTCTCCTATGTCACTTACAAATATTTTAAAAAGAATGGGGCCCAGGACAGAGCCTTGCGGCACACCACTTGTAACTCGCCTTTGTTCAGATTGCACGCCATTTACAACAACGCTCTGATACCGATCCCTCAGCCAACTGGAAATCCACTGAACTATCCAGGGATTGAGTCCTACCTTCAATAACTTATCTATGAGCTCCTTATGTGGTACAGTGTCAAAGGCTTTGCTAAAATCCAGATAAGCGATATCTACAGCACCACCTTCATCTAACACTTAATTAGGCGCCATCTAGCGGTCATTATACCCCATTACATTATGTATTACACATTGTTATGCACATTATTGATGCTGTTATACATGTATTGAGCACTCATGTGCATTATCCCCGATTAAATTCCCTACACTATTTTTGCATCTCAAATCTGGGTTGTTGGTCTTTCTTTGATTTTGTTATTGCTCTGTTGTTTCCTGTGGGGTAGAGCACAGGAGAGGAAGACTGACCACCCTCATATATCTGACTGTCTTAAAATTACTCTTGGTGAGCTTCAACCATAATAATAACTTTCTGGTTAAACCGGACCTTCAACATGATTTAATGAAAAGCCCAAACTCTTAAAAAACGGTTCCCCAGCATCTAAAATTAATATATTTTACCTTTTTAGTCACTTATTATTCCTTCCCTCACTGGGCTGCAACTCTGTTCAGGAATTTAGGATATGGGCGCCGCCATCTTGACTCAGAAGCATCACACTTACTGAGGAGAGGAGAGTGGGATAAGGTACAGGGGGGCGGGTTATAGCTGTGCTTTGCTCAGACAGAGCAGAGCTGGGGTCAGGGAAAGGTCAGCAGTCCCAGAATGCAGAGCAGCACAGTCAGGAGGCACTTCCTGTTTGCAGGCTGCCTGATAAGATGGCGGTTTCCTTAAGCCGCCATCTTGGATGTTTAAAGGCTCATAACATGCAATAGATGCAGGTAGGATGATTTTTAATGTGGGCAATCTGTATGTACAGGGTGTGGGAAACATATGAGATAGGCTCTTATTCAGGGTGAAGGTCCGGATTAATGTGAGCAATCTGTATGTACAGGGGGGGAAACATATAAGATAGACTCTTATTCAGGGTGAAGGTCTGGATTAATGTGAGCAATCTGTATGTACAGGGGGGGAAACATATAAGATAGACTCTTATTCAGGGTGAAGGTCTGGATTAATGTGAGCAATCTGTATGTACAGGGTGTGGGAAACATATCAGATAGACTCTTATTCAGGGTGAAGGTCCGGATTAATGTGGGCAATCTGTATGTACAGGGGGGGAAACATAAGACTCTTATTCAGAGTGAAGGTCCGCTTTAACCCGAGCTCATGTCTCACCTGAACCAGGGGACTCCTTGTACATGGACGTCCGAGACGGGGGACGGCTGCCACTGAACAGGTACCCGGAATCTAGAAGAAAAGAAAAGGTTTTTTTTTTTAATATTGCTAGTTTCAACTTTTCAAAATGAGCGAAAAGCACTTTACTACATTTGCAACACACATAAAGCTGCATTTAAACCGGACCTTCGGCATGTTTTAATGAAAAGCCCAAACCCTTAAAAAACTATTCCCCAGAATCTAAAGTTAATATATTTTATGTTCTTAGTTGCTTACTTATTATTCTTTCCTCCGCTGGGCTGAAACTCTGTTCAGGACTCTAGGATACGGGCGCTGCCATCTTGACTCAGATTCATCACATACTGAAGAGAGGAGAGGGGGCAAAAGTTCAGGGGGTGGGGTTATAGCTGTGCTTTGCACAGACAGAGCAGAGCTGGGGTCAGGGAAAGGACAGCAATCCCAGAATGCAAAGTGGTATATTCAGAAGACACTTCCTGTTTTTTCGACTGCCTGTTGCTCCATGAGCCGCCATCTTGGATGTTTAAAGGCTCATAACATGCAGTAGATGCAGGTAGGATGATTTTTTAATGTGAGCAATCTGTATGTACAGGGTGGATAAATAGGCACGGCACTCCAAAGCATAGATTCAAATGCTTATATTCAAAAATAGTGATCAAAAAGTCCAATAGTATACAAAGTATAAAGGAAATCATGGCCAAACATAGGAAACAGTCTTATCTTCCAACGTTTCGGGGGTCGGGTGCCCCCTTTCTCAAGGAGGACTGTAAACCGGATTGTGCTGTCTCCCCCATCTATAAGTACACAGACTCAAGTGCAAAGTTCACAAATTCCCGCCTGACGTCATTATGACGTCAGCGGGCGTGCGGGTATGCCCCATGTAAATATTAAACACATCCAGTATTGAAAATAATAACAATGGGGCTGTGATTACTTACCTGCGTCCACCGGGACTCCATGCTGTGGAGGTCCCGTCACCGCCAGCCGCCGCCCGCCGATGCCGCGAGCGGCGGTTTCCCCGTCTGTCAGCGGGGACAGGGAGCTGGCAGCCGGGCTTGACAGGGCTGCCCGGTAACTAATGACGCGGCGGGGGTCGCGATCCAATTGGTTCGCGGCTCCTGCCTCTGCCACCAGCCCGTGAGACAGACAGCGCCTGTCAGAGCACCGCAGCTTCAGCATAGAAGCTGCCGTACATAGAGGACCGCTGTCACGGGACTGTCAGTGTCCCTGGGTGGCGGTGAAAGCCCAAGAGAGGGCTAGTAGGAGCAGGCAAAAGGAATGCTTATAAGGTATAAAACATGATATATACATTATGTACATTGAGGGGGAAATAAGGAGTTACGGACCACAGGTGGAATCCAGGAGAAGGAAAAGAAGGTATAGGAAGCTGGGAGGATGCAAAGCAGGAAAGGAGGTGAGATATGGGGCATGAAGGGGACATGGGTGGATCGCGGAAAGGGGGAGGAACATTAAAGGGGGGGGCACGGAGACAGTGGTGGGGATATAGGCAGGACTGGGAAGAGGGGCTGGGGGGGGGCTAAGAGGGGCTAGGAAAAGGGAACAGACTGGGTGGGGGGGAGGGGGGGGGGAGGAAAGTTAAGGAGGGGGGAAGGAGTGGAGAAGGGGGAAAGAAGGAGAGTACCTAGGATTATAGGCCAAAAGGAAGGCAAGATATATAGGGGGGGGAGGAGCAGTAGCATGATATGCAGAAGTTTAAGAGAAGGGATCTGTATTCAGCAAGGGACCACTACAGTCTTTTCAGCGTCGTGGTAAATAGCAGGCAAAACCAAACGTGGTATTGAGTCCCCTCGGCTGGACCGTGTCCAGTTTATGGATCCAATAAGTCTCTCTCTGTAGCAATTTAAGGTGTCGGTCCCCTCCTCGACGTGGTCTTTCTACATGCTCAATTACCATGCCACGGAGTTCATGAGTCTGGTGTTTATGTGTCACAAAGTGGACTGCCACAGGCTTATCGTAGTCCAGAGATTCACCGTTATTGTGTTTGTTAATACTAATGCGCACATCGCTACGGTGCTGCTGGAACCTCTTTTTAAAGGGGCCTATAGTCTTTCCAACATATAAAAGGCCACACGGACATTTCAGTAAGTATACACAGAAATCGGTGAGACATGAGAACACTCCGCGGATCTTAAAGCACTGTCCAGTGTGCGGGTGAGTAAATTCTGAGCCACGGATCAGGGAGTTACATACGTTGCAATTGTTGCACCTAAAACATCCGGTGCGAGTTGTGAGCCTGATGGGTTTCTTAGAGTATTTCTCAAAGGGGTCAGCCGTGACCAGGGAGTCTCTTAGATTTCTGTTGCGCTGGTAGACCTTAAGAAACGGTTTCTTGATGACCGGACATACCGTGGCATCTGCCGTCAGTATACACGCGTGTTTTTTAATGGTGTGCTCTATGGTAGGAGCAGCCTGATTAAACGTTAACATGAACGGAGTTCGTTCTTCCTGTTGCCTCTTATCCCTCCTTTCACCCGCCCAGATTACTTCAGCACGTTTGCGGGCTTGGGTAAGTACCGATTCGGGATACCCCCGGACACGAAATTTATCCATCATCTGTGTTAATTGATCCGTTCGGATCACCGGGTCAGAATTGATCCTCAGGACCCTTAAGAACTGCGAGATAGGGAGGCTGTTCACCAACGGTCTAGGGTGTGCACTGTCATATCTCAACAGTGTATTCCTGTCCGTGGGTTTGGTGTAAAGGCCTGTGGTGATGTGTCCATCAGGCATCTTGTTAATGGCTACATCCAGGAAGGTTACATGCGTGTCTGAGACCTCTGGGTTAAATGTGATGGTGGGAAAGATGGAATTAATATGTTCCATAAATCTATCAAAGTCATTTCTGTCCCCATGCCACACGGTAATCACGTCATCTATGAATCTACCCCAATATCTGACATGCTCAGTATATAGTGCTGATGGGTATATGTATCTCTCTTCCAAAAAGCCAACAAACAAGTTAGCGAAGGCTGGGGCTATGGCACTGCCCATAGCTGTGCCAAGGATCTGTTTATAAAAAGCATCTTCAAATCTGAAGTAGTTATTGTGCAACACGATCTCGAGTCCCGTGGTGAGGTACTCTGATGGTATTTCCGGGGGTTCACGAGCCAGAAAGTGCTTTACCGCTTTTACTCCCTGGTCATTCGGTATATTAGTGTACAGAGAGGAGATGTCCATGGTAGCCAGAAGGTCATCCTTCTCAATACCTACTTGTCTGAATTTCTCAAGAAAATCTCCAGTGTCCTTCAGGTAGGACGGTAGTTGCTGCACATAGGGTTGAAGGTAATAATCCAGCCATTGTGCTAGCGGTTGTGTGGCGGAGTCTGTCCCAGCCACTATGGGTCGGAATTTTAACGGGTCACAGCCCTTGTGAACTTGTCTTCAGATAGCGAACCACATTCCAGGGGCCAAAAGAGGAGTACAAGGAGCAAGAACCGCGAACCCCATTTTCGGGCGCCTACTGGACCAAACGACCCAGGAGGGGCGGGAAGAGGCGACGACAACGGGTCCATGACACTGAGGTCAGCCAACAAGAGACCCCAATAATGAACTTGTCCATTAGACCACTCAACAGTGATGAGGTAAGCCTGCTAAGCAGGGGACTTTCTTATTGCCCTACATCACGCTTCGATGCATTCAAATTTGATATTGAACTGTTTAAACTGGAGCGAACACTTAAACTTAAACAATTCTTCTCACGCTCCCCCACCGACCCCCGGGAAGGCACCCCATCGGGCCCCACGAATCTAAAACTTAAGAGCCAGTTCATACCCCCTGGCCACTTTGGTTCTATTGAAAGTTATATCAAAACGGTCCGGGCCGAGACTGTACAAACCATGAAAACCAAGAAATATCACCCCAACCTCACTCGAGGTGAACTTGCTGCCCTGTCTGCCCTAAAACAGGATACCTCTATCATCATCAAACCTGCCGACAAGGGCGGGGCGATAGTAGTGATGGATTATAAACAATATCGTGATAGCATCTCACAGATGCTCGCAGACCCTGTCAGCTATGAGACCATCCCAAGCAACCCCATATGGGGGATACAGAACGCGGTGCAGCAATATGTTTCTCTTGGGATCACAAATGGATGGCTGAGTGAAAGTACTGCCAAATATATTCAGATTGAACATCCCATTACACCTGTTATTTACGGCCTCCCCAAGGTCCACAAGGGCTGTGACCCGTTAAAATTCCGACCCATAGTGGCTGGGACAGACTCCGCCACACAACCGCTAGCACAATGGCTGGATTATTACCTTCAACCCTATGTGCAGCAACTACCGTCCTACCTGAAGGACACTGGAGATTTTCTTGAGAAATTCAGACAAGTAGGTATTGAGAAGGATGACCTTCTGGCTACCATGGACATCTCCTCTCTGTACACTAATATACCGAATGACCAGGGAGTAAAAGCGGTAAAGCACTTTCTGGCTCGTGAACCCCCGGAAATACCATCAGAGTACCTCACCACGGGACTCGAGATCGTGTTGCACAATAACTACTTCAGATTTGAAGATGCTTTTTATAAACAGATCCTTGGCACAGCTATGGGCAGTGCCATAGCCCCAGCCTTCGCTAACTTGTTTGTTGGCTTTTTGGAAGAGAGATACATATACCCATCAGCACTATATACTGAGCATGTCAGATATTGGGGTAGATTCATAGATGACGTGATTACCGTGTGGCATGGGGACAGAAATGACTTTGATAGATTTATGGAACATATTAATTCCATCTTTCCCACCATCACATTTAACCCAGAGGTCTCAGACACGCATGTAACCTTCCTGGATGTAGCCATTAACAAGATGCCTGATGGACACATCACCACAGGCCTTTACACCAAACCCACGGACAGGAATACACTGTTGAGATATGACCGTGCACACCCTAGACCGTTGGTGAACAGCCTCCCTATCTCGCAGTTCTTAAGGGTCCTGAGGATCAATTCTGACCCGGTGATCCGAACGGATCAATTAACACAGATGATGGATAAATTTCGTGTCCGGGGGTATCCCGAATCGGTACTTACCCAAGCCCGCAAACGTGCTGAAGTAATCTGGGCGGGTGAAAGGAGGGATAAGAGGCAACAGGAAGAACGAACTCCGTTCATGTTAACGTTTAATCAGGCTGCTCCTACCATAGAGCACACCATTAAAAAACACGCGTGTATACTGACGGCAGATGCCACGGTATGTCCGGTCATCAAGAAACCGTTTCTTAAGGTCTACCAGCGCAACAGAAATCTAAGAGACTCCCTGGTCACGGCTGACCCCTTTGAGAAATACTCTAAGAAACCCATCAGGCTCACAACTCGCACCGGATGTTTTAGGTGCAACAATTGCAACGTATGTAACTCCCTGATCCGTGGCTCAGAATTTACTCACCCGCACACTGGACAGTGCTTTAAGATCCGCGGAGTGTTCTCATGTCTCACCGATTTCTGTGTATACTTACTGAAATGTCCGTGTGGCCTTTTATATGTTGGAAAGACTATAGGCCCCTTTAAAAAGAGGTTCCAGCAGCACCGTAGCGATGTGCGCATTAGTATTAACAAACACAATAACGGTGAATCTCTGGACTACGATAAGCCTGTGGCAGTCCACTTTGTGACACATAAACACCAGACTCATGAACTCCGTGGCATGGTAATTGAGCATGTAGAAAGACCACGTCGAGGAGGGGACCGACACCTTAAATTGCTACAGAGAGAGACTTATTGGATCCATAAACTGGACACGGTCCAGCCGAGGGGACTCAATACCACGTTTGGTTTTGCCTGCTATTTACCACGACGCTGAAAAGACTGTAGTGGTCCCTTGCTGAATACAGATCCCTTCTCTTAAACTTCTGCATATCATGCTACTGCTCCTCCCCCCCCCTATATATCTTGCCTTCCTTTTGGCCTATAATCCTAGGTACTCTCCTTCTTTCCCCCTTCTCCACTCCTTCCCCCCTCCTTAACTTTCCTCCCCCCCCCCTCCCCCCCACCCAGTCTGTTCCCTTTTCCTAGCCCCTCTTAGCCCCCCCCCAGCCCCTCTTCCCAGTCCTGCCTATATCCCCACCACTGTCTCCGTGCCCCCCCCTTTAATGTTCCTCCCCCTTTCCGCGATCCACCCATGTCCCCTTCATGCCCCATATCTCACCTCCTTTCCTGCTTTGCATCCTCCCAGCTTCCTATACCTTCTTTTCCTTCTCCTGGATTCCACCTGTGGTCCGTAACTCCTTATTTCCCCCTCAATGTACATAATGTATATATCATGTTTTATACCTTATAAGCATTCCTTTTGCCTGCTCCTACTAGCCCTCTCTTGGGCTTTCACCGCCACCCAGGGACACTGACAGTCCCGTGACAGCGGTCCTCTATGTACGGCAGCTTCTATGCTGAAGCTGCGGTGCTCTGACAGGCGCTGTCTGTCTCACGGGCTGGTGGCAGAGGCAGGAGCCGCGAACCAATTGGATCGCGACCCCCGCCGCGTCATCAGTTACCGGGCAGCCCTGTCAAGCCCGGCTGCCAGCTCCCTGTCCCCGCTGACAGACGGGGAAACCGCCGCTCGCGGCATCGGCGGGCGGCGGCTGGCGGTGACGGGACCTCCACAGCATGGAGTCCCGGTGGACGCAGGTAAGTAATCACAGCCCCATTGTTATTATTTTCAATACTGGATGTGTTTAATATTTACATGGGGCATACCCGCACGCCCGCTGACGTCATAATGACGTCAGGCGGGAATTTGTGAACTTTGCACTTGAGTCTGTGTACTTATAGATGGGGGAGACAGCACAATCCGGTTTACAGTCCTCCTTGAGAAAGGGGGCACCCGACCCCCGAAACGTTGGAAGATAAGACTGTTTCCTATGTTTGGCCATGATTTCCTTTATACTTTGTATACTATTGGACTTTTTGATCACTATTTTTGAATATAAGCATTTGAATCTATGCTTTGGAGTGCCGTGCCTATTTATCCACTTTTGATATACAGCGGCGCCACCGCGGCCCGGGCACCCACCAATAATGTGTTTGTAAGAGTGCACCAGCAACATTGGATTTTTGTATGTACAGGGTGTGGGAAACATAAGATAGGCTCTTATTCGGGGTGAGGGTCTGGATTAATGAGGGCAAGCTGTACGTACAGGTCGGGGAAAACATATAAAAGGCTCCTATTCAGGTTGAGGGCCGCTTTCAAAATTTTTTTTTTTTTTTTAAGGAACAAAACCCAGCTCTGGAATCTTGCTGCTGGCTTTCCCCTGGGGCATCCCAAACTGGGATCCCCGCTGTGTGAAACACCCCTAGGACACCAGTAAAGCTTAAAGTGGACCAAAACCCAGGATTTTGACTATCCTGGGTTTTGGTCCTTTCCCCCCGATGCACAACTCACCTCTTCTCAGTCCTAGGGCGCATGCGCGGCCGCTCAACCAATCAGTGCACTCTGAGGCGCTGACATCATGCCGTCTAAGGCCAGCTGCTCCGAGCACGCTGGTGGCCACATCCCCTGCTTCCCTCTGACAGGGAGCGTGCCATTCATAAATGCCTGGTGAGGGCACGCACCCTGTTAGAGGGCTAGCGGGGATGCGGCCTCGGCTTGCGCACGCGCCGTTGGACCGGGAAGCAAGGTAAGTGAACGGGGCAACCTGGGGGTTTCACACAGCGGGGCATCCCGATTTTGGGTGCCCCGGGGGAGGGAATCGATAGCCCTGGGAATCTTATAGATATCACTGGGTTTTGGTGCATTTTAAACCGAACCAACAGCCTGGCACAGTTGAAAAAGAAAGGTTGCGGCCATTTTGGGGCTTCCTCTCCCAGCATCTCAGCCATGCTGCTGCCTGGATTCAACTGACATAACTGACAATGCACAGTAACAGGAAGCCCAGCAGCACTTCCTGTTTGCAGGAAATGCATGAGCCGCCATTTTGTTTATAAAATTTACTGCAGCAGGAGCTAGAAAAAGGTAAATTAATTTTTATGTGCAGCAATATAAAATGCCCTGGGGAGGGAGCAAACGAGCACTGTTGTGTTGGTCCGGTTTAAAGTGGACCAACACCCAGGATTTTCACTATCCTGGGTTTTGGTCCACTTCTGCGGGGCACCCCGATCTGCGTGAAACCCCCCCAATCGCCCTAAATAGCTCACCTCACTCCGCTCCTACGCGAGCGCTCGTCCAATCAGAGCGCTCAGAGCCTCTGTGATATGTACGGATAAGCGACGGACAACTACAGCGGCTCTGAGCGCGCTGGAGGCCGCGTCTTGCGCTTCCTTCTAATAGGGGATAAGGTAAGGTTTCTGGGTGTCCTTGGGGTTTCACCTCGTGGGGCATCCCGATTTCAGATGCCCCGCGGGGAGGGATCTGATCGGCCCGGGACTGGGTGTTGGTCCACTTTAAGTCATTTTTGACTGTTGGTCCGCTTTAACTTTCCGTGCCGATGTCATTCGGCAAACAGCTCCAGTTGTTTTCAATGGGAACCGGGAGTGGCCGCATCCCCTGCATCTTTGGGCTGTGCGCATCGCTGGTGATGCAGCCGCTCTAAAGCAAATCAGAGCCATAGAGACACAGTCAAGGCAAATGGTTCTGGTTGGACGTGTTGCATCGTTGGATTGAGAAGAGGTGAGTTTGTATGAGCTTTCTGGGGGGGGTTACACAAAGCGGGGCATTTCAATTTGGGATGCCCCCGGGACACGGAACAAAAGCCAGGATAGTCAAATTCAGGGTTTTGGTTCGATTTAAAGTGGACCAACACCCAGGATTTTGACTATCCTGGGTTTTGGTCCACTTCGGCGGGGCACCCCGATCCCCCGCTGTGTGAAACCCCCCAGAAAGCCCCAAAAACTCACCTCTCCCCGCTCCCACGTGACCGCTGCTGCCAATCCCCGCAGACGGACAAGCGGGAGGCAGCGACGGACAAGAGCGCGCGCGCCGCCGCCGCCTCCCATGCGTCACTCTTACAGGGCGCGCGCCTGCACCGGCTATTCACAAACGGCCGGCGCGGGTGCGCGTCCTGCTAGAGGGATGCGCGGGAGGCGGGGGCCGCTGGATCGAGGAGCAGGTAGGGATTTAGGAGTTTCTGGGGGGTGATCGGGGTGCCCCGCAGTCAGGGAGCTGATCGGTCCGGGAATCTTACAGATTCCTGGGCCGATCATGGGAGGGTGTTGGTCCACTTTAAAGCGGTCCTTCACTCTGAATAAGAGCCTATCTTATATGTTTCCCACACCCTGTACATACAGATTGCTCATATTAAAAATCTTCCTACCTGCATCTACTGCATGTTATGAGCCTTTAAACATCCAAGATGGCGGCTTATGGAAGCCGCCATTTTATCAGGCAGCCTGCAAACAGGAAGTGCCTCCTGACTGTGCTGCTCTGCATTCTGGGACTGCTGACCTTTACCTGACCCCAGCTCTGCTCTGTCTGAGAAAAGCACGGCTATAACCCACCCCCCTGTACCTTATCCCACTCTCCTCTCCTCAGTAAGTGTGATGCTTCTGAGTCAAGATGGCGGCGCCCGTATCCTGAATTCCTTGCAGCCCAGTGGGGGAAAGAATAATAAGTTAGTGACTAAAAACGTAAAATATATTAATTTTAGATGCTGGGGAACCGTTTTTTAAGAGTTTGGGCTTTTCATTAAATCACGCTGAAGGTCCGGTTTAAGTCACATAGAAGACACTGGCCTAACTAATTAGACACAAAAGCATAGAAGGGCGACTGCAGAAGGAGAGCACATGCTCCAACTAGTCTGCGCTTATTATGTGTATGTTCTCTGTATCTCAGGACAGATATGTGCTTATCCCAGGCACGTTCACATTCACCTACTGTTGAGGTTTCAAACACTTCTGCTGGAAGTTTGTTCCCAGCATCTACTACTCTTTCAGGGAAATCATATTTTCTAATGTTGCTCCTGATCTTCCCTCCGACCAGCTTCAGGTCGTGCTCCCTTGTTCTGTCATTACAAACACTTCCCTATTAAACCTTATTCAATCCTATATTAAACCTTATTCAATCCTATCTATCTATCTATCTCTATCTATTTATCTAAAAAAGGTCTCGATCATGTCCCCTCTCTCCATTCTTTCCTCCAGACTCTACAAATGAAGCTCTTTAGGTCGTTCCTGGTAAATTTAATTCATCAATAATAAATCACTGAAGAATTAGAAAGGTCTGTGTCTTCCTTACAACACAATAGGAAAAAAAAGATGTAAAAAAATAAGTAAAGCTGTGCTTCCAAGGATCACCCACAGGAGGTGCTGTTGCTCAATTAGCATGAAAGGCCACACTTTACACCAAAAGCTGAAATTCATCCTAACTTCTCCAGGAGCTCTCAACTGGAACAGCAGGCCTATTTTTTTCAAAATACCCCCCAGCTCTCTTCTTTCTTTCTTTGCACATTTCTGCCTCTATTTCAGCTTCTTCACAACTTCCTCCTTTTTGTACCTTCCTCCCATATCTCTCTTTTCCAGTTTCCTTCTCACTTCCCCTTTCTTTCTCTCTCTTTTTTGCAATCCTATTCAACTCTCTTGCTTTCTCTTTCTATCTCATCTCTCCTTTCTAACACTCTCTCTCTGCAATCCTATTCGATTTTTTTTTTCTCTTTCCTCCTATCTTGCCCTCTTTCATTCTCTCTCTTTTTTCCCCTTCTTTGCAATCCTATTCAACTATCTTGTTTTTGATTTCTCTTTCTCCTCTCCTCCTTTCCATCTCGGTTTATCTGCAATCCTATTCGATTTTTTTTTCTCTTTCCTCCTATCTAGCCCTCTTTCATTCTCTCTCTTTTTTCCCCTTCTTTGCAATCCTATTCAACTATCTTGTTTTTGATTTCTCTTTCTCCTCTCCTCCTTTCCATCTCGGTTTATCTGCAATCCTATTCCAGTCTATTTTTCTTTTTTTCTCTGTTTCATTCCCTTTTTTCCTTTCTTTCTCTTTCTTTGAAATCCTATTCAACGCTCTTGCTTTCTCTCTCGCTTTTTTCTCCTTTCTATCTCTCTTTCTCTGCAATTCTGTTCAATTCTCTTTCTTTGCAATCCTATTCAACGCTTTTGCTTTCTCGCTTTTCTCCTTTCCGTCTTGCTCTTTCTCTGCAATTCTGTTCCATTCTCTCTTTCTTTGAAATCCTATTCAACGCTCTTGCTTTCTCTCTCACTTTTTTCTCCTTTCTATCTCTCTTTCTCTGCAATTCTGTTCAATTCTCTCTTTCTTTGCAATGCTATTCAACGCTCTTGCTTTCTCGCTTTTCTCCTTTCCGTCTTGCTCTTTCTCTGCAATCCTGTTCCATTCTCGCTCTCTTTCTTTGCAATCCTATTCAACGCTCTTGCTTTCTCTTTCTCGCTTTTTTCTCCTTTCTATCTCTCTTTCTCTGCAATTCTGTTCAATTCTCTTTCTTTGCAATCCTATTCAACGCTTTTGCTTTCTCGCTTTTCTCCTTTCCGTCTTGCTCTTTCTCTGCAATCCTGTTCCATTCTCGCTCTCTTTCTTTACAATCCTATTCAACGCTCTTGCTTTCTCTTCCTCGCTTTTTTCTCCCATCTCTCCTCTTTCTCTGCAATTCTGTTCCATTCTCTTTCTTTGCAATCCTATTCAACGTTCTTACTTTCTCTCTCGCTTTTTTCTCCTTTCTATCTCTCTTTCTCTGCAATTCTGTTCCATTCTCTCTTTCTTTGCAATCCTATTCAACGCTCTTGCTTTCTCGCTTTTCTCCTTTCCGTCTTGCTCTCTCTGCAATCCTGTTCCATTCTCGCTCTCTTTCTTTGCAATCCTATTCAATTCTCTTGCTTTCTCTCTCTTTCGCCTTTCTTTCTCTGCAATCCCATTCCTCTCTTTCCACCTTTCTTGCACTCCCTGCAATCCTATTTAATTCTTTCTTTCTTTAGCTCTCTTTTTTCTTTCTTTCATTCTATGCCATTCTATTCAACTCTCTTTTTCTCCCCCGTTTTCTCTTTCCATCTTTCTGTCTTGTCTCTCTCACAGACGCCTTTCTCTATTCTTCCTCTTTTCTGTGTTTCCTGTTACTCGCCCTTCATTTTGCGTGTGTCTTTCTCTAGGGGGCGCCATCCTGAAATCTTGAACAGGGTGACACCCTGAGGCCCGGGCCCCGAGTACGCCAGCTGCACCTTCTCCAACAGGACAGGCGTCTGACTGCAATGTGCAGCTATTTCCAGTCCTCCATCATAAAAAGCCCCATGCCTGATTTGGGGTTACTAACGATCTGTAAATCCCGATTCAGGATGGGCAATTGAGAAAAGGGTTAAAAAAAAAAAAAACCTAAAAAAGGTCAAAAAACCTAAGGTTTTGACTATAGGTCTGCTTTAATGCAGAGAGACTGCTATGTGGCTTCGGGAGGCAGACCCGGCCTGGGATGTACATGGTTAATAGTCGGCATTCCAGCCATTTCCTGATTATAGGGGCAGAACAAATACTGCATTACTGGAGAGCCACATTCCAGCCTCGGAGAGCTGCCGCTATACCCACAGGAGGGCTGTGCAAGCTTCATGCCAAACTGGTGCCTCCTGTTAGATCAGTGGTTCTCAACCATTCTAATGCCGTGACCCTGCAATACTGTTCCTCATGTTGCGGTGACCCCAAACCAAAAAATAATAATAATCCGCCCTAGGAAAAAGCCTAGTGTGGAAAAATTAAGCAACATGCTCTATATTTTAGCGGAATCCGACACAGCCTCCCATTGACTTAAATTGGAGAGGAAGAAATGTGTCGGAAACTGTCATTTCTCCGCCTCTTATTGGAATTAATAGGAGGCTGCGGCGGATTGTGTGGTAACTCGAGATTCTCGGGAGCTCTCTTCCACAAAATCCGCCGCACTCACAATGAAATCAATAGGAGGTGGGTACAATGCAGGAAACCGCTGATTTCAGCAGTTTCCTCATTCAGAATATGGGAAAATAGTGGGAGATAATTATACATTGGGGAACAATGTGAACTACATCTTATAGTGTCTCTTATAGTATAAGACACTGTGTAAATGTTTGGTGCTTTGTGTAAGTGTAAGCTGCTTTGTGTACTGTGTAATGATTACACACAAAGCACCTTACACTTACACAGTATTGTGTGTATGGTGTGTGCACTGTTATTACATTATTAACCTTTATTACACCAGCAGGCGTCTCGCAGGCTCTCTTGGCTTCTGTCCTCCGGCGCTTGCTGCGTCCGCCCACTGATGATGTCAGCAAGCGCTGGACACACGTAATGCGCTGCTATGGACTGTGGAGCGCTTCCCCCGCCCCTTAGGCCCCGGATGGATGATGCAATCACGTCTGCGCATGCGCGCAGGCATTCAGTTTGGAACGCGCATCCATAACGGCGTGCGTTCCAGCTGAATAGCGCTGCTGCAGACGGTACCGCGACTTCTCAGCAGCTAAAGCCATGGGAAATATGTATTTTCCGACGGCTTTAGGCGACCCCTGTGTTTTGGTCGTTCGACCGCCGCCAGGGTCCCGACCCACAGGTTGAGAACCGCTGTGTTAGATGATGGCTCCACTAGAGAAACGTATTAACACAGTGTTCTCTAAAGGATGCTTTCCTTAAAGTGGACCAAAACCCAGGATTTTGACTATCCTGTGGTCACCCCGATCTAGGATGCCCCACTGTGTGAAACCCCCCCAGGTCGCCTGGTCCTACGGCACATGCGCAGCCTCCCGTCCAATCAGCACGCTCAGATCCGCTCAAGCCCCTTCGTTCAGGAGCTTGTCTAAAGTGAGGGGATCCAAGCGCGCTGGCGGGCGCATCCCCCGCTACCTTTTAGCAGGAAGCGCGCCCGTGCCAGCCATTCACAAATGCCCCTGCTAAAGGGATAGCGGGGATGCAGCCGCTGTTTGTGCACGCGCTGTTGGACCGAAAGCGCGTTTTTCGGCGACCTGGGGGGTTTCACACAGCGAGGCACCCCCGGTTCGGGGGGCAGCGAGTACGCCTGCCCTGGAGTCTTAGAATTCAGGGTGAGTTTTGGTCCAGGGCCAGTCGATTCCCGTTCCCTAGTACATGGCGATTTGGGATTCCCCGCTGTATAAAACCCCCTGTAGCAGTTAATACGTACAAATCCAGCGTCCGCACGGGCACATGTGCGACTGCAACCACGGTTTCCCTCCGGCTGATGCGCTTTCGCGAGCCCAACTAACCGGCTGGCTGGGCAAGCACAGCAGGAGAGAGACGGTCACTCCCTCAACTGTAGAGTTTTATGCCGAGAGCATGAGTATGTGTTTGTTTGTGTCTGGGAAGCCCCAAAGAAATGGACCCAAAGCCGGTATGCTAAAAATCCAGTTTAAAGTGGACCAAAATTATTACATAATTTTTTACATATTGTAGTTTTTTTTGGAATAAAAAATGTAAGTTTGTCAATAAAATCTTATTGCGTGTGAAATCCCAATTTCTCCCGGTTACAGCGGTACCACATATGTATAGGTAGACACCCTTTCCTGCCCAGGAGACTCCCCCAAACTGAAACAGCGCTTTAGGAGATTTTCAGATAAAATACAACTATGCTATGCAATATGCGCACCTTGCAGTTTTTCCAGAAAAACAACCCTTTACATTTAAAATACCCCCAACAAACTATATATTCTCTGGAAGTACACACCTCAGGCTTTCTAGGCGTACCAGGCTTGTGGATGTGGCCATAGTTTTCTGGAAGTAATCCCTCAACGTAATCTTTGGTTGCAAAGAGTTTCCCTAAAAAAAGGATAAAAAAGCAGAATCAAAGCCACATTTTCCTAAAAAAACTATATACAAACAAGAAAAATCAAGTTTAATCTGAAAAAGCAACATCTCCCGAACAGAACGATACCCAACATGCATAGGTTCTGTCAAGGGAAGAGTTGCCAAACACCCCAAAGTAAAGCATGCGCATAACGGTAATTTTACTTGAAAATTTCAGCTCTGCAGACAAAGTGCGCACCTTGCGATTTTTCAACCAAAACAACCCTTTACATTTGGAATATCCCCCATAAACCATATATTCCCTGAAAGTACACACGTTAAGCTTTCTAAGGGTACCCAGCTTGTTGTAGTGGGCTCATCTTTCTGGAATTAATTCCTCAAAGAATTCTTTGGTTGCGCAGGGTTTCCCTAAAAAATTTATAAAAAAGCTGAATAAAAAACACCTTTTCCTAAAATATAAATATGCAAACCAGAAAAAACAAGCTAAGTCTGAAAGCGCAAGGTCCCCCGAACAGAACAATACCCAACATGCATAGGTACTATTAACCCTTTTAATTGCCAGCCTACTTGAGATTTTGTCACCCTCTGTTGACAGGCCATTTTTCCCCATTTTGCGTCATGTTTTGCGACATGTTTTGCGCCATTTTTGCTGGAACTTTCAGAAAAATTATATATATTTTTTTTTTTTGCAGCAGAGTTTAGACTTTAACATGAAATGTCTTGTTTGTAATTTTTTTTTTTTTTACAATATTAAGTGAAAAAAAAAATAAATAAAATTTTTTTTTTAGAAAATTGACTCCTTTATTTTAAATAAAAAATGTATTTTATTAAGGAAAATCATATTGCATGTGAAAGCCCCATTTCTACCGATTAGAACGGTACCACATATTTATCGGTAGCCCCCCGTTCCTGCCCAGGAGACCCCCCTAACTGAAAGAAGTATTTTATAACATTCACAAAAAAATACAAAAACCATCCACACTACAAAGGGTTAAATCGGGAAAAAAAATGACATAGGGTCCCCCCTCCCAGGGGAGGGAGACCCCATTTTTTTTTTGATTTTTAAGGGTTAAAAACCCTTAAAAATAAAAAAAAAAATTGACGTGGGGTCCCCCTTACCCAAAGTAACCAGCCCGGGACCAGCTATGGGGGCTTGTAGGCACAGAGTGGGGGGGCCAGCTTTTGTGGCCCCCCCACCCTGCAGCCTACGAGCCCACATAGCCCATGTGGGCCCGGGCTCTTCTGCCCCCCCCTGGCCTTTGGGGAGGCAGGTAATGGGGGTGCCGGGGGTTAATGGCAAGCCACCCGCTAGCGCAGGTGGCTTGCCATCCCCCCAGCCTTGTGAACTGGTATAGGGGTCATGGACCCCTTACCAGTTCACAAGAGGTTAAAAGTAAAAAATGACACAGACACACAAAAGAGAAAAAATATTTTATTAATTTTTATTTTTTTTTTACACTGTACTCACCTCCCATCCATCCTGGAGCACTCTGTCCCTCGGCGATCACTGGCTTCTGCTCACTTGCTAGAAGCCTTTTATAGCTGCTGGATGACAGAACACAAAGGGTTAATCAAAAAAAAAAATGACATAGGGTCCCCCCTCCCCCTCCGCCCGGACCCCATTTTTTTTTGATTTTAAGGGTTAAAAACCCTTAAAAATAAAAAAAAATTGACGTGGGGTCCCCCTTACCCACAGTAACCAGCCCGGGACCAGCTATGGGGGCTTGTAGGCACAGAGTGGGGGGGGCAGCTTTTGTGCCCCCCCCCACCCTGCAGCCTACGAGCCCACATAGCCTATGTGGGCCCGGGCTCTTCTGCCCCCCCCTGGCCTTTGGGGAGGCAGGTAATGGGGGTGCCAGGGGTTAATGGCAAGCCACCCGCTAGCGCAGGTGACTTGCCAGACCCCCGAGCCCTGTGAACTGGTATAGGGGTCACATGGACCCCTTACCAGTTCACAAAGGGTTAAAAGGTTAAAAAAAAGACAAGACACGTTGTTGAAAATGACTTTATTAAAAAAAAAAAAAAACTTTTACTTTACTCACCTCCGATCTTCATCTTCTGTCTCCCGCGGCGATCTGCTGTCAGTGACGGCTGGGCAGAGAAGGGGGGAGGCAGGCGATCGCAGGATCGCCTACCTCCCTCCTTCCCCTCCCAGCCGTCACCGGCATCTGAGAGATGAACTGCCGGGTGCCCCGATGACACCCGGCGGTGACGTCATCTGGCCCCGCCCCGTGACGTCACCAAGATGGCGGCCGCCATCGGAAGACGGCAAGGGAGGAGGGCTGTTATGCCCCCTCCAGAAGACAGAAGAGCGGGGGGGGGGGGGGAATCGGAGCCCCCCCCCCCGTGAAGAGGAGAGCCTGCGGGAGCCGGCGGGGACAAAGGTAGGTGACTGTTTTTTTTTTTTTTTGTTTTTTTTTTATAGGAAACCGGGCGGCTGCTGAAACGGGGGGGGGGGGGGGCACCCTGTTCCGGGCCCTCCCCTGCAGCCGGAGGAGCCCCGATGGGCGATCGGAGCCCCTCTGGCTGAAGAGGAGACCCGACCGGATCGAACGAGGGGTCAGGTAAGTGTCTTTTATTTTTACTTTTTTTTTTATTGCTGGGGAAAGTCAGGCACGTAAATTTTACGTGGCTGGCGTTTAACTGTTGGAGAGGCAGCCACGTGAAATTTACGTGGCTGGCGTTTAAAGGGTTAATGAAAAGCCCAAACCCTTAAAAAACGATTCCCCAGGATCTAAAATTAATATATTTTAAGTTTTTAGTCACTTACATATTATTCTTTCCCCCGCTGGACTGCAACTCAGTTCAGGACTCTAAGATATGGGCGCCGCCATCTTGATTCAAAAGCATTACATATACTGAGGAGAGGAGAGCGGAATAAAGTACAGGGGGGCTGCAGACAGAGCAGAGCTGGGGTCAGGAAAAGGGCAGCAATCCCAGAATGCAGAGCGACACAGTCAGAAGACACTTCCTGTTTGCAGGCTGCCTGTTGCTCCATAAGCCGCTATCGTGGATGTTTAAAGGCTCATAACATGCAGTAGATGCAAGTAGGATGATTTTTAATGTGAGCAATCTGTATGTACAGGGTGTGGGGAAAACATATAAGATAGGCTCTTATTCAGAGTGAAGGTCCGGATTAATGTGAGCAATCTGTATGTACAGGGTGGGGGAAAACATATAAGATAGGCTCTTATTCAGGGTGAAGGTCCGGATTAATGTGAGCAATCTGTATGTACAGGGTGTGGGAAACATAACATAGGCTCTTATTCAGGGTGAAGGTCTGGATTAATGTGAGCAATCTGTATGTACAGGGTGTGGGAAACATATAAGATAGGCTCTTATTCAGGGTGAAGGTCCGGATTAATGTGGGCAATCTGTATGTACAGGGTGTGGGAAACATATAAGATAGGCTCTTATTCAGGGTGAAGGTCCGCTTTAAGTTCAATAGGGGCGTCTTCGCAATCCCTCCTTTCACTATGCAGCCCGATTCAGGATGCCACTGGGTGTGAAACCCCCCTGAAATGCCGGCATACTCACCTGGCTATCAATCCCACAGCACATGCGCAGGCCTTCGCAGCATCACCTGCTTCCCTGAGCTTAATGAGCGTTTTGGCACCCAGCCATTCAAATAGTCTGGGCACGGGCATCAGCCACAGGGCGACCAGAAAGACTGCCCCCTGCTTTCTATGGATTTGCAAGGCAGAGCTCTGAACAGACCAGAGCCCACACATGCAGTGTGAAATCCCAAACCAGGATGCCCCAGGGACATGAACCAAATCACGGATTTTGGTCCACTTTAGGTCCTATACAATGTGTGTGTGTGTGTGTGTGTGTGTGTGTGTGTGTGTGTGTGTGTGTGTGTGTGTGTGTGTGTCCCGGAAGCACTCTGGCAGGTCACTGATCCGGTTCATGGATGTCATAGAAAAATGACAGGCTGCTGTTTTATGTTGACCAAAGTTGTGAGTAATCCTTTACACCAGCCAATCTCCTACTGTAAAGCAGACCAAAACTCAGCTTAAAGAGGTCTGCACAAAGGGGAATAAAATCCGGGAATTTGACTTTCCCGGGTTTTGTTCCGTGCTCCCGAGGCATCCCAAATTGGGATGCACCGCTGTATGAAACCCCCCTGTTCGCCCATAAAAACTCACCAGTCCAGGCTCCAACGGCGCATGCACAGGCTCTCATCCAAGGAGAGCCGCCAGCTGTGACTATATCATTCGGCCGATGGCTCTCACTGAAATGAATGGGGGGGGGGGGGGGGGGGGGGAGCGTGCTGTTACATCCCCCTTCCCCAGCCATGAAGATAGCCATGGATTGTAAACATTGAGAGCTGCCTAGTCACAGCAGGCGTCTCTCATTGGACGAGAGCCTGCGCATGCACTGTTGGAGCCCGGACAGGTGAGTTTTTATTGGCAAACCGGGGGGTTCACACAGCGGGGAATACAGGAAACTTTTAGATTCCATGCCAACCGCTGCTGGGTTTTGTTCCACTTATAGATCTCCATGGGTTTTGGTCCACTTTAAAGAGGAACACCTCCTGGGATTTTCAATCTGTGTATATCTCTATGAATTGCCCTAAAATAAAAAAAAACTTTCCTGTAAACCCGGCCACCGAGGCAAGGATCACAACCCGGCACAAGGAATGGAAATGAAAGCACACCAACTACAATTTATCATTATGCAAATCAAAATGTTGCCTTGACAAAGGAGCCGTGAGCTCCGCAACGTAGGCTCGGAATATAGCGATCACCATTCTTTCTTGTCTGCCTGGTAACGCTATTATAACTTGTTAACTGCTTGATATATGAATGATTAACAACGTCATGATTATAATGCTGGGAATGAACTATATGATGTTTTCTCTGGTGTGATGTCATTCACTTATTCTGACCAGAGTGTTACACTCTGATATGCAGATTTGATTACTGTTCATTACAAATTTCCTTAACCTGTGATTCATACTGGATATGATTGATGGCTGCACTGATCCTCAGGAATGACACCTCTTAGACTTGTATGGTAAATATTTTTTACCTTTCCTTAGACATCACTATAGATACTGTTAGTGCTATCTGGTTACTGTTACTTCCTAATTTTTGAGACGCTAGACAATTCTGATGATAGATATATACATACACAGGTCCCTCACTTTATATCCTTTTTGGTGGTTTATTGTACTATTTACAATTGACTCTGACATTCTTATATCATGATGCACTACTTTGTACAGCACTAGTTTTTTGTATGATCTTTTGGTATAAACATACATCTATTTGCATATTGATAAATTGTAGTTTGTGTGCTTTCATTTCCATTCCCTGTGCCATGTTTTAGTGTTGGAGGTACAATGTGGTGGGGTACCTCGGATTGACTGCACCCACAATTCTTATACTACTTTGTGATTGATCCTCTTACCTCTGCTATTGGTGTACTGGAAACCTATATACTTACCTGCAAGGATCACGACCTGGAATACGCTTTAAGGTTCCTCTATCCAGTATAATTTTTTACCTTTCCTTAGACATCACTATAGATACTGTTAGTGCTATCTGGTTACAGTTATTTCCTAATTTTTGAGGTGCTAGACAATTCTGATGATAGATATACATACACAGGTCCCTCACTTTATATCCTTTTTGGTGGTTTATTGTACTATTTACAATTGACTCTGACATTCTTATATCATGATGCACTAAGGTTCGGGAGGGAAGTGTTTATAAGAAGAAGCTTAATGATAGAACAAGGGGGCACAACCTGAAGCTAGTCGGGGGGAAGATCAGAAGCAATGTTAGAAAATATTATTTTACAGAAAAAGTAGTAGATACTTGTAACAAACTTCCAGCAGAGGTAGTTGAAAAATCAACAGTCACTGAATTTAAACATGCCTGGGATAAGCACACATCTATCCTAAGATAAAGAGAACATACAGTATACACATAAGATACAGAGAACATACAGTATACACATAAGATACAGAGAACATACAGTATACACATAAGGGCAGACTAGATGGACCGTATGGTCTCCTTCTGCCGTCAACCTTCTATGTTTCTATAATTGGTTCCTACTATCCGTTTTTGTTTTGCCTTCACATGAACCACAAACTAAAGGGCACCCGCTGTATACAATGTGGCTTCTATACAATGTGGCTTCTATACAGTGCAGTATAATTGTACCTGTCCGGGTCAAGGTCGGGATGGTCCCAAGAGATAGCGCTCTATTCAGACGTCCGGGAAGGGAGGAGGAGAAGTTTTTTCGCTGCGAGCGATTGGTTTGCTGGTTCAGTAACTGCAGGAGCCCCGGCGGGGTGGATAACAAGGCGGAGGACAGGTCCGGGTACACCACACAGTTATCCAGGCCCCCGAAGGAAGAAGCCGAGTCACCGGAGAGATACCTGAGGAGGCAATAGGGAGACTCAACAACAGAAGAAAACACTATGCAAAGCACTGGCCACACACAATACAATCTTATCAAACACAATAGGGGCGATTCACAGAGGGATAAAAATCACAGTGCTGAATCAACCCCTAAGGTAGTGACCTATCCAGTGACCGTACAAAGATTGTACAATGGGGTGTGTGACCCCATCATACATGCCCAACTCCAGACACTTTTTTTTTTTACTTTTGAATTAAATATGGTAGATTGAAACAGATTCAATTGTCTTTTTGAAAATTTAAAGCTTAAAGATTTCTCTCTCCAGAGCACAAAATCCCCTGGTCTTCCCTACATACTCACTGCATGGGGGAGATCCTGCACAGTCCACAGCTCCCCGAGGTATAGGGGACCAACAGCCTCCCCTCCCCATCGGTCACAGTGACTGGCCGTGCCCACCCCATTCATTGCAATGGAGCGGGGGCATGCCAGTTGAAGCCATTGCTTCAACCCCAGGGCACCATTGGTGTGTGATGGTAGTTTCTAGGGGCACTGTACAGAATAGCTGCCTGGCCATTTACTGTCCTCTTTTAAAAGGCACCTAGTTGGGGCCTATTAAAATTGGGGAGGGGGGCAGCCTCATCCAGGAAAAGCCCAAGAGGCACCAATAGCACGAGTGGAATGAGCAGTAAGGTGGAAGGGAGGATTCTTCCCTTTAGCAGAGTAGGCCTGAATCACAGCCTGACGGATCCATTTGCTGATAGTAGATTTAGCAGGAGCCAAACCCTTCCTAGGACCAGAAGGGACCACAAAAAGAGCATCAGTTTTTCTGAAAGGTGCAGTAGCCACTAGATAGTTCTTCAGACACATAACCACATCCAAGGAATGCAAAACCCTCTCCTTAGCATTACTAGGATTAGGGCACAAGGAAGGAAGAACAATGTCCTAATTCAGATGAAAGGCAGACACGACCTTAGGCAGAAAATCTGGCTTGAAGCGAACCACCACCTTGTTCTGGTGTCTCTCAAAAAGTAGGGGGGCTGGATGAAAAGCGCCGCCAACTCAGAAACACGCAAGTCACCAAAAAGACAACCTTGAGGAGTAAGAATTGCCATGGCAGCCTCCTGCACAGGTTCAAAGGGAGCACCCTGCAAGGCTGACAAGACCAAGTTCAAATCCCAAACAGGCAACATAGGCTTACGTGGGGGACGCACATGAGTAACCCCCTGGAGTTGATCAGAGAATGCTGGGCAAAGGACCTCTGAAATAAAACAGCCAGAGACATGACCCTTCAGAGTACTGAGTTGAAGCCCCAGCAGCAACCCATACTGTAGGAACTCCAGGATCCTGGGAATAGAGAACACGCGACAGGGAAGAGACCTAGACTCACACCAGTCAATGTAGGCACGCCAAACCCTATAGTAAATGGAAGAAGAATTCTTCTTCCTAGCCCTGATCATGGTATCAACAACAGAGGCAGACAGCCCCTTCTCCATCAAGATGGAGGTTTCAGCAGCCAGGCCGTCAAAGCCAGAGTTTGTAAATTGGGCTGGCGTAAGGGACCCCGAGTGAGCAGGTCTGGCACCCTGGGCAGAGCGTACTGATCTACTGCCAGCTGCACCACGTCTGCGAACCACACTCTTCTTGGCCACCAGGGAGCCACCAGGATAGCTGGCACCCACTCCTGAGCTATCTTGCGCAGAACCCTGCCCAACAGGGGGAATGGAGGAAAGGCATACAGGAGCTGAAAGTCCTGCCATGACATTGCTAGAGCATCTGTGGCCAAGGCCAGAGGGTCCTGGGACAGGGAGACAAAGGCCGGGAGCTTGTGATTGTGACGGGTTGACCCCAACGGTGACACAGAGTGAAACACCCTGTCGCAGAGGGACCATTCTTCCAGGCGAGAGGTCCCCCTGCTCAGAGAGTCTGCCTGCAGATTCTCCACCCCCGGAATGTACACAGCCGATATGCAGAGAACATTGTCCTCCGCCCAGGACAGGATCAGAGACACTTCCTTGAGGGCCCCATTGCTCCGGGTCCCTCCCTGATGATTGATGTAGGCAACCGCCGTTTGGTTGACCGAACGTACCTGAACAGGCCGGCCCGAAGGTGTTGGGTCAAGTGAACCAGAACCAACCTGATCGCCCTCAGTTCCAGAATGTTGATAGGGGTGTGGGCCTCCTGAGGGCCCCACCACCCTTGGAACTGTAGGGGACTTCCAGAAGCACCCCCAACCTGTCAGACTGGCATCAGTGGTGCCCGTCTCCCAGCAGGGGGCCAGAAAGGATCTGCCCCCCAACAGGTTCCTGGAGTCCAGCCACCACGAGAGGGACCACCTGGCTAGGGGGGACAGAACAAGGACCTGGTCCAGGGACGCAGGATCCTTGTCCCATACGGACAAAAGGTGGAGTTGCAGAGGCCACATGTGAAACTGGGCATAAGGAACTGCCTCGAAGCACAACACCATCAGGCCCACCAGCTGCATTCCCTGCCTGATGGAGGGATGAGGGCAAGAGAGCAGGGACTGAACCTGCACCAGCAGACTGTCCACCTTCTGCTGAGGAAGAAAAATCCTTGCCTGAACTGTTCAACTCAACTCCCAGGAAAGGCGTCACCAAGGAGGGAGACAGGGAAGACTTGGGATGGTTGATCACCCAGCCAAATGTGGCAGCACGCGAATGCCCTGAGCCCGGAGCAGAGCCATCACCCCTGCCAGCACCTTGGTGAACACTCTGGGAGCTGAAGTGAGACCGAAGGGCAATGCCACAAATTGGTAGTGCTGATCCTCCAGAGCGAACCTGAGGAATCTTTGATGACCTGGAAAAACAGGAATATGAAGGTAAGCATCTCTGATGTCCACAGAGGCCATTAAGTCCCCTGGACACAGGGAACTGATAGCAGAGTGCAAGGTTTCCATGCGAAAGCGCCTGCACCTGACAAATTTGTCTTGATCTTCAAGTCCAGGATGGACCTGACTGACCCATCTCTTTTGGGCACGGTGAAAAGGTTGGAATAGAACCCCTTGCCCCTTTCTCGTAAGGGGACCTGAGAGATGACTCCCAGCTCCAAAAGGCTTTGCACCACCAGAATGCTGAGCTGACAAGGAGTCCCGAGACATCCGGGATCTCATGAATCTTGGGGTCGGCCAGCCAACAAACTATCTTGTAACCGGAGGACACTACCTCCTGAATCCACCGGTCTGAGACCTGAAGTCTCCAAACGTGAGCAAAATGTTGAAGCCGTCCCCCCACTCGGATGGTTGAGGGCACCCCTTCATGCCTGAGGGGGCTTGGGAGAAGACTTAGGCTTGGAGCCCCAGGATGAGCCAGGGCATCCACGTCCTCTGCCCCTACCCCAGAAATCTCCTCGGGCCCCAGTGAAGGAGACCCCCCCTCCCTTGTCTGGATCCACGGTAGGGGGAAGAAAAAAGGAGCCTGGGCCCTGAAAGGGCCGAGACTGCCTCCTGCGCTGGGGTAACCTGCCTCCCTTAGCAAACAGGTCCCAGGTCCCCAAACAGGCGTAGTCCTTTGAAGGAAAACCCAGTGAGAGCCTTCTTGGCAGCGGTGTCAGCTGCCCACTGGCGCAGCCAAACCGAGCGGCGTATAGCCACCACTAGGGCAGAGGCTCTGCCACACATCCTAATGGTATCATCCAAGGCAGAAAGGACATAAGTCACAAAAACGAGAGAGTGCATTAAACTCTTCACTAGACACATCAGGAGCACCATCTAGGACACTTCTAAGCAGGGTCCTAATAGCCACCTCTGTAATGGCAGAGACACAAACCGGGCGCAGCGCCGTCCCCACACAGGCAAAGGCATGGCACGCCAGCTGATCAATACGCCGGTCCTCACTATCTCGCAGCGTAGTAGAGTCAGGGGAATGCATGACATGCATGAGGTGTTAGACAACCCTAGGACCGGGGTATCCACCTCTGGAGGGGATGACCAACGCTTCACCACCTCAGCAGGAAAGGGATACCTCTTATCCCAACTCTTAGGGACTCCGGGGAGCCTGCTAGGACGCTCCCATTCCTTGAGCACAAGATTATTAAAATGGGCTTGCTCAGGAAACTCTAAACGTGGCTTAGCAGTATGAAACAATTCCCCCTGCTGCCTAGGGGCCGCAACCGGGGGAGAGATAGACAGTACCTCAAAAATCTGAGTCAACAGCCTATCAGTATCATCTGGGGCCCAGGGGTCATGATGATTCTGGCTCTGACCCCTGGGCCCCAGATGATACTGATAGGCTGTTGGCTCAGATTTTTGAGGTACTGTCTCTCATCAGATGACTGAGTCAGAGAACAACCCCCCTTCTTCCAAGGGGGCATAACCAGACAGTTTCAAGAACTCTTCAGCCTCCATAGGGATGGGGTGACATCCGGCGTCAAGTGCCGCTTCTTAGAGTCCTTACGCACCATGGTATTAGCAAGCAACTTCTCAACACTAGCCAGTCTAGTAGATACATCAGGCTGAGACTCCCCACTGGTATGCAGCTCAATGGGAGTCAAATTCAAGCTTGGGGGAGTTGGTGAAGCCATACGTGGTGCAGGCCCAGCCGCTGGTAAACCAGGCTGCAGCGCAAGCACCTGCTGGGCACAAGTTATACAGACCCGCACATTGTCAGCACTAGTAGGGGACACCCCACAAGCTACACACAGCCGGGCTTGTCCCCAAGGAACCCCGAGCACATTATCCTGAGACGCCTCCATATGGTGATTATAGCGGCACAATAAGCCGATAGGGATTCACGCTATAAAGCGATTGGGATGCCCCAATAGCCCGCCAGGGAAGTGGGAGTAATTTGCACACTAGGCCTCACAAGTTTAAAAGACTAAAAAGAGGGGTAGGGCCGGGAGAAACCAATGGAGTTCGACCTGCCTGAAAGACATAAGCGAAGAGAACCCCATAAGCGACATGTATAATGACATTAGGGTAAATAAACCGCCCGCGAGGGCACTCACGGACCGTGGTAGGTAGATGCCAGCCACGCAGCAGACAGAATCCAGAGAAAATGGCGCTGAGTATACCTCGAGGAGCGGGCCGCGGAGACAGTGACGCGGAACGCGCCATCCGCAGGCCCCGCCACCCCGAAGAGCGCGAAACAGTACACGTGACAAGCAGCCAAAGAAGGCGCATCAGCACCTGAGGTAATGCCGTCGGCGGCATATTCAAACCGCAAGTGCAACCCAACGAAGTCAGTGCGGAGACTGAACAAAAGGCAACAAGCACAACATCCAAGTGAAGCACCAACGCATACAACCCCCCCGAGAGCTACAAGGAAGAGCAGCGGCCACTTAACATAGGACCCAGATAGATAGATAGGGGCAATAGGGCGGGAGGGGCATCCCATAGAGGCTCACCATATGCCTATACCGCCTACCCTTTGGTGGGGGATTGCGGTGGAGCAGCGCTCCTAAGCACCTACCATCACCCGGACCAGCGCAGCCAAGGCTGGGAGGCACAATAATAATGGAACGGGTGGGAATAGTCCTACAGGGCCGCAGACTAATAGCCCCGCTCACCTGCCAGAAGAGAGAGCCATCTTCTTGTCCTTCACAGTCCAGACTGCAGAGAAATTCTGGGGATTTGTGGAAGGTCCCGGGTATTTGAGGGGCCGGGAGGAGCCAATTTCGCGGCCTCTGCAGTCCAGCGCCATCTGGCAGAGTAATACCCAAGAGTAAAGAATCTTATCTGGAGCAGGACGTACTGTATACTAAGAATAAGGGAGTACATCTCCACTACTGAAGGTCAATAGTCAACATGGAAGTATTCCCATCAAAGATGACAAGACTTGACTCCAAAAGTAGAGGTATGAATCCCTCTCGTGCCAACCTTGGATGCAGTTGGGGGGTCAACCCTATCTACTGGATTGAACAACCCCCCCCCGGGTAATAAGGAAAAAGGTAATCCAGATGGTAAAGGCACCAGGGAACGGCTAATTAGATTCCCTGATCCTATTTTGAAGCAGCTGCACAAATCCCTCATAAACCCTCTGATCTGATGAGACCATCCATCTGTTGATCATACACGGCTTCAGATCCTAATAGGCTTATTAAACCTCTCCACAGTGCAAGACATGATATGTGCCCAACTGCCATAGCCAGCGATGTGATGTGCCAGGGAGTCGAATATTTGATCAGAAAGAAAATCCCTCGACCATTCTAAATTAATTAATTTTGCCCCCACAGCTGACCAATGCCAGTCTGGCAATAAGTAACTCACCTGCAATAAGTAACTCACCTGATCTCTGGAACCTAGCCCGCACCTGTTGCCCCGGGTCTGAACAGGGGATGTAACTCATTGCGTGCCGACATCAGTCACAGGTGCGCCGCTGAAACCTGTCCATTCATTGCTATGGAGGGTGTGTGCGCTGAGGGCTGACACACCTCCTCCACTGTAGTGAACCAAGAAGCCACTCTCCTGTAATTGATGCTGGGGGGCAGGAGCCAGAACGGAAGCTCCAGTGAGTTCGGGCCCGGGCTGGGATCCAGTCATCAGGTGAGTGATCAGCTACAGGGACAAAAACGTGAATACCCTTTTGTTTTTTGTTTGTGTGCTGAATCACTTTGAAGGAAGAAAGGAGCAAAAAGAAAATGAGACCAACTAGAGAAAGAATTGAAAGAAAGAAAATAAAAAAAAATAAAAAAAAAACTAAGATTTTAAAAAAGAAAAAAAAAATAGCAAAAAGAAAAATAAACGGGAGGAAGCGAGAAGGAAAAGAAAAAAAAAAGACCAAAATAATAAAAAGAGAACAAAAAGAGGACGACAAGGAATAAAAGACGAGAGGGTGGGGGGCAAAATGAAGGAAAAGAAATGATGAATTAGGAACTAAAACAAATAGAAAAAAGGGGGGGGGGAGGGAAAAAATAAATAGAATTAAAGAAAAAAATAAAACAAAAAGGGGGGAGATGTTCCATAAGAAATCCCTTAAATAATTTTACATTTGTGGTACACTGACTGAACTAGCAAAACATTCCTGAACGTCCTTAACTAAAAGTACTTGAAAGTCAAGATTTTTATTCGAGAAAGTAAAAAAGAAAATATCCAAAAATAAACCGAAGAGGATAGAGAAATACGGAGGACAGAAAAACATTTTGTAAAAGTACTCAATTGAGAGGGAAACAAAAAAGTTATGAATAAGAATCCCGGTGATGTTGTCACAATTCTTAAGCCCCGCTAGACAAATCCCACATAAGGCCTTTGCGGCAGCGTGGCGTGTTCCGTCCTCGAATGACAATGGTCGCCCTGTCCTACGGCTGACCGGCACCTGTTCCCGGCAGCTGGGACAGAAAGCAGACGCCTTCATAGGAGACATGTGTGACAGCTGCCTAGCCGGAGATTGTGCCCTTGGCTCAGGCTCACTATACAATCCAGAAACCTGTTCCGACAACAGTTTACATAGGACGCCCGGCTTATAGAAATCACATGCAGGGTTATGTCACCATGGCCACACATCCCTTATGCTGATCAATAAGCCTGGATACATCATTGAGTGAAAATTTCTTGTTGTATCTTTTAGGCCAGAGACCATGGTCCAATGGGGGAAAAATTGGAAGACCGGTCATCAATGTACACTTAACGAAGCTGTAAAACTTTACTTCCATCTTGGACGGGGCCAACAATAGCAGTAGATGCACCCAGTGTAAAAAAAGCCTGTATAAAAGGAACATTTGGGAAAAGATGTCCGCTGACCGAGGTATCCAGTTAGATGGAGAGGCCTCACCGCTCGTCTAGTTGCTGTGATGCCTACCCGTTCCGCTCTGTGCCATCCGGCGCAAACGTGTGTTCTGTGTCCTGGTAATATGGGGGATTGAGCAGCCAGGCACTACAGAGCTTACATTACCTCTGTCTAGGCCCTTCACATCGCAATTAAACAAAAAAAAAAAAATAGCAAGAAAACAAAATAAATTCCTATGTGTATGCAAGCAATACCAATACCCCTAGATTGTACGCACTCTTCCACGTCCAACGCTAATGGTGGTGGCTGCTGCCGGCGGTGCAGTGAACAAGATCCAAGATCAGTAAATTCCATGGCAATGTCAATGTTTAAAAGGAATTGTCCAGGCAACTGCACAGAACATTTAATAACTTTGCCCTAGATTTCCTAATGTTCAGAGTTTCTTTTTTTATTCAAAACCAACCCCCCCTCCCCCAAAGCAGAGAAAACGTATTTTGAAGCTTTCATTCATTTTTAAAATGAAAAACCATAAAGTAGCGTGGCTACTTTATGGTTCAATAGCAGGCATCATGTTTATTTCAGCATACACCCGCACCTAATTACAAAGCTGCAATACATAGATGGCCACAGGGGGGCAGAGGGATAGACCATCAGTCGAGCCCTACGATTGGTGGTCTACTGCTAGGGAGATGGAAAGTTTCTGCTTCTAGTTGCTGCCGCAGCAGGCAGATTGTAAAAAATTGTGTTTACATTTTGCCCATTCCTTTTAACACAGAATATATGGACAAACTATATTAGGGCAACTAAATGTGGTTTCTGACATACCATTCTAAACCCATGGGCACCATTATAGAGTTGGTCACTCCTTTGCAGATAAAAAAGCTTGAACTCTTCTGGTAAGGCCTTCTACAAGTTTCTAGAGGGGGACTTTTTGCTCATTCATCTAGAAGGGCATTCATGGTGCCAGCCACTGATGTTGGGTGAGAAAGCCTGGCCCACAATCGCTGTTCTGTTCTAGTGTTGGATGTGGTTGGAAGTTCAGGGTCGGGGGCACAGTGCATCCAGTCATCAATTTCCCCCAAATGTACCTTTATAAAGCTTGCATGGGGGCCAAGTACTACTTGAACAGAAAATGACCTTCCTCAAACTGTGGGTTGTCCAAAATGTCTTACTTTAACTGAAGTATCAACTGGAATTGATCAGCCATGGCCAACACCTGACCAACACTTCCATGGTGTATTCCCTTCTCCAGCAGGCTGTACACATTGCCATCAGGCAGGTCACATTCTACTGGAATTCACCCAGACTTGTCCATATGGCCTCCAGAGAGGTGTGATTGGTCACTCCACAGAAAATACTCACCTGTAGAATTGGTATTATACGCATACAGCACGTCCTGCTCCAGATATAGTAATAACATGTGGGTAATCCTCCGCCTGAGGGCGTGTTCACTGCAGACATGTAGAAAACAGGCTCCTCCCGGCCCTACATATACCGAGGGACCTCCCACAAATCCCCAGCATTGAAAAGCAGTGAGAAAGAGAAGCCGGGAGAAACCAACCACCCAGAAAATGGCAATAGTATTAATGATAACAATCACCATACAGGGGATCCAGAACAACGTGAAACCAGGGTGGGGTGGAGCAGGACGTGCTGTATGCGTATAATACCAATTCTACAGCATGTCCTGTTCCAGATATAGTAATAACATGTGGGACATCCAATAGCAGTGTCCATAAAGTAGGGTGGGATCCCCTTGAAAAAGGCACAGCCAACAGTAAAAGCGCTGTCACCCGCAACCATGCTACCAAGAGCAACGAGAGCAATGCTCTAACCTCAACCTTTGAAACCTTGTAAAGGAAGAACTGAACACAAGCAGCGGACTAGCCAGCTTGCTCAACAGAACCTAGTGCTGAAAGGGCCAAGCCAAGCACAAGCAGTAAGAGAACAAAAAACCAAGAGAGAAGAAGAATCTTCCCCTAAAAGAATAGGCCAGAGTAACAGCCTAACCATGCTACTGCAAAAGAGGGTAGCCATGGCAACCTTAGAACTCTCCCCATCGTGGGGAATATGAACCCTGGTCTCAGGCGAGACTGGCAGAGATACTGAAAAACCAATACTCAGCAAGAGCCGAAACGTTTACTCTAGGCTCAGAAGGACAAAACCAACCGAGCAAGACCAATCCAAAGGGCACCTACACCCGTGGAGGCAATCAGATCCGGTACTTAAGGATGGAGACACCAATAAGCCCCAAAGAGCATAATCCCTACCAGGGACAAGAGACAGTCCAGGAACATCTCCAACACCTGCAGAGGGATACAGATCCCTTTAGCTCATAGTAATCAAGACAATAGCCCAGAGGCCGGAGGGTCTGGAATAAAGGAGAATAAAAACACCGCCTGGACAGTGTAAGGCGGAGCACCCCTACCTCATGGAGTACAGATTGTACAGAATAATATATATATATATATATATTAAATATAATATAATATAATATAATATATATATATATATATATATATAATGACTAGGACCGCTAACAGAACCATCCTTTATGGCACACTTCTGACTGGAGCAACCGCCCCAGAAGAGCGATATGAGGGAAGGAACAGATCAGACAAGAACCTGAATAAGACCCAAGGGAACCCGTAGCAGGGCATCAGGATAAGTAATCCCCCCAAAGGGGAGCATAGAATTCCCAGGGGAATGCACCTAAGCAACCCCTGAGGAATGCTCAACACAGAAGATTGAACTAGACTTTTTGCAGTAGGCGAGCAGTAGGCAAGCCCTGAAAACCTTAAGGGAACTGAGTTGGGGAGCCAACTTCAACCGTGCTGTAATAACTCTAGGACCCAGGGAACGGAGAACATCCCGCAGGAGAGAGAGAGCCAGTCCAAACAAGGCAAATTAGAACCACATCCAACATAGCCGGCAGAAAAGGGAGAAGAAGAGGAGGGAGCTAGGCCTAGCCCTCCAATAGAGACAAGACACCCAGAGATACCCATCTCCAATAGGGTGAAGAGCAAACCGTCCAATCGCCTAAAAGGCCTATAGATAGGGGTGACATAGTAAGGAGCCTGAATAGGCAGAACAGCCCTCGTGAAAGAGCATACAGGACGACTGTCCTCAGCAGAATCTGCGAACCACACCCCACTGGGCCACCCAGGGCCCCAGCGTAACGGTTCTCCCTTTCTACAGCAATCTTGTGTAGAACCCCGCCTAGCAGGGTGAAAGAAGGTAAGACATATAGAATATAATGTTCTTGACAGAAAGGCAATACTAGGCCCCAATGGCCAAGGCCAGACAGTTCTGGGACAATAATCCAGGGCAGAGTCCCTGTAATAGCAACGGGGCCCCACAAGGCCACACCGGTAAGGACTCAGTGAGACACTAGAATAGAACCTCCTGCCACAGGAGGACAGCCATCGAAGCTAATACCAATGAAGTGCGAGGAATGTAAACCCCCACTTAGATCAGAACCAGAACCTTCTTGAAGGATCAACCTGTTCCGAAACCTTCACAGATAAAAAGGACAGGCCACTGTCCTCAGACTGACCGAGAGTCCCCCAAAAAAAAAAACAAAAAAAACAAGTCCTGAAGAGGAGTAGTCCAGCAAATCAGAGCCCACCAAAGACTCACTGTGTCAATCCAAAAAAACAGACTGAAAATGGACCCCCCCAAGGGGCCTCCCTTAGGAATCACGGGGAGTTTCAGAATAAATAAATCCCCCCCAGTCAACCTGCAAGACTTGGTACCCATGGTGACCATCTACAGGGAGAAGCAAGAAGGAAGGGAACGGTCCCAGAAATACTTCTTGAATTTACAACCTCAAGAGGAACCCCCTTAACAAGGGGGAAGCATACTGACCTAGTTCCAGGGGTGCTGGAACCCTGTCCGGGATAAGTAACCTAAGGTGTCGCAGGGCCCAAGGGCTTCTGAGAATAAGGGACAGCATCTGAGCCGCCACCAACAGGCCCACCAGCTGCAAGGTGAAGGTAAGGTGACATCAAAAGAGGGCAAAGCCCTTTCCATAATAAGTCCACATTTTGAAGGAGGGCTCTAGCATGAACCAAATCTAAATGCTGCCCCGTAGGGAGACACCGAACCAGGGGACACCAAGTAAGTGAGGTGCCTGAGCACCAATCCAAAAGACTCCCAAAGGAGACACAAGTCAATAGCCAACACGGCCCGACGCAGAAATTGGGAGAGAAGAAAGACAATCAAGTAGAACCTAGCACGGACGCCACACGGACACGTCCAAGACATCACTCTCACACTCGCCTTGGTGAGCCGTCTGGGAGCAGGAGAGGAACCAAAAACAAGACCCCAATCCGCAGAGATGGTCCTTCAATACTGGCTAGTAATGGCCTCGGTGTCCTGAAGGCACAGGAGACCAAAAAAAGGATTGTAGATCCACACGGGCATCGAGAGGCCCACTGGACAAGAGCGCCTGCGGCCAACAGATAGATACCATGTAGGAAGTGCCTGTGAAGGTATAACTGCAAGGCCCATAAGGCCAGCCCGGGTCAGACTGCCTCA
The DNA here is from genome assembly GCA_027917425.1 of Gastrophryne carolinensis. Classification (NCBI taxonomy): domain Eukaryota; kingdom Metazoa; phylum Chordata; class Amphibia; order Anura; family Microhylidae; genus Gastrophryne; species Gastrophryne carolinensis. Next base: position 16,269,170 of record CM051242.1, on the reverse strand, counting down.
TCCCAGAGGGAAAAGGTAACGTGGATGCAATCACAAGTCAAGGGGCCAACCTGTAAGAGCCCAGACCCTGCAAGCCGAACTCGGCCTGCCTCAACTCCCGAAGAGAAAACAGGGACTAGAAGAACCCTGACAACCTCGGGAAGAGACCGCCCAGCAAACTCCATTCTGCATCCAGGGGGACTACCTCCTGTAACAACCTGAAAGAAGCCTGGCGCCCTGCGATAGGAGCCAAGTGCTGCAGCAGTCCCCTCGCCCAAAAGGGCGAGGGCGTCCCTTCATGCTTGTACGGTTTTGGCAGATTTGGACTTCGCCCTGCCGAAGGTCCCAGGGCGTTGCCTGCCCCCCCTGGGGCGGGCCTCCACTCCAAAGAGCTGTAAGCACACCTCTGGTTCGCGCTTGACCCTAACATAGGGAGGGGGAGGGGTGTCCCTGCCCCTAGGAGGCAGAGACGGCCTTCTGCGCGAGGGTGCCTTACACCTTTTTCCAAAAAAGGTCCAAACGGGCCCCAAATAAGCGTCGTCATCTGAAAGGAAGGCCAGTAAGAGCCTTTTTTGTATCATTGTCAGCCCCCCACTGTCGCAGCCAAAGCAGGCGGCGAATAGCTACCACAAGAACAGAGGTTCTAGCGCACATCTTAATAGTGTCATCCATCGCTGAGAGGATAAACCTCACAAAAACCTCACAATCGGAAAGTGCATTAAAGACCTCCCAAGGGAGATCCTCGGGCTGGTGATCAAGTATCTTCCTAAGAAGGGTCCTGGCCTTCACCGCCGTGATGGCCGCGGCACAGACCGGGCGCAGAGCCGTCCCTGCACACCAGAAGGCGTGGGAAGCCAGTCTGTCAATGCGCCAGTCCTCAGCATCCCGAAGGATACGATGAGTAGAAGCTGTCATGAAGGGAGGGTTAGCAACCCCAATAATAGGTGCATCCACCTCGGGAGGGACTGACCAACAGTCAACCACATCAGGGGGAAAAGGGTACTTCCAATCCCAGACCCCCCGGAACCTCTAAGTTTACAAGGAGATTCCCATTCCTTAGATATAAGAGCCTGGAAATGATCCTGCTCCAGAAATTCCAAGCGCGGCGTCGCCGTGTGGAAACTCTCCCTCTTGGGCTTGGGAGACTCTCCCGGAGGAGAGATGGATAGTACTTCAAAGATCTTAATGAGTAATTCATCAGTGTCACACAGGCCCCAGGAACCAGGGCCAGAATTGTCACGGCTCCAAGGTATCTCGTCTGAGGAACTGGAACCTGAGAAAAGTTCACCTTCATCAGAAGGATCAGGGTCCTGCATAGCAGCAGACTCTTCAGTTTCAGCGGGAAACATAGAACCAGGAGGCGTCAGGGACCGCTTCTTTCCAGCGCCCAAGCACTCCGCCAGACTAGACATCACCTGCTCAGCCGTAGGTAGCCTGCACGGCATCACCTGCTGGTCATGAGATTTAAACACGGGGAGACAGGTGTATTGAAGCGAGGTGCAGCCACTGGTAAACCTGATTGCAGACCCGTGCTCTGTCAGCATCAGCATGGGGTTGTCCACACGCAGTACACAGCCGGTCTTGTCCCCGCGGGACCCCGGACACATAATTCTGAGATGCCTCCATATGGTGATTATCTAAACAATATGCCAGCAGGGATTTATGCTGTAAGCAACCCTGGATGCCCCAAGACCCGCTAGGAATGTGGGAGAATTTAAATGTGAACCCGTTTAAGATATATATCAGGCCGGGAGATGCCACCGGAATCTTGGCGTCTGAAAGACATAAGGAGAGGAATGGGTGTCAGAGCCATGCGCAGCTGGAAAAACATATAAAAAAAGGAGTCACCCGCGAGGGCACTTACAGACCAAGGGAGGAGGGGAACCTTGGTCTCTATTTTGTCCAAATAGAGTATAATATGCATTTCTCCAGCCTACAGATTTCCTATCAATGACCAATGACATGACCAGACACGCATATTTTGTGGGGGAGGCAGCTCCAGATTGTACAGCAGAGCTTGCAAAATTGTGAACCCTTCCGAATTATTTAGTGTTGCTAAAAAGTATGAAAAATACACAAATGAGTCAAAAAATTCAAACTGGTCATTTATTTTTTGAGGAAAAAGATCCAATATCACATATCTGTAAATGATAAATGCACGTGAATCTTTGTATTTGCTATAACCGCCTTGTGCAGCAGTAACTGCTTCTGAAAATTTTTGGTAACGGTTGATCAGTCCTCGTCCTCACACATCCCTTGTTCCTAAGTTTGTACGCACTCACATTTAGCCTGGATCCCATTCAGACAGACAGCGTTCTTCTGGACTTCTTGTGCACATGGGTGTTCAAACACATCACATTCCGGCAAACAGCCTGCTTTTGGGACTTCTCATCTGCACACTAATGCTTAAAAGCAGTAACCGGACATCACAGTCCTCTTCAGCCATCCTGGTTTTCCTGCAAATTTCAGAGTTCTTTGAATTTTGTGTTCAGACTACCCGGCTTGACCCTCGGCTTTAAAGTAGACAAAAACCGTGGATTGGCACCATTCCAGATTTCGATCAGTTTCCTTGAGGCATCCTGATTTGCGTTGCCCCTCCGGTAGGAGGATATACATACCTTATTGGCATTCCCACAGCATGGCTAAAGAAGCCGAATGGCAGTCTAGCAGCACTTGCTATCGGCACGCCTCCCTCTGCGTTCCTCTAAGGCTGTGTGAGGCCCCACCAGTCATTCAATTACCATGGGAGCAAACGCACACAGACCAAGTAAAATATGAGTGACGCTGACCAGGCACGTGCCATGAACTCGCTGGCTAAGTAAGAATATCATCTGACCAGTGGGGTTTCACACAGTGGGGCACTCCAAAACTGGATGCCCTAGGGATTTGGGGGGGGGGGGCAATTTTATAGACACTAGGTCCAGTTTTGGTCCCTTTTACTTGCCTGTGAACCTCTGCTGCTCGTACAGACCATTGGCTTAAAGCAGAACTTCACTTAAAAATGACCCGCCCCCGACGCTACCCAGGTGCTGAGACAGGGCAGGGGGTTATAAAGAAAAAAAAACCCTACCCAAGACAGACAGGCACCCGCGCCGCCCTCCCAAGGCCGCCACAGGAAAAGTCGCAAAGCCCTATTACCCAGCGGAGGAACGCATGGAGCTGGGGTATGCGGCTGTGTCTTCAGTCCAAGATGGCAACGCCCAAGATCTGGAGCCTGGCTAAGGTAAGGGTTATTTTTCTAACACTCCCATCCTGCCCCAGCGCCAGGGTAGGATGGCAGGGCGGGGGGTCATTTTTAAGTTAAGTTCCACTTTAAGTACAAGTTTAAGTAGTGGCTTGTCTACAGATTGTGCTTTTGCAATACCCAACTGTTCCCGTCATTTCAGTTACTGCACTTCCTCGCTCACAGGTCTCGCCCTGCTCTTCAGCCTGATCGTCCTGAACATAGACTTTGAGGAACCAAAGCTTCAACTCTTATGTTGCTGGGTTTCCTCTTGTGAGCTGCTTGTGCCCGGTTCTTCCACAACATTTCCACTGGATTAAAGTCAGGCCAAGAGACATTCCAAAAAGTTATTTTTCTGTAACTATTCTTTAGTAGAATGACTTGTTTTCTAGGAGGGTCATGGTCTTGCTGCAGGACTCATGTGCTTTGGAGATTCAGCTTACAGACAGATGTCCCAACATTTTCCTTTAGAAGTTGCTAGTACAATTCTGATTCCATTGTTCCATTAATGATGGTGCGCCGTCCTGGCCCATGTGGAGCAAAGCAGGCCCAAATCATGACACTCCCTCCACCATGATGGGATGAGGTTTTTTAGATTTTCCAGTCGCTAAACAGAATTCTTCTCAGCTATTCCAAAAAGCTCCACTCTGGTCTTAACCGTCCAAACATTGTTCCAATAACCTTCCAGTTAGTCCTTAGCCAGCTGTTGATGGGTTGAATTTTTTTGGAGAGTAGCGGCTTTCTTCTTGCAATCCTGGCATGCACGCCCCTCCTCCTGATGGCGTACTTAAAGCGAAACAAAATATCCCGGGTTTTGTTTCATGCTCCGGGGGCATTGCAATTTGGGAAGCCTTCATGTGTGAAACCCCCCAGATCGCCCATAAAAACGCCCCTCTTTCCGGTCCAGTGGCGCATGCCCGCACTCTTGTCCAATCAGAGCTATTTGCTGTGACCATGTCATTTGGCAAAGCAGATCTGCCTTTCTTCAAGGAGGAGCCCAAGCAGGCACATCCCCGGTAGCCCGGTAAACAGCTGGGGTGGGATCACATGCACAGCCACAGGATACAGGAGATGGGGCCGCTCTTGCTCCCCACTGCAAACAATCAGAGGTGTTTGCCCAACAACATAGGCGCGGCAAGCAGCTCTGATTGGATGAGAGCCTGAGCATGCATCGTTGGACTGGGCAAAAGGTAAGCCGTTATTGCTGATCTGAGGGTTTCACACAGTAAGGCATCCCAAATTTGGTTTGGTCTGCTTTAAGAACATTACTAACTGTGGGAAAAGGCCATTAGTTGCTTAGCAGTTCTTTGTGCCCTTGTAGACCCTTATCGGCCTTGCTCCTGATGCAATTTTTGTTGGTTCAACCACCCCTGATGAGGGCAAGAATGGTCTTGAATTTCCTCATTTTTGTACTTTGTTAAATAGTGGAATAGCTTTCAAGATGGTTTTTGATTTTTTTTCCCAGCCTGATGACCACCAACAACTCTAAGGTCCTCAGTAAACTCCTTTGTTTCTGCCAGGATACACTTCAAATGTGAAGATCAGAGCGTCATAGAACCCTGCTCTTTAAATAAAACAGGTCGCCCACTAACACCTAAATCTAACTGTACCCTAAAACTAATCTTAAAAAGGGACTCTGTAAGCACAAGCGCATAAACTGTTATTCAGCACCTCATCATGACTGCCCTCTCCCTTCCTTTCAGAATACAGATGCTTCTGAAATTAGAAACATAGCAAAGAGTAGTGGCTCACCCCCTGAATTCCTTTGCCATAGACCACCAATCATAGGACTAAGCTGGTGGTCTAAAGCTCCACATCAGACTGTGGACACTGGCAGAGAGGGAGAACAGCCAGGGTGAGGAGAATGCCCTGCTGATTATTATGCGGCATTACAGAGCCAAGGGCCGCACCCACATGCTTCAGAAGTGAAATTATACAGTGAAACTGTAAACCTCGATATCTCAGCCATTTGTTCTTCAATTTAAAAACAGAAAATCGTTTAGGACATCGCCAAATGCTCTAACAATTGCCTTTGCCTTCTGTATCCCTTTAAGGGTTACAAAGTCTCGCCCAGGGTCTGGACCTTGGGCCCACCAGAGGGAATCGTTCATGGGGCCTACCAGAGGAAAAGGATACTTGGAGCCCATCCTTCTCCTAAAACAAAGTTGGATTGTAATTCTAAATCTGGTGTTAATTGACCAAATAACATTAGTACCTTACTAATGGCATAACAACCTTTTGTACTGCTCGGATGGTGGCCCCGTGTCAGTGTCTGGGGCCCACCGGAGGAGCCTCTGGTGGGCTAGTCCAACACTGGTCTTGCCACTCCCATAATATCAGGATTTCTTAATTCTTAACGAATATGTTTGATTTGTCTCCATTTATCTGCTTTTAGAACCTATGTGAAAACCTGATGTTGCTTTAGGTCAACTGGATGCAGATCTTTAGAAAATGCGGAAGGGGTCACAGACTTTCAAGTACCATCGTATCTCTTGCAAAGTTTCAGAATTCCACCATGACCCTTCTACACTCGATCAACATTGTCCGCCAAATTACCCATCTGACCACATCGGTCCGGTATTGGGAGTGTAACCAAAGCATGCGGCACGAAAGCACGGCTACTGGAGTCTCGTTTCTTATACAAGCTGGGAGGAGTTTTATTTCAGTAACATAAAATGAGCAGCTGACAATACAAGCAGTACAAACATCAGAAGAACAGCAAAGAAAAAAAACGGGTACAAGTGTGATAGAAGCACAAGCATGACATGAGCAAAAACAAAAAATGGCAGCCATAGGGGGGTACAAGGCATAGGAAGCACAACAACAATGGACACAGCCAGCCCCGATGTACTTTCATATTAATGATAGACTGGGGGAAGGGCAATACCTCTGAAGCCTGATATCATTGGGAAGATTTAGCCGTATTTCCTATGGGGTGACTAAACCAAAAGCTCATCCTGGATCCCCAGGTTTTAGGGAAGGCTTTTGGACATGGTAAAAAGAATTTCAACAAAACTGCGACTCATCCTTGGGGCAGACAGCAGTACTAAGAGGTATTACTAGGGGGAGCTCTGACAGGGCGACAGATTCCTCTATGTACACTTATGTGTCCAATTATAGAGAGCTCCTCAATTAAAAGTGCAAAAATGAAGCACAGCACTGAGGGCTCTGGGGAGAGATAGTGTCGATCAGGCGACCCCTGGGGTTTCACACACTGGGGCGTTCCGATATACAGGAAGCCCCATAAAGAGGTAGACTGCCGTCCGAAGCGCCTTAAAGTGGCCCAAATCCCAGGATTTTAACCATCCTGAGTTTTGGTCCTTGCCCCCAGGGCACCCCGATCAGGGATGTCCCACTGTGTGAAACCCCCCCAGGTCACCCGATCTCACTCACCCTTCCCAGTCCTACGGCGCATGTGCAGCCCTCTCGTCATCAGCACGCTTGGATTTGCTTCCGCCCCTTCGTCTAGTAGCTCATCTAAGGGGAGCCGATCCGAGCCCGCAGGCAGTTGGACCGAGGAGAGTCAAAGTTTTACTGGGCGAACTGCCACGTGGGCACGGAACAAATCCTGGGAAATTTAAATCCCTGGGTTTTGTTTCGTTTTGGGAACCACTGATGTAAGGACCACTGGACTGTTCTTGTGGCCTCTCTTCTATGTATCATGCTAGATTGGCCTAAAGAGCAGATGACGCCCAAGGAGTTCAGCCTTTTAAAAGGTGTATTTAAAGGAGGACCATCAGGGGAGGTTAAAACCTCTCCCAAACCTCACTGAACTGCTGCCCCCTGGTTTTACCTTTGGTCAATTTGCACTCACCTCGCCGGGGGATCCATCTTCTGGGTCCCTTGGATTTAGGGCAACCTCCAGATGGGCAGCGCTATCTTGCATCCCATCAGGCACTGTGGTGCTGCCCCGATACAGATGGCTAAGCCGAAGGCGGGGTGAGGATCAGGCCCTGAAGTATCCGGATGTCACCGCTGCAGGCAGTGGGGACATCCAAAAGGTAAGTAGGGGCCGATGTTCCTCTTTAAGCAAACAAAGTGAGGCTAAATCAACCCAGTGAAGGTTCAGGATGGTAAAAGACTCGGAAGAGGTATAAATCCGCCCCATCCCATCAATAAAGGCTTTAAAAAACATGTTCACAATCAGAAAATTCAAACATATTACAGGGATGTTCCAGGTAAAAAGAGCCAGATTTCTGCTCTCCCCATGCTGGCTGTCAGAGGCTGCATCTTGCATTCAGCTTGCTTTATATTTCTTAGGTCCTAGTGAACTCCATTCTACGAGGCCTCCTCAGCAGCAGGGGATGGCTCATCCATGCATGTTCTGTTGCCTCAGAAGAATTCATTTTGGGGACTGTGATGCAGGAGTCAGCAGAAAGGGAATGAAAAGTGCTGGTGAACGGAAGATGCAGCCCCCCTGACAGCCAGCATGGAGCAGGCTCATTTGACCCCTGTGCCTGGAACGTCCCTTTAAGGGTAAGATGAATAGAAGCCAAACTTACCAATTGTGATGCTATTATCAGAAATGAACAGAAAGATTACCCTACCAATTAGCTACTAGGCCTTACTGGCCTGTCCGCAGGCTCAATCCCATGTCCTGCACGCTCCTGTCTGCTTCCAGTAATATTAGGCCCAGTGCCGTCTCTCGCCCTCGCTCTATCCTGTGCCAAATACAAGTTAGCACAGGATGCCCTTGGGTGGTCTTGTTATGCACCAGCTGCCGATCAACAAAGGGGTCTGCTCCCATGTCACTGGCAGCAGGGACCCGCACTGAGGCCAGGGGAATGTCAGTGCTGGAACTGTAGGACGGGAGCCCACAGGACTTTATATGATTGAGCCTGTGGGTTAGCAGGCACAAGCTTTTCTTTAGGTTTAGGACTGTCCCTTTAAATTTGGAGGCTGTGTTTGATCTTTAGGCCTAGTGACTGATTGAAAGGGTAATCTTGTATTTTGTTGGTTTTGGGCAGCAGCAGCGGCAAAGACTTTAAAGTGGAACAACGCACAGGATTTTTTTCCAAATTATTGATGGGTTTTGGCCCGTTTTAAACCTTATGGTCCAGAGTGAGATTTCACACCAGATTAAAATCTTAATGATAAAGTGGACCAAGCCCGGATCTAACATCTATAAGATGCTAGGTCCGTTTAGATACCCACCTCCCGATTTGGGATGCCCCACACCCCCACCGGTCAGCCAATATTTATACCTCGCCAACGAACCCATGGCACATGCGCTGCCGGCAGTGGCACCTCTCACGTCTTTCGGCCACAGCCGCAGAGGGATGCAACGGATGCCGAGTGCAGCTAAGCTCCAATTCAGTTTCTTCAGCCGCACATAAATATGCGCTGCCAAGAAAGCCGAAGCAGGAGCAAAGCCGTGCCTGTGCCATGAAAAAGCCGGTGAGGTATGTATATCAGATGACCGTCGGGGGGGGGTTTCACAAACCGTGGCATCCGGGGTACGGGTCAAAACCAGAGATCGTGAAAGTCCTGGGTTTTGCTCCACTTTAACAGGCTCCAAAAACGCTGGAGCAAAAAATCTGGGCCGCCTTCTACAGCTCCATTGCAAAGCAAACTTCATGCACCATTAAGGGGAAACAAAGTGGCGCATCTCCGAAAACTGTCATAAAACCTAACTGCAAATTAGCCAGGCTCAGCAACATGACCAGGGCTTCTACTCACCACTCACTCCCTTTAAATATCCTGGAATTTTCGGTTTAGTCGGAGACATTCATTTTTGCATGCCAACACATTCCCCGGGAACCAGTGACCTCACGCCATGCTTCCTGCATCAGTGATGTCACTAGTTCCTAGTCGGTGGATAGGTGGCAGACTCATAACCATTGCTTTAGCATACATGTGTGGACGATGCAGGCTGCAGTGTTCTCCCCAGGGGGGCTTTAAGCCAGAATTTTGTGGTCAGCCTGTCGTGCCAAGACAGACCCACGTTTTAGGTTTACTTTAATTTCTGCTTTTCTCCTGGTTGCTTTGTGTGACCTTTTAAGAGAACCAGGAAGCACAAAGTGCATCCCCCCCACTCCCATTTTCAGACAACCTGGCTAAAGAAATTCATGGGGAGAACACTTAAACTCTTAAAATGAAATTTACAATGCACGATCAAGGGCGCTAAACATCACAAAGCGAGAGATTGCGTAGGACACTAAAAAGTTATGGAACAGCCAATCTTTGCTGAGACTAGTTGAATATGGAAAGGTCGAAAAACAATTTCACAATGCCTGCGATTGGCCACTGGTGCTCACGTGGGCGTGGCTTTCAAGCTCCTAGAGCAGAGAACTCAACCCCGGACCCACGTGACAGCCCGGTGGCCAATCACAGGGCTCAATTTCTGGCCGAGGATCCAGGAAGAGGCAAGACTTTTGGGCGTTCTGGCAGGTGCCTGTCAGCTGCCGAACGGGTTTTGTCCGCTTTAAAAGGGACAGCGCATACAACAGCAATAATAAGGCAGCAAGCAGCTCATCCGAAGCCTGTCCCACATGCCTCTCTCAATTTCCTGCAGCATGTCTCCAAAGTTTCCCCCTCTTCATGACCATGCACAAATGTGGTCACACGGTCTTCCTGGACCCTTCGCTTTTAGAGCATGAGCCTGGCAAGTCACAATGGTCACACGCTTGCCAAGCTTGCTCAGGCCTGGGAGCAATTAGGGACAGAGGCGGCCCTGCAACCACATTTACAGCGTGGTCGTAGAAAAAAAAAGGAATATTAAAGGAGGTATAAACTTTGGAGATATGTTGTTGCATTTTTATTATCATTACCTGGACTATCCCTTCAAAGGGAAGAAAATTAGTTGGGACATAAGCACCTGACCCCCACCACATTTTGTCCCCTGGCGATGCTTCATCCTACTCCGGTTGGATAAAAACATTCAAGGCCGGAGATCAGAGAGTCAGTGATCGTGCCATTCACTAGAAACTTAAATGAGCACTATCGCGATAAAATGGCCCAGTGATAAAAATCCATATAAATATGGTGGATGGCGGGAGGAGGGGGTCACTTATACACCCGGCATCAAGAAATATCCAACCAGGCTTGTTTATTTTAATTGAAGGAAAAGGACATCCAGTGCGACAGGCTCTGTTATGCTTCATAAACTATACTGTGTATAAGAGACCCATCCTCATTAGCTGACATGTTTATATAGATTTTTAACATTACACAATTTCGCACTAGTGCTCTTTTAAGGGATAAATGGCTGCCCCCTGCGTCACAGTGATGCAAACAAGCCTATTCCATTCACTGAAATAGACAGGAGACGGGGGTGCCAGGCCAGGTCTCCTTCATTGTAGTAAATGGAGGGAGAGAGCTCCAGTCACTGTGCCGGCCAGAGCAGAAGGAGTCCATCTCAGGACCTATTGAGTTTTACCCAATAAGAGTAAAATGAAACAGTTGGGGGACCAAAGGAGAGTATAACGTTTCTACCCCCCAGCTCATGTTTTGCTACACCCTGTACACCAATAATTAAACACTCCGATTACAGAAGTATAAATACAGTGATTAAATAAGTTATAAATAACACTACAAAACACAATCATTTATAATATACTCTTAACTGAGAAAAATACAAAATACGGCCTGCTTCATGAAATCATTACATCTGGGTATTCCGCCACAAGGTGGCGCAGTGGACTGCAGAAGATTTGTGGCTCCTCTCGGCCCCATATAAAAACCGGAAATCAGCCATAGACCTCCAGTGTTGACAAGCAGTTATACAAGAAGCCGGGAGGTAATAAGGCAAAAAAGGTAAAAAAAACCCTTAACTAACTTAGAACAGTCACCATAAAGAGGCAACCAAGAATAACGATAACAAGGGTGGGGTGAAGCAGGCCGTGCTGTGCATAGCAAAAACAGTTCTACAGGTGAGTACTCGCAGAATTGTATTTTTCCTAATGCACAGCACGGCCTGCTTCATGAAGTCATTACATCTGGGACATCCAATAGCAGTGTCCATAAGGTAGAGTGGGATCCCCAAAGAGTAACGGCAGGCAGTTCAAACCACTACCGCCTGAAGTACCTTGCGGCCAAAAGCAGCATCCACTGAAGCCTTAACATCAACCTTGTAAAACTTGGAAAAAGTATGAACAGAAGACCAAGTAGCGGCCTTACAAACTTGTTCAACAGAAGCTTGGTGCTGAAAAGCCCAAGAGGCAACAACAGCACAAGTGGAATGAGCAGTAATCCGGAAAGGAGGAATCTTCCCTTTAGCAGAATAGGCTTGTACCACTGCCTGACGTATCCACTTGCTAATAGTAGATTTAGCCGGAGGCAAACCCTTCCTAGGTCCAGCAGGAAGAACAAGAAGAGCATCAGATTTCCTGAAAGACTCAGTAGCAACCAAATAAAACTTCAATGCCCTGACAGCATCCAGAGAATGAAGGGTCCGTTCCCTGGAATTAGCAGGGTTAGGACACAAGGAAGGCAAGACAATGTCCTGATTGAGATGAAAAGCAGACACAACCTTAGGCAAGAAATCCGGCTTAAGCCAAAACACCACCTTATCCTGATGCCGCTCAAAATAAGGAGGTTTAACGGAATGCGCTGCCAGCTCAGAAACTCTCCTGACCAAAGTAATAGCCACCAAAAAGGCCACCTTAAAAGTCAGAATGGGCAACACAGCCCCACGGATAGGCTCCAAGGAGAGGACCCTGCAGAGCAGACAACACCAGATTTAAGTCCCAAACCGGTAGCATAGGTTTACGTGGCGAACGCACATGAGTAACTCCCTGGAAAAAAAAAGTCTTAACCAGCCGGTGATTGGCAAAGGATCTTTGGAATAAAATAGCCAGAGCTGACACCTGTCCCTTGAGGGAACTAAGTTGAAGGCCCGAATCCAAACCATGTTGTAAAAATTCCAGAATCCTGGGGATAGAAAACACCCAACAAGGAAGAGACTTGGACTCACACCAGGCAATGTAAGCATGCCAGACCCTGTAGTAGATAAAAGAGCTTGAATCATAGTAACAGAAGCTGGCAACCCCTTATCCATCAAGATGGAGGTTTCAGCAGCCAAGCTATTAAAGCCAGCATTTGTAAATTGGGATGGCGCAGGTGTCCCTGAGTGAGAAGATCTGGATCCTGGGGCAAGACGTACCGATCTGCTGCCAACCACACCCTCCTTGGCCAACTGGGGGCCACCAGAATCTTGCGCAGCACCCTGCCCAGCAGAGGAAAGGGAGGGATCACAGAGGAGCCGAAACTCCGACCAAGGAATCACTAGCGCATCTGTGGCGAAGGCCAGAGGATCCTGCGACAGGAAGACAAATCTTGGAAGCTTGTGATTGTGGCGGGACGCAAAAAGGTCCACATCCGGCTGACCCCAGCGGTGACATGGAGTGAAATACCTTGTTGCTGAGGCACCATTCCCCCAGCCGAGAGGTCCCCCTGCTCTGCCTCCAGGTTCTCCACCCCCGAAATGTAGACCGCCGAGATGCAAGGGACATTCTCTTCCACCCAAGACCGTATCAGGGACACTTCCTTGAGAGCTCGCTTGCTCAGAGTCCCCCCCCTGATGATTGATGTAGGCAACCGCCACCTGGTTGTCCGAGCGAATATGAACAGCCCGACCCGGAAGGTGTGGGGTCAACTGGGAGAGAACCAACCTGATCGCCCGCAGTTCTAGAATGTTGATGGGTGCATGGGCCTCCTGGGGGCCCCACTGACCCTGAAAGTTCAAAGATTTTCAAACTGGTAGTGCTGATCCTCTAGAGCGAACCTCAAGAATCTGATGACCCGGAAAGATTGGCACGTGAAGATAGGCATCCTTAATGTCCACGGAGGTCATGAAGTCGCCAGGGTGAAGGGTACTGACAGCCGAGCGTAGCGTCTCCATGCGAAAGTGCTTGAAACGGACAAACCTGTTGAAACCCTTCAAATCCAGGATGGGCCTCAGAGAACCGTCCTTTTTGGGCACCGTGAAAAGATTGGAGTAGTACCCCTGACCCTGTTCCTGGTAAGGTACCTGGCAGACGACTCCTGACTCCAACAGGCGTTGAACTGCTAGGCGCAAACCCTGAGCTGACCGAGGGTTTTGAGACATCCGGGATCTGAGGAATCTTGGGGACGGCCAGGCTGCAAACTCTATCTTGTAACCGGAGGACACCACCTCCTGAATCCACCGGTCTGAGACGCGAAGCCTCCAGACGGGTGAGGGCGCCTCCTCATGCCTGAGGGGCCTTGGGAGGGGGTTTGTTCTTGGATCCCCATGAGAGACCGGGACGACCATGGGATCTGCCACGGCCCCAAGAATCTCTGCGGCTACCCAAGAAGAGGGAGCCACGACCTCCTCTGGAAGCACGAAAGGAGGGGAAGGAAGCGAATGGTCCCCGAAAAGGCCGAGTCTGCTTCCTACGCTGACGTAACCTACCATCCTTGGTCAGAACATCCAGACGCTCACCAAAGAGACGAAACCCAGTGAAGGGAAGCCCGATGAGAGACTTCTTAGCAGCAGTGTCAGCTGCCCACTGGCGCAACCAAACAGATCGGCGCATAGCCACCAAGAGGGCCGAGGCTCTACCGCCCAGCCAGACGGCATCATCCATGGCAGACAGCACAAATGCAACAAAATCAGAGCAAAGCAGGAGGGCCCTATAATCCTCCCTCCTCCTACCAGCCATGGTGCCATCCACGAGACGCTTGATCTTCTTCTGAAGGGCAATAGCCGTAATGGCTGCGGCACAAACAGGACGCAGGCCTGCCCCTACAAAGGTGAAAGCATGACAGGCCAGCTGATCTATACGGCGGTCCGTGCCATCGCGCAGTGTAGTAGTGTCAGGGGACAGCATGACCGAAGTGTTAGACAGCCCTAGAACAGGAGCGTCCACCTCAGGGGGACACGACCAGCGCTTGACCAGGTCAGCAGAAAAAGGATACCTTCTGTCCAATCCCTTGGGCACCGTGGGCAATCTGTTAGGACGTTCCCACTCCCTGAGCACCATATTGGAGAAATGACCCTGCTCCGAGAACTCCAAGCGTTGCTTGTCAGGGCGAAAGAGCTCACCCTGCTTCCTAGAAACATAGAAGGTTGACGGCAGAAGGAGACCATAAGGGCAGACTAGATGGACCATATGTGTATATTGTATGTACTCTTTATCTTAGGATAGAGGTGTGCTTATCCCAGGCATGTTTAAATTCAGTGACTGTTGATTTTTCAACTACCTCTGCTGGAAGTTTGTTCCAAGCATCTACTACTTTTTCTGTAAAATAATATTTTCTAACATTGCTCCTGATCTTTCCCCCGACTAGCTTCAGGTTGTGCCCCCTTGTTCTATCATTAAGCTTCTTCTTAAAAACACTTCCCTCCTGAACCTTATTCAATCCGTTCACATATTTAAAGGTCTCAATCATGTCCCCTCTCTCCCTTCTTTCCTCCAGACTGTACAAATGAAGTTCTTTAAGTCTCTCCTGATAAGTACATCGCCCCCCTCTTCGCCACCTTAGGGGGGGGGCGATGTACAAAGTCTCAAAAATGTCCAACAACGGTCTATCAGTGTCAACAGGGGGCCCAGTATCCTCATCAGAGGCGGACCCCGGGTCACTGTCGTACCCTTCCTGATGTTCCCCAGATGAGTCTGAATCATGGAAAAGCTCCCCCTCCTCTAGGGAGCCACACACATGAAGGCCCAACATCCTCCTCGGCAAAGAGGGAAGGCGCGGCGTCAAGATGCAGCTTCTTGCCAGAGGCCTTGCCCATCACAGGTCGGGCCAGCTGCCTTCCAATGCTGGCCACACGTAGTGCCAGATCAGATTGGGAACCCATGCTAGCATCCCCCTCACTGGGGGCTAAATGCAGGCGCGGGGGAGTAGGAGATGCCTGGGGGAGCACAGAACTGGGAAGAGAAGCGCTCATCCCCATCCTGGTCCGCAATAATACTTTGGGCGCACGGCACACAAACCGCGCCACCGCCACTCAAAGGGGATGCCCCGCACATGACAAACAGCCGGGATTGTCCCGAAGGACCCCCGAGCACGCTATCCCCAAAAGCCTCCATATGGTGATCAACACAGGCGCAATAGGCCAGTATAGGGTAAGGGCTACTAAAAGCCACCCGGGATGCCCCCCAAGGGATGCCCACAGAGAGGGCCAGGAGGGGAGAGGTGGGGGGGGGGGGAGCGGGACCGGGAGAAAATCACAATACACAGTTATCCTGCCTGAAAGACATAAGCAAAAACACACATAAGCATCCCGCAGTACATGCCCCAACAAGAACAAGCAACCCCCCAAGGGGACTCACAGACCAAGGAGACAGAACGTGCAGCACACACAGTCGATCGCCGCACCGCCGGGCCACACGGATGGTGGATAAGTGACAGGTCCTTGCCGCAGCCCACGCTGGAAGATGGGCCCCGGACACGCAGCAGCCGCAAAATGGCGCCGAAGCGAGAACCTCGAGGGGAGGGCTGCAGGGGGCATGATGCAATACGCGTCATCCCCCTGCACCACCCCCCCCCCAAATAGCGTGAAAATGCGCTCACGTGACCCGCGCCAGCGCCATGACAGACTAAACCGCGACACAGCAGGAGCGCCGTCCGCCGCGGAGCGTTGTACAACGCGGCGGCGGCGAAACAGCAGCGAACCACCACCGAATAACCAGCCGCCGGGAGCAGACCAGACGGACCCAGATGGTAGGGAGGGGGGCCAGGGGACCAAGGGGAAGGGAGACAAACAACACAAAAAAGGGGGAGAGCAACACCAGTCCCCAAACACAACTCCCCCCCTACACATAGCAAAGGCAGAATATTCACATCCCTCAGCAGGCTCACCATAAAGCCTATTGCCGGCTATCCTTTGTGTTACAGGGTCTACGGCTTGGAGCCGAGCTCCCTGAGCACCTGACTCCTGCTCCTCTACCCTCACCCGATTCGTCAGCCAAGGCTGGGAGGCACAGAGGGTCCGGAAGCAGGTGGAAACAGACTTGCAGGGCCGCAGGCTTGGTTGCCCCGCTCACCTGCGCAGTATAGAGAGCCATCTTCTATCTTCGCAGTATGACTGCAGAGGAAACACTGGAGGTCTATGGCTGATTTCCGTTTTTTATATGGGGCCGGGAGGAGTCACAAATCTTCTGCAGTCCACTGCGCCACCTTGTGGCGGAATACCCAGATGTAATGACTTCATGAAGCAGGCCGTGCTGTGCATTAGGAAAAGTGTGCGCCTTTCATCACAATTCATTATTATATTGTGCTCATCGGATAAATATCTATAAAAAAAAATATCAAAAACTAAAGCATCATAGATTGCAGCACCTACTCCGGCCTGCAGGGGTCACAGAACAGCTCTAAACCTGCAACTTGTGGGGCCTCCCTCTATTGTAAATCAAGAACGACGCTCTACACAGTTCACTTCTAGCTGGAACTATTAGCTGAGACAACTACAGGCAGCTGTGGGCACTACAATAAAAGATGTGTACATTTAAAAAGATTATATATTTAAAAAAATATTAAAAGCCGAATATTAGGCTGTCAAATGCTCCCCCGACCCCAAGCGATTGTTTCACCGCAGCAAGTTGTTAGCTCTGATGGACCCCAAGCTCCTGACAGACGTAGCATTGGCGAAGTAGCAGTCTAAACTCCAGCTCTAAATAACAGGATAATGGGCAACGCAAGTTACTTTTAACGCTACTGGTGCCTGTGATCCCCCATGAGGGGGGTTTAGCTTTCCTTCTTCGACTACCACAATGCAACAGTGGAGTCAGGAAAAGGACAGCAATCCCAGAATGCAGAGCGGCACAGTTAGAAGACACTTCCTGTTTGCAGGCAGCCTGAAACAATGCGCCGTCATCTTGGATGTTTAAAAGGCTCAGAAAATGCACTAGGTGCAGGCAGGATAATTTATGTGAGCAATCTGTATGTACAGGGTGGGGGAAACATATAGGATAGGCTCTTATTCAGGGTGAAGTTCCGGATTAATGTGGGCAATCTGTATGTACAGGGTGGGGGAAACATATAGGATAGGCTCTTATTCAGGGTGAAGTTCCGGATTAATGTGGGCAATCTGTATGCACAGGGTGGGGGAAACATATAGGATAGGCTCTTATTCAGGGTGAGGGTCCGGTTTAAAGCAGACCAACACTACAAACAGTGCTCATATGCATCCTTCTCCAGGACAATTTAGATGGCTGCACATAAAATAATTTACCTTTTTCTAACGCCTGCTGGGGTAAATTTTAAAAACAAGGTGGCCGTGCATGGGCTTGCAGGCCACCTGCAAACAGGAAGTCATGCTGGGCTTCCTGTTACTGTACATTTGAGTTATGTCAGTTTGGGGGAGGAATGGCCGCTACCTTTCTTTTCCCCAACTGTGCGAGGCTGTTGGTCCAGTTTAAAAGCATATCAGAAGCTGTAATGGCTGGCCAAGGAGTCTTTAAAAAAAAAGGGGGGGTTTGTGCCGCTTTAGTACAAATTCTGCATTGGCCGGGCCCGGGAAACATTTGTCAACAATTAAAAATTAGTACAGCAAACTGATTACAACCCATTGCCTACAAGTGCTACATAAAACATAATAAATGCTACAAAAACCCCTTTGTCATAGAGGTAAATATAGACCCCCCCAATCACATTAATGTTATAAAAATGACCTATACATAGCTTTACCAAAGAGGCAAAAAAAGGAAGTGAATTCACAGACGATACTTAATGTAGTAAATGTTCACTTTGAACAGAGGTTTATGGCTGGGTGTACAGATCAGTTTTAAAAGCGGACCTATACTCGAGTGATGAGGGCCCACTGAACAGAAAAAACAGGGAGGATTTGCTTCCCACAAAGAGAAGAGTTGCCTGGTCTGGTCACACGGGTTTATGCAGACCTAAAGCCTCTACGGCAACTCAGTGCGCCAGGTAAGGACCCAAATCCTCCTGCTACCACTGTCCCAGAGACCTGAATTTAGGAGCTCTTTCCCACCCAAAGCTCTGTATGATTGGGGGGGGGGGATCAGGAGTATTGCCCCCTCCCACGGGAAAAGATGCGGCTGTATGTGCATTTTAGCTGCAGTGGTTTCTTGTCCTCTGTAGGCTGGATGAAACTCTACTTAGAAAAAGGGAGTTCTTGCCAATGCAGGACTGATGGCGTAAGGGGGTAGGTTAGGGAGCCTGTAAAAGCAGGAGCCTCCCAAGGCCCCATTAAAGCGATCCCACACATTAAAGTGATCCCACACATTAAAGTGATCCCCCCTCTCGCAAGCCCAAGAACAAGGCTCAACTTCCCCAGGTTCTGGACTCACATGACCTCTAGCTGTCAACTGCTGTACCTGGTAGGGCCATAGCAATTGGCTGCCGGTAGTCACGTGGGCCCAAGACCTGCTGTCGGTGGAATCAGTCCCAGAAGAGGCAAGTATTCAGTGTCTGGGTTTATGTGAGGCTATGCACTGGGGTGTTGCCCTCCAGATGAGTAGCTGTCTCCCATATCTCTGCAGAGTGTGGGACCACATTAAGGAGTATAAAGCCTCTTTACAGCCTAAAGTCCTGTTCACATATATGCATGCATGCTGCAGCCGTTTCCCTTCCCCTGTCAAATAGAGCTCTGCTAGGAAAAGCACAGCGAGTATCTTTCTAATGCAGGACTCACTCATGGCAGGAGAGGGTTGGTTGGGTTAGTTTAGTGTCCCTGTGGAGAAGGAGCTTCCTTGGCATAGGGGTGTAGATCCTCATTAAGGAATATAGAAATTATCTTTATGGGTTCAGGTTCTGCTCACATATATACACACACATGTTGGCTGCAGCCGTTTCCTGTTCTCCCTGAAGGAATGCTACTAGGAATAGGTGAGCCTCTATAATGAGCAACTCACTTGGGTCAGTTCAGTGTCTCTATTAGAGCAGAATCCTCTCTGGCACTAGAGTTTAGGTCCCTTTTAAAAGGAGCGTGCGTATATATTTTCTTCATAGCCCAACGTCCTGTACGCATATATTTGCTGCAGCCATCATTTCCTGTCCTCTGTCGGATGGAAAGCTACTGGGAAAAGGGTAGCAATCTCTTTATGGGGTAAGAGATTAGGTTAGAGTCCCTGTCAGGAGGAGGGTTTAATTCTCTTTACAGCCAAATGTCCTGCTCACACACACGTCGGCTGCAGCCGTTTCTTTTCCCCCTGTCAAATCGAGCTCTGCTAGGAAAGGGGGAGCGCGTATCTTTCTAACGCAGGACTGGCTCATTGCAGGAGAGGGTATGTTGGGTTGGTTTAGTGTCCTTGGGGAGCAGGAGCCTCCCTGGCAAAGGTGTTTAGATCCCCATTAAAGTGGACCAACACCCAGGATTTGGTCCACTTAGGTGGGGCGCTGTCATTGGCCGGACGAGGTCACGTGGGAGCGGGGAGAGGTGAGTTTTTGCGGCGATTGGGGGGGGTTTCAGACAGCGGGGCACCCCCCCGATCGCCGCAAAAACTCACCTCTCCCCGCTCCCACGTGACCTCGTCCGGCCAATGACAGCGCTCAGAGCAGCTCTGGTATGCGCGTCCAAAGCCGCTTGGACGCGCATACCAGAGCGCTGTCATTGGCTGCGTCTCTCGCTTCCCTCTAACAGGGAGCGCGCCTGCGCCGGCCATTCACAAAACGGCCGGCGCGGGAGCGCGCCCTGCTAGAGGGAAGCGAGAGACGCGGCCGCGTCTCGCGCATGCGCCGTTGGATCGCCGGTAAGGTGAGGATTGTGGGCCTCCTGGGGGGTTCCTCCCCGCGGGACATCCCGAAATCGGGATGTGAGGGATCTGATCGGTCCGGGAATCTTATAGATTTCCGGGCCGATCCCCCCCTGGGTGTTGGTCCACTTTAAGGAGAGTATAAAAATCTCTTCGCCGCCCTAGGTCCTGTGTTTACATATATGCCTCTCAGCTGCAGCCATTTCCTGTCCAGACGGATAAATGCTACTAAGGAAAGATGAGCATCTCTAATGCAGGGCTTAATTTGGCATGAGCAGGGGGGTTAGAATGGTTTAGTGTCCATGTGGAATCACAACCCTCTGGAATGAGAGTTTATGTTAAGCGCTACGGAAGTTGATGGCGCTATATAAATAAACAATAATAATAATGTCCCCTTTAGAAAGGAGAGAATACAATTCTCCTCTCTCAAAGCTCATACGAATTAGGTCCATTACAAGTAACAGATCAGGTCTCATGTGTGCAACGTACTATTGAGCACAAAAGACGTTTATGCAGCATTTTGGGCCCTGCCCCCTGTGGGGTGGTGCCTGGCATCCACACAAGGGATATTCCGGATTGGCCACTGCAAGACTTGCCTAAGCCATAGGCCAACACAGGAGACCCTTCGTCTTATGATGGACAAGTCTGGCTTCGTGTTTGAGCACAAGTGATTTCACACCGGGGTCGCTTGTAATAATTCACGTTAGCTGAATCGTGGCTCAGGGATGTAGTGTTGACCTGCAGAGCCCCAGTTTCCCCAGTTGACCTATAGCCAGAGTTTCCTTTAAATTTACTAGTCTATAAAACTAGAAAACTAAAAAACAAAAATTTTCAGAATCATGACGACAACAGTTATCCACTCATTTGTTAACCAGCTGGAATACATGAAAATCAGAATTCCATATTAATTTCCAGGGGCGTACGTAGGTTTTTTACAGCCCCATAGCAAAAGGCCAATTGGGACCACACAAAACAAGTGGACCAACAGTCAAAAATGACTTAAACCCAACCAACAGAACAAACAGTGTATCCCTCTCCGGGGCAATTTAGATTGCTGCACATAAAAATTCCTTCACCTTTTTCTAACTCCTGCTGTGGCAAATTTTAAAAACAAAAGGTCGATTTAGAGCTAGATGAGAGAAAAACTGGCACTTTCATTGTCTACCAGGTGTAAATTTTCTCCTGGATCTGAATCAGCCCCAAGGTAGACAATGAAAGTCAACGGCAGTTAACTCTCCAAAAAAAAAAAAAGGAGTGAGAATTCTCACCTGGCTCTGAATAGACTCCAAAATGGCGACTCTGCAGGCCGCCTGCAAACAGGAAGTGCTGTTGGGTTTCCTGTTACTATGCACTGTCCGTTAGGTCAGTTGGCTGAGATGATGGGAAAGGAAACTCCAAAATGGGCGCTATCAGGCGAAAATTGGCAAGGCAGCGTTTCTGCCTTGAATGGTTGCACGAGCAAAAGACAATTCTGCGAGTACTCACCTGTAGAATTGCTTTTACAATGCATGGCACGGCCTGCTTCCAGAAGTCCTTATGTATGGGTTATTCCGCCACAAGGTGGCGCAGTGCACTGCAGAAGAGTTGTGGCTTCTCCCGGTACCATATAAAAACAGGATCACCACTAAACCAATCCAGCGTTGACAAGCCGTTATTCAAGAAACCGGGAGATAATAAGAGTAAAAAAAGGTAACAAACCCCATCTAACTGGGAGAGAGAACACTGGATTGGTTTAGTGGTGATCCTGTTTTTATATGGTACCGGGAGGAGCCACAACTCTTCTGCAGTACACTGCGCCACCTTGTGGCTGAATAACCCATACGTAAGGACTTCTGGAAGCAGGCCGTGCCATGCAATAGGAAAATATAAGTGCTCGCAATGCTTCAGTATCATGCATGCAGATGGGGCAAGTGAGTTTTGGGGAGTTTTCTTTTCCAACAGTATCAGGCTGTAGGTCCAGTTTAAAACGGAGGCCCAGTCAAAAATGCATTGGCATCTTAGTTCCACCCTGCAGAATTCAAGGATGTGGCACCTGGAGCAATAAGTGCGGTAACACTGCATATTATGCAACAGGTGCTACATATTCCGTTACAGGTGCTGCAATGCAGGCGGAGGCAGCTTGCACTGGGCCCCCCTTCTATCATGGGCCGCCTTCCCCTGCCTCTATGGCATATACGCCCTTGCGTGTTTCTTTATCGCTTTGGATAGAGTGCAGGAGAATTAGAATGTCCATGAATATCCCAAACCATAAACCCACACACCATTTATCCCCCCCTCCCAGTTTTTGCTCCAATGAAAGATACAGCCCAGTTCAATTCTAGTAAGCAAATAAGTGAAACTAAAACTGGTCCACTCAACCCAAAACTAAATATTTGTCGGGTTTTAACACCTAGGTATAGTTATCCCTAAGTGGAGGTCTACTGCTATTTCCCTTTAGAATAGTGGTTCCCAACCAGTGGTGATACGAGTACCAATGGTGGTATTCAGCAAGGCGGTTTGACATGATGAGGGTACCGTCAAGGATTGCTGCTTTTCTGTGACCTACTTACACAAAATGCCACCAAAAAATAAAATAAAAAACAAAAAATTATAAAAAATAGGAAATTATAGATTACTCCATATAAAATCCTTATCAAGTTCAATAGGAGATAGGTTCCGCAACTTGTCTCGTCAGATTCCGGTTTCGACCCGATGGCCACTGATCACTTCAACAGCTATGAGATCCAAGTCACTACAAGTCAATAAAAGTGGGACAAACCCCATTTAAATGGGTTGAGCCTGTAAGAGAGTTCCCTAGGCGAGTCCTAATTCGGGATGCCTACAGTGTGAAACCCCTTGGTTTTCCTGCAAACTCCTTTTTGGACCTTGATTGACAGATGCAGCAGAGCTAAGCCGCACTGCAAAGCACCCTACATCCACTGCAAATGCCCGCTTACAGACATTCAAATCTGC
This sequence comes from Gastrophryne carolinensis, assembly GCA_027917425.1. NCBI lineage: Eukaryota > Metazoa > Chordata > Amphibia > Anura > Microhylidae > Gastrophryne > Gastrophryne carolinensis. The sequence continues at coordinate 16,246,388 of CM051242.1, read as the reverse complement.
CATGTATAGCGTTAGTGTGCAGAGTAAGGATGCTGCTAAAGGCCCGCACATGCTTTGTAGGATAAAGTATTATATAGGATAAATCACGGCTTTTCACACAGCAAAACGTGCCCCTAGGACAGGGAATCTCTCAGTCCTAGAATCTAGAGTTAGCCAAACAGGTTAGGTCCGCTTTAAAGTGGACCAAAGGTCTAAGTAGTCTCTCGGTCCATTGCCATATACTCTGGGTCATCCCAATTTGGAATGCCTAACAGAGGCAATTGATACTAACAAGCCAGGGACCATGCAGTTAACTCCAGCGGCAATCACAGGTGGCAACAGTAGTTGCATCTCTGCCCAATGGGCCAGACAGGGACTCGCAGAGCGGAGAGAGCATCTGCTCACCGCTAAAACCAGGAAGAAGGGGAGTGTATAGCACGTGTAGATCCCCACTGTGGGCATCCCAAATCGGGATGCATTACTAGGAAGTAATGGTAGTGGACCAAAAGCCTAATTAGGCTTTTGCTCCACTTTAAAGCCATGCAGACTGGCACCTATAATTTCCAGCCTGGTGGCTCAAAGATACCTGAAAGGGGTATACCCACCCCAGCCCTGAGAACAACAAGTACTGCTCTAGGGGCCAGATTGCCCACATGATATATAAACTGGCCGTTGGGCGATATCTAGATAACCAGGAGAACTGGCCAATTAAAACAGTTCCCCTGTTATCAGCTACACCAAACCTGTCCTCTAGACCCCTATTGGTGTGCCTTGGGGAAAAGTATGGGGGGGTTATTGACCTCACCACATGACCACCATGCCTTGGAGGCTGAGAGCCATTATGCGTGACTCGGAGAAGGCAATGTGGAAATTCTACTTAAAAGGTTTTAGGTTCGCATTAACATATGTAAAATGTCACCTAAAAGTTTCCAAGTTTCCTATTCATTCAGGTCTAGGTATATCTGCAGGAATAAATCAGGGCAACCGGATGTGCTCTTTACTTCATATTCTTAAAAGCGTTTGACTAGTCAACCTGAAAGAACCTGAAATAATGTCCGGTTGCCTTGATTTATTCCTACAGTGTCACGTTAAGGCGGTCAAAGCTTTTGCCTCCTTAAAACAGTCTTTTTATAGCAAGATATAGTAAACCTTAAATAACAACCCACAGCCATCATGGCACTTAACAGAGCCCCCCAATAAGAAATAGAGAGATGGCTGAAGGACAGTGATGGATCAGGGAGGGAGCAGAGAGAGAAAAGGAACAGGAAGAACAGACAGATGTATAATGAACAGCTGACAGTGGGAAGAGTGATTTTTCAGGTCCCAGGGTTCACTGCTCTTGCTCTGACCTTCGTGGCCGCTGTCTCCTCTGACTTGTCGCTTTCCGCGTGGCCACCGCAGAGGCAAAACCTACCAAGCAGCACAAGGAGGTTGCGCCAAGCTTGGCGGTGTCCAGCCAGCCGGGCAATTCGCTCAGAAAGTAGGTCTCGGCCAGGTAGATGCCCGACACCAACGTCCACAGGAACGATGCAAAGGCGTCGATCCGGCGCATCCTGGAAAAGAAAAAAAAAAAAGTCACAATTTTCCACCCAGAAATAGTTATCTAAAAGATAACACCTTTTCACAATAAGGAACACACACTGCCACATCTCCTACGTCATGCACGCCTTCCTGTCCCAGTCATTTGCATAGGCTGGGGCAGGAGCACGTGCACGGCTGGGGATGCGGCAGCGCACTCTCCCCATTAAAATCAATGAGAAACATTAGCCGAAAGATATAAACATAGCAAAATGTCTCGTTGACTGAGTGCCCGCGCATGCACCTTTGGACCAAGGGGAAGCGAGTTGAACTGGGAAAACTGAGGGGTTTCACACAGCAGAAAACTGAGGGGTTTCACACCCTGGAGAATTGGTACGAAACCCGGGAAGGTCAAAAAGACAATTCCGTGAGTACTGTAGAATTGCTTTTACTATGCATAGCACAGCCTGCTTCAAGAAGTCCCTACGTATGGGATATTCCGCCACAAGGTGGCGCAGTGTACTGCAGAAGAGTTGTGGCTCCTGCCGCTACCATATAAAAACAGGATCACCAATAGACCTCTCCAGCGTTGACAAGCAGTTACACAAGAAGCCGGGAGATAATAAAGGTAAAAAGGTAACAAACCCCAACTGGGAACAATCACCATAAAGAGTCAACCAAGAATAACGATAACAAGGGTGGGGTGAAGCAGGCCGTGCCATGCATAGAAGAAGCAATTCTACAGGTGAGTACTCACAGAATTGTCCTTTTCCTATTGCATGTTACGGCCTTCTTCCAGAAGTCCTTACGTATGGGACGTCCAACAGCAGTGTCCGTAAGGTAGGGTGGGATCCCCAAAAAGTAGCAGCAGGCAGTTCAAACCACCACCACCTGAAGTACTATGCAACCAAAAGCAGCATCAGCAGAGGCCTTAACATCAAGTAAAACTTGGAAAAGGTATGCACAGAAGACCAAGTCGCGGCCTTACAAACTTGTTCAACAGAGGCTTGGTGCTGAAAGGCCCAAGAAGCACCAATAGCACGAGTGGAATGAGCAGTAACCTTAAAGTGGACCAACACCCAGGATTTTGACTATCCTGGGTTTTGGTCCACTTCGGCGGGGCACCCCGATCAGGGGTGCCCCGCTGTGTGAAACCCCCCAGAAACCCCGAAAAACTCACCTCTCAACGCTCCCACGTGAACGCCGCAGCCAATCCCCGCCAACGTCCAGGCGGGGATCAGGAACGTCCAAGCCGCTTCCGCCGCCTCCCGCGCGTCACTCTCGGCGCGCGCGCGCCCCCGCCGGCCATTCACAGAGGGCCGGCGCGGGCGCGTCTGGAGGGGCGCGCGGGAGGCGGCGGCGGCGGAAGAGGCGGCGGATCAGGTAGGGTCTTTTTGGGGTTTCTGGGGGGTTTCACCCCGCGGGACATCCCGATCTCGGATGTCCCGCGGGGTGGGAGGTGATCGGCCCGGGAATCTTATAGATTTCCGGGCCGATCACCCCTGGGTGTTGGTCCTCTTTAAAAAGGAGGAACCTTCCCCCTAGCAAAATAGGCCTGCACCACCGCTTGCTGATAGTGGATTTAGCTGGAGGCAAACCCTTCCTAGGTCCAACAGGAAGAACAAAAAGAGCATCAGATTTCCTGAAAGACTCAGTAGCGACCAAATAAAAACTTCAGAGCCCTGACAACATCAAGAGAATGAAGGGTCCGCTCCTTGGAATTAGTAGGGTTAGGACACAAAAGGCAAAACAATGTCCTGATTGAGATGAAAAACAGACACAACCCTAGGCAAGAAATCCGGCTTAAGCCGAAACACCACCTTATCCTGATGCCACTCAAAATAAAGGAGGTTTGATGGAAAGTGCCGCCAGTTTAGAAACTCGCCTGACCGAAGTAATAGCCACCAAAAAGGCCACCTTAAGAGTCAAAATGGGCAAAGCAGCCCCACAGATAGGCTCAAAGGGAGGACCCTGCGGAGCAGACAACACCAAATTCAAGTCCCAAACCGGTAGCACAGGCTTACGTGGCGGACGCAAAGGATCTTTGGAAAAAAATTGCCAGAGCAGACACCTGTCCCTCGAGGGTACTAAGCTGAAGGCCCGAATCCAAACCATGTTGGAAAAATTCCAGAATCCTGGGGATAGAAAACACCCAACAAGGAAGAGACTTGGACTCACACCAGGCAATGTAAGCATGCCAGACCCTGTGGTAGATAAAGGACGAGGACTTCTTCCTAGCCCTAATCATGGTATTAACAACAGAAGCAGGCAACCCCTTATCCATCAAGATGGAGGTTTCAGCAGCCAAGCCGTTAAAGCCAGCGTTTGTAAATTGGGATGGCACAGTTGTCCCTGAGTGATAAGATCTGGATCCTTGGGCAAAGCGTACCGATCTACTGCCAACTGCACAACGTCTGCGAACCACACCCTCCTTGGCCAACAGGGGGCCACCAAGATGGATGGTACCCCCTCCTGGGCTAACTTGCATAGCACCCTGCCCAGCAGAGGAAAGGGAGGGAACACAGAGGAGCCGAAACTCCGTACAATGCATTGCTAGCGCATCCGTGGCGAAGGCCAGAGGATCCTGTGACAGGGAGACAAATCTGTGGAGCTTGTGATTGTGGCGGGACCATTCCCCCAGCCGAGACGTCCCCCTGCTCAGGGAGTCTGCCTCCTGGTTCTCCACCCCTGGAACGTAGACCGCCGAGATGCACGGGACATTCTCTTCCGCACAAGACAGTATCAGGGACACTTCCTTGAGGGCTCGCTTGCTCCGAGTCCCTCCCTGATGATTGATGTAGGCAACCGCCATCTGGTTGTCTGAGCGGATCTGAACAGCCCGACCCCGAAGGTGAGTGGTCAGCTGAGAAAGAACCAACCTGATCGCCCTCAGTTCCAGGACATTGATGGGAGCATGGGCCTCCTGGGGGCCCCACTGACCCTGGAACTTCAGAGACTTCCAAAAGCCCCCCCCCCCCCCAACCGGCCAGACTGGCATCTGTGGTGACAGGTCCTGCCCACTAGAAGGTTCCTTGAGTCCAGCCATCACGAAAGGGACCGTCTGGTCAGAGGGGACAGAGCAAATTCCTGATTCAGGGACACAGGGTCCCGATCCCAAACTGACAAGAGGTGCAACTGAAGAGGTCTCATGTGAAACTGAGCAAAGGCGACTGCCTCGAAGCAGGACACCATCAGACCCACTAACTGCATCTCCTGCCGGATGGAGGGATGGGGACACAAGAGCAGAGTCTGTGCCTGCTTCTGAAGGCCCTCCACTTTCTGCTGAGGCAGGAACACCTTGACCTGAGAGGTATCCAGAGTCATGCCCAGAAAGGACCTCACCAAAGACGGAGATAGTGAAGATTTGGGAAAGCTGATCACCCAGCCGAAGGACTTGAGAGTGGAGGTCACCACCTGACCTGATGGCCTGATGAAGAGACTGAGCCCAGGCCGTCGTCCAGGTAAGGGAGGATGTGAATGCCCTGATTCCGGAGCAGACGTTCCCACTCCTTGAGCACCATATTAGAGAAATGGCCCTGCTCAGGGAACTCCAGACACTGTTTATCAGGACGAAAGAGCTAACCCCGCTTCCTCTTAGACACCTCAGGGTGGGGGGCAATGTGCAAGATTTCAAAAATGTCAGACAACAGTCTATCAGTGTCATCAGGGAACCACGAGTCCTCCCCGGACGCAGACCCAGGGTCACTGTCGTACCCCTCCTGCTGATACCCAGAGGAGTCAAGAGTCCTGAAAAAGCTCCCCCTCCTCTAGGGAGTAACGGCCACCAAAGGCATCAATTCACTCATCCTCCTCAGCAAAGAGGAAGGGCGTGGGAGCCAGGTGCCGCTTTTTGCCACAGGCCTGGCAAGCTGCCTTTCAATGCTGGCCACACGAAGTGCCAGATCAGATTGTGACCCCCTGCTAGTATCCCCCTCACTGGGGGCTAAATGCAGGCGCGGGGGAGTAGGCGATGCAGAACTAAGAAGAACACAGGCACAATAGGCCAGACAGGGTAAGGGCTAATAAAAAGCCACCCGGGATGCCCCCCCAAGGGAAGCCCCCAGAAGCCAGTAAGAGGGGATGAGGGGGGGTAAGGAGCAGAACCGGGAGAAACCACAACCCACAGTTGTCCTGCCTGAAAGACATAAGTAAACAGCACATAAGCATCCCGCAGCCCATGCCCCAACAAAACAAAACCCGCAAAGGGGACTCATGGACCAAGTAGACCGAAAGATCACCAAGCCGCCAGACCACTGGAGGAAGAGACACAGGAAAAATCAACGCCGCAGCCCAGGGAGGAAGAGGGGCCCCAGACGCGCAGCAGACTCAAAATGGCACCGGCAGAAGAACCTCGAGTGGTGGGCCGCAGGGGGGACGACGCGATGCGCTTCATCCCCCGCTCCCCCCTGAAGAGTGCGAAAACCATTGCTCACGTGACCACGCCGGCGCCATCTTAATACAACGCCTCAAGTTATAGCGCCGCCCTGCCGTAAGCGGCAACGAAAAAACTTTAAAAACACTCACCGAGCACTAGAGCGAGCAGGCAGCAGCGAGATCCAGGGGAGGGGGGGGGGGACCCCAGACAAACAAGGCACACAGTCCCCAAAACACTCACCCCCTCAGCAGCTAGGACAGAAAATCCGCATCCCACAGTAGGCTCACCATAAAGCCTATATCCGGCTACCCTTTGAGGAAAAGGGTCTGCGGCTTGAGCACCTGACCCTAGTGCTCCTCCATCACCCGATCCGTCAGCCGAGGCTGGGAGGCACAGAGGGTCCGTAAACGGGTGGAAATAGACTTGCAGGGCCGCAGGCTTGGTTGCCCCACTCACCTGTGCAATATAAAGAGCCATCTTCTATCTTCGCAGTGTCACTGCAGAGGAAACACTGGAGAGGTCTATTGGTGTTCCTGTTTTTATATGGTACCGGGAGGAGCCACAACTCTTCTGCAGTACACTGCACCACCTTGTGGCGGAATATCCCATACGTAAGGACTTCTTGAAGCAGGCCGTGCCATGCAATAGGAAAATCCCAGGTTTAGTTAATGAAAGTTAATTTCTCCAAATAGTTTTAGCTATGTAAATCGAGCCTCAATAATATATCAAAAAGACCTTTAGCTTTTGTTTTGAAAAGCACTCCGCTATTCTGGACACGAAACTATTCAGACTACAAAACTGTGATGCAACTTTTTATTTAGAATTGCATACCATAAAGTTCTACGCTGTAATATTAAAAGCAGTTGCTACTGACCTGATCCGACCTGCCAAAATCATGGCGAAGATGCAGGTGAGGAGACCCATGACCACCAAGCAGATCTGATGATTCTGCCCAAAGTGCCAGGCATCGTTGATGCTCTCCAGTGTGTGCTCGGGAAGCAGCTGGACGACCTCCTCCCAAAACGGAGGCTGCCCCCCTACATCTGCCTCAGAGCGGTTCTTACTCAGTGCGGGAGCGCTGGATGGTTTGGTCAAGGATGGAGGGAACAGATCTCTGGAACCCAACCAGGCAACGGCCACCAAGAACACGCAGCTGAGGAACGCCAGTAAGCGCAGGAGGATGACCGGTATGGGGTATCTCGTCAAGGAAGCACTAGCAAAGCTCTGAAAGACACGAAAGGAAAAACATTTTCAGGCCAAAAAGTTAGGAGGTACTTCAAGACTTTTAACACCGACAGGGTCTGGGGTTTTCATTTGGAGAGAACATCAGAAAAGGTCCGATGCTCCTCTTAAACATTCCTCCTCCCTCCCTTACTGCCTTTTGGATGTTATCTAAAGCAGCGACATCCGACAGTATTTCTGCCCGCTTTGCACCCTCCTCCCACACTTAGCTGTCTCTGAGTGAAGGCTGCAAGCCTTAGCTGTACTTGCCCTTTGCCGTCCCTCTTCAAATCTTGCGCGATTTGCACCGACACTACACGTGCGCGATATCTGATGGGTGGAGCAGAGCATGACGGGACAGCAAGATGGCGCTGCCCAACGGAGATGCCGGTGCGCGATGCGACTGGACGGGTAAGCTTAAAGTTGTCAAATAATAAACCAGAGGGCCCGAAGCAAGCCTAGTTTGGGGAGTTTTTATTAACTTCCCAATACCTTCAATGTTCCTCTTTAAAAGGACTGGTCCCATCACAAATAAAAGCAAAACCTTACGACATGTAAATAATTATGGCTTACCTGTACGTAACCCTTGTCCACCTCTCGCTTTTTCAACTGGTGGTTCAGCATGATGGCCCGCAGCTGACGATTCTGGTGTTTGATATAAAACTCAACAGCCGTCTGGCATGGCCGACAGAGTTTGTACATTTGTTCCAGGTGGTGTTTATACACCTCAATCTCCTCATCATATCGGTCCTAGAAAGGAGGGAACAAAAAAAAAACTAATCGATTGTGACACAAGGACTAGCCCCAAAAAGAAAGGCACTACAGCCATTAAGAAATAGTGGTACATACAAGTACAGCAGGATGCAGCCGAGGCCGGAGACCACCGGCTCTATAGTCATATAAGCTCTAGGCCAGTGGTTGCTCCCCTATGAAGCAGAACTGCAGGTTTAAAAGGACAAATTATCATTTATCTCCTCTTCTGGGGCGGGCTGGGCATATTTTCATTAAGTGTTACCAAAATGAATTTGGCCCCTTGCTCTATAAGTAATGATAGCCTCTTGCCAATACCTCCATGAGCCTTGGAATCCTGACCATCACATTGGTCCCAAATATGTGGGGTTTCCAGCCAAGCAAACCTAGGTAATGCCGAGATCCTGCTTGTGGCACGGCACCAGCTTGATATTTGTCTACAAAGTTCACCTGTTCAGACAATTCATTAGCTCAACATCAGCATAAGCTATGGTTGAAATTGTAAATGGCGCATGCTTAGTCCTTTCCATAAATAATAAAATATCAGGTGGCCCATTTGGTTGGGAGGAAAAGGGCATTCAGCCCTTAGTCTTTTCCAAAAAAAGGTAGTGGGATGAATAGGTTCAAGGTCACATATAGGGGGTTCTGATTCTTGGTTGGGCTGTGATGGATGGAGGTCATAAAAGATAAATTGAACATATGATGGTGAACATTCCCTACCTTCATTCGTTCCAGTCTATTTTATCTTTCTCTCTGCATTGTACGCTTAGTGGCTAATAAAAAGGTAAAATAAACCCTCAGCCAGCCACTTCACTCTGCGCTATTTCTCTTTTGCTTGACAATAATGCTTAGGATTCTGAAAATAATAGAATATGCTGCTACTAATGTATTACTGTGATAAAGATAGCGTCGGGAAGCTGGACAACACCTTTGAGTGGCCTCCCTTTAGGCGTAGCTAACATTACAGTGTGCTCGTTAGGTAGAACAGACCAATTACTGAGCTAGATAGTTTTTTTTTCTAATATGATATGCCCCTTTAGATGACGTATGTAAGTTTTCTATTTTACTATAAATAAAAACATCAATGGGAAGGGCACCAGATGCGCTCTCCGTGAGATAGTCAAACGCATTCCAAATGATTGTGTTTCCCTGCCTCGCGTATTTCTCATCTCCTAGGCCGATTTGAAAGACTGAACGACACCCAGGACCCCCGTTAAAACAGGCATGAAAGAGGGGGTCCGCCTGACTGATAGCTGTCCTTGACAGGGCGTGTGTAGACAGATTTCATTCCTTCTCCCTGAAACCTGAAGATTTTTGTACAGCTTAGTGTTGTATAGAATTTTTCACCATTTTGTCATTACACCCTTTGCATGCAATGCCTCTAATCAGCAGAGTGTAAACACAGCTGAGTGGTGGTTACATTGTTTGCTACTCCAGGGGATATAAAAAAAAAAAAATCCCCGTTAGACAGGACGGCCACAGAGAGGCTCCTCCTCCTGCATAGGAAAAACAAACTGACAAGTTTAAAAGCCCCAGCCCCCGCCCCTTCCTACCATTCCTCAGTATTTAAACAAGAAACAAATAAACCAGGAGGACTAATCAACGGAGGGTAGCTAAAGCCGTCCTTACCGGTAAGTTTACCAGGAAGTTTTTCCCTTCGGCCTTCAGGATATGGACGGGATATCAACTGCAGTACTTTTTGAACGAAAGTATTGTTGCTTCTCTGATAGGATCAACCGGTAATATTTAAAGTGGACCAAAACCCATGGCCCAACAGCCCTGGAATCTATAAGATTGCCGCTAGATTCCCTCCCCCTAGGGCATCCAAAATCGGGATGCCCCGCTGTGTGAAACCCCCAAGATTGCCCAGAAACTCACCTTCTTTGCCGGTCCAACGGCACATGCATGAGAAGTGGCTGCATCCCCGCTATATGTTCAGCAGGGACGCCAGACATTTGTGAATGGCTAGCGCGGGCCCGCTCCCTGTTAGAGGGTAGCTGGGGATGAGGCCGGCAGAGTGCTCGGATCCTCTCGCCTTAGACGAAGGGGCGGGAGCGGATCCAAGTTTGCTGATTGAACGAGAGATTGCACATGTGCCGTAGGACCGGGGAGAGGAGAGTTCGTTCAGCGACCCAAGGAAGGGGGGGTTCACACATCGGGGTATCCCTGATCGGAGGATAATCCTTTCCTTTTCAGGATTTCCCTCTCAGAATCCATGCTGAGAGATTTAGACTCCGGAGGTTTGGATAGAGCACTGGTCCATGGAATATCAGATCTGGTATTTGAGGGAGCATCCAAGGTTCCTCGAGAGACATACTTGCTGACTCAGAGAACCAACTTCTTTTGGGCCATGCTGGACCGATGAGGATCACCAATGCTCTCTCTTCCTTAAAACCTGAGGGAAAAGGCAAATTTTGGGTGCATAGACTAGGGAAAAACCCCCATGTCTGAGCTAGGACGTCCCCAGGGCTCTGCCCCCCCCCCCCACCACCAAACACAGATTAAATCTTTGCATTTGGTGTTTGTGTTTGCCAAGTTGGGAAAGAGGTCAACCTGCTGGGCTCCCCACAATCTGAAGGAATACCTCTCTGTTCAGAACCCACTCTGACTGCGAGACTTGTGTTCTGCTCAAGAAGTCTGCAACGGTGTTCAGAGTTCCCTTTAGATGGACTGCCAAGATGGACCTCAGATTGAAATGTAAAGGTGACAGGAGAGAATCGGCTAGATTTTGCAGAGTCACTGACCTTGTACCTCCCTGCCGGTTATGTATGCAACTGCCGTAACCTTGCCGGATTTCACTCTGTAATTCGATGATTTATTTACCATTTCCTGGGCCATTGCCCCTGGATGTAAAGAGCATCCAGGTGTGCTTTGCAACCCCATGCGCTGGCATCTGTTGTGATGAACAAGGGTTCCGATTGTCTCCTGCCCCCCTTGAAGGACTAAGGGGTCTAACCACCACAGCAGACTTTTCCTCACCTCTCTTGAAAGGGTGATCTGGGAATCCAGAGATTCTGGGCTCCAGTCAGTTACACAGGAGGAAAGCTTGGAGAGGTCTGGTGTGAAATTGTGCCCATGTGATGGCTAGGATAGAAGAGGGCATGAGGTCTAGAACCCTCATAATTACCCTGAGAGATGTCTCTTGTGGCTGATGTAGCTCTCCTACTTGCTTCAGTAGGTTGAGCCATTTGTCTAAGGGAAGCGAAATGTTCTGTTTGACACTGTTCATTAGGAATCGGCAAGACTGGGAGGGGATAAGAGAAGATTTCTCTTTATCAGCCAACCCAGTTCCTTCAACAGGGAGAGAGTTACTGACAGGTTCTGTTCCAGAACTGCTACCGAGTTGCTCGTCAGTAGAAGGTCATCTAAATATGGGATGATTGAAATACCCCCTGATCTGAGGGCCCCATTAATTCAGCAAGGATATTCCTAAAGATCCTGATCCTTGATTCCAAAGATTCCAAATGGTAGCGCCTTATACTGAAGTGCAGGGTCTCCGCTTCTAAACAAATCGCAAACCTGAGGAATCTGCAGTGTAAATGAAAGATGGGAACTTGGAGGTATGCGTCCTGTAAATCTATGTTCACCGTGAAATCGTTCAGCAATAGACGATTCCTGATGGTGAAAGTGGATTCCATCCGAAACGCTTTGTAGCAGAAGGGCTTTCAAGTTGAGAATCAATCTGAAAGCAACTAAAGGCTTTTTTACTAAAAATATGTGGGAATAGAACCCCTTTCCCAAACACCAGGCAGGAACAGTCTCTTGAGGTAAAGCTCCTGAATGACGAGGGGGAAGACGACTCTCTTCTCCGGATCCTGAGGGAGGAAGGTGACATGGAACCTCTCTGGAGGATGAGAAAGGAGCTCCAGGCGATACCCTTGTTAAATAGTCTGAATCACAAAGGGGTTCAGAGTGATGGCCCTCTGGCAAACAGTCAATCCCCCCCCCCCAACCTGCGGCCCGGCATCAGGGGCAAGACTTGCTATAAGAGGGAATGGGATTACAAACTACACTGGGTTTGCACCCCCCCCCCATGTTGACCCCAATGCTTCTTTATCCTGGTTCAGTCTGCCTGTTTTGAGAAAAAAAAGATTGTTTCTGTTTAAACAGGCCCTTACCTCGGAATCTTTTATTCTTAGTGGAGAATTTCTTGGAGCTCTCAGAGGATCTGGTAAGTGTAGCCTCGAGCTCAGATCCAAATATTAGATTAACCTCAAAGGGAAAGGTGCAAAGTCTGGCCTTGGATGGCAATTATCCTTGCCAGTTTTTTAACCATATCGCCCTCCTGGCACTATTAAGAAGTGCGGTGGTTTTGGCTGTGGCCCTTACTGCTTCGGCCGAGGCATCTTCCAGAAATGAAACTGCTCTAAACATGCTCAGCGGGGTATCCAACTGAGCCCGTTTAGTAGTGTCCGACTATGGATCTTTTAATATTTTGAGCCAAACCCCCAGATTAATAGCAACACAATCAGGTGCAAGAATGGTTTCAAATATAAAGGCAGCCGCATTCCAGGCCCTTTTAAGAAATCCATCTGCTCGCCTGTCCACAGGTTCCCACAAGGTGCCAGAATCCTCAAAGCTGAGGTCCGATGCTCTGGAGACCGGGGCCAGTAATACGTTCAGCTTTGGACATTTGGACAAAGGCTTGGAGCTAGAATCCTGAAAAGGGAACTTATGTTTAATGGACTTAGAGAGAAAGAACTTTCTCTCTGGGAACTGCCATTCTTTCTTAATTAGATCTGAAAGTGAAGCATGGATAGGAAATGCTCTCTCTTTTTTTAGCCATCAGCTTATGGTACTAGCAGTTCTGGACAGACACCGACTGGTTCTCTTTAGTGATATGCATTGTGTCATGTATATCCAGCAATAAGGCTGCAGTATGCTTTGATATTTTCCCCTAATTGATTTTGGGTGCATTTTCCTCATCTGAAAACTGCATCCCAAACCCCTCATTTAGAGAGTCTTCCTCAGAAGATGCCAATCCCTCGTGTGTCTACCCTCTCAGGTTCCCTAGGGATAGAAGGAGGGGGGAGGTGGCAGTGGGGGAGTGATCACCTGGTGGTATCCCAAAATACTCTGTCGTGAAAGCATTGCACCCTCCGGGAACTGGAGCCTGCGTGCTTGACCTGAGAAGACACGGTACTCCAGGCCAGTAGCAAGCAGACTCACCCATGACCTAGCCCATAGGATGTCCACAAGCAGACAGGTGAGGGAAGAAGTGCTCTAGCGGGCTTCTAAGGCCACAGGGCGACTACCCTGAGGAAGTATAGCCTGGAGCCTGTGAGAGAGAAGAGTGTGTAATGAAAATATGCCCAACGTGTCACCATAAAAAAAAGAGCAGAGGAAAGTCAGTAGCTGGCCGCTGGTGGGTTTTGTTCTGCTTTTTAAAAAAAAGGGGCGCAACTTTAATTTAGTCAGAGCGAAGATCAGGAGCTGGTGGGGAGATCAACAGTAAGCGAACATCCCTGGGATAAACATACATCTACACCCTAAGAAAAAACATAGACAAAAGGACAGCCAAGATGGAGCAAGTGCTCTTCTTCTGCAGTCTATGTTTCTATTTCCCAATACATACCCCCCCATTTCTCCCGTAAGCCGATTTATACTCACCTCTTCTCTGGGAGAGAAGGAAGCCAGCTGCTTTATCTTTGTGTTCTGGTTATTGAAGCATTTCTTGCAGAGCAGCAGCTGACAGTTGACCCACTGCTGTGGCGGCAGGACCTCGGCAATCATCTTGCCGCTAGATACCGGATGGTTGAGGTGTTCGCTGTGTTGTGCCGGGATAGGCTTGTTGTAATCACCATTCTATAGGAGGAGATAGAAAAACAAAGCAAAAAGATTCTTGAATTCTCTATAGCCCAGTAGTGTCTTGGGACAACTACACATACACTAATTTTATTATATATTGTGGTAAGGTGTATGGGAAAGTAATAAATGGTGTCTATTTTTCCCCTGCTATGCTGTATCAGGCACGATCCATGCAGGGTTTTCAGGACCCAGTTCACATTCCCCAGTCCTCTACAGGTTTGTTCCCTGATTCCAGGCCTCGCACAGGTGATGAGGCTGACTGCAAGGCTAAATAAAAGGAGCAGATGAGCCTTTCAGTTTGCTGTTGACCAGCCTGGAGTAAGGAGCCCAGGCCATACTGCTCGATGTGAATAACAGACCCCCAAAAAGTACTTAACAGAGTCTTATGACTGCACAACACAAGGGATCAAGTTAATATATAATTTAATTAAGCTCCATCAATTCTAAAATGCATTTTTTACATCAAAGACAGACTGTTAAAAAACATATAGGACATACTAAAATAAATACTGCCAGGAGGGGGCGCTGATCAACCTTACTGCCATAATATGTGAGTATAAAGTACAGTGTATCCAAATCTAAATCAAAATCTATACAACAATCATTATATATCTAATAAAGTGTTAAGTGCTTGTCCCAAAAATACATCAATTGATAGTAGAAAAAAGGTGCAATGAAGATTCCAGCTATTAACATGTAAAAGCCTAACACAAATCAATAGAAAAAAACAGTGCAAAAATACAATTTTGTGATTACTCACCTGTAAAATGGGTATTGTAAGTATGTCACACACCCCACCTCATTTACTAATTATTATTACACTTGGGTAATCTCACCGCTAGGTGGCGCAGTTGCAGAGATCTCCAAAAAAGCAGCAAGCCCCTCCCGGTCTATACATACCTGGTACCTCCCATCAACTCCCCAGTGTTAAAACAGCAGTAAGACAAGGTACCAGGAAAAAACAAATGTAACCCTCAACTGTAAATAACAAAACTTCACCATATAAGGAACCAGGATACCAAAAGAGGGCGGGTGAAGTGGGGTGTGTGACATACTTACAATACCCATTTTACAGGTGAGTAATCACAAAATGGTATTATTCTAAGTATGTCACACACCCCACCTCATTTACTAATTATTATTACACTTGGGACATCCAACAGCAGTGTCCAAAAAAGGGCGGGTATCCAAACCAGGCAATAACGCAGATAAAACTCAAACCACTGCAGCCTGCAGAACCTTACGGCCAAACACAGCATCCGCTGAGGCCCGCACATCAACTTTATAAAACCTGGAAAAAATGTAAACCGAAAACCAGGTAGCGGCCTTAAAAACTTGTTCAACCGAAGCCTGGTGCTGAAAAGCCCAGGACGCACCAACCACACAAGTAGAATGAGCGGTAACGTGAAAAGTGGGACCCTGCCCTTGGCAGAATAGGCCCCAACAACCGCCGGACGAATCCATTTGCTAATGGAAGACCTAGCCAGAGCCAAACCCTTCCTGGGCCCACAGGGCACTACGAAAAGGGCATCAGTCTTACGAAAGGAAGACGTAGCACGCAAAAGGTACCTAACACAACGCACAACGTCCAAGCAGTGCAACGCACTCTCCTTGTCATTCCTAGGCTTAGGACACAAGGAAGGAAGAACAATGTCCTGAATAAGATGAAAAGCAGATACCACCTTAGGGAGAAAATCTGACTTGAAACGAAAGACCACTTTGTCCTGATGCTTCTCAAAATAAAGAGCCTGAATCGACAAGGCTGCCAACTCCGAAACACGCCGAACCGAAGTGATGGCCACCGAAAAGACAACCTTCTGAGTAAGAGTGGACAGAGCAATATCCTGCAAAGGCTCAAAGGGAGGAGCCTGTAACGCAGAGAGCACCAAAGTCAAATCCCAAACTGGGAGCAAAGGCTTCCTAGGAGACCGCAGAAGCGAAACCCCCTGGAAGAACGTCTTGACCAAAGAATGGCTAGCAAAAGACCTCTGGAAAAAAATAGACAAGGCAGACACCTGCCCCTTCAATGTACTCATCTGAAGACCAGAATCCAGCCCTGACTGAAGAAAATCCAAAATCCGAGAAATAGAAAAAACCCGGCAGGGCAAAGATCTAGCCTCACACCAATCAATATAAGATCACCAGACCCTATAATAGATGGAAGAGGAAACCTCTTCCTAGCACTAACGAAAGTCTGAATGACCGAATCCGAAAGACCCTTCTCCCTCAAGATGGAGGTTTCAGCAACCAAGCCGTCAAAGCCAGCGTTGGTAAACAGGGGTAACACAGTTGACCCCAGGTGAGCAGATCTGGCCGAAGAGGCAGATCTAACTGATCCACTGCCAGACGAATGATGTCTGCGAACCACACCCGCCTTGGCCACCTTGGAGCCACGAGAATGGCGGGAACTCCTTCCTGAACTAGCTTTCGCAGCACCCTGCCTAGCACGGGAATCGGAGGTAACAGATACAGAAAACCCAGAACCCTCCAGCTCAAGGCCATGGCATCCACCGCCAGAGCCAGAGGGCCCCGAGACAGCGACATGAATGTCGGAAGCTTGTGATTGTGACGAGAGGCAAACAGATCCACCTCCGGTGTCCCCCACCGAAGACACATGGACCGAAACACTTGGGGATGAAGGGACTATTCCCCCTGGCGGGACGAGCACCAGCTCAGAAAATCCGCCTCCGTGTTCTCCACTCCTGGAATGTACACTGCCGAAATGCAAGGGACGCAAGTCTCCGCCCAAACCAGAATCAGAGACACTTCTCTGAGGGCACCCAGACTGCGAGTCCCTCCTTGGTGATTGATGTAAGCAACCGCCGTCTGATTGTCCGATCGAACCTGAACCGGCAGACCCTGTAAATGATGCGTCAAGTGGGACAGAATCAACCTGATGGCTCGCAACTCCAGAACATTGATGGGCAAGTGGGCCTCCAGAGGAACCCACTGCCCCTGAAACTGAAGATCCTTCCAGAAACCTCCCCATCCTGACAAGCTGGCATCCGTGGTGACAGTGTCCCAAAGCGGCATCATAAACGACCTGCCCTTCAGAAGATTGTCCGAGACCGACCACCACCGAAGAGACTGCCGAACCCGAGGGGACATCCGTAAGGACCGATCCAATGACCGCGGGCGCCTGTCCCAAGACACCAAAAGATGCAGCTGCAGCGTCCTCGTGTGAAACTGTGCGAAGGGAAACGCCTCGAACGAGGCCACCATCAACCCCACCAGTCTCACCCCTAGCCGAACGGACGGGTGAGGATTGGAAAGAAGAAGCTGAGCCAATTCCTGAATCAAAAGAACCTTGGCCTGAGGGAGAAACACTCTGTGCTGGCAAGAGTCCAAGGACATCCCCAGAAAGTCACCACCCTGGCCGGAACCAGAGAGGACTTGGGGTAATTGATCACCCGGCCGAACCCCTCTAACATAGACACCACCATGCTGGTGTCCCCTGCCGCCTGACTGAAGGAAGGGGCCATGATGAGAAGATCGTCCAGGTAAGGCACAATGCGAACCCCCTGAGCTCTGAGCAGGGCCATCACCCCTGCCAACACCTTGGTGAACACCCTTGGAGCCGAGGTGAGACCAAATGGAAGAGCTACAAACTGAAAATGCCGATCCTCCACCACAAAGCGAAGAAACCTCTGAGGAGCCGGAAAAAACGGAATGTGAAGGTACGCATCCTTGATGTCTATGGACGTCATAAAGTCCCCCTGCCGAAGCGAGCTGATCGCAGACCGCAAGGTCTCCCTGCGAAACTTCCGGGGACGAATAAACCGGTTGGGAAAACTTCAAATCCAGGATCGGACGGAACGACCCGTCCTTCTTAGGTACAGTGAACAGATTGGAGTAATACCCCCGCCCCACCTCTGAAGGAGGGACCGGGCAAATGACCACCAATTCCACGAGATTCTGAACCGCCGCCAGGAGCCCCTGCGCAGCCACCGGGTCTTGAAAAAACCTTGGAGGAGGACGGGACTCGAACTCCAGCTTGGAACCGGCCGACACCACCTCCCGAATCCACCTGTCCGAGACCTCCTGGTCCCATTCCCGGGAGAAGCGTCGCAACCGTCCCCCCACCCGCACGGGTGAGGGCGCCCCTTCAATGCTGAGCGGGCTTGGCGGCTGACTTGGGCTTGGCGCCCCAGGCGTGAACGGGGCGGCCACGGCCTTTACCCCTATTCCAACCCGCACCCCTGGAAGCCGAGAAGCCCGCACTCCTGCCGGCTCTGGCTCCCCGAAAGGACGGATTGAAGGAGGCCGCCCCCCGAAAGGAACGGCGAAACTTCTTGCGCTGAGGCAGCCTACCTCCCTTGGCCACAGAAGCCAGCTTTTCAACCAACAGGGCAGACGCCCTGCCACACATCAACATGGCATCATCCTGAGCGGCCAGGATAAATGACAAGAAGGAGTCACAACGCCTAAGCGCAAGAAACTCATCACCCGAGGGATCAAGATCCACACATAAATCCCTGACCATAGACCTAACCGCCACGGCCAAGAAGCCGAAGCACAAACAGGCCTCAAAACCGAACCCGCACAGACGAAACCATGGCAGGCCAGCTGATCAATCCGGCGATCCTCGCCATCCTTAAGATAAGTAGCGTCAGGAAAATGAACAGCCGCCATATTAGACAGCCCCAAAACCGGAGCATCCACCTCGGGAGGGACAGACCAACGTGTCAGCAAGTCCGCCGGAAAGGGATATTTCTAATCCCAGCTAGGCGGTACCCCGACGAGCCGTGTAGGAAACTCCCACTGCCTAAGGACAACGTCCTCGAAATGCTGTTGACTGGGGAACTCCAGAATCTGCTTAGAGCCCCCCAAAAAGCTGGCCCCTAGGCCGAGGAGCAACCTCGGGAGGGTCCAAACCCAAAACCTCAAACATTTGGGCCAAAATAGAAGGCGTAACAGGAGCGGGACCATCCACCTGGTCCCCCTCAGCACCCAGCACCTGCTGGCCCTCTGAATCATCCAAATCCTCCACAAGCTCACCCTCATCGAGGGGACGATCTGACCAATCCAGGTCCTCAATCACCTCCTCACCAGAGACCGGCGTAGGCGGAGATAGGTGTTTACGCTTAGCCGTAGCGGAAAACATTTTCTCGAGGTTGGCCAAGGGGGCGCACACCTCAGATTGCGAATCCCCACCAGTGACCACGTCACACGGGGTCCGGAACAGGCGAGGAGGAGAGGGAGATGGCGCGGACGATGAAGTACCAGACACAGGGGTGCTGGACTGGCACTCAATGCTCCGCTGCGCACATGGAATGCATACAATGACATCATCCCCCGGGAGCGGAGTCCCACAACCCCCACACAGCCTGGATTGTCCCGAAGGATCAGTTCCGGTATCCTTGGCAGCCTCCCTATGGTGAAATTATGGTATTCGCAGACCCCAGGGATTTACGCAGTAAGCAACCCGGGATGCCCCTTTAATACTGGCTAGCTAAAAACTTATGCTACCCTGACCATGGGGATTAAACAGACAAATATCCCAATTTTTTCCCCAAAACCAGCCAGGTATGGAAGACCGGGAGAGCCCAGCAGGATGGGGCCCCAGGATCTGAGAAACACAATACAACAACAATCAGTCAACCATCAATCAACAACCATCAGTCAGGAAGAACAGGCCGGCAGTATGCGTCTCCCCCCCCCCCCCCCCCGTTTCCTCGCAAGCCCACGCGTTCCGAGACGCGAGTCTTTTTATCAAGGCAGAGTGCGTATTAAAGACCTGGATTAAAGCTGAAGGACTCTGCGCGTGTCACCCCTGGACTTGGCCAACTTGGACTTGTGGGGATTACCAGCGTGGGCTCGTAAGCCCTGGAAGTGGACCTTGTACAATAAGGACTTTTTCAGCTTGCTGCATTTTCCTATCCTGGATTTTACTAAGAGCCGGTGAGGTAACTGCTTGCTGTTCTGCGTTTTGGCTGCAAACCTTCTCTGATGTTAGATGTTTGGCTGTGGAATCTTTATTTTCAATAAATTACATTTGATTTGAAGAAGAACTATCGTTTGGGTCACTGCCGTTCGCCCCAATCCCTGACATATATATTATAGTTCTTCTAGTTTAGCCTAGGAGAGTTTTCTTCTCCTCTGCTGAATACCTAGCCAATGCATGTAAAGTACTTATAACCCCTCACACTCCTTGAAGAATCCAGACGCTGTTCAAGCAATGTTTATTTTATCAGGCGATTAGTAGTAAGTTGTTGTACCGTGTTAGCCATCGATGTAAGCAGAAAATCCAAGGTTAAGGTAATACCATTTATTGGCTAACTCATTTAGATTGAAGATGCAAGCTTTCGAAGCTGTTCAAGCTTCTTCTTCAGGCATAATATGCCTGAAGAAGCAGCTTGAACAGCTTCGAAAGCTTGCATCAGGCGATTAGAAAGCCTTATTACTTTTTGCGTTGTGGGGGGTAGAGGGGGAAAATGTGACCCGGTCATGTCACATATATGTGTGACATGACCGGGTCACATTTCCCCCCTCAATAAAATGTTAAACATACTAAACCTAATGAAACCAGCTAAAGTTTGAGGTAGACATTTCTATGTAGTGTATTATTTGATGTGCGATATTGATGTGCAATAAATTTTGATGTCAAGTATTATACAAAAAATATATTATTGCACAGTAATTAATTGATTTTGCTGTATCAAAATTACATACCGTATATATCTATTTGAAATGGTATGTAGTTGTAGCAGGTTATCACCCCGATTTGTGAGGTCAAAGTGGGTTATCCCAATCATGTACATGAGTGCTAACATCAAACATGACTAACAACTTTATATTTATCCCCTCCCATCCAGTGGCATCCTGATTTGGGATGCCCTACAGTGTGAAATATCCCAGTCTCACCCTATACTTACCCTAATCCTACAGCACTTGTGCAGGCCTCCAGCAGCATACTTAGCATCCCGATTGAACGAGAGCCGGCACGTGCGTGGTGGGGCTGCCAGCACCGATCGTGGAAAGCCCGAACTTACCAGCCTCACATGCCCAATGGACTGCAAGAGGACCTCCAATCAGTTTTGACTAGAGGTACTCCTCAAAAGTGGACCACAGCCCTCATAACGTGGCTCTAGAGTCTAAAAGACTACCGGATTGAGTTACAGCTTGCCTTGTTGTGTGAAAGATCCTCTGTACCTTGGGAATCGATCTCATGCTGCATGCGCAGGACTCCGGCAGCATCCCTGGCACTCCTTTAGTTGATGCGCACATCCTCACAAGTATTCTTGGACGTGGTGGTCGTTTGCCCCACGCCTTGCTATTGTATTGTGATTATACTGAATATATTTTTGATGCATTGATTTTTTTATTCTTTTGGGGCGTCATATATGAAATTTTAGTAACATTATTGTCATACTGATAATTCTAATTAGAGCCCAATTTCAGCTCACCCGCCAGCGTTTCATGTTTTAACCTGTTTTAAATGTTTGTCAATTGTATGTGTATGGGCCAATCAAATTGTATATGTGATTTATATTTTTCTAATCAATAAAATTTAATTTTTGATATTATTCTGGTGGGTGTGCGGCCGCATACTTTGCCCTATAGGGACCTTCTGGTGGTCCGAATAGCATAGTACATTGGACC
Source organism: Gastrophryne carolinensis (assembly GCA_027917425.1). Taxonomy (NCBI): domain Eukaryota; kingdom Metazoa; phylum Chordata; class Amphibia; order Anura; family Microhylidae; genus Gastrophryne; species Gastrophryne carolinensis. Next base: position 16,225,135 of record CM051242.1, on the reverse strand, counting down.
ATTCCTATTTGTGAGTGGGGGGCCTCTGCGCCCAGCACCCCATCTTGTATTATTGCATTTCTTTATAAGCGTTTTCAGTGGTGCGGAGTGCTGTTTTCCTAATTTTGCATCCTCACAAGTATATCTAAATGGCTAGGGGCTGGTGCAGGTAGTAGAGCGGAGTGAATAGCTTATTGCTGGGCATGACTATGAATGGCAGTGATCTCTGATTGGAGAAGAGCCCGCACATGTGCCATGGGAGCGTTGCTTAAGGTGAGTAAACAGGTTGAATACACTGGGGCATCCCAAATCAGTATGCCCCTGTAATATAGATCAAAAACACAGGCAAATTCCTGGGTTTTGGTCTAATTAAAGCAGAGCTAAAGTAATAAATGACCATAGTTCCGCAGTACTAGTCGCCGGTAAAACAAGAAACTGGACGCCCAGATACTCGCCACTCCCGGGCCTCTTCTGAAGCCGCCATGATGCAGCCTATCAGCATTGTGGCCAGCGCTGATAGGCGGCTCAGGGTGATGCTCCCACGTGACCGCGAGCAGCGAGTATCCGGATGCCCTGTTTATTATTTTAACAGCGGCGAGGCGCAGCCCAGGTCGTGCTGCCCCGCAGCCAACTAGTACTGTGGAACTATGGTCTTGATGCAGAACTGAAAACTAATGTCCCTCTAAAGTGGACTGAAATATGATGCAGGGGGAAAACAAAAAGGGTTTTCATACAGAAACCTAGCCAAGGTGCCAAATCTATAGAGCAGGGAGCTTTATTTTTTTTTTCCTTTTTCTTCTTCCTCAGCTGCTTTCTCCTCCAACAGCCGTTCCATTCTTAGGGGTTAATAAGAGCAAAGCCCCCCCCACACCCTTTGTGAGACCTAGAGGTTATACATTGAGACCCTACACTGTTCAATTCAAAGGACAGTGAATGGTCCGATTATGGTTAAAAAAAAAAAAAAAAAAAAAAAAAAACACACACACACACACACACACACACACACACACCCTTTGTTCCCTACCTCCCCCCCACAATCAGTATGTTCCTGTAATATGGACCAAAACACAGGCAAGTTAAATTCCTTGGTTTTTGGTCTGTTTAAAGCAGAACTAAAGTAAAAAAATGGACTATAGTTCTGCAGTACCAGTCACCGTTAAAACAAAACAAAAAAAAACGCCCAGATACTCGCCACCCCCAGGCCTCCACAACGCAGCCTATCAGCATTGTGGCTAGCGCCGATAGGCTGCTCACTGTGACGCTTCCATGTGACCGCTAGTGACCTATCAGCACTGGCCGCGGTGCTGATATGCTGCTCCACAGCGGCCGCAGACGAGGCTCCGAGGCAATGAGTATCCAGACACCTGGTTTCTTGTTTTAAAGTAGGCCAACACCCAGGGGTGATCGGCCCGGGAATCACCTCACACACCGCGGGACACCCGAGATCAGGATGTCCCGCGGGGTGTAACCCCTCCAAAACCCCGAAAAATCCTTACCTCTCCAGCCGCTGCTTCCGCCGCCTCTCTCGCGCTCCTCTAGACGTGCGCGCACACGTCAAGAGTGACGCGCGGGAGGCGACGGCAGGCGCAATCCCTTGTCCGTCGACGGACGTCACTTGTCCGTCGGCGGGCATTGGGCAGCGCACTCACGTGGGAGCGTGGAGAGGTGAGTTTTCGGGGTGTTTGGGGGGGTTTCAGGTAGCGGGGAAGTGGACCAATACCCAGGATAGTAAAAATCCTGGGTGTTGGTCCACTTTAACGGCTGCGATGCACAGCCCGGGTCGTGCTGTCCCGCTGCTAACTAGTACTGTGGAACTATGGTCATTTTTATAGTTCCGCTTTAACAGGAGGGACGCAAAGGACCAGGATTTTTTTTTTTAAGAACTGAAAACAAATGTCCCTCTAAGTGGACTAAAACCTGGCGCTAGGAGGCAAACAAAAGGGTTTTCATACAGAAACTTAGCCATGGTGCCAAATCCATAGAGCAGGCAGTTTTTTTTCCCAGCTGCATTCTGCTCCAACAGCTATTCCATTCTTAGGGGTTAATAAGAGCCCAGCTCCCCCACACCCATTGCGAGACCTAGATGTTATATACTGAGACCCTACACTGTTCGATTCAAAAAACAGTGACAGGTCCGATTCTGGTAACAAAAAAAAACACAAAAAAAAAAAAAAAACGACCTTTCTTGTTCACTCCTTCCACTCCAATTTTTGGACCCCATAGAATTACAATGCCACTCTGTGAGAGGGTCTACGTACATGCCTTCTACAGTTTTTCTGATTGTTAAAGAGGACCACCAGTGGGTGAATCATGATTTAGGGGTGAACCCCCCTTGCGGGTACTAACCTCCTTCCTCACTTCCATGACACATTCACAGCTCCTCTGCTGTGCATGCTTGCTACAGACCTGAATGTCTGCAAGATTGAGCAATGGAGGTAAATGGGCATCCCTGGCATCCTTTGGCATGCATGCAGCCATCTGAAGCCTTTCAAGTTTGGGAGTCATGGTGAGCTTGCACAGCAGAGATGCTGAGGTGCATGTGCCTTGGTAGTGAGGAAGGCAGCGAGTTTACAGCCCATCAGGATGCCCCAGGTACAGAGAATCTACAAGTGTGACGCTTGCACGGGTTGATCAGACCTCTTGAACGTTCATCTGATCAACCCAGCCAATCGTACCCCACGTGTGTCACCGCAATTGTTCAGTTGGCAACACGCGTGGCTATAAACTGCTGCCACCAGAACACAGTGTTCAAGCCACACACACAACACAATCAGATTAAACAGATCGATCCACAACCACTTCTAGGCAGGGGGCGATCGAGCGGCCGAGGCAAGTAAGGTAGCCAGGCTCTTCAGAAATAGTGTGAGCTTTTTAGATCCTTAATTCAGAGCATCAGTGACCCTCTGCTGTATTTTTAGAATGTATTTAAACAGAAAACACAACAAGAAAAATGGTGCAAGGTGATAAAAACTGAATTAACTATAAAACATGGTAAAAATAATTTAGATAGCAATGGGCTGCGTTTCGTGTCAGTCCTCACACGCTCCTGGTCTTCTCCTTGTTAATTGTTAAGATGTTAAAAGGGAGCGTGTCACTCGTGAGGGTAAGATTAGAGTATCTCTCTATCTAGTATCTAACCAGGGGTCAGCTTCTGACCCCTCCTATGGGCAGAGCGATTGGAGTCACCTACAGTGATTGGTGCATCTGGGATTCTCCATCTTTGGGTACCTGAAGGTTGGTCCATATGATACCCCCCCATCTGTTCTGGGATTCCAAAGGGAGGAGGGATGAGGAGAACATTCCATGGAAGGGGGGCAGGATATGGACCTCGTCTCTGCTTCTATGCTCTAATGAATCTAATAACCCTCACTCCATTACGTTGTTTATGCTGCAGAGTTTTATGGGGGAGAAAGTCATGCCAGCTGACCCTGTGTGCATTCAGGGAGGAGGGGGGAGACATGAGGAGAGGGGTCAGAGAGGCTGAAAAACACAAAATATATAACACACACGAATAAACTACACCTAGGATGTTCTGTCACAGCAAGCACCGCCACACACTTTACAATCGGTACAAGCATAGCAAAACATTGCTCCATTACAGCTAACACTGAACATCTAATCTAGTAAATGTAATCAGCGTGCTAAGGCACTCAGAGAATTTTATCAGATGCCTGTGGACATGAGTAGGTGGTGTGTCAGTGCTGCCCATGTGGCCCGATTAAGAGACATGGAAACGGAAGAGAAAGAGGCATGGCAGCCAAGCTGGAAAGAAAATGCCCCTTTCTCTCGAGTTTCGATGTCTCTCTCTAACAGCCCACATGAGCAGCACTTTTATAAAGGATGAAATCCCTAGAGATAAACAGATTGGGCCTAGATATGGATGAGGCAGGGACCCTAGAGATGGAGGGAAGTTTTGTTACTCACAGGTTCTCTCTCAAGACCCTCCATAGCAGACCTTGCACCGCGCTGAGAGGAGAAAGCGGTGGGGCTAGCACACAGTAGAGGAGGGCTGCATTACAACGCTGGGTTGCTTGGTGAAATCCCCCGATCACCCATAATAACAGGACTGAAAGGTCCCCCCGCAGACCATCTCTCAGGGCTAAACGTGTCCCCACGCCTGACCATCTCTCAGGGATAAAGGTGACCTTCCCTCCCCGAGACCATCTCTCAGTGCTGAACGTGCCCCCCCGTCCGACCATCTCTCAGTGCTGAACGTGCCCCCCCCCGTCCGACCATCTCTCAGTGCTGAACGTGCCCCCCCCCCGTCCGACCATCTCTCAGTGCTGAACGTGCCCCCCATCCGACCATCTCTCAGTGCTGAATGTGCCCCCCCCGTCCGACCATCTCTCAGTGCTGAATGTGCCCCCCCCCCCCCCGTCCGACCATCTCTCAGTGCTGAACGTGCCCCCCCCGTCCAACCATCTCTCAGTGCTGAACGTGCACCCCCCGTCCGACCATCTCTCAGTGCTGAACGTGCACCCCCCGTCCGACCATCTCTCAGAGCCGAATGTGGCTTTCACGTTAAAATGAACCGTTTGTGGAGGTGCATACCTCTGAGGAAGGGCCGTAATGGCCCGAAACAGCCGTCAGGCTTCGTGATTCAGGTTATGAGATGTAGGAGCGAATGCTGCATAGGTGATGATATTCGATTGTCCTTGGTCTTTATCTTGGCACTGAAATGTTATCTTGATATATGTTACTATGTATTTGTCTACGGAGGATGTGTGCAATATGTCTCTGCTGGGCTTGTGCAATCAGTGATTAGAAACGCTGGATCCGCTTTTTAGCAGATTGGATTACACGTTCTGCATCTATTAATTGGATTTGCACAATGCACTTTCGATATATATATTGACAAGGCTTGATTCTTAAATGGATACTGGGTAATATATTTGTTGGAAAATATCAGTTGACTTAAGCTATTTCAAGCACACCTGAAGTGGTACAATGTCTATTGTCTATGTTGTTTTATTTGTGATCATGTGGGTCCATGTAGATCTTGTCCACACCTTGAACCATTATATAGAGATTTGTGTAGTAAGGGTTATAATTTGTGGATACCCTTAATACAAGGTTGCAGCACCATGCTATTGTGTTCCTATGAGGTAAAATAATGGACTTTGGAGTGGTGAACCAATAAGTATTAACTGGAGGTGCATCCCCACTACAATAATAAAAATCCGCATAAATATGTCAAGCAGCGAGGAGGGGGTAACTCATACACCCTGCATCACAATAATTCTAGCCAAGTTCCTTTGAAAAGAAATAGCACTGAGCGAGCTTCAAATTTGGCGGCTAATCGGAGGCATGCAGAGCGCCCCATTATCCACGAACCAAAGCTCTCACTTACCTCCTGAAATCCGTTGTACTGTTCACAGTTCGGGCAGTCCCAGCAGTTGCGGTTGCCGTACGGCACCACAGTATTCTGGTTACAAAACCAGCAGTTCACTTTTATATGCGTCGGACGTTTCCTGGAAAAAAAAAAAGAAAAGCAAAAGTCAACACCGACAACTGAGGACATTCACCGTCACAAAACTAAACACATCACCCTGCAAAAGTCTCTATGGCCACAACTACCCTCCCAGAGTTATCACTGTGTGAAATTAAAAGAGGGGGGTGGGCCGCACCCGCATGCCTCACCAAATACCCATCCTCACACTATTGCACTGTAGACTCGGATGGCCAAAGTTGGTAAACATACACGTCAGCGTTGGGCGGCTTAATAAGTGTCATTCAAATTCCTCCATGCAGATATTTTAGGTCAGCATTAGGCCCGGCTAGCCACTTCTCATGTGCCACTCTCAGGGCTACACATTAAACAAGAATGTCCAGCAGACGACACAGGGCTATTGCCGCCCTTTCCGCCGCATAAAAAGCTGAATCTATCCGGGGAACATGACTTATACTGGCTCCATATGCTTATGTGACCCAGTACATAGGCTGACGTTCCAACAAGACACTCAGAGCTGGTCACAACGCGTGGTGAGGCAGGGCGCTGCGTCCTTAGATACAGGGCTATCTGGCTCTGAACGAGCAGGCACGCCCCAGGCAGCAGCACTGGATGGCTGCACAGATGGACCCACCACAGAGGATGCTGCCCGAATCCCGAGGCGTCCTGACCTGGGACGGGCAGAAGACACTGCATTTGTCCCAGAGGGAGGCAAAGGGTTAAAGAGACCAAAACCCAGGATTTTCACTATCTTGGGGTTTGGTCCTTGCCGCCAGGGTACCACCATCGGGGATGCCCCACTGTGTGAGACCCCCCGCCCAAACTAACTCACCTTTCCTCGGCCTACAGCGCATGTGAGGACTCTTGTCCAATCGGCGCACTCGGATTCACACCAGCCCACTCGTCTAAGACTCGTCTCCAGCCGATTCTAGTCGAGTCCTAACGAGCAGAGCGCACTGACGGGCGCATCCCTGCTACTCTTAACAGGAAGGGTGCATGCACCGGCTATTCACAAATGTCTGGCGCGGGCATGCACCCTGCTAAAGGTACAGCAGGAAGTGGTGCCTCTGGCGCATGCGCTGTTGAATTGGGGAAGTGAGATAACTGGAAGATCTGGAGGGTTTTACCTGGCAGGGCATCCTGAATCTGGATGACCCAGGGGGAAAGATTATGCCTGCGCCAGAGTCTCAGACGCCAGGGTGGGTCCGCTTTAAAGAACCAGCTAACTTTTATGAGTTCCTGTCCATTTTAAATTGCAAATTATGGCCAGGACCTAGCTTTGGAGGAAAAAAAAAGGAGGAGAGGAGGGGGGGGAAGAGAGTGTGAGAATACAGTACAGATAGGTGTATCCGCACCTACTAGAACAAAAAATTATATTTAAAAAAAAAAAAAAAAAAAAAAAAAAAAAAATCATCTCTCTCTCTATATATATCGCGCTTTTAAATTAGAGCCGCCCAATGAGTAGTGTATAAACTTGCAGAAGAGACAATAAAATAGCTTGGAGGACAGGACTGTGCAAGTCTCACTGGCGAGACAAATGCTATGTATTGGTGCCAGCATTAGACATATACACATTTATTATGTTTAACAAAAAAGTTTTACATGATTTATTACATTCTTAGATTAAAATCAAAAGTCTTATTCAGAAGTATCACAATACATGATATACATAGAAAAATTATCTTTAAAAACTTGTTTCACTTAGCATTTCATCTGTAGGGTTAATGCATTCATTAATGTATATGAAAGAGTTATGACTATGGATTGTTTATCATTATCTCTTTATTTCAAACAGAAGGTATTGATAAAGCCGGAAGGTGAAACATGTCTACCTAGTCCCTCATAAAGAGGAAGAAAAACATGAATTAACCCTACAGATGAAATGCTAAGTGAAACAAGTTTTTAAAGATAATTTTTCTATGTATATCATGTATTGAGATACTTCTGAATAAGACTTTTGATTTTAATATAAGAATTTAATAAATCATGTAAAACTTTTTGTTTTAACATAATAGATGTGGTCAAATGATTGGGCTATAATATAAGTGGGGCTAAAAGCCCCCAAATGTTCTAGAGTTCTGTTTGTCCGACTTTTGGACCAATCTAGAAGAATAGATGTTTTAATGAGAGGTCACCCTTATGGGATGCTTAATATACACACAGACCCAGGGATAGAGTCCCAAAGAAGACAGCGATAGAGGATAAAACAGACAAGGCCAGGGCATCATGTAAACATTGCAAGTAGGAATCCAGACTTCAGAAAATAGACTTACCCTTCACCTAGCTATAAACCTCACTTCCTCCTATATCCCCTGCAGGGTACAAGTAGTGCTAGACTTTCTTGCCAGGAGTAGAAATACTCCTTCCAGCACCTTGGAGGGGTATTTTCGGTCAGGAATGAGATCAGGAATTAAAGTAGACCAAAACCCACCCTGGAGTCTATGAGACTTCAGGGCAGGCATACTCGCTCCACCTCGGGGCATCCAGATGCAGGCTGCCCCACTGTGTAAAACCCCCGAGGTCACCCGAAAACTCACTTTCTTTCACGGTCCAACGGAGAATGGGAACAGCGGCCTTTTGTGAATGGCCAGCGGGGGCACGCTCCGTTAAAGGGTAGTGGGGGATGCGCCCGCCAGCGCACTCAGATCCGCTGGTATTAGACGAGCTCTTGGACGAAGGGGCGGGAGCAGATCCGAGTGCGCTGAGTGGAGGAGAGGCTGCGCATGTGCCATAGGACCGGGGCAGGGTGAGTGAGGGCAATATAGGGGGGGGGGGGTTCCGATGGGGATGCCCTGGGGGCATCTTGACTATCCTGGGTTTTGGTCCACTTTAAACAACATAGAGCTATAGGTGATGTCAAATTGGAAAAAAAAAAAAAAACAGGACTTTGACCATCCAGTCCTTGCTCCCGATGCGGGATGCCCTGCTGTGTGAACCCCCCCCCCAGGTCGCCCACTCAAACTTTTCCCCGGTCCTGCAGCGCATGCGCAACCTCCCGTTCAATCAGCGCACTCGACTAAACTGCCATAAACTAATCTAGGCTCGTCTAAGACATGACTACAGCTGAGCATGCCAGCGGCCGCATCCCCACTACCCTTTAACAGGGTGGGTGCCGGCGTGTCACAAATGACTGGTCAGGGCTCACGCCCTGCTAAAGGTAAAGCAGGGGGCAGTCGCTGCTCGCACATGCACCATTGGATCGGGGAAAAGGCGATGTTACTAGGAAAACTGGTTTTTTTTTTTTTACACAGCAGGGCATCCCAGATCTGGATGTCCCAGGGGAGGGAGTATGCTTGCCCTGGAGTCTCATAGACCCCAGGGTGGGTTTTGCTCTACTTTAAAGCAGAACAAAAGCCAATGTGGCCAGCCCTGGCATCTAAAACACTGCCCCCCCATATCCCCACATAACCAAAAACACTGCCCCCCCATATCCCCACATAACCAAAAACACTGCCCCCCCATAACCAAAAACACTGCCCCCCCATATCCCCAAATAACCAAAAACACTGCCCCCCCATAACCAAAAACACTGCCCCCCCATAACCAAAAACACTGCCCCCCCATAACCAAAAACACTGCCCCCCCCATATCCCCACATAACCAAAACACTGCCCCCCCATATCCCCACAACCAAAAACACTGCCCCCCCATAACCAAAAACACTGCCCCGAAATCCCCACATAACCAAAACACTGCCCCTCCATATCCCCACATAACCAAAACACTGCCCCTCCATATCCCCACATAACCAAAACACTGCCCCCCCATATCCCCACATAACCAAAACACTGCCCCCCATATCCCCACATAACCAAAACACTGCCCCCCCCATATCCCCACATAACCAAAACACTGCCCCCCCCCATATCCCCACATAACCAAAACACTGCCCCCCCATATCCCCACATAACCAAAACACTGCCCCCCCATATCCCCACATAACCAAAACACTGCCCCCCCATATCCCCACATAACCAAAACACTGCCCCCCCATATCAAAAACACTGCCCCCGATACCCCCATAACCAAAACACCGTCACTGATATCCCCCCCCCCGTAACCAAAACAGTGTCCCTGATGATGTTTATAGAGCACCATCATAGTTTATGGCGTTGTACAAGGTGCCCCCCCCGTGACCAAAACAGTGTCCCCGATAGCCTCCCCCGTGACCAAAACAGTGTCCCCGATAGCCTCCCCCGTGACCAAAACAGTGTCCCCGATGATGTTTATAGAGCACCATCATAGTTTATGGCGTTGTACAAGGTGCCCGTGACCAAAACAGTGTCCCCGATAGCCTCCCCCGTGACCAAAACAGTGTCCCTGATAGCCTCCCCCGTGACCAAAACAGTGTCCCTGATAGCCTCCCCCGTGACCAAAACAGTGTCCCTGATGTTGTTTATAGAGCACCATCATAGTCCGTGGCGTCGTACAATGAGCCCCCATAACCAAAACACTCCCCGATATCTCCACCAAAACACTGCCAAGGTTGTTTATAAAAGCACCATCATAGTCCGTGGCGCTTTACAAGGTCCCCCCCATCACCAAAACACTGTCCCTGATACTCCCCCCCCAATAACCAAAACACTGTCCCCCATAACCAAAACACTGTCCCTGTGTTGTTTATAGAGCACCATCATAGTCCGTGGCGTCGTACAATGAGCCCCCATAACCAAAACACTCCCCGATATCTCCACCAAAACACTGCCAAGGTTGTTTATAAAAGCACCATCATAGTCCGTGGCGCTTTACAAGGTCCCCCCCATCACCAAAACACTGTCCCCGATACTCCCCCCCCCCCAATAACCAAAACACTGTCCCTGATGTTGTTTATAGAGCACCATCATAGTCCGTGGCATTGTACAAGGTGCCCCCCATGACATATATATATATATATATATATAACCAAAGACTGGTCCCGTGTTACCCCCTGACATGCCCCCGGGCACAGCGCCCCCTATAGGGCAGAACTGGCAGTAGTCACATGGCGGGAAGAATTCCTCAGTGACAGCGGCTCCCGCCCCTCCCCTCAGAGATAACAAAGCCCGCCATTCCCCTCCCCCCACTCACACGCGGAGGAGCCGGTAGAGCAGCAGCCCGGTGGCCCCGGTAGCAGCGGCGGCGGCGGCGGCAGTGGTGGCCCATCCTCCCTGTATCCGCGCTTCCTCCATGCGGCTCGGAGAGGCGCCTCACACTCACTCGTACGTACGCCCAGCTCCAGCACAAGGCTTACTGTACGGAACCCCCCAGCCAATCAGCGCGCGCCTCCAAGCTAGTAGCCCCGCCTCTCCGCCAATCACAGCAGCTGCCGGGGGAAAACCTCGGGTGGGAGGGGGCGGGGCTAGCTTTAGAGAGCACACGTGGGCGGACCTGGAGTCCGGGGGCGTCTGGGAGTCGTGAAAGGCCGAGATCGTGAGGAGGAGGAGGGGGAGGGGCGTGACTCACCGGCACCGGGATTCCCCGGACCGGCACCGAGCGGAGGAGATCCCGGCTGACGTGTGATTCCGCCATAAACACTCAAACCAGACCCTAAACCTGCCTGTAACACCCGAACCAGACCCTAAACCTGTCTGTAATATACAAACCAGACCCTAAACCTGCCTGCAACACCCGAACCAGACCCTAAACCTGCCTGTAATACCCAAACCAGACCCTAAACCTGCCTGTAACACCCGAACAAGATCCTAAACCTGCCTGTAACACCCGAACCAGGCCCTAAACCTGCCTGTAATACCCGAACCAGACCCTAATCCTGCCTGTAACACCCAAACCAGACCCTAAACCTGCCTGTAATACCCAAACCAGACCCTAAACCTGCCCGCAACACCCGAACCAGACCCTAAACCTGCCTGTAATACCCAAACCAGCCCCTAAACCTGCCTGTAATACCCGAACCAGACCCTAAACCTGCCTGTAATACCCAAACCAGCCCCTAAACCTGCCTGTAATACCCAAACCAGACCCTAAACCTGCCCGTAACACCCGAACCAGACCCTAAACCTGCCTGTAATACCCAAACCAGCCCCTAAACCTGCCTGTAATACCCGAACCAGACCCTAAACCTGCCTGTAATACCCAAACCAGACCCTAAACCTGCCTGTAATACACAAACCAGACCCTGAACCTTCCTGTAATACCCAAACCAGACCCTAAACCTGCCTGTAACACCCGAACCAGACCTTTAACCTGCCTGCAACACCAAACCAGACCCTAAACCTGCCTGTAACACCCAAACCAGACCCTAAACCTGCCTGTAACACCCAAACCAGACCCTAAACCTGCCTGTAATACCCAAACCAGACCCTAAACCTGCCTGTAATACCCAAACCAGACCCTAAACCTGCCTGTAATACACAAACCAGACCCTAAACCTTCCTGTAATACCCAAACCAGACCCTAAACCTGCCTGTAACACCCGAACCAGACCTTTAACCTGCCTGCAACACCAAACCAGACCCTAAACCTGGCTGCCATACCCTAACAAGATCCTAAATCTGCCTGAAATACTCCAACCAGACCATCAACCCTCCTGTAACAACAAAGCAGCCTTTAAACCTGCATGTAATACCCGAAGCATCCCCTAAACCTGCCTGTAACACCCAATTCTGCCCCTAAACCTGCCTGTAACACCCAATTCTGCCCCTAAACCTGCCTGTAACACCCACTCCTGCCCCTAAACCTGCCTGATACCTGCCTGTAACATCTGAATCTGCCACTAAACCTGCCTGTAACACCCCGTCAACCACCTCACTGCCAGTATGGCCTAGCCATGAGACCTTCCTGCAACAGCCAGCCAGACCCTAATCCCACTTATAACACCCACCCAGCCCCTTAACTCACCTGCCAAATAGCCCCCAAACCCACCCATTGCATCTGGCTCTTCTCCTAAGCCCACCTGTAACACACCTGCACCATATCCGGGCTACCCCCTATACCTTACTATAGCATCTAACCTGACTATAATATCCAACCTGCATGTCAGAAGGTTGCTCAATTCTAAACTTGTCACTAAATTTGTCTTTAATATCTAACCCTGCCCCTTAACCTTAACCTAACATAATAGCACAACTAGAACCTGACCCCCCAGGCTTGCCCCATATTCTGACCCAAAAGCCCTATGCTGGTGGTAGGAGGGGGTGGGTTAGTGTGGGGAGAGGGTTTAGATCTGCTGTAACCCAATCCCTAAATTAACTCCTAAATCTGACCCTAACTTTTAATCTGAACCCCAAACCATTCCTTACACATGATTTATTGTTCCAAGACAGCAAAGTAAAGGGGGCACTGAAACAGGCAAACAGGAAGTCATTCCCAGGGTTTCCCTTGTTAGAGGTTCCCTTTAACTCTTTTCACTGCTGGGTGTTTGTGCCCATTTCCATCCTCTTGTATCACCCACACAAATCCCAAGTCAGGCTGTGTTATAGATGAGAAGAGGTTGCGGGTCAGACTGTGTTACAGGTGACAGAGGTTTCAGGTCAGGCTGCGTTGCAGATGAGAAGGGTTGTGGGTCAGGCTGTGTTACAGATGACAGAAGTTGTGGGTCAGTAGAGGTGAAAGGGGTTGCGGGTCAGTAGAGATGACAGAGGTTGCGAGTCCGTACAAATGAGAGGGGTTGCTGGTCAGTACAGGTGAGGGGGGTTGCTGGTCAGTACAGGTGAGGGGGGTTACTGATCAGTACACATGAGAGGGGTTGCTGGTCAGTACAGGTGAGGGGTTGCGGGTCAGCATAGGTGAGAAGGGTTGCGGGTCAGTACAGGTGAGAGGGGTTGTGGGTCAGTACAGGTGAGTGGGGTTGTGGGTCAGTACAGGTGAGTGGGGTTGCAGGTCATTACAGGTGAGAGAGGTTGCGGGTCAGTACAGATGAGAGGGGTTGTGGGTCAGTACAGGTGAGTTGGGTTGCAGGTCATTACAGGTGAGAGAGGTTGCGGGTCAGTACAGGTGAGAGTGGTTGCTGGTCAGTACAGGTGAGAGGAGTTGCGGGTCAACACAGGTGAGAGTGGTTGCTGGTCAGTACAGGTGAGTTGGGTTGCGGGTCAGCATAAGTGAGAGGGGTTGTGGGTCAGTACAGGTGAGAGGGGTTGCGGGTCAGTACAGGTGAGGGGTTGCGGGTCAGCATAGGTGAGAGGGGTTGTGGGTCAGTACAGGTGAGAGGGGTTGCGGGTCAGTACAGGTGAGGGGTTGCGGGTCAGCATAGGTGAGAGGGGTTGCGGGTCAGTACATGTGAGAGGGGTTGCGGGTCAGTACAGATGAGAGGGGTTGCGGGTCAGTACAGTTGAGAGGGGTTGCGGGTCAGTACAGGTGCCAAGGGTTGCTGGTCAGTACAGGTGAGAGGGGTTGGGGGTCAGTACAGTTGAGAGGGGTTGCGGGTCAGTACAGGTGAGTAGTGTTTCGGGTCAGCACAGGTGAGAGGGGTTGCGGGTCAGTACAGGTAAAAGGGGTTGTGGGTCAGTACAGGTGAGAGGGGTTGCTGGTTAGTACAGGTGAGAGAGGTTACTGTTCAGTACAGGTGAGAGTGATTGCTGGTCAGTACAGATGAGAAGGGTTGCTGGTCAGTAAAGGTGAGTAGGGTTGCAGGTCAGTACAAGTGAGAGGGATTACGGGTCAGTACAGGTGAGAGAGGTTGTGGGTCAGTACAGGTGAGAGAGGTTGCGGGTCAGTACAGGTGAGAAGGGCTGCGGGTCAGTACAGGTGAGAGGGGTTGCGGGTCAGTACAGGTGAGAGGGGTTGCGGGTCAGTACAGGTGAGAGGGGTTGCGGGTCAGTACAGGTGAGAGGGATTGCGGGTCAGCATAGGTGAGAGGGGTTGCGGGTCAGTACAGGTGAGAGAGGTTGCGGGTCAGTACAGGTGAGAGGGGTTGCGGGTCAGTACAGGTGAGAGGGGTTGCTGGTCAGTACAGGTGAGAGGGGTTGCGGGTCAGTACAGGTGAGAGGGGTTGTGGGTCAGCATAGGTGAGAGGGGTTGCAGGTCAGTACAGGTGAGAGAGTTTGCGGGTCAGTACAGATGAGAGGGGTTGCGGGTTAGTACTGGCGCCAATGGTTGCGGATCAGTACAGGTGACAAGGGACGCTGGTCAGTACAGGTGAGAGGGGTTGCGGGTCAGTACAGTTGAGAGGGGTTGCGGGTCAGTACAGTTGAGAGATGTTGCGGGTCAGTACAGTTGACAGGGGTTGTGGGTCAGTACAGTTGACAGGGGGTTTCGGGTCAGCACAGGTGAGAGAGGTTGCTGGTCAGTACAGGTGAGAGGGGTTGCGGGTCAGTACAGGTGAGAGAGGTTGCTGGTCAGTACAGGTGACAAGGGTTGCTGGTCAGTACAGGTGAGAGGGGTTGCTGGTCAGTACAGGTGAGAGGGGTTGCGGGTCAGTACAGTTGAGAGGGGCTGCGGGTCAGTACAGTTGAGAGGGGTTGCGGGTCAGTACAGGTGAGTAGGGTTGCGGGTCAGTACAGGTGAGTAGGGTTGCAGGTCAGTACAGGTGAGTAGGGTTGCGGGTCAGTACAGGTGAGAGGGGTTGCTGATCAGTACAGGTGAGAGGGGTTGCGGGTCAGTACAGGTGAGAGTGGTTGCGGGTCAGTACAGGTGAGAGTGGTTGCGGGTCAGTACAGGTGAGAGTGGTTGCGGGTCAGTACAGGTGAGTAGGGTTGCGGGTCAGTACAGGTGAGAGGGGTTGCGGGTCAGTACAGGTGAGAGGGGTTGCGGGTCAGTACAGGTGAGAGTGGTTGCGGGTCAGTACAGGTGAGAGGGGTTGCTGATCAGTACAGGTGAGAGTGATTGCTGGTCAGTACAGGTGAGAGGGGTTGCAGGTCAGTACAGGTGAGAGTGGTTGCGGGTCAGTACAGGTGAGAGGGGTTGCGGGTCAGTACAGGTGAGAGGGGTTGCAGGTCAGTACAGGTGAGTTGGGTTGCGGGTCAGTACAGGTGAGAGGGGTTGCAGGTCAGTACAGGTGAGAGGGGTTGCGGGTCAGTACAGGTGAGAGGGGTTGCGGGTCAGTACAGGTGAGAGAGGTTGCTGGTCAGTACAGGTGAGAGGGGTTGCGGGTCAGTACAGGTGAGAGAGGTTGCAGGTCAGTACAGGTGAGAGAGGTTGCGGGTCAGTACAGGTGAGAGTGATTGCTGGTCAGTACAGGTGAGTAGGGTTGCGGGTCAGTACAGGTGAGTAGGGTTGCGGGTCAGTACAGGTGAGAGAGGTTGCAGGTCAGTACAGGTGAGAGAGGTTGCTGGTCAGTACAGGTGAGGGGTTGTGGTCAGCATAGGTGAGAGGGGTTACTGGTCAGTACAGGTGAGAGGGGTTGTGGGTCAGTACAGGTGAGAGGGGTTGCGGGTCAGCACAGGTGAGTGGGGTTGCAGGTCATAACAGGTGAGAGAGGTTGCGGGTCAGTACAGGTGAGAGTGGTTGCGGGTCAGTACAGGTGAGAGTGGTTGCGGGTCAGTACAGGTGAGAGGGGTTGCTGGTCAGCACAGGTGAGTGGGGTTGCAGGTCATTACAGGTGAGAGAGGTTGCGGGTCAGTACAGGTGAGTAGTGTTTCGGGTCAGCACAGGTGAGAGAGGTTACTGGCTAGTACAGGTAAGTAGGGTTGTGGGTCAGTACAGGTGAGAGAGTTTGCGGGTCAGTTCAGATGAGAGGGGTTGCGGGTCAGTACAGGTGACAAGGGTTGCTGGTCAGTACAGGTGAGAGGGGTTGCGGATCAGTACAGGTGAGTAGGGGTGCGGGTCAGTACAGGTGAGTAGGGGTGCGGGTCAGTACAGATGAGAAGGGTTGCGGGTCAGTACAGGTGAGAGTGGTTGCTGGTCAGTACACGTGAGCAGGGTTGCAGGTCAGTACAGGTGAGAGGGGTTGCTGGTCAGTACAGGTGAGAGGGGTTGCGGGTCAGTACAGGTGAGAGGGGTTGCGGGTCAGTACAGTTGACAGGGGTTGTGGGTCAGTGCAGTTGACAGGGGTTTCGGGTCAGCACAGGTGAGAGGGGTTGTGGGTCAGTACAGGTGAGGGGTTGTGGTCAGCATAGGTGAGAGGGGTTACTGGTCAGTACAGGTGAGAGGGGTTGTGGGTCAGTACAGGTGAGAGGGGTTGCGGGTCAGTACAGGTGAGGGGTTGCGGGTCAGCATAGGTGAGAGGGGTTGCAGGTCATAACAGGTGAGAGAGGTTGCGGATCAGTACAGGTGAGAGTGGTTGCGGGTCAGTACAGGTGAGTGGGGTTGCAGGTCATTACAGGTGAGAGAGGTTGCGGGTCAGTACAGGTGAGTAGTGTTTCGGGTCAGCACAGGTGAGAGGGGTTACTGGCTAGTACAGGTATGTAGGGTTGTGGGTCAGTACAGGTGAGAGAGTTTGCGGGTCAGTTCAGATGAGAGGGGTTGCGGGTCAGTACAGGTGCCAAGGGTTGCTGGTCAGTACAGGTGAGAGGGGTTGCGGATCAGTACAGGTGAGTAGGGGTGCGGGTCAGTACAGGTGAGTAGGGGTGCGGGTCAGTACAGATGAGAAGGGTTGCAGGTCAGTACAGGTGAGAGTGGTTGCGGGTCAGTACAGGTGAGGGGTTGCGGGTCAGTACAGGTGAGAGGGGTTGCAGGTCAGTACAGGTGAGGGGTTGCTGGTCAGTACAGGTGAGAGGGGTTGCGGGTCAGTACAGGTGAGAGGGGTTGCAGGTCAGTACAGGTGAGAGGGGTTGCGGGTCAGTACAGGTGAGAGGGGTTGCGGGTCAGTACAGATGAGAGGGGTTGCGGGTCAGTACAGGTGTGAGGGGTTGCGGGTCAGTACAGGTGAGAGGGGTTGTGGGTCAGCATAGGTGAGAGGGGTTGCGGGTTAGTACAGGCGCCAAGGGTTGCGGATCAGTACAGGTGAAAAGGGATGCTGGTCAGTGCAGGTGAGAGAGGTTGCGGGTCAGTACAGTTGACAGCGGTTGTGGGTCAGTATAGTTGACAGGGGTTTCAGGTCAGCACAGTTGAGAGGGGTTGCGGGTCAGTACAGGTGAGAGGGGTTGCGGATCAGTACAGGTGAGAGGGGTTGCGGGTCAGTACAGGTGAGAGGGGTTGTGGGTCAGTACAGGTGAGAGGGGTTGCGGGTCAGTACAGGTGAGAGGGGTTGCGGGTCAGTACAGGTGAGAGAGGTTGCAGGTCAGTACAGGTGAGTTGGGTTGCGGGTCAGTACAGGTGAGTTGGGTTGCGGGTCAGCATAGGTGAGAGGGGTTGCGGGTCAGTACAGGTGAGAGGGGTTGTGGGTCAGTACAGGTGAGAGGGGTTGCGGGTCAGTACAGGTGAGTGGGGTTGCGGGTCAGTACAGGTGAGGGGTTGCGGGTCAGTACAGGTGAGTGGGGTTGCGGGTCAGTACAGGTGAGGGGTTGCGGGTCAGTACAGGTGAGTTGGGTTGCGGGTCAGCATAGGTGAGAGGGGTTGCGGGTCAGTACAGGTGAGAGGGGTTGTGGGTCAGTACAGGTGAGAGGGGTTGCGGGTCAGTACAGGTGAGTGGGGTTGCGGGTCAGTACAGGTGAGGGGTTGCGGGTCAGTACAGGTGAGAGGGGTTGCGGGTCAGTACGGGTGAGAGGGGTTGCGGGTCAGTACACGTGAGTGGGATTGCGGGTCAGTACAGGTGAGGGGTTGCGGGTCAGTACAGGTGAGAGGGGTTGTGGGTCAGTACAGGTGAGAGAGGTTGCGGGTCATTACAGGTGAGAGAGGTTGCGGGTCATTACAGGTAAGAGGGGTTGCAGGTCAGTACAGGTGAGAGGGGTTGCAGGTCAGTACAGGTGAGAGGGGTTGCGGGTCAGTACAGGTGAGAGGGGTTGCGGGTCAGTACAGATGAGAGGGGTTGCGGGTCAGTACAGGTGTGAGGGGTTGCGGGTCAGTACATGTGAGAGGGGTTGTGGGTCAGCATAGGTGAGAGGGGTTGCGGGTTAGTACAGGCGCCAAGGGTTGCGGATCAGTACAGGTGAAAAGGGATGCTGGTCAGTGCAGGTGAGAGAGGTTGCGGGTCAGTACAGTTGACAGCGGTTGTGGGTCAGTATAGTTGACAGGGGTTTCAGGTCAGCACAGTTGAGAGGGGTTGCGGGTCAGTACAGGTGAGAGGGGTTGCGGATCAGTACAGGTGAGAGGGGTTGCGGGTCAGTACAGGTGAGAGGGGTTGTGGGTCAGTACAGGTGAGAGGGGTTGCGGGTCAGTACAGGTGAGAGGGGTTGCGGGTCAGTACAGGTGAGAGAGGTTGCAGGTCAGTACAGGTGAGTTGGGTTGCGGGTCAGTACAGGTGAGTTGGGTTGCGGGTCAGCATAGGTGAGAGGGGTTGCGGGTCAGTACAGGTGAGAGGGGTTGTGGGTCAGTACAGGTGAGAGGGGTTGCGGGTCAGTACAGGTGAGTGGGGTTGCGGGTCAGTACAGGTGAGGGGTTGCGGGTCAGTACAGGTGAGTGGGGTTGCGGGTCAGTACAGGTGAGGGGTTGCGGGTCAGTACAGGTGAGTTGGGTTGCGGGTCAGCATAGGTGAGAGGGGTTGCGGGTCAGTACAGGTGAGAGGGGTTGTGGGTCAGTACAGGTGAGAGGGGTTGCGGGTCAGTACAGGTGAGTGGGGTTGCGGGTCAGTACAGGTGAGGGGTTGCGGGTCAGTACAGGTGAGAGGGGTTGCGGGTCAGTACGGGTGAGAGGGGTTGCGGGTCAGTACACGTGAGTGGGATTGCGGGTCAGTACAGGTGAGGGGTTGCGGGTCAGTACAGGTGAGAGGGGTTGTGGGTCAGTACAGGTGAGAGAGGTTGCGGGTCATTACAGGTGAGAGAGGTTGCGGGTCATTACAGGTAAGAGGGGTTGCAGGTCAGTACAGGTGAGAGTGGTTGCTGGTCAGTACAGATGAAAGAGGTTGCAGGTCAGTACAGGTGAGAGAGGTTGCAGGTCATTACAGGTGAGAGGGGTTGCTGGTCAGTACAGGTGAGAGGGGTTGCTGGTCAGTACAGGTGAGGGGTTGCTGGTCAGTACAGGTGAGGGGTTGCTGGTCAGTACAGGTGAGAGGGGTTGCGGGTCAGTACAGGTGAGAGGGGTTGTGGGTCAGTACAGGTGAGAGGGGTTGCGGGTCAGTACAGGTGAGAGGGGTTGCGGGTCAGTACAGGTGAGAGGGGTTGTGGGTCAGTACAGGTGAGAGGGGTTGCGGGTCAGTACAGGTGAGAGAGGTTGCAGGTCAGTACAGGTGAGTTGGGTTGCGGGTCAGTACAGGTGAGTTGGGTTGCGGGTCAGCATAGGTGAGAGGGGTTGCGGGTCAGTACAGGTGAGAGGGGTTGCGGGTCAGTACAGGTGAGGGGTTGCGGGTCAGTACAGGTGAGAGGGGTTGCTGGTCAGTACAGGTGAGAGAGGTTGCGGGTCAGTTCAGGTGAGAGGGGTTGCGGGTCAGTACGGGTGAGAGGGGTTGCGGGTTAGTACACGTGAGTGGGGTTGCGGGTCAGTACAGGTGAGAGGGGTTGCGGGTCAGTACAGGTGAGGGGTTGCGGGTCAGCATAGGTGAGAGGGGTTGCTGGTCATTACAGGTAAGAGGGGTTGCAGGTCAGTACAGGTGAGAGGGGTTGCGGGTCAGTACAGGTGAGGGGTTGCGGGTCAGCATAGGTGAGAGGGGTTGCTGGTCATTACAGGTAAGAGGGGTTGCTGGTCAGTACAGGTGAGAGAGGTTGCGGGTCAGTACAGGTGAGTGGGGTTGCGGGTCAGTACAGGTGAGGGGTTGCGGGTCAGCATAGGTGAGAGGGGTTGCTGGTCATTACAGGTAAGAGGGGTTGCTGGTCAGTACAGGTGAGAGAGGTTGCGGGTCAGTTCAGGTGAGAGGGGTTGCGGGTCAGTACAGGTGAGTGGGGTTGCGGGTCAGTACAGGTGAGGGGTTGCGGGTCAGCATAGGTGAGAGGGGTTGCTGGTCATTACAGGTAAGAGGGGTTGCTGGTCAGTACAGGTGAGAGAGGTTGCGGGTCAGTTCAGGTGAGAGGGGTTGCGGGTCAGTACGGGTGAGAGGGGTTGCGGGTCAGTACACGTGAGAGAGGTTGCGGGTCAGTTCAGGTGAGAGGGGTTGCGGGTCAGTTCAGGTGAGAGGGGTTGCGGGTCAGTACGGGTGAGAGGGGTTGCGGGTCAGTACACGTGAGTGGGGTTGCGGGTCAGTACAGGTGAGAGGGGTTGTGGGTCAGTACAGGTGAGAGAGGTTGCGGGTCATTACAGGTGAGAGAGGTTGCGGGTCATTACAGGTAAGAGGGGTTGCAGGTCAGTACAGGTGAGAGTGGTTGCTGGTCAGTACAGATGAAAGAGGTTGCTGGTCAGTACAGGTGAGGGGTTGCTGGTCAGTACAGGTGAGGGGTTGCTGGTCAGTACAGGTGAGGGGTTGCTGGTCAGTACAGGTGAGGGGTTGCTGGTCAGTACAGGTGAGAGGGGTTGCGGGTCAGTACAGGTGAGAGGGGTTGCGGGTCAGTACAGGTGAGAGGGGTTGTGGGTCAGTACAGGTGAGAGGGGTTGTGGGTCAGTACAGGTGAGAGGGGTTGCGGGTCAGTACAGGTGAGAGGGGTTGCGGGTCAGTACAGGTGAGAGGGGTTGCGGGTCAGTACAGGTGAGAGGGGTTGCGGGTCAGTACAGGTGAGAGAGGTTGCAGGTCAGTACAGGTGAGTTGGGTTGCGGGTCAGTACAGGTGAGTTGGGTTGCGGGTCAGCATAGGTGAGAGGGGTTGCGGGTCAGTACAGGTGAGAGGGGTTGCGGGTCAGTACAGTTGAGAGGGGTTGCGGGTCAGTACAGGTGAGAGAGGTTGCGGGTCAGTTCAGGTGAGAGGGGTTGCGGGTCAGTACGGGTGAGAGGGGTTGCGGGTCAGTACAGGTGAGGGGTTGCGGGTCAGCATAGGTGAGAGGGGTTGCGGGTCAGTACAGGTGAGGGGTTGCGGGTCAGTACAGGTGAGGGGTTGCGGGTCAGCATAGGTGAGAGGGGTTGCTGGTCATTACAGGTAAGAGGGGTTGCAGGTCAGTACAGGTGAGGGGTTGCGGGTCAGCATAGGTGAGAGGGGTTGCTGGTCATTACAGGTAAGAGGGGTTGCTGGTCAGTACAGGTGAGAGAGGTTGCGGGTCAGTTCAGGTGAGAGGGGTTGCGGGTCAGTACGGGTGAGAGGGGTTGCGGGTCAGTACACGTGAGTGGGGTTGCGGGTCAGTACAGGTGAGAGGGGTTGCGGGTCAGTACAGGTGAGGGGTTGCGGGTCAGCATAGGTGAGAGGGGTTGCTGGTCATTACAGGTAAGAGGGGTTGCAGGTCAGTACAGATGAAAGAGGTTGCTGGTCAGTACAGTTGAGAGGGGTTGCTGGTCAGTACAGGTGAGTAGGGTTGTGGGTCAGTACAGGTGAGAGGGGTTGTAGTACCTATTGGATGTTTTGCACTCCATATAGATGAGGCCTCGCTGCCCGTATGACAATTATCCTCAGTCACTGGCAGCCAAAGGGTTAATCCGATTCCAGCCAAGCGCAGGATTCCTGGTCCCTCTCCTCCCCCTGGTCGGGGTTCCCCTTTACAGTGAGTAACGCTGTGAGTCCCCGGCGTGGGAGAAGCTGCGCGTGTGGCATAGTAATGGCGGCTTCGTGCTGCAGCCTGACGCCCACGCTGCTGCTTACGCCAGGCTCCCCCTCATTACTCAGCCGCACGTACGGGGGGCACCCTGCCAGGCCGGAGATTAAGGAGGGGCTCCGCATCATTTCCCCGCTCAAATCTGTAAGTAAGAAGTCAAAGCAACTGGACTTCAGTCATCCGAATAGCTTTCGGCCTCGATTCAATAAGAGTTGAAAAAAAATCTCACGGTAATAAAATATACAATTCATGAGAAAAAAGCCTGAGACTTGTTACTTAATCACTAGATAAAAAGACAATGAAAGTCAATGTAACACCTGTAACACCCGACACAGCCTCTAACCCTGCCTGTAACACCCGAACCGGACCCTAAACCTGCCTGTAACACCCGAACCGGACCCTAAACCTGCCTGTAACACCCGTCCCAGCCCCTAAACCTGCCTGTAACACCCGAACCGGACCCTAAACCTGCCTGTAACACCCGTCCCAGCCCCTAAACCTGCCTGTAACACCCGAACCGGACCCCAAACCTGCCTGTAACACCCATCCCAGCCCCTAACCCTGCCTGTAACACCCGTCCCAGCCCCTAAACCTGCCTGGAACACCCAACCCAGCCCCTAACCCTGCCTGTAACACCCAACACAGCCTCTAAACCTGCCTGTAACACCCATCCCAGTCCCTAAACCTGCCTGTAACACCCATCCCAGCCCCTAACCCTGCCTGGAACACCCAACCCTGCCTGTAACACCCATCCCAGCCCCTAACCCTGCCTGGAACACCCATCCCAGCCTCTAAACCTGCCTGTAACACCCATCCCAGTCCCTAACCCTGCCTGGAACACCCAACCCAGCCCCTAACCCTGCCTGGAACACCCATCCCAGCCTCTAAACCTGCCTGTAACACCCATCCCAGCCCCTAACCCTGCCTGTAACACCCGACCCAGCCCCTAACCCTGCCTGTAACACCCGACCCAGCCCCTAACCCTGCCTGTAACACCCGACCCAGCCCCTAACCCTGCCTGTAACACCCGACCCAGCCCCTAACCCTGCCTGTAACACCCATCCCAGCCCCTAACCCTGCCTGTAACACCCGTCCCAGCCCCTAAACCTGCCTGGAACACCCATCCCAGCCCCTAACCCTGCCTGTAACACCCAACCCAGCCCCTAACCCTGCCTGTAACACCCAACCCAGCCCCTAACCCTGCCTGGAACACCCATCCCAGCCTCTAAACCTGCCTGTAACACCCGACCCAGCCCCTAACCCTGCCTGTAACACCCATCCCAGCCCCTAACCCTGCCTGTAACACCCGACCCTGCCTGTAACACCCGTCCCAGCCCCTAACCCTGCCTGTAACACCCAACCCAGCCCCTAACCCTGCCTGTAACTCCCAACCCAGCCCCTAACCCTGCCTGGAACACCCATCCCAGCCCCTAACCCTGCCTGGAACACCCATCCCAGCCCCTAACCCTGCCTGTAACACCCGACCCAGCCCCTAACCCTGCCTGTAACACCCGACCCAGCCCCTAACCCTGCCTGTAACACCCGACCCAGCCCCTAACCCTGCCTGTAACACCCATCCCAGCCCCTAACCCTGCCTGTAACACCCATCCCAGCCCCTAACCCTGCCTGTAACACCCAACACAGCCCCTAAACCTGCCTGTAACACCCATCCCAGCCCCTAACCCTGCCTGTAACACCCGACCCAGCCCCTAACCCTGCCTGTAACACCCATCCCAGCCCCTAACCCTGCCTGTAACACCCGACCCAGCCTCTAAACCTGCCTGTAACACCCAACACAGCCCCTAACCCTGCCTGTAACACCCAACCCAGCCCCTAACCCTGCCTGTAACACCCATCCCAGCCCCTAACCCTGCCTGTAACACCCGACCCAGCCCCTAACCCTGCCTGTAACACCCATCCCAGTCCCTAACCCTGCCTGTAACACCCAACCCAGCCCCTAACCCTGCCTGTAACACCCATCCCAGCCTCTAAACCTGCCTGTAACACCCAACACAGCCTCTAAACCTGCCTGTAACACCCATCCCAGCCTCTAAACCTGCCTGTAACACCCAACACAGCCTCTAAACCTGCCTGTAACACCCATCCCAGCCTCTAAACCTGCATGTAACACCCAACACAGCCTCTAAACCTGCCTGTAACACCCAACACAGCCCCTAACCCTGCCTGTAACACCCATCCCAGCCCCTAACCCTGCCTGTAACACCCGACCCAGCCCCTAACCCTGCCTGTAACACCCGACCCAGCCCCTAACCCTGCCTGTAACACCCATCCCATCCCAGCCCCTAACCCTGCCTGTAACACCCAACACAGCCCCTAAACCTGCCTGTAACACCCATCCCAGCCCCTAACCCTGCCTGTAACACCCGACCCAGCCCCTAACCCTGCCTGTAACACCCATCCCAGCCCCTAACCCTGCCTGTAACACCCGACCCAGCCTCTAAACCTGCCTGTAACACCCAACACAGCCCCTAACCCTGCCTGTAACACCCAACCCAGCCCCTAACCCTGCCTGTAACACCCGACCCAGCCCCTAACCCTGCCTGTAACACCCGACCCAGCCCCTAACCCTGCCTGTAACACCCATCCCATCCCAGCCCCTAACCCTGCCTGTAACACCCAACACAGCCCCTAAACCTGCCTGTAACACCCATCCCAGCCCCTAACCCTGCCTGTAACACCCGACCCAGCCCCTAACCCTGCCTGTAACACCCATCCCAGCCCCTAACCCTGCCTGTAACACCCGACCCAGCCTCTAAACCTGCCTGTAACACCCAACACAGCCCCTAACCCTGCCTGTAACACCCATCCCAGCCCCTAACCCTGCCTGTAACACCCGACCCAGCCCCTAACCCTGCCTGTAACACCCATCCCAGTCCCTAACCCTACCTGTAACACCCATCCCAGCCTCTAAACCTGCCTGTAACACCCAACACAGCCCCTAAACCTGCCTGTAACACCCATCCCAGCCCCTAACCCTGCCTGTAACACCCGACCCAGCCCCTAACCCTGCCTGTAACACCCATCCCAGCCCCTAACCCTGCCTGTAACACCCGACCCAGCCTCTAAACCTGCCTGTAACACCCAACACAGCCCCTAACCCTGCCTGTAACACCCAACCCAGCCCCTAACCCTGCCTGTAACACCCATCCCAGCCCCTAACCCTGCCTGTAACACCCGACCCAGCCCCTAACCCTGCCTGTAACACCCATCCCAGTCCCTAACCCTACCTGTAACACCCATCCCAGCCTCTAAACCTGCCTGTAACACCCAACACAGCCCCTAAACCTGCCTGTAACACCCATCCCAGCCCCTAACCCTGCCTGTAACACCCGACCCAGCCCCTAACCCTGCCTGTAACACCCATCCCAGCCCCTAACCCTGCCTGTAACACCCGACCCAGCCTCTAAACCTGCCTGTAACACCCAACACAGCCCCTAACCCTGCCTGTAACACCCATCCCAGCCCCTAACCCTGCCTGTAACACCCGACCCAGCCCCTAACCCTGCCTGTAACACCCATCCCAGTCCCTAACCCTACCTGTAACACCCATCCCAGCCTCTAAACCTGCCTGTAACACCCAACACAGCCCCTAAACCTGCCTGTAACACCCATCCCAGCCCCTAACCCTGCCTGTAACACCCGACCCAGCCCCTAACCCTGCCTGTAACACCCATCCCAGCCCCTAACCCTGCCTGTAACACCCGACCCAGCCTCTAAACCTGCCTGTAACACCCAACACAGCCCCTAACCCTGCCTGTAACACCCAACCCAGCCCCTAACCCTGCCTGTAACACCCATCCCAGCCCCTAACCCTGCCTGTAACACCCGACCCAGCCCCTAACCCTGCCTGTAACACCCATCCCAGTCCCTAACCCTACCTGTAACACCCATCCCAGCCTCTAAACCTGCCTGTAACACCCAACACAGCCTCTAAACCTGCCTGTAACACCCAACACAGCCTCTAAACCTGCCTGTAACACCCAACACAGCCCCTAACCCTGCCTGTAACACCCATCCCAGCCCCTAACCCTGCCTGTAACACCCGACCCAGCCCCTAACCCTGCCTGTAACACCCGACCCAGCCCCTAACCCTGCCTGTAACACCCATCCCATCCCAGCCCCTAACCCTGCCTGTAACACCCAACACAGCCCCTAACCCTGCCTGTAACACCCGACCCAGCCCCTAACCCTGCCTGTAACACCCATCCCATCCCAGCCCCTAACCCTGCCTGTAACACCCAACACAGCCCCTAACCCTGCCTGTAACACCCAACCCAGCCCCTAACCCTGCCTGTAACACCCGACCCAGCCCCTAACCCTGCCTGTAACACCCGACCCAGCCCCTAACCCTGCCTGTAACACCCATCCCATCCCAGCCCCTAACCCTGCCTGTAACACCCAACACAGCCCCTAAACCTGCCTGTAACACCCATCCCAGCCCCTAACCCTGCCTGTAACACCCGACCCAGCCCCTAACCCTGCCTGTAACACCCATCCCAGCCCCTAACCCTGCCTGTAACACCCGACCCAGCCTCTAAACCTGCCTGTAACACCCAACACAGCCCCTAACCCTGCCTGTAACACCCATCCCAGCCCCTAACCCTGCCTGTAACACCCGACCCAGCCCCTAACCCTGCCTGTAACACCCATCCCAGTCCCTAACCCTACCTGTAACACCCATCCCAGCCTCTAAACCTGCCTGTAACACCCAACACAGCCTCTAAACCTGCCTGTAACACCCATCCCAGCCCCTAACCCTGCCTGTAACACCCGACCCAGCCCCTAACCCTGCCTGTAACACCCATTCCAGCCCCTAACCCTGCCTGTAACACCCATTCCAGCCCCTAACCCTGCCTGTAACACCCGACCCAGTCCCTAAACCTGCCTGTAACACCCGACCCAGTCCCTAAACCTGCCTGTAACACCCGACCCAGTCCCTAAACCTGCCTGTAACACCTAACCCTAGATGTAAATACAGGGATCCAGATCTTCTGACAGGGTAGGTACTGAAGATCCCGATGTGCTGAACCATTTGGTTCAGAATTTTTTTTTCCCTATTTTCCTCCTCTAAACACTGGGTGTGTCTTATGGTGCGAAATAAACTATAATAAACTAAAAGCTATATATCTAGCATATATTGTGTGTGTGTGTGTGTGTGTGTGTGTGTGTGTGTGTGTGTGTGTGTGTATATATATACAAACACACCCATATACGCATGTATGTGTGGCAGGAAGAGCATCCAGGAATGAAAATGCTGCTCTGTATATTTTTCCAAATTTACTGTATATCCTATATTGCCTATATGATTATTGAATATGACTGAAGATGAAATGACTGGTGATAGGGGGATGTCTTATTTTTTTTCCATAAACACCAGATAGATAGATAGATAGATAGCCACCCCCCATCCCTCAGCAGCAAGTGTCCCTGATGAGGGGGGCAGCGGCAGCCCAGCTGGCACAGATGGGGGTAAAAACAGCCACCTCTGCCCCTCTGTAACTAGGGTTTATTTTTGGGGGGAGGGCTTTATATTTTAAAGATATATAAATACATATCAGTGTATATAAATATATAAACATAAGCAAGCAATGAACAGCTCACCCTCAGACCCAAACAGCACGGACCTCAGGATCTCCTGAAAAACTCCCCAAACCGTTACAATTGCAATTGTCCAGCTTAAAAAGGGTTAAAACTTTTACTTCATAGCTTAAAGTGGACCAACACCCAGGATTTTGACTATCCTGGGTTTTGGTCCACTTCGGCGGGGCACCCCGATCGGGGGTGCCCCGCTGTGTGAAACCCCCCAGAAAGCCCCAAAATCTTACCTGTCCCCGCTCCCACGTGACTGGACGGTCCAATCCCCGCCAACGTCCAGGCGGGGATCAGGAACGTCCAAGCGGCTGCCGCCGCCGCCGCCTCCCTCGCGTCACTTTCGGCGCGCGCGCGCGCGCCCCCGCCGGCCATTCACAGACGGCCGGCGCGGGCACGCCTACAGGGGCGCAAGGGAGACGGTATATATATACCGTATTTTTCGCCCTATAAGACGCACTTATTTTTCCCCAAAAGTGGGGGGAAAATGTCCGTGCGCCTTATCGGGCGAATGTAAAAAAAAAAAAAAAATTATTGAGAAAAAAAACTCACCCGTTCCCGGCGCTCCCGCGTTGCCTGTCACACTGAGAAAGGCCAGAGGAGCGGCGGGTTGTGTCCCGGCCCCGCCACTGCGATCGCTGTCTTTTCAGGCAGCAATAGCAGCGGCGGGGCCGGGACACAGCCCGCCCGCTCCTCCATCTGCTGCCTCTTCCTGTCAGGTCACACGCGAGCACCCAGGTCAGCGCAGCAGGTGGGCGTGGCCTGCACTGACTCGGTGCAGGCCACGCCCACCCGCTGCTCTGACCTGGGTGCTCGCGTGTGCCTGAAAAGACAGCGATCGCAGCGGCGGGGCCGGGACACAACCCGCCGCTGCTTCTTACGGCCGGCTCCGTAAATCGGGTGGGCGTGTCCTGCGCCGCATCACCGCTGATGCGGCGCAGGCCACGCCCACCCGATTCACGGAGCCAGCCGCTTGTCAGCGGAGAGGTGAGTTATACTTTTATTTTTTAATTCTACTTATGCCGGCTGCCTATGCGGGGAGGGAGGATGCCGACTGCCAATGGGGGGAGAGGGGATGCCGACTGCCAATGGGGGGAGAGGGGGATGCCACACTGTCAATGGGGGGAGAGGGGATGCCGACTGCCAATGGGGGGAGAGGGGGATGCCACACTTTCAATGGGGGGAGAGGGGATGCCGACTGCCAATGGGGGAGAGGGGGATGCCACACTGTCAATGGGGGGAGAGGGGATGCCGACTGCCAATGGGGGGAGAGGGGGATGCCACACTGTCAATGGGGGGAGAGGGGATGCCGACTGCCAATGGGGGGAGAGGGGGATGCCACACTGCCAATGGGGGGAGAGGGGATGCCGACTGCCAATGGGGGGAGAGGGGGATGCCACACTGTCAATGGGGGGAGAGGGGATGCCGACTGCCAATGGGGGAAGAGGGGGATGCCACACTGCCAATGGGGGGAGAGGGGATGCCGACTGCCAATGGGGGGAGAGGGGGATGCCACACTGTCAATGGGGGGAGAGGGGATGCCGACTGCCAATGGGGGGAGAGGGGGATGCCACACTGCCAATGGGGGGAGAGGGGATGCCGACTGCCAATGGGGGGAGAGGGGGATGCCACACTGTCAATGGGGGGAGAGGGGATGCCGACTGCCAATGGGGGAGAGGGGGATGCCACACTGTCAATGGGGGGAGAGGGGATGCCGACTGCCAATGGGGGGAGGGGGGATGCCACGCTGCCAATGGGGGGAGAGGGGATGCCACGCTGCCAATGGGGGGAGAGGGGGATGCCACACTGCCAATGGGGGGAGAGGGGATGCCACACTGCCAATGGGGGGAGAGGGGATGCCACACTGCCAATGGGGGGAGAGGGGATGCCACACTGCCAATGGGGGGAGAGGGGGAAGCCACACAGCCTATACTAATGGGGGGAGAGGGGGATGCCACACAGCCTATAATAATAGGGGGATAATGGGGGGAGGGGGATGCCACACTGCCAATGGGAATGGGGGGAGGGGGATGCCACACTGCCAATGGGAATGGGGCAGGGGGATGCCACACTGCCTATGGGAATGGGGGGGGGCACAGTGCCTATATGGGGAATAGGAGGGGGCAATGCCACACTGCTTATGATAATGGGGGTGCACACTGCCTATATGGGAATGGGAGGGGGGATGCCACACTGGGTATATGGGGAATGGGAGGGGGGGAGAATGCCACACTGCCTATATGGGGAATGGGAGGGGGGGAGAATGCCACACTGCCTATATGGGGAATGGAATGGGGGCATCCCACACGGCCTATGGGAATGGGAGGGGGGATGCCACACTGTCTGTAATGGTGCGTTTTTGGTTTAAAATATTTTTTTTTCATATTTTCCTACCCCAAATCCTAGGTGCGTCTTATATGCAGGTGCGTCTTATAGGGCGAAAAATACGGTGTGTGTGTGTATATATATATATATATATATATATATATATATATATATATATTTATTTATATATATCAATCAGTATATATATATATATATATATATATATATATATATCAGTGTATATAAATATATATATATATATATATATATATATATATATATATCAGTGTATATATATATAAATGTATATATCTATATATAATACACATACTGATTCATATATATATATATATATATATATATATATATAGCCACAGAGCCATTAGCCTGCTACAGAGCTGAGCTCATCTATCCTGGTAAAGTGCTGACACAGATCTGTCAGTGCACCCTGATGGTTTCCCTGCTGTATTGTACTGCGCTGTAGACTATGCTGCAGGCATACCAATGGATATTTTTGGGGGGAACAGTAAATTGCCTTCTAAAATGCGCCTACCTCCAGTCTTGGTAAGTAACCAATTAGAATTTGCTATTTGTTGTCTTGCCATGAAGGGTTACTATAGGCTAAAATAACATACAGCCTATACTGTCCTATGCCCAGCTGATCCAGCGTAGCCGGGACTGGACTCATCTGTTGCTTTATCGGTCAGTTGCCTTCAGCAGAGATGCCCCTCAGTGTGACTGACCTAGAATGACAACTTTCCAACCTATCAGACAAATTTATATCGTTAACCATTGCCGCAAGCCTATCCCACCTACTTTTGGAAAATAGTTGAAAAAATGACAGAAATTATAAATATAGAAGCCGAGAGTTGGCTACACAGGATGAGATTAAGAAACAATTCCCACAGTTTGGTAAGGAACTACAAGAAAGACTCAAATAAGCACCATCTGAAAAAGACGAGTAAGGTGATAGGAAAAAAATAAATAAAATAAAAAAATAAAAAATAAACCGCATGGTTTAGTATTAGTTAGGAAAGGGGGAGGGATAGAAGGAAATGGGGAGATAAGAAAAAAAAAAAAAAAAAAAAAAATATATATATATATATATATATATATATATATATATATATATATATACCGTATTTTTTGCCCTATAAGAATGTCCGTGCGCCTTATCAGGCGAATGTAAAAAAAAAAAAACTCACCCGTTCCCGGCACTCCCGTGTTGCCTGTCACACTTCGGGAGCCCAGAGGAGCGGCGGAGACTCTGTCCCGGCCCCGCCGCTGCGATCGCTGTCTTTTACCGGCAGCGATGACAGCGGCGGGGCCAGAGACAGCGCCCCCGCCGCTCCTCCATCTGTTGCTTCTTCCTGGGCACATGCGAGCACCCAGGTCAGGCCTGCTGCCCTGACCTGGGTGCTCGCATGTGCCCCAGGCGGAAGAAGCAGCAGACAGACGGAGGAGCGGCGGGGGCACTGTCTCTGGCCCCGCCGCTGTCATCGCTGCCGGTAAAAGACAGCGATCGCAGCGGCGGGGCCGGGACAGAGCCCGCCGCTGCTTCTTACGGCCAGCTCCGTGAATGGAGTGGCCGTGGCCTGTGCCGACGCGGCGCAGGTCACGCCCACCCCATTCACGGAGCCGACCGCTCAGCGGAGCGGTGTCAGTGGAGAGGTGAGTTTAACTTTTTTTTTTTTTTACTTAAGCCGACTGGGGGGAAAGGGGGGTGCCACACAGCCTATGGGAATTGGGGGGGGGGATGCCACACAGCCTATGAGGGGAGAGGGGGATGCCACACAGCCTATGGGGGGAGAGGGGGATGCCACACAGCCTATGGGGGGAAAGGGGGGTGCCACACAGCCTATGGGAATTGGGGGGGGATGCCACACAGCCTATGAGGGGAGAGGGGGATGCCACACAGCCTATGGGGGGAGAGGGGGATGCCACACTGCTTATGATAATGGGGTGTACACTGCCTATATGGGAATGGGAGGGGGGAGAATGCCACACTGCTTATGATAATGGGGTGTACACTGCCTATATAGGGAATGGGAGGGGGATGCCACACTGGGTATACGGGGAATGGGATGGGGGCATGCTACACTGTCTATGGAATGGGGGCATCCCACACGGCCAATGGGAAAGGGGAATGCCACACTGTCTGTAATGGTGTGTTTTTGGTTTAAAATATTTTTTTTCTTATTTTTCTCCCCCAAATCCTAGGTGCGTCTTATGGGCAGGTGCGTCTTATAGGGCGAAACATACGGTATATTTTGTCTCTAGGTGGAGGGGACCATAGGTAAGATAAAACTAGGAACTAATCAGGCATTGCCCGCAAATTATGATAAAATTACCCCACCCGCTGATGAAAGATTATTATGATTCTGAAAACAGCAGAGACAAGGGAGACTTAAATCTGAGTGGTAAAAAAAAAAAAAGTAAACATATATATATATATATACACACATGGCTTGGACATGAAGGAGCCATAAGTGGCCCTTAAAGAGATTCCATAGACCAGTGGGCCCTCCACCCTCAAGCTCTAAAGGTGGCTTCTAAAGTGGACCTATCACCAGGATTTTCATTATCCTGGTGATAGGTCCTGGTCCCTGGGGCATCCTGATTCTGGATGCCCCTCTAATCACCCTCAAAACTCACTTTTCCACTGGTCCCATGGCACATGCATGGGCTCTCGTCCAATCAGCGTTGCATCCAGGCTCGGACTGGTCCACAGGTTTACCAGGTAAAACTCGATGGGCCCCTGATCCCAGGCCCCTTTGAGTGTCTTCTTCACCAAAACCTGAACTATGTAGAGCTTATTTGTGGCATCCCAAGTGCACACACAACAACTATACAGTCTGGCTTAATGGGAGAGAAGGGAGGCAAGGGGGGGGCGGGGGGTGATGGGCACACCTGTTCTCCCAGTGCTTCGGCATCCCCCGATCTGTGCTTAAAGTAGACCAAGTGTTCCTTTCCCCAGGGGCACCCCTATCGGTTAAAGTGGACCAAAACCCGGGATAGTAAAAAGTTTTGACTATCCTGGGGTTTGTTCCTTTCCCCGGGGGTACCCCGACCGGGGGGTGACCGCTGTGTCATCCCAGGATAGTCAAAATCCTGGGTTTTGGTCCACTTTAAGCACAGATCGGAGCATGCAGAAGCGCTGGGAGAACAGGTGTGCCCATCACCCCCGCCCCCACCTTGCCTCCCTTCTCTCCCATTATGCCAGACTGTATAGTTTTTGTGTGTGCACTTGGGATGCCACAAATAAGCTCTACATAGTTCAGGATCTGTGTGAACCCCCCAGATCGCCGCAGCCAACTCACCTCTTCCCGGTCCCACGGCGCTTCTAAGAGCAGCGGCTCTGATGGCCGCATCCTCCGCTTCCCTGTAGCAGTGCGCGTGCCCGCGTTAGGCATTTGTGAATGGCACGCTCCCTGTTAGAGGGAGGCGGAGGATGCGGCCGTCAGAGCTGCTGCTCTTAGATGTCCCGTGGGACCGGGATAAGGTGAGTTGGCTGCGGTGATATGGGGGGGTTTGACATACCAGGGGAAGGAACAAACCCCCCAAGATAGTCAAAACTTTTGATTGTCGGAGGTGTCGGAGTGTGAGAAAATGTAGTGACTCTATCTGCAGAAAAAAAAGAGCAAAGCTCTTCCTAATATTGTATAATGATGTAACTTTTATAGAAAGTTTAGAAACATTAAAGTGAACCTTCACCCTGAATAAGAGCCTATCGTATATGTTTCCCACACCCAGTACATATAGATTGCCCACATTAATCTGGACCTTCACCCTGAATAAGAGCCTATCGTATATGTTTCCCACACCCTGTACATACAGATTGCTCACATTAATCTGGACCTTCACCCTGAATAAGAGCCTATCGTATATGTTTCCCACACCCTGTACATACAGATTGCTCACATTAATCTGGACCTTCACCCTGAATAAGAGCCTATCGTATATGTTTCCCACACCCTGTACATACAGATTGCTCACATTAATCTGGACCTTCACCCTGAATAAGAGCCTATCGTATATGTTTCCCACACCCAGTACATATAGATTGCTCACATTAATCTGGACCTTCACCCTGAATAAGAGCCTATCTTATATGTTTCCCCCTGTACATACAGATTGCTCACATTAATCCGGACCTTCACCTTGAATAAGAGCCTATCTTATATGTTTCCCCCACCCTGTACATACAGATTGCCCACATTAATCCGGACCTTCACCCTGAATAAGAGCCTATCTTATATGTTTCCCCCACCCTGTACATACAGATTGCCCACATTAATCCGGACCTTCACCCTGAATAAGAGTCTATCTTATATGTTTCCCCCCTGTACATACAGATTGCCCACATTAATCCGGACATTCACCCTGAATAAGAGCCTTTCTTATATGTTTCCCCCCTGTACATACAGATTGCCCATATTAATCCGGACCTTCACCCTGAATAAGAGCCTATCTTAAATGTTTCCCCCCCACCCTGTACATACAGATTGCTCACATTAATCCGGACCTTCACCCCGAATAAGAGCCTATCTAATATGTTTCCCACACCCTGTACATACAGATTGCTCACATTACATATCATCCTACCTGCATCTACTGCATGTTATGAGCCTTTTAAGTATTCAAGATGGCAGCTCATGGAGCATCAGGCAGCCTGCAAACAGGAAGTGTCTTCTGACTGTGCAGCTCTGCATTCTGGAATTGCTGTCCTTTCCCTGGCCCCAGCTCTGCTCTGTTTGTGCAAAGCACAGCTATAACCTGCCCCCTATACTTCATCCCGCTATCCTCTCCTCAGCATGTGGAGCTTCTGAGTCAATCCTAGAGTCCTGAACAGAGTTGCAGCCCAGCAGGGGAAATTATAATAAGTAAGGGACTAAAAACGTAAAATATATTAATTTTAGATGCTAGGGAATCGTTTTTGAAAGGTTTGGGCTTTTCATTAAATGATGCTGAAGATCCGGTTTAGGGCTCGGACTTTGACTTACTGACTCCACAGCCCCGGTGTAAGGTTATGCTGTGCTTCCACCTAGTGGTAAGATTTGGTACTGCCCCACATTCCTATGACCCTTTGATGGACAAACACAAGCCTGGAAGAGGTCTTCAGTTCGAATTCTTTATAGATATAAATAAGATGCATCCTGTGAAAAATATCCGACCGGACGCAGCCGGCCATTTAAATAGCGCAGTCTCCTTACCTAGCAGCACGGGTGGGAATGGCGGCTCTGTAAGTTGACTTTAAAATAAACAAAATATACAAATGAACTAACTAAAGTCATCGAGAACTAAAATCTTCCCGAAATTCCAGGAGGTGGTGAGGTTGTGTCCCCGCGGGGGTCCATACAGTACGCCAGTCTTTAATGTCCAATGAAGATGGCGGTCGGGCGGCTACTTGGGCTTGTCGCGCAACAGATACACTAGCAGTTCGTAGGTGGAGAGCACGATGGCCGTATTGGGGATCTGTCGGAAAAGTTGGGCTAAGAGTCCTCGATAAAATGCGCCGTAGCCTTCCTCCCGCGCCACCAAACGCGCCGTCTGGACGAAGCTCTTGTACTTGCTGCCCTCTTCCCGGAGCCGCGTGCGGATCACCTCTGTAATGAGAAGAATGAAGAAGAATGAATGAAGAATGAAGATCAGCCACGGATCTTCCCCACCGGCTCCCCGAGCTCTCCTATTAGAGGATCACCCCCAGCTCTCCTAATAGAGGATTCCTCCCCAGCTCTCCTAATATAGGATCCCCCCCAGCTCTCCTAATAGGGGATTCCTCCAGCTCTCCTAATATAGGATCCCCCCAGCTCTCCTAATATAGGATCCCCCAGCTCTCCTAATAGAGGATGCCCCCAGCTCTCCTAATAGAGGATTCCCCCAGCTCTCCTAATAGAGGATGCCCCCAGCTCTCCTAATAGAGGATTCCCCCAGCTCTCCTAATAGAGGATGCCCCCAGCTCTCCTAATATAGGATCCCCCAGCTCTCCTAATAGATGATGCCCCCAGCTCTCCTAATAGAGGATCCCCCAGCTCTCCTAATAGAGGATCACCCCCAGCTCTCCTAATAGAGTTTCCCCACCCAGCTCTCCTAATAGAGGATCACCCACAGCTCTCCTAATAGAAGATCACCCCAGCTCTCCTAAAAGAGGATTCCCCCCAGCTCTCATAATAGAGGATCGGCCCCAGCTCTCCTAATAGGGGATTCCTCCCCAGCTCTCCTAATATAGGATCCCCCCAGCTCTCCTAATAGAGGATGCCCCCAGCTCTCCTAATAGATGATGCCCCCAGCTCTCCTAATAGAGGATCCCCACCCAGTTCTCCTAATAAAGGATCACCCCCAGCTCTCCTAATAGAGTTTCCCCACCCAGCTCTCCTAATAGAGGATCACCCACAGCTCTCCTAATAGAGGATCACCCCCAGCTCTCCTAATAGAGGATTCCCCCCAGCTCTCCTAATAGAGGATTCCCCCCAGCTCTCCTAATAGAGGATCGCCCCCAACTCTCCTAATAGAGGATCCCCCCCAGCTCTCCTAAAAGAGGATCACCCCCAGCTCTCCTAATAGAGGATCGGCCCCAGCTCTCCTAATAGAGGATCACCCCCAACTCTCCTAATAGAGGATCCTCCCCAGCTCTCCTAATAGAGGATCCCCCCAGTTCTCCTAATAGAGGATCCCCCCCAGCTCTCCTAATAGAGGATCCCCCCCAGCTCATCTAATAGAGGATTCCCCCAGCTCTCCTAATAGAGGATTCCCCCAGCTCTCCTAATAGAGGATTCCCCCAGCTCTCCTAATAGAGGATTCCCCCAGCTCTCCTAATAGAGGATTCCCCCCAGCTCTCCTAATAGAGGATCTCCCCAGCTCTCCCAATAGAGGATCCCCC
This sequence comes from Gastrophryne carolinensis, assembly GCA_027917425.1. Taxonomy (NCBI): domain Eukaryota; kingdom Metazoa; phylum Chordata; class Amphibia; order Anura; family Microhylidae; genus Gastrophryne; species Gastrophryne carolinensis. The sequence continues at coordinate 16,188,378 of CM051242.1, read as the reverse complement.
CAGCTCTCCTAATAGAGGATCCCCCCCAACTCTCCTAATAGAGGATTCCCCCCAACTCTCCTAATAGAGGATCACCCCCAGCTCTCTTAATATAGGATTCCCCCAGCTCTCCTAATATAGGATTCCCCCAGCTCTCCTAATAGAGGATAACCCCCAGCTCTCCTAACAGAGGATCCCCCAACTCTCCTAATAGAGGATTCCCCCAGCTCTCCTAATAGAGGATCCCCATCCAGCTCTCCTAATAGAGGATTCCCCCAGCTCTCCTAATAGAGGATTCCCCCCAGCTCTCCTAATAGAGGATTCCCCCAGCTCTCCTAATAGAGGATTCCCCCCCAGCTCTCCTAATAGAGGATTCCCCCCCAGCTCTCCTAATAGATAATCACCCCCAGCTCTCCTAATAGAGGATTCCCCCCAGCTCTCCTAATAGAGGATTCCCCCCCAGCTCTCCTAATAGAGGATTCCCCCCAGCTCTCCTAATAGAGGATTCCCCCAGCTATCCTAATAGAGGATTCCCCCAGCTCTCCTAATAGAGGATTCCCCCCCAGCTCTCCTAATAGATAATCACCCCCAGCTATCCTAATAGAGGATTCCCCCAGCTCTCCTAATAGAGGATTCCCCCCAGCTCTCCTAATAGAGGATTCCCCCCCAGCTCTCCTAATAGAGGATTCCCCCCCAGCTCTCCTAATAGAGGATTCCCCCCAGCTCTCCTAATAGAGGATTCCCCCAGCTATCCTAATAGAGGATTCCCCCAGCTCTCCTAATAGAGGATTCCCCCCCAGCTCTCCTAATAGATAATCACCCCCAGCTCTCCTAATAGAGGATTCCCCCCAGCTCTCCTAATAGAGGATTCCCCCCAGCTCTCCTAATAGAGGATTCCCCCCAGCTCTCCTAATAGAGGATTCCCCCAGCTCTCCTAATAGAGGATTCCCCCCAGCTCTCCTAATAGAGGATTCCCCCCAGCTCTCCTAATAGATAATCACCCCCAGCTCTCCTAATAGAGGATTCCCCCCCAGCTCTCCTAATAGAGGATTCCCCCCCAGCTCTCCTAATAGAGGATTCCCCCCAGCTCTCCTAATAGAGGATTCCCCCCAGCTCTCCTAATAGAGGATTCCCCCCAGCTCTCCTAATAGAGGATTCCCCCAGCTCTCCTAATAGAGGATTCCCCCCAGCTCTCCTAATAGATAATCACCCCCAGCTCTCCTAATAGAGGATTCCCCCCCAGCTCTCCTAATAGAGGATTCCCCCCCCCAGCTCTCCTAATAGAGGATTCCCCCCAGCTCTCCTAATAGAGGATTCCCCCCAGCTCTCCTAATAGAGGATTCCCCCCAGCTCTCCTAATAGAGGATTCCCCCCAGCTCTCCTAATAGAGGATTCCCCCAGCTCTCCTAATATAGGATTCCCCCAGCTCTCCTAATAGAGGATCACCCACAGCTCTCCTAACAGAGGATCCCCCAACTCTCCTAATAGAGGATTCCCCCAGCTCTCCTAATAGAGGATCCCCATCCAGCTCTCCTAATAGAGGATCCCCCAACTCTCCTAATAGAGGATTCCCCCAGCTCTCCTAATAGAGGATTCCCCCCAGCTCTCCTAATAGAGGATAACCCCCAGCTCTCCTAACAGAGGATCCCCCAACTCTCCTAATAGAGGATTCCCCCAGCTCTCCTAATAGAGGATCCCCATCCAGCTCTCCTAATAGAGGATCCCCCAACTCTCCTAATAGAGGATTCCCCCAGCTCTCCTAATAGAGGATTCCCCCAGCTCTCCTAATAGAGGATTCCCCCCAGCTCTCCTAATAGATAATCACCCCCAGCTCTCCTAATAGAGGATTCCCCCCCAGCTCTCCTAATAGATAATCACCCCCAGCTATCCTAATAGAGGATTCCCCCAGCTCTCCTAATAGAGGATTCCCCCCAGCTCTCCTAATAGAGGATTCCCCCCCAGCTCTCCTAATAGAGGATTCCCCCCCAGCTCTCCTAATAGAGGATTCCCCCAGCTCTCCTAATAGAGGATTCCCCCCAGCTCTCCTAATAGAGGATTCCCCCAGCTATCCTAATAGAGGATTCCCCCAGCTCTCCTAATAGAGGATTCCCCCCCCAGCTCTCCTAATAGATAATCACCCCCAGCTCTCCTAATAGAGGATTCCCCCCAGCTCTCCTAATAGAGGATTCCCCCCAGCTCTCCTAATAGAGGATTCCCCCCAGCTCTCCTAATAGAGGATTCCCCCCAGCTCTCCTAATAGAGGATTCCCCCAGCTCTCCTAATAGAGGATTCCCCCCCAGCTCTCCTAATAGAGGATTCTCCCCAGCTCTCCTAATAGATAATCACCCCCAGCTCTCCTAATAGAGGATTCCCCCCCAGCTCTCCTAATAGAGGATTCCCCCCCAGCTCTCCTAATAGAGGATTCCCCCCAGCTCTCCTAATAGAGGATTCCCCCCAGCTCTCCTAATAGAGGATTCCCCCAGCTCTCCTAATAGAGGATTCCCCCCAGCTCTCCTAATAGATAATCACCCCCAGCTCTCCTAATAGAGGATTCCCCCCCAGCTCTCCTAATAGAGGATTCCCCCCCAGCTCTCCTAATAGAGGATTCCCCCCAGCTCTCCTAATAGAGGATTCCCCCCAGCTCTCCTAATAGAGGATTCCCCCCAGCTCTCCTAATAGAGGATTCCCCCCAGCTCTCCTAATAGAGGATTCCCCCAGCTCTCCTAATAGAGGATTCCCCCCCAGCTCTCCTAATAGAGGATTCCCCCCAGCTCTCCTAATAGATAATCACCCCCAGCTCTCCTAATAGAGGATTCCCCCCCAGCTCTCCTAATAGAGGATTCCCCCCCAGCTCTCCTAATAGAGGATTCCCCCCCAGCTCTCCTAATAGAGGATTCCCCCCAGCTCTCCTAATAGAGGATTCCCCCCAGCTCTCCTAATAGAGGATTCCCCCAGCTCTCCTAATAGAGGATTCCCCCCAGCTCTCCTAATAGATAATCACCCCCAGCTCTCCTAATAGAGGATCCCCCAACTCTCCTAATAGAGGATTCCCCCAGCTCTCCTAATAGAGGATTCCCCCCAGCTCTCCTAATAGATAATCACCCCCAGCTCTCCTAATAGAGGATCCCCCAACTCTCCTAATAGAGGATTCCCCCAGCTCTCCTAATAGAGGATTCCCCCCCAGCTCTCCTAATAGAGGATTCCCCCCAGCTCTCCTAATAGAGGATTCCCCCCCAGCTCTCCTAATAGAGGATTCCCCCCCAGCTCTCCTAATAGAGGATTCCCCCCAGCTCTCCTAATAGATAATCACCCCCAGCTCTCCTAATAGAGGATCCCCCCCAGCTCTCCTAATAGAGGATTCCCCCCCAGCTCTCCTAATAGAGGATTCCCCCCAGCTCTCCTAATAGATAATCACCCCCAGCTCTCCTAATAGAGGATTCCCCCCCAGCTCTCCTAATAGATAATCACCCCAGCTCTCCTAATAGAGGATCCCCCCAGAGTTGGGCTCTATATTATCTGTGCATGCACAGTGGGGATGCCGAGTCATTAGCAGAAGCTAGATATCAGAGGCCGTACCGTGTGGATAAGCGATGCAGGACGCGCAGCCCTTGGAGAAGGCGGCGGCCACCATTAGTCCTATGAAGTTTGCGGAGTTCTTCTCCCCAGTGGCGCCACTGGCGGTGGTGAGGTGGATCTCCTCCAGGCGCTTCTTTAACCCTTCATATATTACAAAGCAGATGATGGTCTCTGAGATTCCGGCATAGGAGGCGGTGAGTCCTCGGTAGAAACCCCTCATCCCCTCCGTCCGGTACACATATCGGGCGCACTGCAGGGCGTTCATCTGCTTGGACCCTCTTACCCTGTGGGGGACAGAAAATGGGGCATATTAAACTCCTGTGGCTTTTCTTTAGCCTAGAGTTACACTTAAAGCAGACCAAAACTCTTGTGCAGCATCCCTGGAGTCTTACCCCTGGGGCATCCCAAGTCGGCACAATGCTTCTGCTTCCTGTGGCAGCATCCCTGGCTTTCCTGTAGCTGAGGTGGGCTCCTGCACCCAGCTATTCAGATAAGCTTGGGGTGAGAGCGCCTCCCAGACTAGAGGGAAGCTGCAGATGCCGCCAGCAGGCGGGGCGTGTCAGCCGACATTCTTAAGTTTAGCCAATACGCAATCTCAAAAGTATATAGAGCAAATATGGGGCTGCACTAGCAACAAAATATATATAAGTGTGTGCACACAAGGGGGTAAGTATACCAAAGTAAACACAACCAGGATGAGGAATCCACAATTTCCTCAAACCCCCCAAAAGCGTGTCACCACACAATCAAATATGGAAGTAAAATTAATTTTATTAAAGTGGACCAACACCCTCCCGTGATCGGCCTGGGAATCTATAAGATTCCCGGACCGATCAGACCCCTGACTGCGGGGCACCCCGATCGCTGTGTGAAACCCCCCAGAAACCCCTAAATCCCTACCTTATCCACGATCCAGCGGCGCCCGCCGCCTCCCGCGCATCCCTCTAGCAGGACGCGCACCCGCGCCGGCCATTCACAAACTCCCTGTAAGAGTGATGCACGGGAGGCGGCGGCGGGCGCGCTCTCTTGTCTGTCGCTGCCTCCCGCTTGTCCGTCGGCGGGGATTGGCAGCGGTGGTCACGTGGGAGCGAGGAGAGGTGAGTTTTCGGGGTTTCTGGGGGGTTTCACACAGCGGGGCACCCCCGATCGGGAAGCCCCGCGGAAGTGGACCAAAACCCAGGATAGTCAAAATCCTGGGTGTTGGTCCACTTTAAGCCAAGAAGGACTATACACACATATAACGCATTAAAAAACATATACTACAAGACAAACGCCAGGGGGCGGTGCTATAGGGGGGCCATTCTAATTGATAATAAAGCTACTGGGGCATGTAAAATTGAATATCATATAACTAATTGTCAGTAGTGAAACCAATCCCTATACAATGAATAATTCTGTGCAATAATAGCACAGAATAGCAAATAATGATCTATTAATCATAACCTGTGCAAAAATACTGGAGGCATATAATCTAAAGTGCTAAGAGCTAAGGTGCAAAATACTAAAGACAAGCCGGGTGCAGAATAAAAAAATGCAATCGGACACAGCCCCATAAATGATTCTCACATGTCCATGATACAGGGGGCACCCCGTAAGCAGACACCCCCGCCTCCAGCCGACGCGTTGCATGATGTCACGCATCACTTCCTCAGGGGGCGGAATGAGGAAGTGACGCGCCCTGAGGAAGTGACGTGTGACATCACCTTCTTTCCCAGTCCAACTGCGTGAGCAGAGGGCGCATCCCCGCTATCCCTCTAGCAGGGCATTTGTGAATGGCGGCAGGGGCACGCTCACTGTTAGAGGGTAGCGGGGGATGCGGCCACCAGCGCGCTCAGAGTCTGGATCCGAGCGCGTTAATCGAAAAAGCGGGCGCACATGCGTCATAGGACCGAGAAGAGGTGAGTTTGTTCGGGCGATCTGGGGGGTTTCACACAGCGGGGCACCCCCGATCAGGGAGCAAGGACCAAAACCCAGAATAGTCAAAATCCTAGGTTTTGGTCCACTTTAAAGCAACACTGTTGCATTAATAAGATCTTTAAGACTTAGATAGAGGGGGGAAAGGGTTAGAACCCGGGTGATAGTCATATGGTGACAAAAATTAAAGGACAACTCTCCCACCTTCTTTCCAGCTGCATCCGTGTCTTCACCATCCAGATAGGATTCATCATTGTATTCGTCACAAACGCTGGAATGAGAGGAAAAGAAAGATGAGCAAAGGCTACCTAAAAATTTAACCCATTAAATAGCGCAAAGCATTATCTTGAAATCATCCGTTATCGAGCAGGCTGATTCATTACCAGCGCCAGGTAACGACAGATGAGCGTCTGTAGCAGGCATTTCAGAGCGCCCGCTAGTGCTCGGCCATGGTTCTCTAGTTCATAGCGACTCAGTCGCTGTGCAGCATTGATGAATACATTGTGTGGAGTCACTATATGACCAGTACAGCGCTGTATGGGAGCGAATGTTAGCGACTGGTCAGTGCGACCGACTCACACCATATTCATAAAAAAAACAGCCTCAAACAGCGCCGTCGCTCAAAAATGCTTCGCTGTAGCCCAGAGCGCCAGAAGCTGTGTGATTAAAGCCTGTTTTTGAGCACATATCCACCAGTAACAAAGCGAAATCATATGGAATTACATTGTTATAACATTGTGACATGAACACATTAATACCAGACATGTAAGGACAATTCTGCAAAAATATATAAAACATGAAAAAAAAATTAAAAATGGCTTTTTCTAGGCCAGGAGAGGTCACAACATTATTTGAGAAATAAAAAAATATATATTAATAAAAAACCCCTGTTTAAAGAGAAATAAAAGAACGTCCATTGAAATGTATGGGAGAGCGACAGGTAGCGAGAGGTCATACCTGGCGCTGTGCAAGGCTGAACGCCGGCACTGTTCGCTGAGGCTGTGAAAATGATGAATCAGACGCTACATGGCGTTATCCCAATCACCCAACAGATTCTGCTTGATAAATGTGTAATTGCTGCCGTCTTCGGCGTTCACCTGTCGCTACCTGTCATTTACAAGGCGCTACCTGGCGCTAGAGCTTCATGAATAAGGGCCTTTGTCCAATTAACAATTGCTACATGTGACCCGGAACGTAGATGGTGCCAAGTCAGGCACGCTGCTTAGTGATACAATGTAACATACACGCTTGTGTTTCTCTCACTGTACGGATGGGTTAAATGTGGAGGAAAAATTCTTATGTGTGCTTAATCATACAATGGCCATGTAGCCCCCCCCCCCCATAAAAAAAACTCCAAACAGAACAAAGGGCTGATAAAGAATAACATGTGTTATGCCTACATTCAGCCACTAGATGGCAACCTCTGACCACTGTACATTGGGCTTACCATATTGCAGACAGCCCTCTATAGAACCTGTCCATCTATAGGCAGCAGCATTTCCCTTATGGATCAATGCGCTGCAAAACGCAATGCACCACTGCAGCAGATTCCATCCCCCGCAGTGATGGGAGCCTTCCATCTGGCACGGATCTAGTGAGAATTTTTTTCAAGGCATTAAGCTTGCTGGTACCTGTAGTCCCCAAACCATGCTCCATTACATCTTGCACAAACTGTTCAAAGATTAGCCCTTTAGTTTTTAGATCAGAAGGGTTTTTTAAGTTAGTAGTTTAACTCGGTACTGGAAGGAAAATCTGCAGATACTTTTTATAAAATTAATGGACTGCGGAAACAGGCAGGCTGATTTATTACTAACACCAGGTATTGCCAGATGAGAGTCTGTAGTGCGGCGCTTAGAGCGACCGCTAGTAGATGCTGTAAGTGGCTATTGGTCGTTGTAACAGAGCGCCTCAGTAGCTGTAGTACGCTGGCCGGCATTGATGAATGAGATGTACGTTGGTCGCTTTAACAACAGTATTACGCTATAAGGAGTGAAAGGTAGCGCCAGTTTAGAGCGACCGACTCTCAGCGACTCACACCATATTCACCAGAAAATCACTCTCACACAGCATCGGCGCTCAAAATTGGTTCGCTATAGCATAGAGCGCCAGATGCTGTGTGATTAAAGTGATTTTTTTAACACATATCCACCAGTAAACACATGGAATGACATTATTTTAACACTATGACAATAACACTTTAGTGCCAGACCTGTAATGACAATTCTGCATAACAATTAAAAAAAATAAAAATTCAGAAATTACTTTTTCAAGGCCATGGGAGGGGTGTAACACAATTATTTAATCATAATCAAAAAATGGAATCAGGAAAGGGATTTAAAGTGGACCATCACCCTCCCGTGATCGGCCCGGGAATCTATAAGATTCCCGGGCCGATCACCTCCCTCCCCGCGGGGCATCCGAGATCGGGATGTCCCGCGGGGTGAAACCCCCCCAAACACCCCAAATCCCCTTGCCTTCGGCGGCGGCCGCCACCTCCCTCGTGCCCCTCTAGACGTGCGCGCGCCCGCGCCGGCCGTCTGTGAATGGAGGCGGCGGCGGAGGAGCCGCTTGTCCGCGGCTGTCAAAAGGCTTGTCCGTCGGCGCTGGGAGCGGGGAGAGGTGAGTTTTTGGGGTGATCGGGGGGGTTTCACACAGCGGGGCCGATCGGGGGTGCCCCACCGAAGTGGACCAAGACCCAGGATAGTCAAAATCCTGGGTGTTGGTCCACTTTAAAGGGAAGTCCATTGAAATGTATGGGGGAGTGAATGGTAGCGACAGGGCTTACCTTGCGCTCTGGACGCTAGAGCACCGGCACTATACGCTGAGCCGCCTGTAATAATACATTGGACGCTACATGGCGCTGTTAGCACAATCGCTTTCATAAATGTGGTTTTGCATACAGCGCCCGGCGTTCACCAGACGCTGCCTGCCGCTACGAGTCATGATGAATAAACCCCAAAGTCTTCAACGTAACCTGGTTCGAGCCCAACTCCAGGCAACACACTATCTAATACAGCCCCTTAAAGTGGACCAACACCCAGGATTTTCACTATCCTGGGTTTTGGTCCACTTCCGTCTGGCACCCCAATCGGCCCCGCTGCGTGAAACCCCCCAGATTGGCAGAAAAAACTCACCTCACCCCGCTCCTATGGCGCATGCGCGGGCCTTGTCCAATCAGCGCTCTCAGAGCCGCTGTGGTATGCACGTACAAGGGACGGACAACCACAGCGGCTCCGAGCACGCTGACGGCCGCATCTTGGGCTTCCCACTAACAGGGAGCGCGCTCGCGCCGGCAATTCACAAATGCTAATTCCTGCTAGAAGCGAGAGATGCGGCCGCGGCCCGCGCATGCGCCGTTGGAACGGGAATAAGGTAAGGTGAATGGGGCAACCTGGGGGGTTTCACACAGCGGGGCATCCCGATTTCGGATGCCTGCGGGGAGGGATCTGATTGGCCGGGAATCCTTTAGATTCCCGGGCAGACTGGGTGTTGGTCCACTTTAAAAAGACAACAGCCCCTCTAATTTACAAGACTCTTTGGGGAACTGGTCTACTTTTTTCTGGGTCATCCTGATTTGGGATGCCCTGCTGTGTGAACCCCCCCCCAGGTTCCTTCTCCCTCAAGCCCGTGCTGCGGCCACATTGGCCGGCATACCGCTAGTTAGGCACGCACCCGTGTTAGGCCTTTCTGGGTGACCAGCACAGTCACCTTAGCCGGCATGAGCTCATAGCGGCAAAAGGAAATCTGAATGGAACGAACACCACTGATTGGCTGAGCGGCCCGCGCATGCTCTGTGGGAAAAGGTGAGTTTATGGCCGATCCTGGGGGAATCACACAGCTTGGTTCAGGAATCAGGTTGGTTGTTTTGGGACCTCAGGCAGCCCTGGAGTCTAATAACAACCAAGATGGGTTATGGTTCACTTTTAGAGGGACCTAAACTTATTTTGGAGGCTTTAAAAAGAAAAAAATCCTGGCCATTGTTGCCTTTTAACCATTTACAGGACTGGAAGCCCTTTATCTCTAACATTCACTTTGGTACACGGCTTCAGCACTGACGGGGTTAAAGCTCATCAGTACTGAAGCAGTGAATATCTAGAAAAAGATTTTATAGTGAATATTGTAAAATTCTCCCTCTTGGGGGAGCTGATGGTAAACAAAGCAGCTGTACAGGCTGAGCTCACATACATAAGAAATAAAGCATTATTACATAATAATAATAAATATATATGTGGGATGTGCCCTCGTCTTACCTGCACAGCCGGCCGAGCACATGTGCACAGTGTTACTGTTGGGAACGAAGATGGCGTTAAACTGCTCCTTGGCCTTGGAATAGGAGGCAAAGTAAACAGCCCTGTAGACGAAAACGGAAACCAGAGATAAGTGTGTGAGCCTGTGTACATGGACCATGGCGCTGTGCCAGCAGCCTGACATTCTGCACCACCAAGACACTGTAACCCAGACCCCCCCCCCTAAGCAGTATTAGCCAAACCACAGGACCTTCCAATGTACCCACACAGCCCGCCAAGTCACCTGACTGAAGGGTCACAAGACCCATTTCCATTGCAGGTTTGACGGTGCCCATAGCAGCATGTGTGCCCAATATAGTGCCAAGGCGAAGGGGCCTTCTTTGTTCTTATTTACACCTTCATTGATTATAATCTCTTCCCTCTTCTGTACCCTCCTTTATACCCTAATAGATTGTAAGCTCTTCCCTCTTCTGTACCCTCCTTTATACCCTAATAGATTGTAAGCTCTTTTCTTTCTGTATCCTCCCTTATACCCTAATAGATTGTAAGCTCTTCTCCTTCTGTATCCTCTCTTATACCCTAATAGATTGTAAGCTCTTCTCCTTCTGTATCCTTCCTTATACCCTAATAGATTGTAAGCTCTTCTCCTGTATCCTCCCTTATACCCTAATAGATTGTAAGCTCTTCTCCTGTATCCTCCCTTATACCCTAATAGATAGTAAGCTCTTTTCTTTCTGTATCCTCCCTTATACCCTAATAGATTGTAAGCTCTTCTCCTTCTGTATCCTCCCTTATACCCTAATAGATTGTAAGCTCTTCTCCTCCTGTACCCTCCCTTATACCCTAATAGATTGTAAGCTCTTCTCCTTCTGTATCCTCCCTTATACCCTAATAGATTGTAAGCTCTTCTCCTTCTGTATCCTCCCTTATACCCTAATAGATTGTAAGCTCTTCTCCTTCTGTATCCTCCCTTATACCCTAATAGATTGTAAGCTCTTCTCCTTCTGTATCCTCCCTTATACCCTAATAGATTGTAAGCTCTTCTTCTGTATCCTTCCTTATACCCTAATAGATTGTAAGCTCTTCTCCTCCTGTATCCTCCCTTATACCCTAATAGATTGTAAGCTCTTCTCCTCCTGTATCCTCCCTTATATCCTAATAGATTGTGTATTATAGAATATGGAAGAGATTACAATCTGGAATTTACTATCGAAACGCAAGAGGGTCCAGGTTCTGCTCGATTATCCTGAATTTCTAGCCACCTTTCACACAGCTTCGCCTGTGTCACCCCTGACAGCGGATGATGGGAGATAAATGATTATATAGGGCAAGATAGGCAGAAAATACAGCCGGGCAACATGATGGAAAATCTCCATCTGGATATCTCTGTCCTCTATCAGCTCTCATTTCCTAAAGCAATAACATTTCAAGGCTTTAGATAAAAAGTATTGTCGCCAGCGTCTGGGGCGCGCACTCACTGACCTCTTCCTAAGGCCCCATAATGCCTCACCACTGGCATAGTAGCAAGAACAGGCTGATGCAAGGAAATCAGAAGAAATCCCACAACCGCATCTCTGCACTGCACTGGTCACATCTCATTCAGGGTTCATGGTGCATAATAGAAGGAAATATATATATATATATATATATATATATATATATATATAAAAACCAGAACAGGGCCAGAGACCGCACTCACCAATCTATGTAAGGAGTGTGCACAGACCAGGGATGGAGGCACGTGTGTGCACTGTAATATATCACCAGACAGAGAGTCCCACACTCCCCCAATCCAACCCTATAGTGAATGGCACCACTCCAATTAATGATCAATGCTATTTTATTCAGATGACTATACTATGTACATACATTGTATTAAAAAACACTAGTTAAAATACATCTATTTACACACAAACCCCTAAACATAGGGGGAAACCACAAGGGAGAACAAAAATGTAAAAGGAGAGGAGGGGAAGGGGCAGGCACTCTGGCCACAGTGTCCTGATGGCATACGCCCCTGTGGCTAGATAATTAGTAAATATCTTGTGGTATAATCCTGTCCCAATCCACTCTAAAGCTGTCTATTCACAAGTGTCCTGTGTATAATTCATCATATTCATATATAAAAAACTATGTGTATAACTACATAAATAACTATAACTATTACTATAAAGTGCCAAGTGCTCTTAGATTGATCTGACTATTTACAATTAATTCAAAGACAGCCGTGGGGGAAAATATACAAGACATGCATATACTAACACAGTACCTCCTCAATGACCGGCCACACGCACCCTCCTCGCCACAGACCCCCCCCCCCCTATGTTTAGGGGTTTGTGTGTAAATAGATGTATTTTAACTAGTGTTTTTTAATACAATGTATGTACATAGTATAGTCATCTGAATAAAATAGCATTGATCATTAATTGGAGTGGTGCCATTCACTATAGGGTTGGATTGGGGGAGTGATAGATAGAGAGAGAGATCGAAATATTACAAGCAGGGCAGTTTCTAGCCTAAATAGCTCCCAGGGCATGGCAAGAACATTTATAACCCCTTCCCAGCCTCGCCTAAAGGGTGATAATGCAAATCAGAGGAAGAATAGGAATAAAAAGGGGGAGGAAGGTAAAAGATGAATAGAGAGGGAAGGGAGGTAAAAAGAAAAGAAAGAAAGAAAAGGAAGAAACAGAATAAAGAAAGGAAGGAAAAGGAGAAAAAATAGAAGAAGAAAGGAAAGAGAAGTAAGGTGGGGAGAAATTAATGGAAGGAAGGAATTAATGAAAAAAGGAGGGAAGGAAAAATGAAGGAAGGCAGTAAGGTAAAAGAAAAGAAAGGAAGAGAGATGGGGAGAAAGGAAAAAAGGAGGGAAGAAAAGAAAAAACTAGATAAAGAGATGGAAGGTGGAAAGTAAGGAAAGAAGACAGAAGGAAGGACAAAAGGAAAAAAAGGAAGGGCAGTAGGAAAAGAAAAAAGGGAGGAAGAAAGGGAAAGCAGCCCTTGCTGCTCTCTGCTGCATTTCCCAAGGCTCAGCTCCACTGTCAGGGCTGAGCTCAGCTGACAGTTGGAGTTCAGCATTGAGCACAGCGGCCCCTGTGGATCACATGTGGTACTGCACTCCGGGCAGTTGCCAGATTGGCCCAGGGCTAGAAACAGCCTCCATGCTTGGTGTCCATTGGTAATGTCATGCTGAGAATTCTAATGGTTTTCATGGGATACAGTGAGAGATATAGAAATATGGACCGAACACAAATATCGAGCTGATTGACCCCCAATAGCTCTCACCCCGCTGCCTTCAGATTAATCTGATTAGTCTAATATTGGTATAATCGGTACAGCAATCATAGACCATGTCGTTCAGGTCTCTGGATTGACAATAATATAAGACATCACAGCATTTATATTCTACTTACCTGGAAGGAGCAACGCCGACTAAATTTGGACCCAGTCCCCGGAATAGAGATTTTGGTCCTTCTTTTTCTAGGATAGATCTGAAAAAAAAAACAAATTAGATTACAAAATGTAATGAGAGCTCAGATGAGAGGACAAATAATAATAATAATAATAAAACAGGGAAACTGAGAAGCTGATTTGAGACTAGCGCCATGTATTGCCATGTGAGCGTCTGTATAGCAGCGCCTAGAGCGACCGCTAGCAGGTGTCGGGCGCTGTGGCCTAGCTTAGCGGGCGGACAAGTGACGCTGTAGTATCCTGTCCAGCCTTGATGAATGTGATGTCTGTAGGGGGCGCTGTAGAAGCGCTCTCCCTGATTCACTGCAGAGCCAATCGCGAACGCTAGGTGGTGTCCCGAGGTTAAAGCGCCCAAGACTATGCTACATCTAACAACAGGACACCGTTGCAGCGAGTGATAGGTAGCGCCAGTTAAGTGCGTCCAGCACTCTGCGCTGAAGCCCCTATTCAAGCAAAAACTACACACAACCAGCGCCAGCGCTCTAAAACTGGACGCACTAGTGTTGAGCGCCAGAAGCTATGTGATCAAAGTCTGTTTCTCAACACATATCCACCAGCACCAGAGAAGAAACATATGGAATGACATTGTTATAACACTGTGACAATGACACTGCAATGGCCGACCTGCACATACAATTCTGCATTAAAAAAAAAAACAAAACAATAAAAGTATTTGGTTGCCGGGCAGGAGAGGCCACACAATGATTTGAGCCAAAAATGTTACAGTTTACTTGGCCAACAAGCTATTTATACACAACCAAATGAAACACCATTGAAATGTATGGGAGAGCGACACTGAGCGACAGGTACTACATGGCGCTGCTGAACCTAGAGCGCCGGCGCTATACACTGAGCCGCTGCTATTAATACATGTGACGCTACATGGGGTTTTACAGGCGCTCACCAGAATGACTTTCTTAAATGTGGTTTTCACTTAGAGCGCCAAGCGTTCACCTGACGCTATGTGGAGCTACGTGACACTACCTGGCGTTATCGGTTCTTAAATAACCCCCTATATCATCATCTTTTTTAATTGATTTTCAGGCAGTTCACATGGCAGGTGATGTGTTTACACCACTCCGTTCACTAAGGCAATTGTGGGGATAACTGCGGTTTTGATCAGATTTATAGTAAATGTATCAATGAGGCATTATTTCTGTCTATAAAAATTAATAATCGGCATGGACCGAATTTAACATTAATAACTGAAATTGGTCATTGAGGTATTATTAATGGCATCAACAATTACCAATATTGTTATGGGCTGTTGGTTGATAATGGCATTAATAATTAATATTTGGCATGTGCAGAAAAGGCAATGATAATGTATTTTTTGTCTTTTTTAATGGCATCAACAATAGCCGATATTGTCATGGGCTGTTGGTTGATAATAATGGCATTAATAATTAATATTTGGCATGTGCGGAAGAGGCGATGGTAATGTCTTTTTTAATGGCATCAACAATTACCGATATTGTCATGGGCTGTTGGTTGATAATGGCATTAATAATTGGAATTGGCTAATCGGGCATTAATATTGGTCATGGGCTGATGATGCATTATTAATAGCCTTTACAATTACTATTTGTCAGGGGCCGATAAGGCATCAATAATGAAATTAACAGTTAAACGTCCCCACGAGCCCATGAGGCATTTATAATAGCATGAGGGATTAATAATCGGCACAGGCTTACGAGACATTAAGGGGCAATGATAATGTATTTTTGTCTTTTTTAATGGCATCAACAATAGCCGATATTGTCATGGGCTGTTGGTTGATAATAATGGCATTAATAATTAATATTTGGCATGTGCGGAAGAGGCGATGGTAATGTCTTTTTTAATGGCATCAACAATTACCGATATTGTCATAGGCTGTTGGTTGATAACGGCATTAATAATTGGAATTGGCCAATCGGGCATTAATATTGGTCATGGGCTGATGATGCATTATTAATAGCCTTTACAATTACTATTTGTCAGGGGCCGATAAGGCATCAATAATGAAATTAACAGTTAAACGTCCCCACGAGCCCATGAGGCATTTATAATAGCATGAGGGATTAATAATCGGCACAGGCTTACGAAACATTAATAATGTAATAAGGAATTAATAATTGTCATGGGCCAGTTTAACAATTATTAATCAAAGTTGACTGATGAGGCATTGATAATAACATTAACAATTAATATTTGTCAATGAGGGCCAATGAGTCACTGTTAATGTCATTACGAATTATCAATCAGCATTGGCCAATTAGGCATTAATAATGACAATAAGGATTAATTAACACTGGCAATAATAACAATAATAATAAAATAGAACAGAGATCAGGATGAGAACTACACAGGCAGTTTTTAAAACTGAAACATTTTAGAGGGGGACTTACTTGAGAACTTGGAGGACGCTGGGGGAGACCGAAGTGGCCGGACGCACAACCCCTCCGCCGCTGAGCGTCCCCAGCTGGACCTGAGGGTAGTAAACCGTCTGAAAGGCGATTCCTGAGGACTGCAACCGCGTCTTGATTACCTCCAGGGGACACGTAACGATGGCACCCACTGTTCCCGCACACCTGCAGAAACCATGTAGATGGTTAGCTCACATGCCAAGCTCCTTTATAGAGGTTATCACCATACATTCCACATATATATATGCTGGCAGGTAAAATTATTATTAGCTCTAATAAGCTCCTTCACACTTTTCGCCTCACTGATAATATTAACTAGTGCTCCCCCTAGTGACTGAAATCAGGCCACCACACTGAATGTAGGCCACCCCTACTCCCTTCAAGCTGCATGCCATTCAGGCCGGGTGGGAGCAGCAGGACAGCGAAGCCTTTATGGCATTAACAATTAATAATAGTCATGGGACCATTAGGCATTGGTAATGGCATTAATAAATAAAAATTGTCATGGACCGATGAGGCATTGATAATAGTAACAATTAATATTAACAATTAATATTCAGCATGGGCAATAAGCAATGGATAACATCATTTAGAATAAATAATCGACACTAGCCCTTGGGGCTGTAATATTGGCATTAACAATTAAAAAGAGCTGTTATTAATAATTCCTAATCTTCGTGGGACGATAAAGCTTTAATAATGCAATTAACAGTTACCTATCATTATGGGCCGATGAGACATTAATAGCTGTAACAATCAATAATGGTGGCGCATTAATAATGGCACTATTTAACCATCAATAATCAGCATTGGTCAATGAGGGATTAATAATGGCATCACAATTATTCATTTTAATTAATTACTGGTTCAGCACTCATTTAGAGTTAAATCAGTGATTTTTATAGCTAAAGGGAAATTAATCCCTATTTTCTACAAGTGGTGCGGCTCCTTTCAATGGAGGTGTTCAGTTTACCTCCTACAACTGTATACAATCTTTTTCAGTAATAGATTCTAAGGCCCTTATTTAACAAGGGATAGCGCCAGGTAGCGAATGGTGAGCGAACGGTAATGACGCTCACCGCCACGAGAACGCCGGCTCCCCTCCGCAATCACACATTTATCAAGCCGATCCTGCTTAGCGACTGACAGAGCGCCAGATAGCGAATCATTCATCATTATTCCAGCCTCACCCCACAGCGCCAGCGAGCGACCTTGAACAGCGACAGGTATGACCTCTCGCTACCTGGCGCTCTCCAATGCATTTCAATGGAGCAATCTTTAAATATTCATAATTAATTGCTATTAATTTTTTTTTTTTTTAATGTCAAAAATTCTGTGACCACTTCTTCAATGTTAGATTTTTTTTTTAAGGTAAAAAAAAAAATTTGTGCAGAATTGATATTACAGGTCTGATATTAATGTATTCATATTACAAAATGTTTTGAAAAACAAGTTTTTTTTTTTTCAAAAAATATGGTTGTTTGGGGGTTAAAAAACTAATTTTAACCCATCGCCGCCAGCGCTCTGGGGTTTAAACAAGCATTTCACAGCGCGAGAATTTTTGGAGCGTGATTTGGTAATGAATATGCTGGGAGCCTTACGCTATGGCCGTTCGCTGTCATGCGCTCTCATACAGCGCGAAACCTGTCAAACAGCGACTAACCTAACCCCGTATTCAACATTACCACAACAAGCGAACAACGGCCAAGCACAGCGAATACTAGCGGGCGCTGTGAAAATAACGCTACCGACGCTCATCTGTCGCTACCTCGCGCTATTAATGAATCGGCCTCTAAGTTGATTTTAATTACACATGTAACAATATACAAAACACTTATATAATATAACAAAAATCTTCTTCAGACACAATACACTGTCAGAGATATAAAATACATTTAAAGATCATGACATACGCCCCTATGTGCAAATAGAGCAAAGCTTATAAGTTTATACTATTGAAGTGCATATAGCAGCTATCAAATGTATCAACAGCATCTCAACAAGCATGGAATACAGGAAAACAATCTCTACAGTAGCATATTGCACTTCAATATAGCTGTCATTAATTTAATACCATCATTGTTTCCAAATAAAGTGCATACATATATTGTTATTGATCACAATTATTCATTGTCATAGTTGATAAAGGCATTAACAATCAATATTAGGCATTGGCCAATGAAACATTAGAAATGGCTTTAACAACTGTCATTGGTGAGAAAGCATTATAAATGGAATTAACAATTATCTTCATGAGCCTATAAGGCATTAATAATGGAACTGAAAGTAACACATTAGTGGGGGCATTGGCAATTAGTTATGGGCATAGGCCAAAGAGGCATTAATAATGAGATTTAGAAATAATATTTGTCATGGGTCGATGAGGCATTAATAATGGCATTAACAAATAATAATTATCACGGGCCCCCCCCCCGTTATTAAACTGGACCTTCAGCATCATTAACCCATAAAACCCATTAACCCAGCATCAAAAACCCATAAAAAACTATTCCCCAGCATAAAATGAATATATTTTACGTTTTTTGTTGCTTACTTATTATTCTTTCCCCTGCTGGGCTGCAACTCTGTTCAGGACTCTAGGACACAGGCGCCGCAATCTTGCCTCAGAAGCATCACATACTGAGGAGAGGAGAGCGGGATAAAGGACAGGGGGGCGGGTTATAGCTGTGCTCTGCACAGACAGAGCAGAGCTGGGGTCAGGAAAAGGACAGCAATCCCACAATGCAGAGCGGCACAGTCAGAAGACACTTCCTGTCTGCAGGCAGGGTGAGACTCCATTGGCCGCCCTCTTGGATGTTTACAAGCTCAGAAAATGCACTAGGTATAGGTAGGATGATTTTTTGTGTGAGGGAAAACATACAAGATGGGCTCTGATTCAGGGTGAAGGTTCCGGTTTAATGGCATTAACAAATAATTGTCATGGCTTGATGAGGTATTGATAATGTCATTATGAATATATTACTGGTATCGGCCAATAAGGCATTAATAAAGGCACTAACATTCAATAATCGGCTAATCAGGCACTAATAATAGAATTGACAGTTAATAATAATCATGGGCCCATAAGGCATTGTTAATGTCATTAACGTTTATTAATTGTCATGGCTCAATGAGGTATTGATAGTGTCATTAAGAATAAATTACTGATATTGGCCAATAAGGCATTAATAAAGGCGTTAACATTCAATAATCGGCTTGGGCTGATCAGGCACTAATAACAGAATTGACAGTTAATAATAATCATGGGCTCATAAGGCATTGTTAATGTCATTAACGTTTATTAATTGTCATGGCTCAATGAGGTATTGATAGTGTCATTAAGAATAAATTACTGATATTGGCCAATAAGGCATTAATAAAGGCACTAACATTCAATAATCGGCTTGGGCTGATCAGGCACTAATAACAGAATTGACAATTAATAATAATCATGGGCCCATAAGGCATTGTTAATGGCATTAACGTATATTAATTGTCATGGCTCAATGAGGTATTGATAATGTCATTAAGAATAAATTACTGATATTGGCCAATAAGGCATTAATAAAGGCATTAACATTCAATAATCGTCATGGGCTGATCAGGCACTAATAACAGAATTGACAGTTAATAATAATCATGGGCCCATAAGGCATTGTTAATGGCATTAACGTTTATTAATTGTCATGGCTCAATGAGGTATTGATAATGTCATTAAGAATAAATTACTGATATCGGCCAATAAGGCATTAATAAAGGCATTAACATTCAATAATCGGCTTGGGCTGATCAGGCACTAATAACAGAATTGACAGTTAATAATCATGGGCCCATAAGGCATTGTTAATGGCATTAACGTTTATTAATTGTCATGGCTCAATGAGGTATTGATAATGTCATTAAGAATAAATTACTGATATTGGCCAATAAGGCATTAATAAAGGCATTAACATTCAATAATCGTCATGGGCTGATCAGGCACTAATAACAGAATTGACAGTTAATAATCATGGGCCCATAAGGCATTGTTAATGGCATTAACGTTTATTAATTGTCATGGCTCAATGAGGTATTGATAATGTCATTAAGAATAAATTACTGATATTGGCCAATAAGGCATTAATAAATGCATTAACATTCAATAATCGCCATGGGCTGATCAGGCACTAATAACAGAAACGACAGTTAATAATAATCATGGGCCCATAAGGCATTGTTAATGCCATTAACGTTTATTAATTGTCATGGCTTGATGAGGTATTGATAATGTCATTAAGAATAAATTACTGGTATCGGCCAATAAGGCATTAATAAAGGCACTAACATTCAATAATCGGCTTGGGCTGATCAGGCACTAATAACAGAATCGACAGTTAATAATAGTCATGGGCCCATGAGTCATTGTTCATGGCATTAATGTTTATTAATTGTCATAGGTCATCAATAACTAATAATCGGCATAGGCTGCTGTAACATTGGTTGGCATGGACAAATGAGGCAATAAAAATCATAATTGTAATTAATAATTAATAATAATTGTTATCTCAAAAGACATTTTCTTGGAGGTGGGCAGTAAGGCGTGTGAGGTCACATGAGGCGGGCTCACATTGTTTTTGCTCTGCGGTGGGAAATGAGCATATTGCCAATAGGGAGAGTGGGAACAGCGCGGCGCCGGAAACCTTGGCTGGAAAATGTATCCCTGGGGTATCCCGCACTCCCCCGGGAAGATCCCAGGACGCCGCGTAAACAAGTACGCCCGGCCTTGCCCGAACAGACCTGAGGCTAAAGCACAACCCCGAGGCAAAGCAATGATTTTAGTTCGGAACAGAATGGGGCAGGGTTAGCGCTTTGGCCCTATAAACAGCCTCTCAGAAATCAGGCCGTGATGTTCCCAGAGTCCCTCCTTCCAGGAATTCGCAGCACTGGCGCCATCCCAGATCTCATCAAGCGTCAAATCCTCCGCAGGTAGAAAACTGTTTTTTTTATGAGAATGTCGCAGTGCAGCCAAAAATAAATGAGTAACGGAGCTGGCCGGCCCTTATACGGAGATCCCGCAGCTCCACGGATCATTCTCCCCGGCATTGGGGATTAAAGGACAAACCAGCTGGTGGCAGAGCCCCTCTTTAACATTAGCCCATCATTATGTCAGACGTAGAGGCTGATTCATTACTAGCGCCAGATATCAGCAGATGAGCGTCTGTATAGCAGCGTTTAGAGCGACCACTAGTAGACGCTGTAAGCGGATACTGAGCGCTATAACAGAGCGCCTCAGTCGCTGTAATAACCAGGCACCGCATTGATGAATGTGATGTATGTTGGACATTCTAACATCAGTACAGCGCTGCAGCGAGCGATAGGTAGCGCCAGCTCAGTGTCCGGCACTCGTCGCTCCACACCATACTTATCAAAAAACTACACACACACAGCGTCAGTGCTCTAAAGCTGGGCGCTGTAGCATAGAGCGCCAGACGCTGTGTGATTAAAGTCTGTTTTTGAACACATATCCACCAGTAACAAAGCAAAAACACATGAAATGACATTGTTGTAACATTGTGATATTAACACTTTAGTGCCAGACCTGTAATGACAATTCTGCATAAAAATATAAAAAGTCAAAAAAGTTTCTGAAAGTGTTTGTTTGCAGCCAGGAGACGTCACACAATGATTGGAGCAAAAAAATAAAAAATGTCAAACACGCTGTTTAAACACAAGCAAATGAACGGCCATTGAAATGTATGGGAGAGCGACATTGAGCGAAAGGTAATACCTGGCGCTCTGGAAGCTAGAGTGCGCTATACGCTGAGCCGCCTGTAATAATACATGTGATGCTACATGACGCTGTTAGAGTCGCTCACCAGATTCGCTTTCATAAATTTTGTTTTACGTACAGCCCAGCGTTCACCAGATGCTGCCTGCCGCTACGAGGCGCTACCTGGCGCTATCCCTACTTAAATAACCCCCATAGTTGGTTAATATCTTCATGCTGGCCACACAAAGAGCTTTCCAGTGACACCTCCCATGTCGTGATATAAGCTGTGTACTTTATCATTATGGTTTATTCTTAAGAGTGCCATCCTGTTCCATGGCGCTGTACAGCCAGGGTGTAATAAAACATAAAGCCCCCCCATAGGCCAGTGTCAGAATGGGGATGTCCAGGGTCCACCAGTAGCTCACAGTACAGTCAGGGTGGTATATCCTATTAGGCAACCCTAGGCCTGTGCCTAGGGCAGCCACCTGCAGATGGTAGTAGCTTTACTTCTATAGTAAAAGTAAAGCATTTAAAGTGGAGCAAAACCCCTTTTAGCCTAGGGCAGGTGGTAGTGGCTTTACTTCTATTCACCTTTTGCACTGGGATCTGACATTCACGTGACGCTCATCTACATAGCACTGGCGCTTCTTAAACCCCAAAAAGTCTCTCCCATTGGCTAAGTTGCCATTGGCTCACAGTCTCGCTACTGCATCCAGCATAGTGGCCCCCTGGGGTAGAGGGAATCCTGGCATCTGCCCGGGTATGTCCAGTGCCGACACCTGCCCTGTCTTTAGAGGACTGGCCCCACAGCCATGTGCCTATTGGCTAGTAGGTAATGGCTGCATGCAATAGGGAATTGGGAGCAATGTGCATAATGCGGCATTCATACAAGGCAGCCACACTCCCTGGGAATGTACCTTCCTTCTTGGAAAAGAGCCTGGGTATCGCACCTTCCCTGTTTCCAGGTAAATCCACAAGAACAGTGTGGGTGGATTAGAATCTGGCTCTGTGCCACCAGTAACATCACAGAAGGTTGGTACAGAGAGGGTTCTGCCATCAGATATTTCCCCTTTAATCTACAGGATAGCACAGCATTTATTGTTGCAATGTTCATGACTCCTCCTATACCACCCTGTAACCCACACATACCACCTAATCTATTCACCCCCCCCATACCACCCTGTAACCCACACATACCACCTAATCTATTCACCCCCCATACCACCCTGTAACCCACACATACCACCTAATCTATTCACCCCCCATACCACCCTGTAACCCACACATACCACCTAATCTATTCACCCCCCCCATACCACCCTGTAACCCACACATACCACCTAATCTATTCACCCCCCCCATACCACCCTGTAACCCACACATACCACCTAATCTATTCACCCCCCATACCACCCTGTAACCCACACATACCACCTAATCTATTCACCCCCATACCACCATGAAACCCACACATACCACCTAATCTATTCACCTCCATACCACCCTGTAACCCACACATACCACCTAATCTATTCACCCCTCATACCACCCTGTAACCCACACATACCACCTAATCTATTCACCCCCTATACCACCCTGTAACCCACACATACCACCTAATCTATTCACCCCCATACCACCCTGTAACCCACACATACCACCTAATCTATTCACCCCCCATACCACCCTGTAACCCACAAATACCACCTAATCTATTCACCCCCCATACCACCCTGTGACCCACACATACCACCTAATCTATTCACCCCCCATACCACCCTGTAACCCACAAATACCACCTAATCTATTCACCCCCCATACCACCCTGTGACCCACACATACCACCTAATCTATTCACCCCCCATACCACTATGAAACCCACACATACCACCTAATCTATTCACCCCCATACCACCCTGTAACCCACACATACCACCTAATCTATTCACCCCCCATACCACCCTGTAACCCACACATACCACCTAATCTATTCACCCCCCATACCACCCTGTAACCCACACATACCACCTAATCTATTCACCCCCCATACCACCCTGTAACCCACACATACCACCTAATCTATTCACCCCCCATACCACCCTGTAACCCACACATACCACCTAATCTATTCACCCCCCATACCACCCTGTGACCCACACATACCACCTAATCTATTCACCCCCCATACCACCCTGTAACCCACACATACCACCTAATCTATTCACCCCCCATACCACCCTGTGACCCACACATACCACCTAATCTATTCACCCCCCATACCACCCTGTAACCCACACATACCACCTAATCTATTCACCCCCCATACCACCCTGTAACCCACACATACCACCTAATCTATTCACCCCCCATACCACCATTAAACCCACACATACCACCTAATCTATTCACCCCCCATACCACCCTGTAACCCACACATACCACCTAATCTATTCACCCCATACCACCATGAAACCCACACATACCACCTAATCTATTCACCCCCATACCACCCTGTAACCCACACATACCACCTAATCTATTCACCCCCCATACCACCCTGTAACCCACACATACCACCTAATCTATTCACCCCCCATACCACCCTGTAACCCACACATACCACCTAATCTATTCACCCCCCCATACCACCCTGTAACCCACACATACCACCTAATCTATTCACCCCCATACCACCCTGTAACCCACACATACCACCTAATCTATTCACCCCCCATACCACCCTGTAACCCACACATACCACCTAATCTATTCACCCCATACCACCATGAAACCCACACATACCACCTAATCTATTCACCCCCCATACCACCATGAAACCATAGGCCCCCTCAACCTACTAAAAGACCCCCATAGGATGCTGATTCCCATCTATGCACTACCCCCCCCCTCCCAAATACATTCCAAAAGCCCCCTCTACCCTTTCTGCAGCCAGAACCACCCTGAATGTAAATGAAATAAAACTATAATAAAAATAATTCAAATATGATAATAAAAGAAATAAAACATTCAAATAAAATATTATAATAAGATATTGTAAAAAAAAAATACATACTAAACAAAAAAACAATAAGCAAAACAAAAAATAAAAATAAATAAAATCGGATCAAATAAATAAATAAAATATAAAAAAAAAAATCAAAACCATGAACTAAAATAATTAAATGATCATATAAAAACATAATAAATGAAATACATTAAAAAATAAATAAATACAAAATTGTAATATATAACATAATTAACAAAACATTAACTCCCCCTCCCAAATACATGCACTAACCCCCCCTCCCAAATACATTCCAAAAGCCCCCTCTACCCTTTCTGCAGCCAGAACCACCCTAATTGTAAATGAAATAAAACTATAATAAAATAATTCAAATATGATAATAAAAGAAATAAAACATTCAAATAAATTATTATTATAAAAAATTGTAAAAAAAATAAAATAAAACATACTAAACAAAAAACAATAAGCAAAATAAAAAAAAATAAAAATAAATAAAATCTGATCAAATAAATAAATAAATAAAATATTTTCAAAAAATAAAAACCATGAACTATAATAATTAAAAAATGATCATATAAAAACATAATAAATGAAATACATAAAAAATAAAAATATATAAATACAAAATTGTAATATATAACATAACAAAACATAAAAAAAAATGTCGAATATGAGAAAAAATTATAAAAATTATAATATATATATATATATATATATATATATATATATATATATATATATATATATATATATATATATATATATATATATTTATTATACATACATACACATTATATATATATATATATATATATATATATATATATATATATATATATACATACATATACACACTAATACATTATATATATATATATATATTTACATACACATATATATATATATATATATATATATATATATATATATATATATATACACACACACACAAAAATGACAAAGTAAAAAAAAATTAATAAAATAATTAAAATATGATGAAGATATAAATAAAACATTTTAGTAAAATAATTAAAAGATTATAATAAAGTAAGAAAAAAACTGATTATAAAATGAATGAAATCTAAAACATAAAAAATATAGAAATATAATATAATATGAAACATATAAATAAAATATTGTAATACAATAAATAAAACATACTATAATATAAATAATTGTCAGGACCTCATATTCCCATACTAAAGCTTTTCCTATTTTTGCCACCAGGGGCCACATGTTGGGAACTTCTGGCATTTGAGGATGCACCCAATTTTTAAAATGGAACAATGAGGACTGTGCTGCAGGAAGGCCCCCTATTCCTAATCTGCTGAGGTTTCATGAATCGGCAGTTTTAATAATGGCTTCTGTAGGCGCTTTCCGCTGACAAGGCGCAGGCTGCAGATAAGGAGGCGGGTGAGCATTGCGGGTGAGCGTCTGCTCTTTTATCTTCATCTGCAGTGGCACTGCCATGACCTTATTACCCAGAGTCCACCGAGTGATCCCGACAGCGCCAATCCTCTTATGCTCGGGATAATAAATGTTTAATTGCCGGCGAATAGAGGCCTGCGGTGACCGAGGAATTGAAAGATTAAAAATAATACATATGACAGATGCCCCTATAATATTAATGCGGAAATGCATGACGTGTAATTACAGATTGGAACTGGCTGGAGGGGACCACACTGCAGGTAATTCTGAGTGAGAGTAGATAAGCCTTATTCATGAAGGGATAGAGCCAGGTAGCGCCTTGTAAATGACAGGTAGCGTCAGGTGAACGCCGGACGCGGCAGCAATTACACATTTATCAAGCGGATTCTGGTGAGCGACTGGGATAACGCCATGTAGCGTCCGATTCATCATTATCCCAGCCTCAGCGTACAGCGCCGGCATTCAGCCTTGCAGAGTCTTACCTCTCGCTACCTGTCACTCTCCCATACATTTCAATGGACGTTCTTTTACTTCTCTTTAAACAGGCGTTTTTTATTATTATTATAATTTTTTTTTTATTCTCAAATAATGTTGTGACCTCTCCTGGCCTTGAAAAAGCCATTTTTTTCAAACTTTTTTCATTTTTTATATATTTATGCAGAATTGACATGACAGGTCT
Organism: Gastrophryne carolinensis; assembly: GCA_027917425.1. Lineage (NCBI taxonomy): Eukaryota > Metazoa > Chordata > Amphibia > Anura > Microhylidae > Gastrophryne > Gastrophryne carolinensis. Next base: position 16,161,905 of record CM051242.1, on the reverse strand, counting down.
GGCATTAATGTGTTCATGTCAAAATGTTATAACAATGTCATTCCATGTGTTTTCGCTTTGTTACTGGTGGATATGTGTTCAAAAACGGACTTTAATCCCACAGCGTCTGGCGCTCTGTGCTACAGAGACCCAATTTTGAGCGTCGGCGCTGTGTGAGGCTGTTTTTTTTTTTATTAATATTGTTTGAGTCGCTCACACTGACCAGTCACTAAAAAATGTAATTTTTTAGGTAAACTTCTAATAAATATGAACTCAGGTGATTTTGGCTTAATCTGTTGATTGTGTTGGAGGGGGTGCTACTTTTTGGAGCTATTGGGGTGGATGCTGGCACCACCATTACTTTTTGTCCATTTTGTTAGATATAGGCCCTTATTTAAGAAGGGATAGCGTCAGGTAGCGCCTGGTTAATGAGAGGTAGCGACAGGTAGCGACTGGTGAACGCCGGACACGGCACGCAATTCCACATTTTTCAAGCAGAATCTGTTTAGCGACTGGGATAGCGCCATGTAGCGTCTGATTCATCATTTTCAAAGCCTCTGCGAACAGCGCCAGCGTTCAGCCTTGCACAGAGCCAGGTATGACCTCTCGCTACCTGTCGCTCCCCCATACATTTCAATGGACGATCCTTTTCTTCTCTTTAAACAGGGTTTTTTTCCCCCCAAAAATCACAAATAATTCTGTGACCTCTTCTGACATTGAAAAAGCAGTTTTTTCACATTTTTTACATTTTTTAAATATTTCTTCAGAAATGACATTACAGGTCTGCCATTAAAGTGTTCATGTTACAATGTTGCTACAATGTAATTCCATATGTTTTCGCTTTGTTACTAGTGGATACATGCTGAAAAACACACTTTAAAGTCACCACCTCCTGCGCTCTGGGCTTCAAACAACTATATTTTCAGCGGCAGAGATTTGTGAGGCTGTTTTTTTGCTGAATATGGTGTGAGTCGGTCGCTATGAGCAGTCGCTACCATGCGCTCCCATACAGCGCTGTACTGGTCAAATAGCGACTCCTCACAATGTATTCAACATTACTGAACAGCCACTGAGTCGCTATAATGTAGCGACCCACGGCTGAGCACAGTGACTACTAGCGGACGCTCTGAAAATGCCTGCTACAGACGCTCATCTGTCGCTACCTGGCGCTAATGATGAATCAGCCTGCCCGTCTCTGATTGTATGCACGGCCACCTACAATATCAGGTATATGTTTGTTATTTAATTATTGGCTGTGTGGTGCAGAAAAAATACACATTTACTTCGATTCATCATCACAGACGGCTCAGCGTATAGCGCTGGCGCTCTGGCTTCCCGCCTGGTATTACCTGTCGCTCTTCCATACATTTCTATGGACGTTACTTTTCTTCTCTTTAAACAGGGTTTTCTTTTATTTTTTATTTTTTTTAATCAAATGATTGTGTGACCTCTCCTGGCCTAGAAAGTCATTTTGGAAAACTTTTTATATTTTTTATATTTTTATGCAGAATTATCATTACAGGTCTGGTATTAAAGTGTTAATATCACAAAGTAATAACAATGTCATTCCATGTGTTTTCGCTTTGTTACTGGTGGATATGTGTTCAAAAACGGACTTTAATAAAACAGCGTCTGGCGCTCTGTGCTACAGAGACCCAATTTTGAGCGCCGGCGCTGTGTGAGGCTGTTTTGTTTTATTAATATTGTTTAAGTCGCTCACACTGACCAGTCACTACAGTTCGCTCCCAAATAGCGCTGTACTGGTGTTATAGCGACTCACACATCAAATTCATCAACGCCGGCCAGCGACTGAGGCCCTTGGTAACAGCGAACCATAGCCGATCAGAGCGACTACTAGAATCTGCCTCCACAATTAAGGGAATGGGGAAAACTAAGCTGTCTGGACGGCTAAGGGAAGGGATCCAGGTGCTCCACCAGCCGCATCCCCCGCTCACCTCCTAGCCGTCGCATACCCGCTTTGCGCATTCAGAAAGGCGGGTGTGCGCATTGCTAAAGGTGAGCCGGGATGGGGATGCGGCCGCAGCACAGAGATGTGGCGAGAGCTCCGGAAGGTGAGTAAAAAGGGGGCTTCTGGGGGGTTTTACACAGCGGGCATCCCAATTCCGGATGTGCTTCAAAACAACAGAATTGGAGGCAGAAGGCATCAGAAGAGGAATTTTGCGCTCGCTCCAATGCGCACATGCACTATTTGGGTGCACGCTCCATGAATCATGTGCCTAGGCGCATCCGGAAACCTTTGTGCTTGGTTATGGGGTTTTTTTTGTGCACGACCATAAATTTACCCTAATGTGTAAAAGAAAGCAAAAGAAAGTGCTGGAGAGATCTGCTGAGTCATTTGAGAGCTTTCTCTCTAGCTGCCTGAAAGTGGACCAACACTCTGGATTTTCACTATCCTGGGTTTTGGTCCACTTCCGCAGGGCACCCCGATCGGAGTGAAATCCCCCAGAACGCCCGATAAAACTCACCCCGCTCCTACGGCGCATGCGCAGCCGCTCGTCCAATCAGCGCGCTGGGAGCCGCTGTGGTATGCGCGTCCAAGTGCCGTCCAACCACAGCGGCTCCGAGTACACTGGCGGCCACATCGCGCGCTTCCCTCTAACAGGGAGTGCGCCCACGCCGGCCACTCACAAATAACTGGCGCGGGCACGCGCAATGCTAGAGAGAAGCGCGAGATGCGGGAACGGCCTGTGCATGCGCCTTTGGCCCGGGAGTAAGGTAAGGTTATGGGGGCGTTCTGGGGGGTTTCACACAGCGGGGCATCCCAATTTTGGAGGGATCGATCGGCCTGGGAATCTTATAGATTCCCGGGCCGATCAAGGAGGGTGTTGGTCCACTTGAATGGCGCCCCCTTACAGAGAGACTGGAATTGCACCCTGTGCAGTCGCACAGCTCGCACACCCCAAAGGCCGGCCATGCGGGTGGAACAAGGGGCGAGGCTCTTGATGGCAGAGGTGGAATAACAAATAGAGATGCTGACATTCTGCTGTATGGGGCCCAGGCCATGTTGCCCTCAGCCTCATAAACAACTGATGCAATAGATATCTTGTGTGCATACAAATGGCATCTCAGCTGTGAACTCGCTGCACTCCGGCCTCCTTTGTCTTTACTATCCGTTCCCTTTATGGGAGGGGGTCCAAGTGTGCACAGAGTTCATGTCCCTTTATTTAAAGGACGCAAGCTGCCGGGGACATGATGCAACCATTGCACCAGATCCAGGCCGCCCGCACACCATGGAGCCTCTCATCAGGCCTCAGGCTTCCTGGCTGAAGCTCCTAAGAAAGGAGGAGGGGGTGAAAGCAAATAGTAATGAAGGGAAAGGAGAGGAAAGAGACAGGAGAGAAACAGAGAGGAGAGATGCAGCCAGAAGTAGCTGCTGGTCCTGCCAGGGTGTCAGTATGCAATGGCAGAGGGGGTCTTTATATGAAGGTAATTAGCCCTGCTGGGAGGGTCTGCATGTATCACAGTATAGGGTAGCAGTACAGTGGGGGTCCTCAACTTTTCTTGTTAGAACCAAAGTTGTAGCACACTTTAAAGATTACCAAAAGAAACAGGAATAGACCGCACCAGCTATTCATCTATAGGAGTGTGCACAATATAAGGATGGAGGCACAATTGTGCACTACTATACCCAAAAAAGACCAAACAAGGAGTCCCACAACTCCCTAATCCATCCTCTATACAAATGGCACCACTCCAAAATTAAGATTCAAATTGATACTTCTTTATTTATCCAAAGATACTATGTACATATATACACACATTTAAAAACAGGTTAAAATACATATATACAAACAACCCTTGAAAAAAGGGGGGAGGGACGCGCTATGAAGGCTGCCCAGATGTTATTTGCTTTTAGGCCAGCAATTGATAATGCTCATATAACACCTTCTGCAGCTCTTACTCCCTAATATATCTGTCTACTAGTGCCAAAATAATATAAACTTATATAGTAACAAACTAATAATATAAAACTTATATTATATTATACTAGTTTTTCAAGGGTTGTTTGTATATATGTATTTAACCTGTTTTTAAATGTGTGTATATATGTACATAGTATCTTTGGATTAATAAAGAAGTATCAATTTGAATCTTAATTTTGGAGTGGTGCCATTTGTATAGAGGATGGATTAGGTAGTTGTGGGACTCCTTGTTTGGTCTTTTTTGGGTATAGTAGTGCACTTTAAAGATTAGATCATATATAAAGAAAGAAAAGAACGAATCTGATGAAGGTGAGGGGTTCAAAATATTCCACAGTACGTCCACTCTGCGCACTATACATAACATACATAGGAAAATAGGAAAATTGAACACCCGACAAGCACTGCTAAATTTTGAGAAAGTTTTTAAAATGCTGGTGCACAAAGTAACAGGGATGCTGCATAGCATATGAAATAACAAGGTGTATATACAATTTATGTACAAAAAGGTGCTAATTAACACAATAGTAATGGCAACAAATGGACCGCTTGATACATAGAAAAAATGTGATGCCCAGCTTTATAGGGGGCAATCTGCCAGGTAACCCAGTGGCACATAGTAAAGCACAGTGCATAGGTGCATACAGGGAGAATGAACCGTTCACAAGGTAAGTAAAAATAAAACAATAGAGCATACAAGTTCTAAAGGCATAGGCTTACACGCAAAGCACTGAGTGGATATAAGATCAAACTCTCAACGTTTCGGCTAGGAATAGCCTTTTTCAAGAGGAGCGGTCGAACAGTTCATTCTCCCTGTATGCATTTGACTGTGCTTTACCACGTGCCACTGGGTTACCTGGCAGATTGCCCCCTATAAAGCTGGGCATCACATTTTTTCTATGTATCAAGCGGTCCATTTGTTGCCACCCATTACTATTGTGTTAATTAGCACCTTTATGTACATAAATTGTATATACACCTTGTTATTTCATATGCTATTCAGCATCCCTGTTACTTTGTGCACCAGCATTAAAAAACTTTCTCAAAATTTAGCAGCGCTTGTTGGGTGTTCAATTTTCCTCTTTTCCTATGTACCCTCAACTTTTCTTACCTTGAGAACCACATTCAGCACTTGGGGATGGTCTTCAGCCACATCCAGTGTAAAGGTGCTGGCGACCGTGCAAATCCCCCTGACCCCATGAAATACTTGCCATTTTAGATCCTCAATTTAAAAGAGGTTAAATAGCCGAGTCAGGCAGGCAGAGAAATGTGGCAGTTTTCCTGCAGGGACAGGTAAGTTGGCATGCTTCTCTACCTGCCCAACTCATTGACCCACACAGCATATGTCAACGAGCCACATGTGGCTCCCGAGCTACAGGTTGGGGACCAATGCCCTACAGGACTGGTGCTGTCTGTATGGTAGTAGAGGGTCGGAGAGGGCACTTGGCTTATGAGTTGGAGTAAAGCCTTTATAACTGTACAGGGTGGCAGTTGGTCTTCAGACTGGGGGAGGATGGTGTCAGTATAACTGTAGAGGGTGGCCGTTGATCTGCAGGATGAAGGAGGAGGGTGTCTGTATATTGAATAGCGTGGCAGTTGGCCCAGAGGGTGGGAAATAACTGTATAGCGAGGCAGTTGGCCTGCAGGATGGGACATAAATTGATAGGGTGGCTGCTGGACGAAGGGTGGTGGATGCCTGGAACTATATAGGGTGGCAGTTGACCTGCAAGGTGGGAAATACCTGTATAGGGTGGCAGTTGGCCATCAAGAGAAGTGGTTGTCTGTATAACTGTATAAGGTGCCAGTTGGCCTGCAGGATGGGACATAAATTGATAGGATGGCAGTTGACCGCAGAGTGGTTGGCGTCTGTATAACTGTATAGGGTGGCAGTTGGTCTGCAGGGTGGTGGGTGTCTATATAACTGTATAAGGTGGCAGTAGGCCTTCAGGGTGTTGGGTGTCTATATAACGGTCTAGGATGGCAGTTCATCTTCAGGGTAGGAAATAACTGTATAGAGTGGCAGTAGGCCTGCAGGGTGGTGAGTGTCTGTATAAACTGTATAGGGTGCCAGTTAGCCTGTAGGGTGGGAAATAACTGTATAGGGTGCCAGTTGGCCTGCAGGGTGGGAAATAACTGTATAGGGTGCCAGTTGGCCTGCAGGGTGGGAAATACCTGTATAGGGTGACAGTTGGCTGGCATGGTGGGAAATACCTGTATAGAGTGACAGTTGGCCGTCAAGTGTCGTGGTTGTATGTATAACTGTATAGGGTGGCAGTTAGCCGACAAGGTGGGAAATACCTGTATAGGGTGACAGTTGGCTGTTAAGAGTAGTGGTTGTCTGTATAGCTGTATAGGGTGGCATTTTGCCAGCAAGGGAGAAAATTACTGTATAGGGTGGCAGCTCACTGGCAGGCTGGGATATAAACCAATAGGGTGGCCGTAGGCCTGCAGGGTGGTGGGTGTCTTTATAACTGTATAGGGTGGCAGTTGGCCGACATGGTGGGAAATACCTGTATAGGGTGACAGCTGGCTGTTAAGAATAGTGGTTGTCTGTAAAGCTGGATAGGGTGCCAGTTGGCCTGCAGGGTGGGACATAACTGTATAGGGTGGAAGTTGGCTGGCATAGTGGTAAATACCTGTATAGGGTGACAGTTGGCTGGCATGGTGGGAAATACCTGTATAGGGTGACAGTTGGCCGTCAAGTGTAGTGGATGTCTGTATAACTGTATAGGGTGGCAGTTGGCTGGCAGGGTGGGAAATACCTGTATAGGGTGACAATTGTCTGTATAACTGTATAGGGTGGCAGTAGGCCTTCAGGGTGTTGGGTGTCTATATAACTGTATAGGGTAGCATTTGATCTGCAGGGTGGGAAATAACTGTAAAGGGTGCCAGTTGGCCTGCAGGGTGGGAAATAACTGTTTGGGGTGGCAGTTGGCTGGCATAGTGGGAAATACCTGTACAGAGTGACAGTTGGCCGTCAAGTGTAGTGGTTGTCTGTATAACTGTATAGGGTGGCAGTAGGCCTTCAGGGTGTTGGGTGTCTATATAACTGTATAGGGTAGCATTTAATCTGCAGGGTGGGAAATAACTGTATAGGGTGGCAGTTGGTCGGCATGGTGGGAAATACCTGTATAGGGTGACAATTGTCTGTATAACTGTATAAGGTGGCAGTAGGCCTTCAGGGTGTTGGGTGTCTATATAACTGTATAGGGTAGCATTTGATCTGCAGGGTGAGAAATAACTGAATAGGGTGGTAGTTGGCCGGCATGGTGGGAAATACCTTTATAGGGTGACAATTGTCTGTATAACTGTATAGGGTGGCAGTAGGCCTTCAGGGTGTTGGGTGTCTATATAACTGTATAGGATAGCATTTGATCTGCAGGGTGGGAAATAACTGTATAGAGTGACAGTTGACCGTCAAGTGTACTGGTTGTCTGTATAACTGTATAAGGTGGCATTTGGCCGGCATGGTGGGAAATACCTGTATAGGGTGACAATTGTCTGTATAACTGTATAGGGTGGCAGTAGGCTTTCAGGGTGTTGGGTGTCTATATAACTGTATAGGGTAGCATTTGATCTGCAGGGTGGGAAATAACTGTATAGGGTGGCAGTTGGCCGGCAGGGTGGGAAATACCTGTATAGGGCGACAATTGTCTGTATAACTGTATAAGGTGGCAGTAGGCCTTCAGGGTGTTGGGTGTCTATATAACTGTATAGGGTAGCATTTGATCTGCAGGGTGGGAAATAACTGTATAGGGTGACTGTTGGCCATCAAGAGTAGTGGTTTTCTGTATAGCTGTATAGGGTGGCAGTTTCCCAGAAGGGTGGGAAATACCTGTATAGGGTGGCAGCTCACTGGCAGGCTGGGATATAAATTGATAGGGTGGCCGTAGGCCTGCAGGGTGGTGGGTGTCTTTATAACTGTATAGTTGATTTGAAGGATGGGAAATAACTGTATAGGTTGGCAGTTGGTTTGCAGGGTGGGACATAAACTGATAAGGTGGCCGGCCATTCTGCAGAGGTAGAAGCCATAGTGCAGGGAACACAGCCGCATGCATTGCTGGGTCAGCAGGAATGAAGACGTCTCCGGCGCAGGATAATAAATGGTTAATGATGATGGTCAATAACTGTATCTGAGATCAGCATAGCTGCGCACACCGCTTCCCAATGGCAGACATGGTATTGCTCTTATGACAGGGTCTCTTCATGCAGCCATGGGCCGGGGAGGCTCTTGCTGGGAGACAAGGGCCTCGATTCAATTAGTTAGAAAATAATTCTCATGGTAGTAAAAAATTCAATTCATGAGAAAAAAAGTCTGAGAATGTCACTGTTTCTGAATCACCAGCGAAGAAAACAATGAGAGTCAATGGCACTTTTTTACTCCTAAGAAAAGTAGAGAAGTGTTTCCTCCTTTCTACACTGTAGTAAAAGCTGCCATTGACTTTCATTGTCTTTTTATCTAGTGATTCAGTAACAGTGACAGTCTCAGGCTTTTTTCTCATGAATTGAATTTTTTACTACCATGAGAATTTTTTTCTACCTTTATTGAATCAAGGCCATGCTGTCTGTCCAGTTTATTTTCAGCTCCTATAGAAACATTAGTGAATAAGGTTTGCTGCTTGTGTGACAGTGGGTGCTGAATGGTTTTCTATCGGTTGCCCAGAATACATTGGGGTTTATTCATCAAGGGATAGCGCCAGGTAGCGCCTTGTAGCGGCAGGCAGCGTCTGGTGAACTCTGGGCGCTGTACGCAAAACCACATTTATGAAGGCAATTCTGGTGCGCGACTCTAACAGCGCCATGTAGCGTCCGATTCATCATTACAGGCGGCTCAGCGTGTAGCGCCAGAGCCCTGGCTTCCAGAGCGCCAGGTATTACCTGTCGCTACCTGTTGCTCTCCCATACATTTCAATGGACTTTCCTTTTCTTCTGTTTAAACAAGGTTTTTTGTGTTTATTTCTTTTCTCTTAAAATAATTGTGTGACATCTCCTAGCCTAGAAAGTCATTTTAGAAAACTTTTTTGATTTTTTTATCCAGAATTGTCATTATAGGTCTGGCATTAAAGTATTAATGTCACAATGTTACAACAATGTAATTCCCGTGTTTTCACTTTGTTACTGGTGGATATGTGTTCAGAAACAGACTTTTATCACACAGGGTCTGGCGCTCGATGCTACAGCGCCCAGATCCAGAGCGCCGACGCCGTGTGTCTGTTTTTTTGTTGAATATGGTGTGAGTCACAATGAGCTGGCGCTACCTCTCGCTCCCTGCAACGCTGTACTGGTGTTAGAACACCAAACATACATCTCATTCATCAATGCCGGCCAGGTTACTACAGCGAATGAGACGCCCTGTTACAGCGCCCGATAGCCAATCACAGCGTCTACTAGCAGTCGCTCTTAGCGCCTCTGTACAGACGCTCATCTGACGCTCAGACGCTCAGCCTGATTCTGTATACTGAGCTCTCAGCCCTAGACTACAACAAGCTGCTGATTGAACGCAGATGGCCAATCAGATTGCAAGATGTATGGTCAGTGCGGCGTTTTCCAAAGCAGATCGCCACTGGCAGCACCCACGCGTTCTTCATAGTTATCTTTTATTTTATTTTATAGGGGAAGCTATTAATTGTATTTATTTATTTATTTATTTTTTTACTGATAGCCGCTAATAGTAACTGTTAATGTTATTTTCTTCTAAAAAAGCATCTAATCTTTTTTTGAAGCTGTCAGCGGTTGATGCTGTAACAAGCTTCTGTGGGAGGCTATTTCATAGATTTATAGTTCTTATGGTAAAAAATGATTGTCACCTCCGGAGACTAAATTTCTTTTTTTCCAATCGAAGGGAGCATGCCCTTGTCTTTAGAGAGGATTTACCTGAAATAGTGTTCCTCCATATTTTTTGTATTTAATGACAGGTCCTCATTACATGTAAGGCATATCTGGATATATATAATGCTGTAGAGCAGCAGAGAGGTTACGTAACTGCCAGCACACAGGACAGGGGGTGGTTACATAAGCTTGCCAGGGACACAATGTCCGTACCGTGACACCTCCTTCGAACCCCTCACCCATCCGAGGCACAGCCAGCAGTTATGTAATGCAGAGAGCGAAGACGAAACGCAAGGAAATATTAGAGGAAATCTCCTGCTGGGTTCAAAATACTGTAACCAGAATAGTGCTGAAAAATCCATCATTTCCTTCCCCAGAGGGCTAAAAATAACACAATGGCTATAATTAGAACACACGGTCCACACAGGGTCCCGCAACAGCTCAGGTGCTCATGGACACCTGTGGGTCACCCCGTTTACCCTATTAGATGCCACATGAGGTGCTGGATGGGTTATTATTCGTGATATTCCAGATTGGATGGCTCAGTGATAGGAGTCAGGTTGACTCAAATATTATGTTTCTGTTTAGTATTGGATTTGGGTTGTGGATCAGGGTGGGTAGTGGATGGCTCAGTGATGGCATTTGGGTTAAGGGTCAGGTTGAATATTGGATGGATTTGTGATGTTATTCTAGTTGTGGGTCAGTTTGGGTAGTGGATGGCTCAGTGATAGCATTTAGGTTGAGGGTCAGGTTGGGTAGTGGATGGCTCAGTGATAGCATTTGGATTGTGGGTCAGGTTGGGTAGTGGATGGTTCAGTGATAGCATTTAGGTTGAGGGTCAGGTTGGGTAGTGGATGGCTCAGTGATAGCATTTAGGTTGAGGGTCAGGTTGGGTAGTGGATGGCTCAGTGATAGCATTTGGGTTGAGGGTCAGGTTGGGTATTGGATGGCTCAGTGATAGCATTTGGATTGAGGGTCAGGTTGGGTAGTGGATGGCACAGTGATAGCACTTGGATTGAGGGTCAGGTTGGGTAGTGGATGGCTCAGAGATAGCATTTGGGTTGAGGGTCAGGTTGGATAGTGGATGGCTCAGTGATAGCATTTGGGTTGAGGGTCAGGTTGGGTAGTGGATGGCTCAGTGATAGCATTTGGATTTAGGGTCAGGTTGGGTAGTGGATAGCTCAGTGATAGCATTTGGATTGAGGGTCAGGTTGGGTAGTGGATGGCTCAGAGATAGCATTTGGGTTGAGGGTCAGGTTGGATAGTGGATGGCTCAGTGATAGCATTTGGGTTGAGAGTCAGGTTGGGTAGTGGATGGCTCAGTGATAGCATTTAGGTTGAGGGTCAGGTTGGGTAGTGGATGGCTCAGTGATAGCATTTGGATTGAGGGTCAGGTTGGGTATTGGATGGCTCAGTGATAGCATTTAGGTTGAGGGTCAGGTTGGGTAGTGGATGGCTCAGTGATAGCATTTGGATTGAGGGTCAGGTTGGGTATTGGATGGCTCAGTGACAGCATTTGAATTGAGGGTCAGGTTAGTAGATGATGCTGGGAAATAGTTTTTTAAGGGTTTGGGCTTTTCATTTAATCACGCTGAAGGTCCGGTTTAAGAAATAGATCAGCAATAGTGGACGCCTGGTTTGCGTTATGACAGGTTCTCTTTGGAGCTCAGGATCTCAGCTCTCTCCAGTTGGAGTCTGGCCAGTGAAGGGTTAAGAGGCGCGCCGCAGGGTTTTCAGGCGGAAATTACATGTGACTCATTGTAACATTCAGTCAGTGGGGAAGATATTAAAAGGAAGTTCTGAATACTGGAAGTGCTCACACACCGTCACGCGACAGCGTCACGCCATTCACATCAGACGCCGCCACGCCAGCGCCTCTTATTCCTGGTACCAAACACTCGCACTCACACATGACCTCAACCTATAATTATCTGGCGTACAAGAGACCAGAGGCGAGGAAAAGGGCGCGCGCCGCGTGAAATGTCTACATGTGCGGGGGGACTACAGATGTACTAAACGTTACCCTGACATTTAACATGTTAAAGTGGACGGCATCCCGATTTGGGATGCCCCGGTGTGGAAGGAATGTTGAAAAAGAAATTGAAAGAGAAATTGTGAAAAAGAAATAATGACGGGGTAAATGAGAGAGAATTATGGAGAAAATGTAAAAAAAAAAAAAAAAAAAAGAGAGAACGAAGGAAGATATATTAAAGATATATTGGTTATATTAAAAACCAAGGCAGAGAAAATGCAGAAGAGAGATAATGGAGAAAACGTTAAAAAAGAGAGAACAATAAAATGACTGTGAATAGGAGAGATGGTGGAAAGAATATAGAAAAGTGAGAAAGATGGAAGGAAAATGGAGAAAAAAAAACAGGTGAGAGGATTGTGAAAAAGAAAAGGATGGAGGGAATATGAATAAAAGTGAAACACAGAAATCGTAGAAAAGAGATAATAAATGGAGGAAATGTGAAAGAGAGCAAACAATGAAAGGAGTGAAAAGGGAAGGAATATGGAGACCATGGAAGGCATGTAAAAAAATAAAGGTTAAGGGAATGTGGAAGAGAGAGAAAGATAAATGGGACTGTCCCTCTTTTGAGTCCATGTCCTCCTGTCCCTCGTTGTTCTCATTTGTCCCTCTTTGAGGTGTAACATGCAGATCTGCAGCAATAAATGATTCATTTGCCTATTTAAAGTGTTTCTATTGTTGTAACTGTTACGCTCTATCTCCTATCCATCCCTCAACGAGGGGGTGTGGCCTAATTTAACAAATGTCCCTCTTATGGTATGTGGAGGCAATGTAAAAATAAAGAAAAAGGAAGGAATATGAAAAAGAGGGACAGAGAAAATGTGTTGGAGAAGATGGAGGAAATGTGGAAGATCGCAAACAATGAAAGAACTGTGAATAGGAGAAGAATAAGGAGGGAATGTAAAAATAGAAAGAAAGATGGAGGCAATGTGAAAAAGGGAGAGATGGAGGTAAATCTTGTAGCAGAGAAAATGTGGAAGAGAAAATAATGGAGGGAATGTAAAACAGAGAGAAACAAATGAGCAACGTGGAAAAGAGACAGACGGAGGGAATGTGAAAAACATGGAGGCAAAGATAAAGCAGGGAATGTAAAAAAAAAAAAAAAAAAGGATAAATAAGGAAACAGTTTAGAAACAAGAGAAAGAAGTGGAGAGCCGCAAGACTGGCCAAATACAGGCAAAAGCTAAAAAGCACAACCAGCGTGAGTAAGACTTAGAGGCTGATTCATTACTAACGCCAGGTATCGGCAGATGATCGTCTGTATAGCGGCGCTTAGAGCGACTGCTAGTAGACGCTGTAAGCGGGTATCAGACGCTGTAACAGAGCGTCTCAGTCGCTGTAGTAACCTGGCCGGCATTGATGAATGTGATGTATGTTGAGTGCTCTAACACCAGTACAGCGCTGCAGCGAGTGAGAGGTAGCACCAGCTCAGTGTGACCGACGCTCGGCGCTCCACACTTATCAAAAAAGGACACGCACAGCGTCGGCGCTCTAAAGCTGGGCGCTGTAGCATAGAGCGCCAGACGCTGTTGTGATTAAAGTTTGTTTTTGAACACAAATCCACCAGTAACAAAGCGAAAACACATGGAATGACATTGTTTTAACACTGTGACGATAACACTTTAGTGCCAGACCTGTAATGACAATTCTGCATAAAAATATAAAAAAGTCAAAAAAGTTTCTAAAAGTGTTTGTTTGCAGCCAGGAGACGTCACACAATGATTGGAGCAAAAAAAAAAAAAAAAAAAGTCAAACACGCTGTTTAAAAACAAGCAAATGAACGGCCATTGAAAAGTATGGGAGAGCGACAGTGAGCGAAAGGTAATACCTGGCGCTCTGGAAGCTAGAGCGCTCGCGCTATACGCTGAGCCGCCTGTAATAATACATCGGATGCTACATGGCGCTGTTAAGTCGGTCACCAGATTCACTTTCATAAATGTGGTATTGCGTACAGCGCCCGGCGTTCACCAGACGCTTCCTGCCACTACGAGGCGCTACCTGGCGCTATACCTTCATGAATAAACCCCCATAGCGAGCAGCATGTGGTCTGTGCTCAGTGTCAGTTGGTTGTAATTACATGCGATCACCAGCAGGGGGCCGACCAAGTCATAGCCAGCCACATGCTGCTGCTGCTACACGTGTGACCTTCGCAGGGACCCTATATGACCTTAAAGAGCCACACTCCTATAACCTGCTGGAAGTGATCACCGGGGCCTAGACGGCACACACAGGGTTTGCTTGTCACCATGTATCACCTTACCATTATTATTACAAAGACACCGGCTTGCAGCTGATCACCCGTATGCCGTGTAGCTCATTAAATACACAAGGCAAACTGGTTGCCCCACTTCCCTGAGCTGGCAGACAGGGCCCGGGGTTAGTGTGTCACCAAGACGCTTCCCAAATATTCATTTCCTAGTAATAAACATTCGCTACCACTTTATTATAGAATATATATATATATATATATATATATATATATATATATTTTATTATTATTAGTGTCCATTTATATAGCGCCATCATCTACCGTATCGCTTTATAAAGTAGTAATTACAGACAGGGTAGAAACATATGGTACATATACTAATATATATATATATATATATATATATATATATATATATATAAAGGGAGACCCTGAAACTGTGCAGAGAAGCTTACACTCTAATGCTCCCAACACAGTCTCTGGTGAGACGCAAGATGGCATGAAAAGCAAAGCGAATGGTCCGCACTCCTCTTCTCATAAAACTTCACTTTTAATTATGCGTGTAAAATCATCTCCATAATATATCAAAAGCCAATAAAATCAAAAAGTCCTGGAAAGTTATATATACAGTATAGGTGACTTACGCGTTTCGGACTCCTATCTCCAGTCCTTAATCATAGTGAGAAGCAAGATGGATTTGAATCCCATCCACATGGCTGATTAGAGCCATCAGAGCAGTACGGGCGTCCTTGCTGCATGAAGCCCAGGCAACGGGCCCATCTTATATGGGGCCCAGCCAGCAGGTGAATTAAACAGCTGGCTTAACATCTGTCTATAATCAACGCTCCATTGTGGAGATTCACTGGTCGGTGACTGCTGGTCCGAAGGATTTCTCCCAGCGGTGTAACTAATGTGACGGGGCCCTGGTGCGAACATTAAGTAGGGCCCTGTCATGGCTTATACAGTGAAACCCAATTAAATTCCTGGTGTTTCTGCATTGAAAATATGCTGCCATCCCCCAAAAAATAAAATATCAGGGATTGCAACAGGCGGAAGTCTGTAGCCTTACACAATAAATATATACTGGGGATAATTTAGGTATAGAATGTATCTTATTATGCCTGCTCAGACCCATCCCTTTTAATAAAGTGCCCTGGTGCGATAAAAATGTGATAAGAACAAGAGCAACCCCGGCATCCCTCAGAAGCCCAAGAAGCTTGAGTACCAACACCAGAGGTAGGCATGGGTATCAGCAGACGGAACTTCAGGACCGCCAGAGGAAAGCTTGAGGACCACCAGAGAGAAGCTTGAGGACCACCAGAGGGAAGCTTGAGGACCACCAGAGGGAAGCTTGAGAACCACTAAATGGAAGCTGGAGTACCACCAAATAGAGCTCAGTATCACCAGAAAGAAGCTAAAGTATTACCAGAGGGAACTCGAGTACCATATAATAGAAGCTTAGTGCCACCAGAATAAAGGAAAAACATTACCAGAAAGAAGCTAAAACATCACCAGAAGGAAGATCAAGTACTGTCCCTCCAGAAGGCAGCTTGAGTACCACGAGAGAGAATATCGAGTACCACGAGAGAGAATATCGAGTACCACGAGAGAGAATATCGAGTACCACGAGAGAGAATATCGAGTACCACGAGAGAGAATATCGAGTACCACGAGAGAGAAGATCAAGTACCACGAGAGAGAAGATCAAGTACCACGAGAGAGAAGATCAAGTACCACAAGAGAGAAGATCAAGTACCACCAGAGAGAAGATCAAGTACCACCAGAGAGAAGATCAAGTACCACCAGAGAGAAGATCGAGTACCACCAGAAGAAAGCACAAGCACCACCAAGGGAAGCCTGTGTACCACTAGGGGGAACCACTGCTTCTTTTGACTGGTAGGGAAACGCTGCAGTACCAGGATTCCACCAATGACCATCAGTATAGCGATAACCTGTATTACTGTATGATAATATGTGACTACTGACTGATGGAAATGGGGACTTGATTTGCTACTAATTGATAGGATGGTAAATGGGGCAGATAGACAGTAACACTTTGATAAATCAATGAATGGTCCAAAGTTATGGAAAAGCCATTATGTGTATCCATTGATTGATTGTTGGGATTAACAGAAGGTTCATCTACCCTGTCCATTGGTTGAACTTGGACATAAGTCTTTTTTCATATGGAGTAGCAATGTTACTACTGACAGATAAATACTATGAACAGTCAGGAGTTATGGTTGGGCCATCATGTGTACACACTGATCGATTGATGGGGTGGACAGAAAGTTCCTCTACCCTAGTTGTTGGTTGAACTTGATGGACATGTATTTATATGGATTAACCATGTAACTACTGACAGATCAATATTACGGCACTATGAATGGTCTGGAGTTATATATCTCTTGATTGATTAAGGGAGATGACAGATGGTTCCTCTACCTGCACACTGATTGAACTTGATGGACATGTCTTTTTTTATATGGATTAACTATGAATGGTCTGGAGTTATAGAAGTTATATCTATCTATCAATCTATCGATTAATCAAGGGGGGGTGACAGAAGGTTCCTCTACCTGTACACTGGTAGAACTTGATAGACATAAGTCTAATATGGATTAACCATGTAACTACCGACAGAGCTATATTATGGAACTATGAATGGTCTGGAGTTATAGAACTTCTATCTATCTATCTATCTATCTATCTATCGATTAAGGGGGGTGACAAAAGGTTCCTCTACCTGCACACTGGTAGAACTTGATAGACATGTCTTTTTATATGGATTAACCATGTAACTACTGACAGAGCAATATGATGGCATTATGAATGGTCTGGAGTTATGGAAGGGCCATTATATGTATCTCTTGATTGATTGAACAAGGGAGATGACAGAGGGTTCCTTTACCTGCACATTGGTTAAACTTGATGGACATGTCTTTTTTATATATGGATTAACCATTGAACTACTGACAGAGTAATATTATGGAACTATAAATGGTCTGGAGTTATGAAAGAAAAAAATTATATTGATTGATGGGGATGACAGAAGGTTCCTCTACCTGTACATTGGTTGAACATGATGGGCATCAGCTTTTTTTCATATGGAATAAACCAAGTAACAATACTATGAAACTGATACAATGTAACAAGTCATGGACAGAATGTAAAAATAGTCTCAGAAAAGATAACAGCTATAAGCTACCTGACAATGGGGGTTGATTCAGAGTCTGGTGAGAAAACTCACTACTTTTTTTTAGGAGAGAAAACTGCCATTGACATGCATTGTCTACCTTGGGACTGATTCAGAGCCTGGTGAAAATTTACATCCAGACAGTGAAAGTGAATGGCAATTTTTTCTCCTAAAACAGTGAATTTTTTCATCAGGCTCAGAATCAACCTCATTATGTAGGAGCTGATCAGTATTGATACAATGTGACACTTCCTGACTTGATACCCTGCTTCCCCCTAGAATAAGACAAGGTGTAATTTTCTCTCTCCAAAATATGCATTGGGGCTTATTTTCAGTGGATGTCACATTCTCCATAATCAACTTTAGACTGTAAGCTCTCAAGGGCCGGGCTCTCTTTCCTATGCTCACAACACTTGGTTTAAAGTGGACCAACACCCAGGGGTGATCTATAAGATTCCCGGGCCGATCACCTCCCTCACCACGGGGCATCCGAGATCGGGATGTCACGCGGGGTGAAACCCCCCCAAAATCCCCCAAAAACCTTACCTTATCGGCGACGGATCAGCCGCTGCCGCCTCCCGCGCGCACTGCTAGAGGGGCGCGCGGGAGGCGGCAGCGGCTGATCCGTCGCTTGTCCGTCGCCGAAAAGGTACGTTTTTTGGGGCTTTTGGGGGGGTTTCACACAGCGGGGCATCCTGATCTCGGATGCCCCGCTGAAGTGGACCAACACCCAGGATTTTCACTATCCTTTAAACCTTGTGGCATCTAATTTTGTATTGTTCCCTGTACTATATGTTTTACCTTGTCTGTAATGATACCTTGTAAAGCGCTACAGAAGATGATGGCGATATATAAATAAACATTATTATTATTAATAATAATACTAATATATATTTTTTTATAAATTATTATTCCCTGGCCACAGGCTGTCACATAGATGTCACACAGAGAGCCTGGCACTTGCCAACCTTCATTGTAGAGTCTTGTGGGGTCTGTTTGAATGTATTTTTTAAATGAACTGTTACTATGGTTTATCAGCCGGGAAGGGAGGGGGGGCTGTCATAGGAGAGAAGGGGGGATGTGCTGACCACACAGCTTACAATCTGATCTGTACAATTATATTATTGTTTATTTATATGGCACCATCATATTCCATAGCGCTGTACAAAGTAATAATTACAGACAGGGTAGAAACATGCAGTGCATAGGGGTTTATTCATCAAGGGATAGTGCAGGTAGCGCCACAATACAACAATAATAATAATAATGATCATTTTTTGATAGAGTCCCTGGCCACAAGCTGTCACATAGATGTCACACAGAGAGACTGGCACTTTATTGTTTTGAGTCTTGTGGGGTCTGTTAGATGCATTTTTTTAATGAACTGTAACTAGGGTTTATTTTTGGGGTAGGGCTTATATTTTAAACCGGACCTTCGCTATGATTTATTGAAAAGCCCAAACCCTTAAAAAAACGATTCCCCAGCATCTAAAGTTATTATATTTTAAGTTTTTTGTCACTTGCTTATTATTCTTTCCCCCACTGGGCTGCAACTCTGTTCAGGACTTTAGGATACGGCCACCGCCATCTTGACTCAGAAGCATCACACTTACTGAGGAGAAGAGAGCGGGATAAAGTACACGGGGGTAGGTAATAGCTGTGCTTTGCTCAGACAGAGCAGAGCTGGGGTCAGGAAAAGGTCAGCGATCCCAGAATGCAGAGCAGCACAGTCAGAAGGCACTTCCTGTTTGCAGGCTGCCTGATGTTTCATGAGCCGCCATATTGGATGTTTAAAGGCTCATAACATGCTGTAGATGCAGGTAGGATGATTTTTAATGTGAGCAATCTGTATGTACAGGGTGTGGGAAACATATAAGACAGACTCTTATTCAGGGTGAAGGTCCGGATTAATGTGGGCAATCTGTATGTACAGGGTGGGGGAAACATATGAGATAGGCTCTTATTCAGGGTGAAGGTCCGGTTTAATGTGAGCAATCTGTATGTACAGGGTGGGGGAAACATATAAGATAGGCTCTTATTCAGGGAGAAGGTCCGGATTAATGTGAGCAATCTGTATGTACAGGGTGTGTGTAACATATAAGATAGGCTCTTATTCAGGGTGAGGGTCCGGATTAATGTGAGCAATCTGTATGTACAGGGTGTGGGAAACATATAAGATAGGCTCTTATTCAGGGTGAAGGTCCGGATTAATGTGAGCAATCTGTATGTACAGGGTGTGTGTAACATATAAGATAGGCTCTTATTCAGGGTGAGGGTCCGGATTAATGTGAGCAATCTGTATGTACAGGGTGTGGGAAACATAAGATAGGCTCTTATTCAGGGTGAAGGTCCGGATTAATGTGGGCAATCTGTATGTACAGGGTGTGTGTAACATATAAGATAGGCTCTTATTCAGGGTGAGGGTCCGGATTAATGTGAGCAATCTGTATGTACAGGGTGTGGGAAACATAAGATAGGCTCTTATTCAGGGTGAAGGTCCGGATTAATGTGGGCAATCTGTATGTACAGGGTGTGGGAAACATATAAGATAGGCTCTTATTCAGGGTGAAGGTCCAGATTAATGTGAGCAATCTGTATGTACAGGGTGTGGGAAACATATAAGATAGGCTCTTATTCAGGGTGAAGGTCCGGATTAATGTGAGCAATCTGTATGTACAGGATGCGGGAAACATATAAGATAGGCTCTTATTCAGGGTGAAGGTCCGGATTAATGTGAGCAAGCATGCTAGGGCTTATTTTCAGGATATGTCTTATTTTCAGATGTAAATACACAGATCATCTTCAGCTAAGTTAAAGCCTCACAACAAGTTTCTGAGTGTCAAGTGTAGGATTGCTCCATCTGTATTAGCAGGTGGTGGGTAGAGTAAGGTCAGGACTTACCCTCCAGCCAGAAGGTGCAGCAGGGTGTCCTTGCTTTGCGCCATGTCCCCAGCGGTGAAGGTAACGGTGTCGGGGGCTGATCGGATGTGGCGCTGCTATGAGCGGTGGCGGTGTCAAGCTGTCAGGCTGTCATGCTCAGTCCTCTTCCCCCCGGGCTCCCCTCGCTGGCTCTTCTGTCCTCCGGCCGGCAGAAGCCGGTTTTCTCTCCGCAGCCTGATGCTGATCTCGCGTCACCCGAGCCGGGAGGAGGAGGAGGTGTGAGTTATACGTCATAGGAGAGGGGGCGGAGCTAAGAGGGGCCTGGTCTCCGCAGCCATACAGAGCAGAGGGGGCGTGACAGGGGTGTCGTCTGTGACGTCACAGTCAGGCCAGGCTGGGTGTTGCATGAGGTTGCACGCTGCAGAGTCACGTTACAGCCGGGAAAAGGGGGGGGGGGGGGGGGGGGGCTGTCATAGGAGAGAAGGGGGGGTGCTGACCACACAGCTTACAATCTGATCTGTACAATTATTATTAGGGGAGGGGGGAGATGTGCTGACCACACAGCTTACAATCTGATCTGTACAATTATTATTATTATTAGGGAAGGGGGGATGTGCTGACCACACAGCTTACAATCTGATCTGTAACTGATCTGTACAATTATTAATATTATTATTATTAGGGAAGGGGGATGTGCTGACCACACAGCTTACAATCTGATCTGTAACTGATCTGTACAATTATTAATATTATTATTATTAGGGAAGGGGGGATGTGCTGACCACACAGCTTACAATCTGATCTGTAACTGATCTGTACAATTATTAATATTATTATTATTATTAGGGAAGGGGGGATGTGCTGACCACACAGCTTACAATCTGATCTGTAACTGATCTGTACAATTATTAATATTATTATTATTATTAGGGAAGGGGGGATGTGCTGACCACACAGCTTACAATCTGATCTGTAACTGATCTGTACAATTATTAATATTATTATTATTATTATTATTATTATTAGGGAAGGGGGGATGTGCTGACCACACAGCTTACAATCTGATCTGTAACTGATCTGTACAATTATTAATATTATTATTATTATTAGGGAAGGGGGGATGTGCTGACCACACAGCTTACAATCTGATCTGTAACTGATCTGTACAATTATTATTATTATTTTTATTAATATTATTAGGGAAGGGGGGATGTGCTGACCACGCAGCTTACAATCTGATTTGTAACTGATCTGTACAATTATTATTATTATTATTATTAGGGAAGGGGGATGTGCTGACCACACAGCTTACAATCTGATCTGTAACTGATCTGTACAATTATTAATATTATTATTAGGGAAGGGGGGTTGTGCTGACCACACAGCTTACAATCTGATCTGTAACTGATCTGTACAATTATTAATATTATTATTATTATTAGGGAAGGGGGATGTGCTGACCACACAGCTTACAATCTGATTTGTAACTGATCTGTACAATTATTATTATTATTATTATTAGGGAAGGGGGATGTGCTGACCACACAGCTTACAATCTGATCTGTAACTGATCTGTACAATTATTATTATTATTATTAGGGAAGGGGGGATGTGCTGACCACACAGCTTACAATCTGATCTGTAACTGATCTGTACAATTATTAATATTATTATTATTATTAGGGAAGGGGGGATGTGCTGACCACACAGCTTACAATCTGATCTGTAACTGATCTGTACAATTATTAATATTATTATTATTATTAGGGAAGGGGGGATGTGCTGACCACACTGCTTACAATCTGATCTGTAACTGATCTGTACAATTATTATTATTATTATTAGGGGAGGGGGGATGTGCTGACCACACAGCTTACAATCTGATCTGTAACTGATCTGTACAATTATTATTATTATTAGGGGAGGGGGGATGTGCTGACCACACAGCTTACAATCTGATCTGTAACTGATCTGTACAATTATTAATATTATTATTATTATTAGGGAAGGGGGGATGTGCTGACCACACAGCTTACAATCTGATCTGTAACTGATCTGTACTATTATTATTATTGTTTATTTATATGGCACCATCATATTCCATAGCGCTGTACAAAGTAATAATTACAGAGAGGGTAGAAACATGAAGTACATAGGGGTTTATTCATCAAGGGATAGCGACAGGTAGTGCCTCGTAGCGACAGGTAGCGAGGCGCTGTACGCAATACCACATTTATCAAAGCGATTCCAGTGAGCAACTCTAACAGCGCCATGTAGCGTCCGATTCATCATCACAGACGGCTCAGTGTATACCGCTTCCAGAGCGCCTGGTATTACCTGTCGCTACCTGTCATTCATTTCAATAGACGTTCCATTTCTTCACTTTAAAGTGGACCAACACCAGGGGGATCGGTCCGGGAGTCTATAAGTTTCCCAGGCCGATCCATTCCCTCCCCGTGGGACATCCAAAATCGGGATGCCCCGCTGTGTGAATCCCCCAGGACGGCCGCTGCACTTACCCGAATCCCGATCCAACAGCGCATGCGCGGGCCACGGCCGCATCTCGCGCTTCTCTCTAGCAGGGTACGGGCGCTCTCCCTGTTAGAGGGAAAAGCGAGATGCGGCCGCCAGCGTGCTCGGAGCCGCTGAGGCAAGACGTCGCTTTGACCCACATACCCCAGCGGTTCCGAGCGCGCTGATTGGACGAGCGGGCGCGCATGCTCCGTAGGAGTGGGGTGAGGTGAGTTATAGCCAGCGATCTGGGGGGTTTCACATAGCGGGGCACCCCGAAGTGGACCAAAACCCGGGATAGTCAAAATCCTGGGTGTTGGTCCACTTTAAACAGGGTTTTCTTTTTAATTATTAAATCATTGTGTGACGTCTCCTGGCCTATTAAATGGCATTTTTGAAAACTTTTTTGATTCTTGCGGCCTTATTTATCAAGGGCTAGCGCTAGGTAGTGTCTGACGAGCGCCAGGTAACGCCAGCTAACGGCGGCTACCGAATCAAGTACGCCCGGCGGCGGTCACAATGACGCATTTATCACGTTAAATGAGGCTAGCGCCGGCGAGAGCGTCAGCTAGCGCGGGATTCATCATGTAGCCGACTGCAACGAACAGCGCCGCTGCTAATCCCATCACAGCGACAGGTATGACCTGGCGCACCCTGGCGTGGTCCAATGCATTTCAATGGAGCAATCTTTAAATAATCATAATTAATTGCTATTACTGTTTTTTTTTTTTTTTTAATGTCAAAAATTCTGTGACCACTTCTGCAATGTTAGGATTTTTTTTAAAGTAAAAAAAAAAAAAAATAAAAATTGTGCAGAATTGATATTACAGGTCTGATATTCATGTATTCATATTACAAAATGTTTATGAAAACTTGTATAATTTTTACATATAAAAAAAAAAGGTTGTTTGGGGGTTAAAAACTACTTTACACCCATCGCCGCCAGCGCTCTGGGGTTTAAACAAGGAATTCACAGCGCGAGAAATTTTTGAGCGTGATTTGTTAATGAATCTGCAGCAAGCCGTTCGCTCTGGCCATTCGCTGTCAGGCGCACCCATACAACGCGGAACCTGTGAAACAGCGACCCCTAACACCGTATTCAACATTACCGCACACCGACTGAGTCGCTGTCAACAAGCAAACCCCGGCCAAGCACAGCGAATACTAGCTGGCGCTGAGAAAATCATGCTACTGGCGCTCATCTGTCGCTACCTGGCGCTATTAATGAATCGGCCTCCCAATATTTTTCTGCAGAATTGTCATTACAGGTCTGGTAATAAAGTGTTAATGTCACAATGTAATAACCATGTAATTCCATGTGTTTTCGCTTTGTTACTGGTGGATATGTGATCAAAAACAGACTTTAATCACACAGCTTCCGGTCGCTTTGGGCTACAGCGACACAATTTTGAGCGCCGGCGCTGTGTGAGGCTGTTTTTTTTATGAATATGGTTTGAGTCGCTCACACTGACGAGTCGCTACTGTTCGCTCCCATATAGCTGTGAGCAAATCGATAATATTCCCGGGCCGATCGCCATGGGTTTTGGTCCACTTTAAAGACTGAGGAGTGGAGACGAGGGGGAAGGATCACAATTACCAAATGTTTGGAGTAGATAAATGTCCTGTGTGCAAGATTTCATGATGGGGCCACCCAAGCGCACACACACTCAGCTAGAAGGAAAAGAGAAGAAGGGAATGTAGAAAATAGAGAGAGACAGGGGACATGGGAAAGACATGGCGGGACTGCAGGGAAAGAGACAGGGAAAAGAAAGTGGGAACAGAAAAAAAAGCTGGAGTAAGGTAAAAGAGAGAGAGAGAAGGATAGAAATAGGAAAAAGAGAGAAGGAGGGAAAGTACAAATAAGAACGCAAAAAGGGAGGAATGTATAAGAGAAGTAAGAGAGAAGTAAGGAATGTGGAAGAAGAGATATTCAGAAAGAATGTGAAAAAGAAATAAGGAAGGAAAGGAATGGGGAAACAAACAGAGGATGGTAATGGGGAAATGAGAGAGAGAAGGAGGGAATGTAAAAAAGAGAAAAAGAGGGAATGTAAAAAAGAGAGAAGGCCGGAATGTAGGAAAGACAGAAACAAACAGGGAATGTAGGAATGAAAAAGCAAGCAGTTGAGAACGTGGAAAAGATAGAGGAGGAAATGTTCAATAAAAAAGGTAGAGAGAAAAAAAGAGAGAGAAGGGAAAGACTGAGAAAGAGGCAATGATGAACACACAGATAAATGGAATATGGAGGAGAAGGAATGTGGGGAAAATAGCATTTCACTACATGTCATGTTTCTGTATGTGAAAAATAAAATGAACCTTGGACCTTGAAAATTAACCTTTAAAGAAAGAGAAGGCGGGGATGTGATAAAGACAGAAGAAAGAAATGCAACAGAAGGACGGTATGTGGAAAAAAAGAGAAGAGAAGTAGAAAAATGTGGAACTGAGCAAAGGATGTAATGTAGAAAAGAGAGAGAAACAGGGAATATAGCAATGAAAAAACAAGAAGAAAGAAATGTGGTAAAGAGAGCAAAGAAATAAGGAAACAAAAGAGAGATGGAGCGAATGTATAAAAGAGAGCAAGGGAGGGAATGTGGAAGAGAGGAAAGGAGGGTGTGGAATAGAGACGGGCAGGCTGATTCATCATTAGCGCCAGGTAGCGACAGATGAGCGTCTGTAGCAGCATTTTCAGAGCACCCGCTAGTAGTCGCTGTGCTCAGCCGTGGGTCGCTACTTTATAGCGACTCAGTCGCTGTTCAGTAATGTTGAATACATTGTGATGAGTCGCTATTTGACCAGTACAGCGCTGTATGGGAGCGCACTGGTCAGGGCGACCGACTCACAACATATTCAGTGAAAAACAGCCTCACACAACTTGAAAAATGCTTCTCTGAAGCCCAGAGCGCAGGAGGCGGTGTGTTTAAAGTCTGTTTTCCAGCATCTATCCACTAGTAACAAAGCGAAAACATATGGAATTACATTGTAACCACATTGTAACATGAACACTTTAATGGCAGAGCTGTGATGTCATTTCTGAGGAAATATATAAAAAATTAAAAAATTATGAAAAAACTGCTTATTCAATGCCAGAAGAGGTCACAGAATTATTTGTGATTTTTTTGAAAAAAAAAAAAAACGTTTAAAGAGAAGAAAAGGTTCGTCCATTGAAATGTATGGGAGAGCGACAGGTAGCGAGAGGTCATACCCGGCGCTGTGCAAGGCTGAACGCTGGCGCTGTTCACTGAGGCTGGAATAATGATGAATCATACGCTACATGGCGCTATCCCAGTCGCTAAACAGATTCTGCTTGATAAATGTGGAATTGCGTGCCGTGTCCGGCGTTCACCAGTCGCTACCTGGCGTTACCTCTCATTAACCAGCCACTACCTGGCGCTATCCCTTCTTAAATAAGGGCCTAAAGAGCTTCGACTGAACCAGATTTGAATCTGAAGGGGCATCTGAATGGTGTCTCCTGGCGCTCTCATTACAGAGAGTATAACAGCATGTAAAGCTAGAGTTCCCCTTAAACGGGACCTTCAGCATAATTTAATGAAAAGCCCCAAAAAAACTATTCCCCAGCATCTAAAATTAATATATTTTACGTTTTACTTAGAGGCCGATTCATCAATAGCGCCAGGTAGCGACAGATGAGCGACTGTAGCGTGATTTTTTCAGCGCCAGCCAGTATTCGCTGTGCTTGGCCGGCATTAGCTTGATGACAGCGACTCAGTCGGTGTGCGGTAATGTTGAATACGGGCTGGGGGGTCGCTGTTTCACAGGTCCAGCGTTGTATGTGAGCGCCTGACAACGAATGGCCAGAGCGAACGGCTAGCTTCATATTCATCAACAAATCACGCTCCGAATGTGCTGTCGCTGTCCATTCCTTGTTTAAGCCCCAGAGCGCTGGCGGCGATGTGTATTAACTAGTTTTTAACCCCTAAACAACCATATTTTTTGAATTTAACATTATACATGTTTATAGAATCATTTTGTAATATGAATACATTAATCTCAGACCTGTTAGATCAATTCTGCACATATTTTTTTTTTATTTTTTTTTTACTTAAAAATAAATCCTAACATTGCAGAAGTGTTCTCCGATTTTTTGACATTAAAAAAAAAAAAAATAATACCAATTAATTAGGATTAATTATAGATTGCTCCATTGAAATGCATTGGACATCGCCAGGGAGCGACAGCTCATACCTGGCGCTGTGAGGGAATTTGCAGCGGCGCTGTTCGGTCCAGGCGGCTTCATGATGAATGCCGCGCTAGCCGTCGCTCTCGCCGGCGCTAGCCTCATTTTGCTTGATAAATGCGTCATTGTGACCGCCGCCGGGCGTACTTGAGTCGGTAGTCGCCGTTAGCTGCCGCTACCTGGCGCTCGTCAGACACTACCTGGCGCTATCGCTTGATGAATAAGGGCCTTATTATTCTTTCCCCCACTGGGCTGCAACTCTGTTCAGGACTCTAGGATATGGGCGCCGCCATCTTCGACTCAGAAGCATCACATACTGAGGAGAGGGGGAAAAGTGCAGGGGGCGGGGTTATAGCTGTGCTTTGCTCAGACAGAGCAGAGCCGGGGCCAGGGAAAGGACAGCAATCCCAGAATGCAGAGCAGCACAGTCAGTCAGCCTGAGACTCCACGAGCCTTGGATGTTTATAGGCTCAGAAAATGCAGTAGGCACAGGTAAGATGATTTTTAATTTGGGTAATCTGTATGTAATGTACAGGGGGGGGGGGACATAAAAGATAGGCTCTTATTCATAGTGAAGGTCCGGATTAATGTGAGCAATCTGTATGTACAGGGTGTGGGAAACATATAAGATAGACTCTTATTCATAGTGAAGGTCCGGATTAATGTGAGCAATCTGTACGTACAGGGTGTGGGAAACATATAAGATAGGCTCTTATTCAGGGTGAAGGTCCGGATTAATGTGAGCAATCTGTATGTACCGGGTGTGGGAAACATATAAGATAGGCTCTTATTCAGGGTGAAGGTCCGGATTAATGTGAGCAATCTGTATGTACAGGGGGGAAACATATAAGATAGGCTCTTATTCAGGGTGAAGGTCCGGATTAATGTGGGCAATCTGTATGTAGAGGGTGGGGGAAACATATAAGATAGGCTCTTATTCAGGGTGAAGGTCTGGATTAATGTGAGCAATCTGTATGTAGAGGGTGTGGGAAACATATAAGATAGGCTCTTATTCAGGGTGAAGGTCTGGATTAATGTGAGCAATCTGTACGTACAGGGTGGGGGAAACATATAAGATAGGCTCTTATTCAGGGTGAAGGTCCGGATTAATGTGAGCAATCTGTATGTACAGGGTGTGGGAAACATATAAGATAGACTCTTATTCAGGGTGAAGGTCCGGATTAATATGAGCAATCTGTATGTACAGGGTGTGGGAAACATATAAGATAGACTCTTATTCAGGGTGAAGGTCCGGATTAATATGAGCAATCTGTATGTACAGGGTGTGGGAAACATATAAGATAGGCTCTAATTCAGGGTGAAGTACAGCTTTCAATAACCGCCATCTTCTGTAGCCATGAAATGCTTCTTTTCTTAATACAATTCTAACACCTTATAACAAAATGTAACTTTTAACTTTGTCTCTTCATTTATACAATTCTCACACTTAGGATACAACGTCCAGGCTAATAATTGGTTATTTGGGGATTGTTCTTTGGAATCTTTTTATAAAGTGCAGCGCTAACACTCTATACAAATGCTATATTATAATTTAGGCCCTTATTTAAAGTGGACCAACACCCAGGATTTTGACTATCCTGGGTTTGGGTCCACTTCAAGGGGGGCACCCCGATTGGGGGTGCCCCGCTGTGTGAAACCCCCCAGAAAGCCCCCAATACTCACCTCAACACGCTCCCACGTGGCCACGGACAAGCGGGTGACAGCGGCGGACAAGGAATCTTATAGATTCCCGGGCCGATCACCCCTGGGTGACGGTCCACTTTAAAGTGGACCAACACCCAGGGGGGATCGGCCCGGAAATCTATAAGATTCCCGGACCGATCAGATCCCTCCCCGCGGGGCATCCGAAATCGGGATGTCCCGCGGGGAGGAACCCCCCAGGAGGCCCACAATCCTCACCTTACCGGCGATCCAACGGCGCATGCGCGAGACGCGGCCGCGTCTCTCGCTTCCCTCTAGCAGGGCGCGCTCCCGCGCCGGCCGTTTTGTGAATGGCCGGCGCAGGCGCGCTCCCTGTTAGAGGTGAAGCGAGAGACGCAGCCAATGACAGCGCTCTGGTATGCGCGTCCAAGCGGCTTTGGACGCGCATACCAGAGCGGCTCTGAGCGCTGTCATTGGCCAGACGAGGTCACGTGGGAGCGGGGAGAGGTGAGTTTTTGCGGCGATCGGGGGGGTTTCACACAGCGGGGCACCCCCGATCGGGGTGCCCCACCTAAGTGGACCAACACCCAGGATAGTCAAAATCCTGGGTGTTGGTCCACTTTAAGAAGGGATAGCATCAGGTAGTGGCTGGTTAATGAGAGGTAGCGTCTGGTGAACGCCGGACACGGCACGCAATTACACATTTATCAAGCAGAATCTGTTGAACGACAGGGATAGCGCCATGTAGCGTCCGATTCATCATTTTCACAGCCTCAGCGAACAGCGCCGGCGTTCAGCCTTGCACAGCGCCAGGTATGACCTCTCGCTACCTGTCGCTCTCCCATACATTTCAATGGACGATCCTTTATTTCTCTTTAAACTGTGTTTTTGTTTTATTACATTTTATTTTATTCTTAAATAATGTTGGGATGTTTCCTGGCCTAGAAAAAGCCACTTTTTCATTTTTACATTTATTACATTTTTTTTTATATTTTATATATTTATGCAGAATTGTCATTACAGGTCTGGCATTAATGTGTTCATGTCACAATGTTATATCAATGTCATTCCATATGTTTTCGCTTTGTTACTGATGGATTAATGTTCAAAAACAGCCTTTAATCACACAGCCTCCGGCGCTCTATGCTACAGCGAAGCATTTTTGAGTGCTGGAGGTGTGTGAGGCTGTTTTTTTTATGAATATGGTGTGAGTCGGTCGTACTGACCAGTCGCTAACATGCGCTCCCATACAGCGCTGTGCTGCTCATATAGCGACTCCCCACAATGTATTCATCATTGCTGCACAGCGACTGAGGCTCTCTGAACTAGCGACCCACGGCCGAGCACAGCAATTACTAGCGGGCGCTCTGAAAATGCTGCTACAGACGCTCATCTGTCGCTACCTGCCGCTAATGATGAATCAGCCTCAATGTCATTCCATGTGTTTTCGCTTTGTTACTGGTGGATATCTGTTCAAAAACAGACTTTAATCACACAACATCTGGCGCTCTGTGCTATAGCGACCAGATCCAGAGCGCAGACGCTGTGTGTGTCCTTTTTTGATGTATGGTGTGGAGCGCCGAAAGTCGGTCGCACTGAGCTGGCGCTACCTCTCACTCCCTACAGCGCTTTACTGGTGTTAGAGCGCTCAACATACATCACATTCATCAATGCCGGCCAGGTTACTACAGCGAATGAGACGCCCTGTTACACATGGGAAATTTTTCTAATACTCTGTTTTGGCAAAATTTGGACCAGATTTAAAGTGGACCAAACCCCATTTTTACTGATCCTGAGGTCTAAAAGATTTTCTAATAGAAATGCCTGAAAACAAACCAAACTGCAATGCTCATGGGAAATCTAGAGCTGCTTTAAAGTGGACCAAAACTGGACCTAAAGTCTGGCAGGCTGATTCATTACTAGCACCAGGTAGCGTCTGTAGAGCGGATTTCAGAGCGCCCGCTAGTAGTCGCTGCACTCGGCCATGGTTCGCTAGGTTAGAGCGCCTCAGTCGCTGTGCAGCATTGATTAATACATTGTGGGGAGTCGCTATATGAGCAGTACAGCGCTGTATAGGAGCGAATGGTAGCGGCTGGTCAGTGCGACCGACTCACACCATATTCAACAAAAAAACAGCCTCAAAAATTCTTCGCTGTAGCCCATAGCGCCGGAGGCTGTGTGATTAAAGACTGTTTTGCACACATATCCACCAGTAACAAAGCGAAAACATATGGAATTACATTGTTATAACATTGTGACATGAACACATTAATGCCTGACCTGTAATGACAATTCTGCATAAATATATAAAAAATGACAAAAGTGTGAAAAAATGGCTTTTTCTAGGTCAGGAGAGGTCACAACTTTATTTGAGAATAAAAAAAAATATAATAATAATAAAAAACGCCTGTTTTAAGTAAAACAAAGTCCATTGAAATGTATGGGAGAGCGACAGGTAGCGAGAGGTAAGACGTGGCGCTCTGCGAGGCTGAACGTCGGCGCTGTACACTGAGCCTGGGATAATGATGAATCAACAGAATGCGCTTGATGTGTAATTGCGTGCCACGTCCGACATTCACCTTTCGCTACCTGTCAATTACAAGGCGCTACCTGGCGCTAGAGCTTCATGAATAGTATCAGCAACATAGTAAAGGACAATATTGTCTCTCCACCACCGCCAAAGAGCCACGCGTTCCGTGGGTCACAAAGCCTATTTCTTCAGGCTGATGAACCCCTGGCATACCTGTCCTTAAACACCCTCATGTGGGACTTTCCTCCCCCGCTTTCCAGAAATCTAGGGCCACTTTAAAGTGGACCGAAACTGGACCTAAAGTCTAAATGACTTTAAAGAGGACATCTATAAGACTATAGGGGCGGTGGTCTCCCTGTTTATGGGGAACCCCAAATTGGCTGAGCATGCACCTAGGGGAGGGTTACTGCCAGAATTTAAGACAGGTTAGAATTTTGATCCACAAAAAAACAGAGCTAATAAGAAAAAGTCTGGCGCCCCTAGGATGATAGCGCCCTGTGCGTCCGCTTCATCTGCCCACCCCTAAGACCTGGGCCCCAGTGGGAGATTCCGTCGACATGTCCCTGTTTGACCAGTGTCAATGGATTTAGATAACTGAATAGGCACAGAGCTCCCCCGTAACCAAAACCAATCCCACGGTGCATGCACACCACATCAGATCCACCACCAAGCTCTCAAGCCTCTTACCGGACTCCAAAAGGATGGCAAATAATATTTCCAAACTCTCATCTAGTGCATCCACATATGGGTGACTCCCACAGAGAACTTTGGCACAAATGAAATATAACTCATAGAAACATAGAAGGCTGACTGCAGAAGAGACCATACGGTCCATCTAGTCTCTGCCCTTATGTGTATACTGTATGTTCTCTGTATCTTATGTGTATACTGTATGTTCTCTGTATCTTATGTGTATACTGTATGTTCTCTGTATCTTATGTGTATACTGTATGTTCTCTTTATCTTATGTATATACTGTATGTTCTCTGTATCTTATGTGTATACTGTATGTTCTCTTTATCTTATGTGTATACTGTATGTTCTCTGTATCTTATGTGTATACTGTATGTTCTCTGTATCTTATGTATATACTGTATGGTCTCTGTATCTTATGTGTATACTGTATGTTCTCTGTATCTCATGTATATACTGTATGTTCTCTGTATCTTATGTATATACTGTATGTTCTCTGTATCTTATGTGTATACTGTATGTTCTCTGTATCTTATGTATATACTGTATGTTCTCTTTATCTTATGTGTATACTGTATGTTCTCTGTATCTTATGTGTATACTGTATGTTCTCTGTATCTTATGTGTATACTGTATGTTCTCTTTATCTTATGTATATACTGTATGTTCTCTGTATCTTATGTGTATACTGTATGTTCTCTTTATCTTATGTATATACTGTATGTTCTCTGTATCTTATGTGTATACTGTATGTTCTCTTTATCTTATGTGTATACTGTATGTTCTCTGTATCTTATGTGTATACTGTATGTTCTCTGTATCTTATGTATATACTGTATGGTCTCTGTATCTTATGTGTATACTGTATGTTCTCTGTATCTCATGTATATACTGTATGTTCTCTGTATCTTATGTATATACTGTATGTTCTCTGTATCTTATGTGTATACTGTATGTTCTCTGTATCTTATGTATATACTGTATGTTCTCTGTATCTTATGTATATACTGTATGTTCTCTGTATCTTATGTGTATACTGTATGTTCTCTGTATCTTATGTATATACTGTATGTTCTCTGTATCTTATGTGTATACTGTATGTTCTCTTTATCTTATGTGTATACTGTATGTTCTCTTTATCTTATGTGTATACTGTATGTTCTCTGTATCTTATGTATATACTGTATGTACTCTTTATCTTATGTGTATACTGTATGTTCTCTGTATCTTATGTGTATACTGTATGTTCTCTGTATCTTATGTATATACTGTATGTTCTCTGTATCTTATGTGTATACTGTATGTTCTCTGTATCTTATGTATATACTGTATGTTCTCTGTATCTTATGTGTATACTGTATGTACTCTTTATCTTATGTGTATACTGTATGTTCTCTGTATCTTATGTGTATACTGTATGTTCTCTGTATCTTATGTGTATACTGTATGTTCTCTTTATCTTATGTGTATACTGTGTGTTCTCTGTATCTTATGTGTATACTGTATGTTCTCTTTATCTTATGTATATACTGTATGTTCTCTTTATCTTATGTATTTACTGTATGTTATCTTTATCTTATGTGTATACTGTATGTTCTCTTTATCTTATGTGTATACTGTATGTTCTCTTTATCTTATGTATATACTGTATGTTCTCTGTATCTTAGGATAGATGGAGGCTTATCCCAGGCATGTTTAAATTCAGTGACTGGCGATTTTTCAACTACCTCTGCTGGAAGTTTGTTCCAAGCATCTACTTCCCTCCATCTACTAACTCCATGATATTGTTTCCACAGTGGGTATATGAGCAATCAAACCATAGAAAAAAGAAACAGAAATATAACGTACATAAAACAAGAAAATGAACTCACAATAAAAATACGTATGTACAGCTTTAAGAACAAATCAGGTTGCTCTCACCCACTGCCAGAACATCAGACCCGGTCAGATCCACAAATTATCAATGTATGTAAAAAAACGCCTACACCGACGCGTTTCGTTGCCCGTAACAACTTTAACGAGGCCGGTAAGAGGCTTGAGAGCTTGGTGGTGGGATTGGTTAACATCTACGTTTTGGAGCTCTGTGCCTAATCAGTTACCATTGCAGTTGACTCTTTGTATAAAAAGACTGGCAGGCTGATTCATCACTAACGCCAGGTAGCGACAGATGAGCGTCTGTAGCAGGCATTTTCAGAGCGCCCGCTAGTAGTCGCTGTGCTCGGCCGTGGGTCGCTAGTTCAGAGTGACTCAGTCGCTGTGCTGCAATGATGAATACATTGTGATGAGTCGCTATTTGACCAGTACAGCGCTGTATGGGAGCGCATGTTAGCGACTGGTCAGGGCGACCGACTCACAACATATTCAGTGAAAAAACAGCCTCACACAAATGCTTCTCTGAAGCCCAGAGCGCAGGAGGCTGTGTGATTAAAGTCTGTTTTCCAGCATCTATCCACTAGTAACAAAGCGAAAACATATGGAATTACATTGTAGCAACATTGTAACATGAACACTTTAATACCAGACCTGTAATGTCATTTCTGCAGAAATATATAAAAAATGAAAATTCTTTGCAAAAACTGCTTATTTAATGCCAGGAGAGGTCACAACATTATTTGAGATTTAAAAAAAAAATAAAAAAAAACAAAAACACAGTTAAAAGAGAAGAAAAGGATCGTCCATTGAAATGTATAGGAGAGCGACAGGTAGCGAGAGGTCATACCTGGTGCTGTGCAAGGCTGAACGCTGGCGCTGTTCGCTGAGCCTAGGATAATGATGAATCTGACGCTACATGGCGTTATCCCAGTCGCTCCACAGATTCTGCTTGATAAATGTGTAATTGCTGCCGTGTCCGGCGTTCACCTGTCGCTACCTGTCATTTACAAGGCACTACCTGACGCTATCCCTTCATAAATTAGGCCCCTATTGTTGTTCCAGCGCGGTATTGTTCATTCTTAATGGATTTAGATAGTAAGCTCACAGGGGCAGAGCCCTCTCCCCTAATGTATTCCTGTATCAACATGTTTTTGTTGCATTTCTGTGACTTCTGACCCAAATTACTGAGTGTTTTTTAAGTGCATTACTTGTCTCGCCCTCCTGTAAAAGTTAGCTGAGTACAGCGCCACGGAAAATGACAGTGCTCTATAAATGAACAACAATAAAAGACAGTTTATTCATAGGTCTGATTGTTTAAGCAATTGACAATCATATCTTACATCTATGACCAATTTTAAAGCACAGGGTTTGCTGTAACATTTTCTTCACTTGAATGTTTTTTACGTTGCCCTTACTACACGTGTTATCAGTTGTTACATTGTACACTGCCACAGAAGTTGGTGGCGCTATCCAAATGAATTGTCAAGCTGAATCATAGAAAATTAATTTGAACACGGGAGTCCTTGGACTGCCTCCCATTGATCAGGGCCGGATTAACGTAGGGGCGGATGGAGCTGCCGCTCCAGGCCCCTACGTTAAGACAGGCCCAGCAGCCTGCAAACGCGGCCCGCATAGGCCGCGCCCGCGGCTGCCTGGTCTGCCAGTCAGCATTCCCTCTAACGTGCCCGGCCGCGCACTCGCATTTGCCCCTCCGCGCAGCCCCGTCTGCTGCCTGCGCACGGTCACCTTACGTCAGCCTGGAGCAGAGACAGATGCGGCCGCGGGGCCGGTGGCCAGGAGGAAAGACTGCGTGCGGAGCCAGTGGGCGGGGCCGGCGAGCAGGAGGAAAGACAGGGGCGGCGCTGGCGGCCAGGAGGAAAGACCGCGTGCGTAGCTGGTGGGCGGGGCCGACGAGCAGGAGGAAAGACGCGGGGCCGACGAGCAGGAGCGGGGCGAGGCCTAATTAGTAGCACCGGGCAGATGGCAGGTGGGCAGCCATGTATGGACCTTGTTGCTGTGTCCCCAGGAGTTGAGGGGGTAGTGACTGTGGCTCTGTGACTGGCACCAGGCTGAAGATTTAAGAGCAGGAAGAGAGTCCCCCACATGGCTGCAGACCCCGGCCCGATGCTCTGGGTGTTCCTTATTCTAAGTATGTCACACACCCCGCTTCAGATAACCATAACAACTGGGTAATACCAACCTGAATAGGCGTTCCTGCAGAGATGATAGTAAAAACAGAAAGCCCCTCCCTGACCCATAAATACCTGGGACCTCCCACTCATCTCCCAGTGTTCCATCTCTGCAAGACGGCGAGCAAGTCAGAAGATGATCTCTCCTCCTTGCTGGGGGATGTCAGGTAGCCGGGGTAACTCCCGGCCTGTTTTTTCTATTGTATATTCCCGGTCGGGCTCTTTATTCCACATTTGTGCTCATCTTGCCTCCTCAGTCTTGACTGCGGGCCCGAGCGAGGGTATGCTGGCACCTCGGTGCCTTGCGGTAATTCCCCGTGAGACCCTACAACAAGAGGGTAGGCGGGACGACCGGGTTGGTGACCCCAGTTTGGGATGCCCCGTCCCTAGGTTGGTGCCCCGGGGGGGGCTCACCTTTATTTCCATGCCCCATTCCTTCGAGTCTGGGGGGGGGGGGGGGGGGTTCTCTCTCTCTCTCTTTCCCTCTTCCCTGTCTCTCCCATCGTGTATGTGGTGTTGAGGTGCTTCACGTTTGTTTTATTGTCGCCGCGGCCGCCGTCGCGGCCGGGCTGTAGGTCCTTGTGAGGGGATCTTTTCCCTCGCGTGCTGCGGTGGGCGGGGCCGGGCCGCGGCGGCTGCCGCGGCCGGCTCTCCGCCGGTCTTCATCATTATGGGGGGTACGGGGCGGGTGCTCCGCCGGTTCGGCGGTCACACCCGCCCGCCTTATTGCCTCCTCCGGCGCCGCGGTAATGGCGGCGCCGGCTTCACTACACGCTCCGCGGCCGGGGGCTGTCTCGTCCCGGCCGCGTCAGAAGGGAGGGCGGGCCGGGCCTTCGCGCGCCTCGCGCGACCCCGCCCCCCTTCCCCGTGGTATGCAGGCGGCGGCTCCGTGGCGGAGCCTGCGGTCATTACCTTTTGTGGGTTTGAGGCTGTTTGGTGAAACCTTAGATTCTGTCGCTAAGGGGGGTAGATTGCCTCAACGGAAGAAGCAGCGCCGTTCCTTTCGGGGGACGTCTGCCTTTACTACTTCCTTTCGTGGGGCCAGATCCGGCAGAGGATCTGCGTTCCAATCCTCCAGAGGAGAGGCCGGGAACAGGGGCAGAGGTCGTGCCCGTTCAGGATACCATTGGGGTTCTAAGCCCAAGCCGGCCATTAAGCCGGCACAGCAATGAGGGGGCGCCCTCACCCTTGCGGGTGGGTGGGGTGGGGTGGGGGGACGGCTGAGTCACTTCTCTCGTGTCTGGGATCTAGAAGTCTCGGACAGATGGATACGGGAAGTGGTGTCTTCCGGTTACAAGCTAGAGTTCGAGCTCCGCCCCCCCTCCAGGTTCTTCAGGTCTCGGATGCCTTCGGAGCCCCTGGCGGCGCAGGGGCTCCTGTTGGCAGTAAAGAATCTTTTGGACATGGCGGTCATTTGCCCCGTGCCCCCCGCGGAGCAGGGCAGGGGCTTCTATTCCAATCTGTTCACGGTCCCCAAGAAGGACGGGTCAGTCCGTCCTATACTGGATCTGAAGTTTCTCAACAGGTTCATTCGGCCGCGCAAATTTCGCATGGAAACGCTGCGCTCGGCCATTCAGTCCCTGCGTCAGGGGGATTTTCTGACGTCCATAGACATCAAGGACGCGTATCTACATGTCCCGATTTTTCCAGCGCACCAGAGGTTTCTCAGGTTTGTGGTGGAGAATCGGCATTTTCAGTTTGTGGCTCTGCCTTTCGGTCTCACGTCGGCTCCCCGGGTCTTCACCAAGGTGCTGGCGGGGGTGATGGCCCTGCTCAGAGTGAGGGGCATTCGAATTGTGCCCTATCTGGACGATTTACTGATCATGGCATCTTCGTTCAACCAGTCGCAGGCGGACACAGGAGTGGTGGTGTCCACCCTGGAGAGGTTCGGTTGGGTGATCAACTTCCCCAAGTCTTCTCTTCGTCCATCCAGAATTGCGCTGTTTCTGGGAATGTCTCTGGACACCTTGCAGGCCAGGGTGTTCCTGCCCCAGGACAAGATTCTTTTGATTCAGGAGTTGGTTCAGCTTCTCTTGTCGGCCCCTCATCCGTCCATCCGGCTGGGGATGAGGCTGGTGGGGCTGATGGTGGCCTCCTTCGAGGCGGTTCCCTTTGCACAGTTCCATACGAGGATGCTTCAGCTTCTCCTGCTGAAGGTTTGGGACAGGTCGCAGTCATCTCTGGACAAATCATTTCGGGTGACCCCCCGAGTTCGCCGCTCCCTACTATGGTGGTTGGGGTCGGTCAATCTGTCGAAGGGCAGATCCTTCCTGGCCCCCCGTTGGGAAACGGTGACCACGGATGCCAGTCTCTCCGGCTGGGGGGGTGTTTGGAAGGACCTTCATTTTCAGGGTCTGTGGAGTCCGCAGGAGGCTCACGAGCCTATCAATATTCTGGAGTTGAGAGCCATCAGGCTGGTTCTGTTCCGCTTGACTTGTCAGCTAAGAGGATTGCCAGTTCAGGTCCGGTCGGACAACAGGACGGCGGTTGCTTATATCAATCACCAGGGAGGGACTCGCAGCAGGAGTGCCCTCAGGGAAGTGTCTTTGATTCTGGAGTGGGCAGAGACCAACGTCCCGTGCATCTCAGCAGTTTACATTCCGGGTGTGGAAAACACGGAGGCGGACTTGCTGAGCAGGGCCTCCTCTCGTCAGGGGGAGT
The DNA here is from genome assembly GCA_027917425.1 of Gastrophryne carolinensis. NCBI lineage: Eukaryota > Metazoa > Chordata > Amphibia > Anura > Microhylidae > Gastrophryne > Gastrophryne carolinensis. Next base: position 16,123,532 of record CM051242.1, on the reverse strand, counting down.
GGTCTCTCAGTCCCAAGGTGTTTCACTTGATATGTCGCTGGTGGGGGCTCCCGGCGGTGGATCTCTTTGCCTCTCGTCACAATCACAAGCTTCCAGTCTTTGTGTCTCTCTCTCAGGACCCTCTGGCTTTGACGGTGGATGCCATGTCTCTGGATTGGAGGGATCTGGGGCTGCTTTACCTGTTCCCTCCGTTCCCGATGCTAGCCAGGGTGGTGCGCAAACTGGCGTTGGAGGGAGTGTCAGCGATCCTGGTGGCTCCAAGGTGGCCAAGGCGAGTTTGGTTCGCAGATCTGGTAAGGCTGGCAAAAGATCAGTTCGCCCTGCCTCTGAGGCCGGATCTGCTAACGCAGGGCCGGCTGTGTCATCCAAATTTACAATCGCTGGCTTTGACGGCTTGGCTGCTGAAACCGCAATCCTGAAGGAGGAGGGCCTTTCTGATGCGGTGGTCCAGACCCTTATCAGTGCCAGGAAGCGGTCTTCTTCCACTATTTACTATAGGGCCTGGAGGTCCTATATTGATTGGTGTGAAGGTAGGTCCCTCTCTTGCCGGGAGTTCTCCATCCCTAGAATTTTGGAGTTTCTTCAACATGGTTTGGAGCTTGGGCTCCAGATTAGTACTTTGAAGGGGCAGGTTTCCGCCCTGGCAGTGTTCTTTCAATGGTCCTTTGCACTTCATCCCTTAGTCTAGACCTTTTTCCAGGGAGTTATGCATGTACGCCCTCCCAGGAAGCCTTTTATTCCTGTTTGGGATTTGAACTTGGTTCTTTCTGCTCTTCAGGGTCCTCCGTTTGAGCCCCTGAATGAGGCGCCTTTGTCTTCACTTACTCAAAAGGTAGCCTTTTTGGTGGCTATCACTTCAGTCAGGCGTGTTTCTGAGTTGGCTGCTTTATCCATTAAAGCTCCGTATTTCGAACGGCATCAGGACAAGGTTGTCTTTCGGTTTAAGCCTGATTTTCTTCCTAAAGTGGTTTCAGCCTTCCATCTGAATCAGGATATTGTTCTGCCTTCTCTATGTCCCAATCCTAGCAGCGACAAGGAGAGGGCGCTACACTCCTTAGATGTGGTTCGCGCGGTGAAGTATTATTTGGTGGTTACGTCTTCTTTTCGTAAGACGGATGCCTTTTTTGTGGTGCCCTGTGGGCCTAGGAAGGGTTTGGCTCCTGCCAAATCTTCCATTAGTAAATGGATTCGTCAGGCCATCATTGGGGCCTATTCTGCCAAGGGGAGGAGTTCCCCTTTTCGTGTTACTGCTCATTCTACTCGTGCGGTTGGAGCGTCCTGGGCTTTTCAGCACCAGGCCACTGTTGAGCAAGTTTGTAAGGCCGCTACGTGGTCTTCTGTTCACACCTTTTCTAAGTTTTACAAGGTTGATGTTCGGGCCTCAGCGGATGCTGCGTTTGGCCGTACAGTTCTGCAAACTGTTGTGGTTTAAGTTGTGCACCGTTGCCTTGTTTTGGATCCCCGCCCTTTTATGGACACTGCTGTTGGATGTCCCAGTTGTTATGGTTATCTGAAGCGGGGTGTGTGACATACTTAGAATAATACCATTTTGTGAAATACTCACCTGTAAAATGGGTATTATAAGTATGTCACACACCCCGCTTCACCCGCCCTTTCTTGTTGTGGGATCCTTTATATTGTGAACTTGGTTGTTTTGACATTGCCTCTTCCTGGTCCCTATCTTACTGCTTATGTACACTGGGAGATGAGTGGGAGGTCCCAGGTATTTATGGGTCAGGGAGGGGCTTTCTGTTTTTGCTATCATCTCTGCAGGAACGCCTATTCAGGTTGGTATTACCCAGTTGTTATGGTTATCTGAAGCGGGGTGTGTGACATACTTATAATACCCATTTTACAGGTGAGTATTTCACAAAATGGTATTTTCCCCTTGCTGGCAGGCCTGGGAGTGACAGTGGCAGGTAAGTGTGTGAGCTGAGTGTGTCCCCCGATGCCAACCAACTGCCTGATGTCTTCGAACTGCCCCTCAACCCATTCATTCTGTGCTGCCTGTACTGCCCTTCAGTCCTTCTGTACTCCCTGTACTGTCCCTTATTCCTTCAGTGCCCCCTGTACTGCCCCTTAGCCTTTCTGTGTACCCTCTACTGCTCAGTATTTCTGTGCTCCCTGTACTGCCCCTCATTCCCTCGGTGCACCCTGTACTGCCCCTTAGCCTTTCTGTGTACCCTGTACTGCCCCTCAGCCTTTCTGTGTACCCTGTACTGCCCCTTAGCCTTTCTGTGTACCCTCTACTGCTCAGTATTTCTGTGCTCCCTGTACTGTCCCTTATTCCCTCAGTGCCCCCTGTACTGCCCCTCAGCCTTTCTGTGTACCCTGTACTGCCCCTCAGCCTTTCTGTGTACCCTGTACTGCCCCTCAGCCTTTCTGTGTACCCTGTACTGCCCCTTAGCCTTTCTGTGTACCCTCTACTGCTCAGTATTTCTGTGCTCCCTGTACTGTCCCTTATTCCCTCAGTGCCCCCTGTACTGCCCCTCAGCCTTTCTGTGTACACTGTACTGCCCCTCAGCCTTTCTGTGTACCCTGTACTGCCCCTTAGCCTTTCTGTGTACCCTCTACTGCTCTGTATTTCTGTGCTCCCTGTACTGCCCCTCATTCCCTCGGTGCACCCTGTACTGCCCCTTAGCCTTTCTGTGTACCCTGTACTGCCCCTCAGCCTTTCTGTGTACCCTGTACTGCCCCTCAGTCCTTCTGTGCTCCCTGTACTTCCCCTCATCCCCTCGGTGCCCCCTCTACTGCCCCTCATTCTCTCGGTGCCCCCTGTACTGCCCCTTAGCCTTTCTGTGTACCCTCTACTGCTCAGTATTTCTGTACTCCCTGTACTGTCCCTTATTCCCTCAGTGCCCCCTGTACTGCCCCTCAGCCTTTCTGTGTACACTGTACTGCCCCTCAGCCTTTCTGTGTACCCTGTACTGCCCCTTAGCCTTTCTGTGTACCCTCTACTGCTCTGTATTTCTGTGCTCCCTGTACTGCCCCTCATTCCCTCGGTGCACCCTGTACTGCCCCTTAGCCTTTCTGTGTACCCTGTACTGCCCCTCAGCCTTTCTGTGTACCCTGTACTGCCCCTCAGTCCTTCTGTGCTCCCTGTACTTCCCCTCATCCCCTCGGTGCCCCCTCTACTGCCCCTCAGCCTTTCTGTGTACCCTGTACTGCCCCTCAGCCTTTCTGTGTACCCTGTACTGCCCCTCTGTCCTTCTGTGCTCCCTGTACTTCCCCTCATCCCCTCGGTGCCCCCTCTACTGCCCCTCAGCCTTTCTGTGTACCCTGTACTGCCCCTCAGCCTTTCTGTGTACCCTGTACTGCCCCTCAGTCCTTCTGTGCTCCCTGTACTTCCCCTCATCCCCTCGGTGCCCCCTCTACTGCCCCTCAGCCTTTCTGTGTACCCTGTACTGCCCCTCGGTCCTTCTGTGCTCCCTGTACTTCCCCTCATTCCCTCGGTGCCCCCTGTACTGGGATTTCAGTAAGGTGGACCAAAACCCACGGAGATAGGCCCGGGAATCTATAAAATTCCAGGGCTGCTTGATTCCCTCCCCCCGGGGCATCCAGAATCGGGATGCCCTGCTATGTGAAACCTCTCAGGTTGGGCAGAAACTCACCTTCTTTCCCGGTCCAACGGCGCATGCGCGAGCAGCGGCCGCATCCCAGCTACAGTTACAGTCTGGGGGCATAGCGAACCCTCTACAACACCTCTTTGACACTCTGGGCCCCCCCAAAAGCGAGTTGGTTCTTTTTTTTTTTTTTAGCTAAAGAACAAACTCTATGAAGATATGCACATTTTTCATACACTAACATGTATTCAGCTATCCTGGTAATTTAATGTACATTAGACATGTGAGAAATGCACTTTGTCTTACACAAAATTGCTTTGTGTTGCGTTTTCATTTTATATACTTCGATAAATAGGCCCGTCAAAATCTACAGCACCAGGCCCGGGATGCTCTTAATCCGGCCCTGCATTCAATAGAGCACTGAAGAGGGGCTCACCCAATACCAACCACACCATTAAATACAATTATACATATCCAAATATTATCAAAAAATACAAAATATACTTTATTATAATTAGACACAGATTAATAAAGACAATTTTTTTACAACAATTCATATAAGTCAATGATACCTATGATATTAAACATAAAACACACAATTTCCACAACAGTTTCAGTCAATAATGAAAGAAGAATGGTTTATGCTTTGTTCTTTTTCTCGGGGTAGACTAGTTTCCCATTACCCATTAAAATTGATAAACATTGCTACAGATAATATAAAAAAATAAAGCAGTTTCTTATGTTATTATTATTAAGCTGAATCATAACTAACGCCAGGTAGCGACAGATGAGCGCCTGTAGAGCAGATTTCAGAGCGACCGCTAGTAGTCGCTGTGCTCGGCCATGGTTCATTGTTTCAGAGCGCCTCAGTCGCTGCCCGGCATTGATGAATATGATATGTGAGTCGCTATACGACGCTGTATGTGAGCGAACCGTAACGACAGTTCAGTGCCACTGACTCACACCACATTCATCAAAAAAACAGCCACAGACATTGCAGGCGCTCAAAATCATGTAGTTGTAGCCCAGAGCGCCAGAGGCTGTGTGATTAAAGGCTGTTTTTGAACATGTATCCACTAGTAACAAAAAACGAAAACATATGGAATGACATTGTTATAACATTGTGACATAAACACTTTAATACCAGACATGTAAGGACAATTCTGCATAAAAATATTAATAATACAAAAATGTTTCAAAAATGTCTTTTTCTTGCCCAGGATACATGTCAGAAGGTTTGTGTCTTTTTTTAGGAAAAACATTAAAAAAAAATGGGATCAGGAAAGGGATTTAAGGATCGTCCATAGAAATGTATGGGAGAGCGCCAGGTAGCGACAGGTAAGATGTGGCGCTCTGCAAGGCTGAACGCCGGCGCTTTACGCTGAGCCTGGGATAATGATAAATCGGACGCTACATGCCGTTGTTCTAGTCGCTCACCAGATTCAGCTTCATAAATGTGTAATTGCTGCCGTCTCCGGCGTTCACCTGCCGCTACCTGTCGCTGTACAGGCACTACCTGGCGCTAGAGCTTCATGAATAAAGCCCTGTGTGTATGTCATCACGTCTGTTAGGTTCAGTGTGCAGTGGTGGGTGACTAAATGTGCCAGTGTATATGTGTGATTAGATTGTCCACTCCTCATAATGTGGTGTCTGGGGCCCACCAGTAGAAATGACTCTGGGGGCCCACCCCACACTTAGATGCAAGTATCAATGGCTTATATTCAGGGGACATGCGCAGAAAGATTATGTCAAACTGTACTGTCTGTGTGTTTGCACTTGGGATGCCACAAACAAGCTATACATAGGTCAGGTTTTGGTGATGAAGGTCCTCAAAGAGGGACCAGAGACCCACCGGGGGATTTCCTGGTAGCTCTGTTGGCCAGTCTGAGCCTGTCTCCTCCGCAACTGATGTGTAAGTTTGAATGAGCTCTGTGATGCGCTGTGGAATATGTCGGCGCTACATAAAATATGCAAAGCAGCATATAGGGCGGCGGTGGCGTGACGCAGGTTCTTTGTCAGCCGCTTTACACGGAACACTTCCCTATACCAGAGGGGGTTTCGCTTCACATGAGCTGCGGCATTTGGGTGTTTCTTCTTTTTCCTGTTAAGCTGTCTGCACTGTTACACAACAACAGAGATTCTCGGTTCCCTGTGACTGCGCTGCACCCCAGCGCCCCCCGAAAACGCTCCAGTCAGTGCGTCAGGGAGGATCCTGCTCTCCAGTGACATTAACCCAGGCTTGTGTAAAGAAACAAATGTGGATACACACAGCCAAAGGTATCTGATATTGTAAGGTGCTGGAGGAGATTAAAGTGGACCAACACCCAGGATTTTGACTATCCTGGGTTTTGGGCCACTTCGGTGGGGTACCCCGATCGGGGGTGCCCCGCTGTGTGAAACCCCCCAAAAAGCCCCGAAAACTCATCTCCCCGCTACCACGTGACCGCTGCAGCCAATCCCCGCCGACGGACAAGCGAGAGGCAGCGCCAGACAAGCAGAGCGCGTCCGCCACTGCCGCCTCCCGCACGTCCCTCTTACAGGGAGTGCACCCGCGCCAGCCATTCACAAACGTCCTGCTAGAGGGACGCGCGGGAGGCAGCGGCGGCGGACGCACATGCGCCGCTGGAACGTGGAAAAGGTAGGATTGTGGGCTTCCTGGGGCTTCCCGATTTCGGATGTCCCACGGGGAGGGATCTGATCGGCCCGGGAATCTTATAGATCCCCCCTGGGTGTTGGTCCACTTTAAAGAGTTGGGGCTCTAGATGTGCCCCAAATTAACCCCATAAAAGGAGCCGCACACATAGGTATATAGAAATTTATTGAAATCAAAAATAGCAGCTGGAACATACAACATGAAAGACAAAACTTAAAAAACATATAATACACAAGCAGCAAAAAGGAGGAATCCTCACAATGGCTCTAATATAAATATAAATACCAATACATGGAAAAAATCAATTCATTCTGGAAAATAAATAAATGAAAATGTATGGCTACAAAAGTGCAAAAGTGAATATAATTTATTCTCTATTAATCCATAAGTGTTAAAAATATTAAAAATATATATATATATTTTTATCTATTGTATTTTTATATAACTTGGTGTATAATAAATATTATTGTGCAAAAAAACTAGCAAAAAAGTGTCAATGCATAGTAAGTGCAAATACAATGTACACACAGCAATTAGAAGTAAAATGTCACAAGTGCGAATATAAAGTGCACGAGGCAATACATTGAATAGTTAATAAAAGGACATCACCAATAAGCAGAGCAGAGGTCCTACAGCAGCCTATCACGGACGCGTTGCGTGGCCAAATGCCACTTCGTCAGGGTGAGTGTGCTTGTGCTGCTTGTGTATATGTTTTTTAAATTTTGGCCCTAATTTAAGAAGGGATAGCGTCAGGTAGCGCCTGGTTAATGAGAGGTAGCGACAGATAGCAACTGGTCAACGCCGGACACGGCACGCAATTACACATTTATCAAGCAGAATCTGTTTAGCGACTGGGATAGCGCCATGTAGCGTCTGATTCATCATTTTCACAGCCTCAGCGAACAGCGCTAGCGTTCAGCCTTGCGCAGCGCCAGGTATGACCTCTCGCTACCTGTCGCTCTCCCATACATTTCAATGGATGATCCTTTTCTTCTCTTTAAACAGGGTTTTTTTTTTTTTTTTAAATCACAAATAATTCTGTGACCTCTTCTGCCATTGAAATAGCAGTTTTTTTCATAACTTTTTAATTTTTTAAATATTTCCTCAAAAATTACATTACAGGTCTGCCATTAAAGTGTTCATGTTACAATGCTGTCACAATGTAATTCCATATGTTTTCGCTTTGTTACTAGTGGATAGATGCTGGAAAACAGACTTTAAACACACAGCCTCCTGCGCTCTGGGCTTCAAACAACTATTTTTCAGCGCCAGAGATTTTTGCAGCTGTTTTTTTCCTGAATATGGTGTGAGTTGGTCGCTATGAGCAGTTGCTAACATACGCTCCCATACAGCGCTGTACTGGTCAAATAGCGACTCCTCACAATGTATTCAACATTACTGAACAGCGACTGAGTCGCTATAAAGTAGCGACCCACGGCCGAGCACTGCGACTACTAGCGGGCGCTCTGAAAATGCTGCTACAGACACTCATCTGTCGCTACCTGCCGCTAATGATGAATCAGCCTGTTAGTCTTTCATGTTGTATATTCCAGCTGCTATTTTTGATTTCAATAAATTCCCTTATTAACTGAGGCTTGGACGGGTCCACAGGGATACCAGGGAATCCCCCTGGTTGATTCAGGGGCCCCTTTGAGGGCCTTTATCATTGACATCTGAACTATGGGGTTTATTCATGAAGGGATAGCGCCAGGTAGCGCCTCGTAAACGCCGGGCGCTGTACGCAAAACCACATTTATGAAGGCGATTCTGGTGAGTGACTCTAACAGCGCCATGTAGCGTACGATACATCATTACAGGCGGCTCAGAGTATAGCGCCGGCGTTCTAGCTTCTAGAGCGACGTGTATTACCTGTCGCCACCTGTCGCTCTCCCATACATTTCAATGGACGTTACTTTTCTTCTGTTTAAACAGGGGTTTTTTTTTTTTTTCTCTGCAATCATTGTGTGACGTCTCCTGGCCTAGAAAAAGTCATTTTTGAAAACTTTTTTGATATTTTTATATTTTTATGCAGAATTGTCATTACAGGTCTGGCACTAAAGTATTATTGTCACAATGTTATAACAATGTAATTCTATGTGTTTTTGCTTTGTTACTGGTGGATACGTGTTCAATAGACTTTAATCACACAGCGTCTGGCGCTCTATGCTACAGCGACCAGATCCAGAGCGCCTACGCTGTGTGTGTCCTTTTTTGATAAGTATGGTGTGTAGCGCCGAGAGTAGGTCGCACTGAGCTGGCGCTACCTTTCGCTCCCTACAGCGCTGTACTGGTGTTAGAGCGCCCAACATACATCACATTCATCAATGCGAGCCAGGTTACTACAGCAAATGAGACGCTCTGTTACAGCGCCCGATACCCGCTTACAGCGTATATCAGCGGTCACTCTTAGCGCCTCTATAAAGACGCTCATCTGCCGATACCCGGCGTTAGTAATGAATCAGCCTCCACGTGTTTTTTGTGGCATCCCAAGTCCCAGTCTCACACTGCAATAGCCCACCCACCCCCTCCCACCATCAGAGAGATGCACCACTGTCCTGGGCAGTTGAGTGCCTATCCCTCTAAGCCAGGACAGTTGAAAGGTTGCCCATGTTGCCGGTGCCATGTCAGTAGTGGGCAGAATTGGGCAGCTGGGTGCACCTCCTCCTATGATGGACAGGGGGGTGCTGGATGGGGATGGGAAGGCGGAGGCCAGGCAGGACTGTGCCCAGCTGCTGTACCCCCACCTTGTTATTATAATTTGTGTATGTACAATATTAGTAAGGAACACGGCTGGGGCTTACTTGCAAAAATGAGCCATGCCACTCTAACCGCCCCTCTTTCCCATCGTAAAAAGTTGCTTGGAGGAATTCCTTTTCCCAGGCGAGATCCATCCAGGACAGGGGGATAGGAACCACACATGCAGCAGCCATACTTTCTCCAGTAGTGCGGGTGATCCAGGATGCGGCTGCGCAGCAGAGACACGGCGAGGGCTCTTTTAGACTCCAGTGTCCCCGATGTGCCTCTTTAAAGTAGACTAAAACCGAGCCAGATCGGCCCTGATCCGTTCCCTCCCCCTGGGGCATCCAAAATCAGGAGGCCCCGCTGTGTGAAACCCCCCCGCTACACTTACCTTACTTCCCATTACAATGACGCATGCGCGGCCCGCGGCCGCATCCCCACTATCCCTCTAGCAGGGCGCGTGCCCGCGCTGGCCATTTGTGAATGGCCGGCGCGGGCACGCTCCCTGTTAGAAAGAAGCATGTGATGCGGCTGCCAGCGCACTCAGAGTCGCTGTGCTAAGACGACGGTCTAGACGTCCATAGCTCAGCGGCTCTGAGTGCGCTGATTGGATGAGCGGCTGCACATGCGCCGTAGGACCGTGGTGAGGTGAGTTGATGTGGGAGATCTGGGGGGTTTCACATAGCAGGGCACCCCCGATCAGGGTGCTCCGGGGGGGAAGGACCAAAACCCAGGAAAGTCAAAATCCTTGGTTTTGGTCCACTTTAAGAGCTTCAAGAAGAGAAGGTGAGTATTTATTGAATGTAGGACTCAAATGTAGGGCTCATTCCTAATTTTTGGGGCTTATGAGCATCAGGAGTAAGTGATTTAGAGTTCTTGTGGACCCTGTTAGAGTTGCACCTTACAGAACTGGAAACCCGAATCAACAGATCAGTATCTCGGCCCACTTCCTATGTCCTGAACCACACTACACCAAAACTGGTGTCCAGCTGTGTGCTGTGCTTCCTGATGCTTGGAAACTGTTGTGTCACTGGCCTGGCAGGATGGGCCCGGGGTCAGGTGAAGCTCTCTGGTACACTGTGCCCTTCCACGTAATCAAACTTTTGACCAATCGGTATTAGAAGCTGGCACCGGGTGTGTAATCACTATAACCAGTCTGGCATCAGCACTTACGCAGACACCCTCCATCAGTGAGGGTGAGGGTTCATTTCATCAGATTCCTATTGGTCAGTTTGCTTTACACAGGGCAATAAGTCAAGGTAAGCTGGCAGGAAAACACCTTACACAGGAAAGTATCAGCAATGGAAATCAGCACAGGACTTGATTATATTGCAAAATATCAATGATAAAAGTCTCCAATTCTACTGTCAGCATTGCCTTGGCGGAACAAGCCGTGACCTCTGTTGAGCTTTCAGTGGCTTTCAGGATTCTTATGTTTCCTGTTCAATTACAGAGTCTGGGTTGTGATTAGAGCCATGAAACAGAACTTGGCAGGACCAAAGTGAGAACCTATGGAATAATGGACCAGAGTGCCAAACAAACTATGTAAAAATTGACCAGAGTGCCAACTAAACTATGGAAAGAATAAGCCAGAGTGCCAACCAAACTATGTAAAAATTGACCAGAGTGCCATCTAAACTATAGAAATATGGGCCACCTTGCCAACCAAACTATGGAAAGAATAAGCCAGAGTGCCAGCCAAACTATGGAAAGAATACGCCAGAGTGCCAGCCAAACTATGGAAAGAATACGCCAGATTGCCAGCCAAACTATGGAAGAAGCTAACCTGACTGCCATCCAAACCATAGATGTTTGAAAAAATGGATCAGCCTCCAACCAGGCTATGGAATAAGTGGATCAGAATTCATCCAACCTATGAAAAGAGTGGACCAGACTGGCAACCAACGTATGGAAAAAGAGTGCCGACCAAGTTATGGATAGAGTCAACCAAAATTCCAAACAAACTATAGAAATGATAGACCAGAGTGCTGACCAAACTATGGAAAGAGTGGACCAGATCACCATAAAAGGTATTCAAAGAGTGGAGTAGAGTGCCAACTAAACTATAGAAATATGGCCCACATTGCCAACCAAACTATGGAAAAAATAAACCAAAGTGCCAGCCAAACCATGGAAGAAGCGAACCTGACTGCCAACCAAACTATAGCCTCGATTCAGAGACACATTCGTCCGGACTTCCGTAGCTGTCTGTGAAAGTTTTGGTGGGGGAACGTTCGGGAAAATGTGTATATGCTCTTTCGATGAACGGAAGCAAATCGGAACATTTCCAAACAAAATCGGAAATTTTACGTTCGTTCAGATAACTTACGTTGTTGGGATGGGTTTCTGTCTGATTCAGAAAGCTGATTTCCGACGGATCACCACCCTATAAATCCGTTTCATTTCCGATCCACTTACGGGACCTTTGAGGGCTCGGATTGCTATTGTTGAACATGTTTTGCGGCTATGTGGAGGAGTCTGCGCGCCTTTAGCACCAAGGCATTGCATGTATCAGCATGGCCGAGGCCATAAATTGTATAGCAATGCATACCTGAATTAATACATTTCATGTATGCCTTATAGATGCATTTTAATGCTGACCTAAATTAGTCCTTAGCATGTAAACATTTATTTTTCCACACATCCATATAATTGCTATATTTTTTTAGACTTATGTCCTTTGTGAATTATATTTGGATTGTTGAACTTGAAACTTAATGTGTTGTAGGAGTTATTGTTTTAGTTGGTTACCTTTGCTTTGTGTAATTATTTTATATTTGGTTGCAGGAACTGCAAGATGTGCCACTCGCCCTTGCTCCTGATGCCCGTTCTTTGCCTGCAGAATGCGGGCCAGGGGTTCTCTAATCGGGCACTATGCAAAACCCGGGCCGTGGTGGCGAGGGCCCTCTGGCTTTTGAAGTCCAGATTTAGGTGTTTGGACCATACAGGGAAGGGGGGGGGGCACTGCAGTATGACCCCAACAAGGTTATACCAATATTTTAATTCACATTTTTTAACAGGGACCAGACGTGCCAGAGTGGCACAACTGAGTGTCAGGGTCCTTCAGTTGGTGGGCGAGATGCAGAAGCTGCGCAACTCGTTGGGGACCACAGATGAAGAATAATGTTCAGTGGCCTGCCATTGCTATGTATTTTGTTTTTTATAGTTGTAATGTAAAATTTACAAAATTTTGATACATTTTATATTTTATGATGGCATCCCCCAAAAAATGTTACAGTGTCATTTCATTTACAAAATACATTAACACAAAACTAATGGGCCCAGAAATATTTAAAGATGAATATTCACATGACCGAGAAGTGGTTTGGGTGAGCTTTAAGGTTCCAAAAGGGAAGATGGAGGATAGTGCTAAGTGATTTAGCTAAACATTGTAGTAGAAGTGAGGGTGGCAAATATGTAGGCAAGCACTTTAATGAGTTAAGTTTGTAGTGCGCAGGCGCAAGTTCGTAAGGATTCCGTCTGGACGATTATTTTTTGTAAAATGGAAACAGAATCTATCGGGAAACGTAAAGGATTCGTTGGAGGATACGATGGGAAAAGGGCAAAAACGAAAGCCTACGTTGTAACATGTGGAAATGAAACGGAAAAGTCTGGATGGAAAATGACATCCTCGTAATTCGTAATCTGCCGTACGAACGGACGGAAACTTTACAGAAGGTTTTCAATGCATGCATAGAATCGCTCGTACGCTCATACGAGAACGGAAACATTTCACAAAAAAAAAAGATCGGCACGAAAACGGAAGTTTTTTTGTGTCTCTCTGAATCGAGGCTTATAGCAGTTTGAAAAAATGGACCAGCTATGGAAAGAGTGGGGCAGAGTGTCAACCAAGCTATGGAAAGAGTGGAGCAGAATCCTGATCAAACTCTGGAAAGAATGCTGAACTAAATATTGAAAACGTACACCAAACTGCTGACCAAGCAATGGTAGGAGTGGACCAGACTTCTGACCAACCTAATGAAAAAGGTCGACCAGAGTACCAACCAAACTGTGGAAAAAGAGTCAACCAGACTGCCAACCAATCTATGGAGGGTTTAAGCCAAAAAATGGAAGGGATGGACCACAGTTGTAAAGCTAGAATGCAATATTTTCTCTGAGTAAACAAGAAAACAGAACAGGGGTCAGAGGGTGTAAAACAGGAGATCAGAGCTAGGGTCAGAAGGTGTGCACAGGAGATCCGATTTGGGGTCAGAGGGTTTAAAACAGGAGATAAGAGCTGGGGACAGGGGGTGTGCACAGGAGATCCGATTTGGGGTCAGAGAGTTTAAACAGGAAATCCGAGTTAAGGTCAGAAGATGTAAACAGGAGATCCGAGTTGGTGTCCGGGGATGTAAAAAGGAGATCAGAGCTGGGGTCAGAGGGTGTAAACAAGAAAACATAACAGGGGTCAGAGGATGTAAACATAACATCAGATCTGGGATCAGAGGGTGTATACAGGAGGTCAGATCCGGAGTCAGAGGGTGTAAACAGAGCAGGGGTCAGAGCATGTAAACAGGAGATCAGAGGGTATAAACAGGAGATTAGAGCTCAAGGTCAGCGTGTGTAAACAGAGCTAGATCAGAGCTAGGGTCAGAGGGTTAAACAGGAGGTTAGAGTGGGGTCAGAGGGTGTAAACAAGAAAATAGAACCAGGGTCAGAGGGTGTAAACAGAAGATCAGAGCTGGGGTCAGAAGATGCAAACAGGAGATCCGAGTTGGGGTCAGAGGGTGTAAACAAGAAAATAAACCAGGGGTAAGAGGATGTAAACAGAAGATCAGAGCTGGGGACAGAGGGTGTAAAAAGGAGATAAGAAGTGGGGTCAGAGGGTGTAAACAGAGCGGGGGTCAGAGCATGTATACATGAGATTAGAGCTCAGGGTCAGAGTGTGTAAACAGAGCTAGGTCAGAGCTAGGGTTAAACAGGAGGTCAGAGTGGGGTCAGAGGGTATAAACAAGAAAATAGAACAGGGGTCAGAGGGTGTAAACAGGAGATCAGCGCTGGGGTCAGAGGATGTAAACAGGAGATCCTAGTTTGGGTCAGAGGTTTTAAACAAGAAAACAGAACAGGGGTCAGAGTATGTAAATAGGAGGTCAGAGGGTGTAAACAGGAGGTCGGAGCCGGGTCAGAAGGTGTAAACAAGAAAGTTAAACAGGGGTTAGAGGGTGTGAACCGGAGATCAGAGCTGGGGTCAGAGGATGTAAACATGAGATGCAAGTTGGGGTCAGAAGGTGTAAACACGAGATCAGAGCTCGAGGTCAGAACATGTAAATAAGAGAAGAGACCAGGGGTCTGAGGGTGTAAACAGTGATCAGATCTGGGGTCAGAGGGTGTAAATAGGAGATCTGATTTGGAGTCATAGGGTTTAAACAGGAGATCAGAGCTGGGGTCAGAGGGTGCAAGCAGGAGATCAGAGCTGGGTCAGAGGTTTTAAACAAGAAAACAGAAAAGTGGTCAGAGGGTGTAAAGATGAAAGATGGTGTAAACAGGAGCTCAGAGCCCGGTCAGAGCGTGTAAACAAGAAAATAGAACAGGGGTCAGAGGATGTAAACAGAAGATCAGATCTGGGATCAGAGGGTGTAAACATGAGGTCAGAGTTGGGTCAGAGGGTGTAAACAAGAAAATAGAACAGGGGCCAGAGGGTGTAAACAGGAGATCAGAGCTGGGGTCAGCGGGTGTAAACAAAAGGTCAAAGCTAGGGTCAGAGTGTGTAAACAAGAATACAGAACAGGGGCCAGAGGTTGTAAACAGGAGGTTAGAGAATGTAAACAGAAGATCAGATCTGGGATCAGAGGGTGTAAACATGAGGTCAGAGTTGGGTCAGAGGGTGTAAACAAGAAAATAGAACAGGGGTCAGAGGATTTAAACTGGAGATCAGAGCTGGGGTCAGCGGGTGTAAACAAAAGGTCAAAGCTAGGGTCAGAGTGTGTAAACAAGAATACAGAACAGGGGCCAGAGGTTGTAAACAGGAGGTTAGAGGATGTAAACAGAAGATCAGATCTGGGATCAGAGGGTGTAAACATGAGGTCAGAGTTGGGTCAGAGGGTGTAAACAAGAAAATAGAACAGGGGTCAGAGGATTTAAACTGGAGATCAGAGCTGGGGTCAGCGGGTGTAAACAAAAGGTCAAAGCTAGGGTCAGAGTGTGTAAACAAGAATACAGAACAGGGGCCAGAGGTTGTAAACAGGAGGTTAGAGGATATAAACAGGAGATCAGATCTGGGGTCAGAGGGTGTAAACAGGAGATCAGAGCTGGGGACAGAGGGTGTAAACAGAAGATTAGAGCTGCGGTCATAGGGTGTAAACAGGACGTGTAAACAAGAGATCAGGGCTGGGGTCAGAGGATGTAAACAGGAGATCAGAGCTGGAGTCAGAGGAGGTAAACAGGAAATCAGAGCTGGGGTCAGATGGTGTAAACAGGAGGTTAGAGGATGTAAACAGGAGATCAGAGCTGGGGACAGAGGGTGTAAACAGAAGATTAGAGCTGCGGTCAGAGGGTGTAAACAGGATGTGTAAACAAGAGATCAGGGCTGGGGTCAGAGGATGTAAACAGGAGGCTAGAGGATGTAAACAGGAGATCAGCGTTGGGGACAGAGAGTGTAAACATAAGATTAGAGCTGCGGTCAGAGGGTGTAAACAGGATGTGTAAACAGGAGATCAGGGCTGGGGTCAGAGGAAGTAAACAGGAGATCAGAGCTGAGTCAAAGGAGGTAAATGTCACGGACCGGGTGTGGCGGCACAGGTGAGTCTAAGAGGCCACCGGTATTCACCAGAGCCCACTGCAAGGCAGGTTGGTCTTGTAGCGGCGAGTGACCCCCAGGTCGCTACCCCCCAACAGCGGCTCAGCCACACAGTCAGCCAAGGTACTGCCGGGTACAAAGGAGGAAGGCAAAAGGCGATGTCAAAGTTCAAGCAGAGGTCAGGGCTGGCAGCACAATCTCGAGGTAGAAGGTAAGTAGCCAAGGTCGGGACGGACAGCGAAGTTTTAGAGTCGGGGACAGGCAAAGGTCGATACACGGGTGAGCAATACTGAAAACAACTGACTTTCTGCATACATAGGAAGACCAAGATCCGGCACTTGATGGAAAGGAAGTGTCCCTTAAATAGAGGAAGTGGATGCAGGATTGGATAACCGGGCACCAATCAGTGGTGTACCGGCCCTTTAAATTTTAAGAATCCGGGGCGCGCGCCCCCTAGAGGTCGGGGACGTGCGCGCACCGGACCATGCGAGGAGGCAGAGCGACGAGCGGGAGCAGCCGGTGCGCGGCCAGCCGTGGGCCCGCCGGCAGGAGCGGGCAAGGAAGGGAAACAGGGAGCGCCGCTAGACAGATGTGCAGCACCCGCCCGGGCAGCGGGAGCAGCAATGGAGGTAAGGGGAGCGCCGCGAGATGGGCGCACGGCACTCGCCCTAACAGTAAACAGGAAATTAGAGCTAGGGTCAGAGGGTTAAACAGGAGATCAGCGCTGTGGTCAAAGTTTGTAAACAGGTCAGAGCTTGGGTCAGAGGGTGTAAACAGGAGGTCAGAGCTTGGGTCAGAGGGTGTAAACAGGAGGTCAGAGCTTGGGTCAGAGGGTGTAAACAGGAGGTCAGAGCTTGGGTCAGAGGGTGTAAACAGGAGGTCAGAGCTTGGGTCAGAGGGTGTAAACAGGAGGTCAGAGCTTGGGTCAGAGGGTCTAAACAGGAGGTCAGAGCTTGGGTCAGAGGGTGTAAACAGGAGGTCAGAGCTTGGGTCAGAGGGTGTAAACAGGAGGTCAGAGCTAGGGTCAGAGGGTTAAACAGGAGATCCACGCTGTGGTCAAAGTTTGTAAACAGGAGGTCAGAGCTTGGGTCAGAGGGTGTAAACAGGAGGTCAGAGCTTGGGTCAGAGGCTGTAAACAGGAGGTCAGAGCTTGGGTCAGAGGGTGTAAACAGGAGGTCAGAACTAGGGTCCTAGGGTATAAACACAAGGTCAGAGCTAGTGTCAGGGGCTGTAAACAGCAAGGACCTATCAACTGGATAGTGAAAATCCTGATGATATATCCACTTTAAAGCGGACCAAAACCCACTGAACTTGTGAAATACATTTGGCCAAAGCCCCTGCCGATACTCTCTTCCTAGCGTGTAGAACTAAAAATGGGTATTTTTCTCTTTTCGAGTCATTCTGGAACACTGATTTTTCGACTATCCCTCTCTGTAAGATGGCAGGGGATCAGTCATTGCATAAGTGTGACTATGACATCATTACCACACACAGCAGTGGCAATGAATGGAGGAGGCGGAGCTTTACTGCTAAAACAGGCGCCATTATCTGGGATTAGATTGTAGCGGGAGCAATGAAAATGAGCAAAAGTTTCTCTTCACAGGGGGAGCAATTCAGGGTATGCAAGTTAAAAATGTGGGTTGTGGTCCGCTTTAAATGGTGCTGCCTGGCCATATTTGCCCTGCCCACATCTCTAGGATGGGCACAGCTTTGGGGTTTATCAAGGGATAGAGGCAGGTAGCGCCTTGTAAGCGACAGGCAGCGCTCAGCTTATAGTTCCGGTGCTCTAGCTTCCAGGGCGCCAGGTATTACCTGTCGCTACCTGTCACTCTCCCATACATTTCAATGGACGTTCCTTTTCTTCTGTGTAAACAGGGTTTTTTGTTTTTAATTTATTTTTTTTTTCTCTCAAATCATTGTGTGACCTCTCCTGGCCTAGAAAGAGTCATTTTTGAAAACTTTTTTGATTTTTTATACTTATATGCAGAATTGTCATTACAGGTCTGGCACTAAAGTATTAATGTTACAACAATGTCATTCCATGTGTTCGCTTTGTTACTGGTGGATATGTGGTCAAAAACAGACTTTAATCACACAGTGTCTGGCGCTCTATGCTACAGCGCCCAGATCCAGAGCGCCGACGCTGTGTGTGTGTGTCTGTTTTTTTGTTGAATATGGTGTGAGCCGCTGAGAGTCGGTTGCAATGAGCTGGCGCTACCTCTCGCTCCCTGCAACACTGTGCTGGTGTTAGAACGCCCAACATACATCTCATTCAGAAATGCCGGCCAAGTTACTACAGCGACTGAGGCGCTCTGTTACAGAGCCCGATAGCCGATCACAGTGTATACTAGCGGTCGCTCTAAGCGCCTCTGTACAGACGCTCATCTGCTGATACCTGGCGTTAGTCATAAATCAGCCTGCCCGTTTCCAGATTTCCTATGTGTACAGTGATGCTGCCTAAAAAGTAGTCTCCCAAAGTCAAATTTTGCCACAGACATTGGAAAGGGGATACCGCTTAGAATATTATGTTATAGTGATTATTTTATGTTATAGTGTTATTTTATGTTATAGTGATGCTGCCTATGTACTTTTCTATGTGTATGCTGCCTATGTTATTTTATGTTATAGTGATTATTATGTTATAGTGATTATTTTATGTTATAGTGTAATTTTATGTTATAGTGATTATGTTATAGTGATTATTATGTTATAGTGATTATTTTATGTTATAGTGTTATTTTATGTTATAGTGATGCTGCCTATGTTCTTTTCTATGTGTACAGTGATGCTGCCTATGTACTTTTCTATGTGTATGCTGCCTATGTTATTTTATGTTATAGTGATTATTATGTTATAGTGATTATTTTATGTTATAGTGTTATTTTATGTTATAGTGATTATTATGTTATAGTGATTATTATGTTATAGTGATTATTTTATGTTATAGTGTTATTTTATGTTATAGTGATTATTATGTTATAGTGTTATTTTATGTTATAGTGATTATTATGTTATAGTGATTATTTTATGTTATAGTGTTATTTTATGTTATAGTGATTATTATGTTATAGTGTTATTTTATGTTATAGTGATTATTATGTTATAGTGATTATTTTATGTTATAGTGTTATTTTATGTTATAGTGATTATTATGTTATAGTGTTATTTTATGTTATAGTGATGCTGCCTATATTATTTTCTATGTGTACAGTGGTGCTGCCTGGCCATATTTGCCCTGCCCACATCTCTAGGACCGGCACAGCTTTGTTTCCAGATTTCCTATGTGTACAGTGATGATATAAGTCACTCCCTCTGCTCTTGTCACACTTCCAGGATGGGCATCACCTTTTTCCAGATTCCTTATGTGTACAGGGATATTTGGTCAGATGCTCAATGAAATTCTATATTTGGCAAGTTTAAATAAATTCACGTCGGGAGCGAGCTGACGCTAATGTGTACACAGCGTTATCATAGAAAAACATGTTGTTGGCTGATAGTTCCCGGGCCGGCCGGCCGGACGTGTTATTGTCCTGGAGAGACGCTTGTGTTTGTAACGTCATGTTCTCCGATTTATCATCGCCAGGGACAGAACTTTACACCCGAGCGACAGATTTGCCGTGAAAACAACTCTAGAATTCCGGCACGTCTGAAAAACAAGAATAAACTCTGACCCGTCCTATAGGATGCTGCGTCCTGATTGGCCGGCACGGCGCACACCCTCTGCACATTCCGCACGCTGCCTGTGACATAAGCAGATTCCCTCCAGCAAGATATGTATAGAACAGCGCTAGTGAAACCGTCCTGTGCCGAAGATCTGATCGTACACTTACATCCATTTATATTCAGTTATTAATACTGTTATTTCTTTATATCGCGCTGTACAAGGTATAATTACAGACGGGCAGGCTTATTTATTACTAACGCCAGGTAGCGACAGATGAGCGCCTGTAGCGAGTATTTCAGAACGAACGCTAGTAGTCGCTGTGCTCGGCCATGTTTTGTTGTTTCAGAGCGCCTCAGTCGCTGCCCGGCATTGTTGAATACGTTATGTGATTTGCAGTACTACGCTGTATGGGAGCGAATGGTAGCGCCAGCTCAGTGCGACTCACACCACATTCATCAAAAAAACAGCCCGGTGCTCAAAATCTGGTCAATGTAGCCCAGAGCGCCAGAAGCTGTGTGATTAACGTCTGTTTTTGAACATGTATCCACTAGTAACAAAGCGAAAACATATGGAATGACATTGTTATTACATTGTAACATGAACACTTTAATACCAGACATGTAATAAAAATATTAATAATCCAAAAAGTTTTCAAAAATGTCATTTTCTAGGCCAGGATACGTCAGAAAGTTTTGAGATTTTATTAAATAAAAAAAGAAAAATTGGGATCAGGAAAGGGATTTAAGGATCGTCCATAGAAATGTATGGGAGAGCGCCAGGTAGCGAGAGGTAAGACATGGCGCTCTGCAAGACTGAACGCCGGTGCTGTATGCTGAGCCTGGGATAATGATAAATCGGACGCTACATGGCGTTGTTCCAGTCGCTCACCAGAATCGCCTTCATAAATGTGTAAATATGTGCTGTGTCCGGCGTTCACCTGACGCTACCTGGCGCTATCCCTTCATGAATAAGACCCAAGGTAAAGATACAGTATAGGGAGCATTGCAACAATGCTACAAAGCTTACAGGCTGATTTATTACTAGCGCCAGGTATCAGCAGATGAGCATCTGTACAGAGGAGCAAAGAGCGACTGCTAGTATATGCTGTGATCGCCTATCAGGCGCTGTAACAGAGCGCCCCAGTCGCTGTAGTAACCTGGCCGGCATTGAGATGTATGTTGGGCGTTCTAACACCAGTACAGCGTTACAGGGAGCGAAAGGTAGCGCCAGCTCAGTGCGACCGACTCTCAGCAACTCCATATTCAACAAAAAAAACACACACAGCGTGGCGCTCTGGATCTGGGCGCTTTAGCATAGAGCGGCAGACGCTGTTTAAAGTCTGTTTTTGAACACATATCCACCTGTAACAAAGCGAAAATACATAGAATTACATTTTTGTAACACTGTGACATTAACACTTTAAAGTGGACCAACACCCAGGGGGGATCTTATAGATTCCCGGGCCGATCAGATCCCTCCCCGTGGGGCATCTGAAACCCCCCAGGACGCCCACAAACCTTACCTTAACCCCGTTCCAACGGCGCATGCGCGGGCCGCGGCCGCGTCTCGCGCTTCCCTCTAGCAGGGCGCGCACCCTGTTAGAAGGAAGCGCGAGACCCGGCCTCCAGCGCTCAGCGCCGCTGTGGTTGGACGCCGCTTGTACGTGCCTACCACAGCGGCTCTGAGCTCTCTGATTGGACGAGCGCCAGCGTGGTGAGGTGAGTGTTTACGGGCTTTCTGGGGGGTTTCACACAGCGGGGCACCCCCGATCGGGGTGCCCCACCGAAGTGGACCAAAACCCAGGATAGTCAAAATCCTGGGTGTTGGTCCACTTTAAGAGCAGACCTGTAATGACAATTCTGCATAAAAATATAAAAAATCAAAAAAGTTTTCAAAAATTACTTTTTATAGGCCAGGTGAGGTCACACAATTATTTGAGAGAAAAAAAAATATTAAAAACAAAAATCCCTGGTAAAACAGAAGAAAAGGAACATTTGTTGAAATGTATGGGAGAGTGACAGGTAGTGACAGGTAATACCTGTCAATTTGAAAGCTAGAGCGCTGGCGCTATACGCTGAGCTGCCTGTAATGATGAATCGGACGCTGCATGGCGCTGTTAGTGTCGCTCATCGCCTTCATAAATGTGGTATTGTGTACAGCACCCAGTGTTCACCAGACGCTGCCTGCCGCTATAAAGCGCTACCTGCCGCTATCCCTTCATGAATAAACCCCTTAGATCACATGTTGCGAGAACAGGAGACAATAGGAAAGAGAGCCAATCAGATGCTACAAAGCTGAGATAACATGTTGTGAGAACAGGAGACAATCAGATGCTACGAAGCTTAGGGCCTTATCCATGAAGGGATAGCGCCAGGTAGTGCCTGTACAGCACCAGGTAGCGGCAGGTGAACGCCGGACACAGCAGCAATTACACATTTATGAAGCTGAATCTGGTGAGCGACTGGAACAACGCCATGTAGCGTCCGATTCATCATTATCCCAGGCTCAGTGTACAGTGCCGGCGTTCAGCCTTGCAGAGCGCCACGTCTTACCTCTCGCTACCTGGCGCTCTCCCATACATTTCTATTGACGATCCTTAAATCCTTTTCCTGGTCCCAATTTTTTTTTCTCTAAAACATTTTTGATTAATAATATTATTCCAAGTATACAGCACGTCCTGTTCCAGAATAATCCTTACACATGGGTAATACATCCACAAGATGGCGCTGGACTGCAGAAAAAGACTTGTGGCCACTCCCGGCCCCTTAAATAACCAGGAACCTCCCACTAATTCCCAGAGTCTTTCTGCAGTCTGGACTGCGAAGATGAAGATGGCTCTCTTGTGCGCAGGGAGTGGGCTTCGCCTAGGGCCCTGCAGGCTTATTGCCACCCGTTCTGGTCCAACTGCCTCCCAGCCCCGGCTGACGGTTCGGGTGAAGGTAGGACAGCACTAGGGTCAGGTGCTGAAGGAGCGTTGCTCCGGGCTGCAAGACCCTATACCAAAGGGTAGCCGGCGACAGGCTTTCTATGGTGAGCCTCATTGGGATGCCCCCAGTCCCTTTCTCTCGGGATATTTATCCCTCCTCCCCCCCTCCCTTTTCACGCTATTGTTTGTGCAGGACCCCCTCATTGCATTCCGCGTGATCGGCAGGGGACGCCCGGGGAGTACACCCTGGTGTTTTTACTAATGTGTTTTTTTTTTTGTCACTTGTGTTTGGTGTGTGTGGAGGCCGTTGTTCGGCGCTCCGCAGTGGTCGGCACTTTTAGTGTGTTTTTTGTTTAACTGTCATGGTGCCGGCGCGTCACGTGGTCTTGTTTTTGCGCTCTTCGGGGGGGCGGGTACCGCGGTTGACATGTTCCGCGTCATGCGCCCACGGCCCGCCCCTCTAGGTACTGCTGTCGGCGCCATTTTGTGGCCCTTCCATTGCGGTGCTGCGACGCGGTTGGTGATCGGCTTATCTGGGCGCTTGCCGGCTTGGTCCCTGAGTCCCTTACAGGGGTTTTTATCTTGGTTATTATTGTATGGCTAGGGATGCTTATGGTGTACATTATTGTGTCTTGCAGGCGGGTCCCATGACTATGGCTCTCTCGGCCCTGCCTATTGCCAATCTCCCACTTCCACTAGCGGGTTTCGGGGGGCATCCCAAATAGGGTGGCTGTTTAGCTGTGTCCCTGCTCTGATTATTGTGCATACTTTTGTAAAAATCACCATATGGAGGCTTCTGGGCATAATGGGCCTGGGTTCCTTCGGGACAAGCCCGGCTGTGTGTTGCGTGTGGGGTTTCCCCTATAAGTGAAGATGTCAGGGTATGTGTAATCTGCGCCCAGCAGGTACTTGCGCTGCAGTCTGGGCCGCCTGCTATGGGCCCTGGTGTGGCGCCCCCTCTGGCTTCGCCTAACCCCCCACGCTTGCATTTGACCCCCAGCGAGGGGCATACTAGCGGTGAGTCTCAATCGGATTTGGCTGCACGGGTGGCCAGCATTGAAAAGCATATTGCTGGGTCGGGCCCACGTAAGGCTTCTGCCAAGAAGCGGCATCTATCCCCCGCTGTTTCCCTCTTCCCTGTTGAGGCTGAGGAATTTTTTGACATCTTGGTATATGGTCCCCTTGAGGAGGGGGAACTATTCTCTGATTCAGAATCATCTGAGGAACAACCTAGGGTGTATGGTGATACCGGGTCTCATTTTGTAGAAGACCAATGGTCCTCAGATGACGCTGATAGGTTGTTGTCTCACATTTTTAAGGTGCTTTGTATTTCCCCTCCTGCCATGGCTCCGCAGCAGCAGGGTGAGCTTTTTCATACAGTGAAGCCACGCTTGGAATTCCCTGAGCAGACTCACTTTAATAATCTGCTCAAGGAATGGGAACAGCCTAGCAAGCTCCCTGGGGTGCCCAAGAGTTGGGACAGGAGGTATCCTTTTCCCGCTGATGTGATTAAGCGTTGGTCATGTCCTCCCGAGGTGGACGCGCCCGTTCTGGGGCTGTCAAATACATCTGTCATGCATTCTCCTGACACTACTACCTTGCGAGATGGTGAGGACCGGCGCATGGACCAGCTGGCTTGTCATGCCTTTGCTTGTGTGGGGACGGCTCTGCGCCAGGTTTGTGCCTCTGCTATTACAGCAGGGCTGCTTAAGTGTCTCTTAGATGGGGCCTCTGATGTTGCGGGAGGAGAAGAGTATAGATCTCTCCTGCTTTGCTATGAATTTGTTGCATATGTTCTATCTGCTATGGATGATGCCATTAGAATGTGTGGGAGGACATCTGCGCTGTTGGTGGCTATACGACGCTATGTCTGGCTACGTCAGTGGGTAGCTGATAATGCTGCTAAGAAGGCTCTCTCTGGTTTTCCCTTTAAGGGGCTGCGCCTCTTTGGTGAACGCTCGGACTTGTTTGCCAGGTGTGGTAGGTTACCTCAACGTAGGAGGCCTTCTCGGCCCTTTCAGGGGACTGGTGCCTCTCTCCCCTCCTTCCACGCCTCCAGGGCTGGTCGAGGAGTTTCCTTTGCTGGAGCACGTGGAGATTATTGGGGCAGGGGCAGAGGATGTGGCCACCCAGGCCTCTCCTGGGGCCCCAAGCCCAAATCCTCCCCTAAGCCCCCTCAGACATGAGGAGGCGCCCTCACCCATCCGGGTGGGGGGACGGCTTTGGCTCTTTGCTCACATCTGAAGGCTACGTGTAGCAGACAGATGGATCCAGGAGGTGGTTTCCTCCGGTTACAAGATAGAGTTTGTAGCCTGGCCGCCCCCAAGATTCCTCAGATCCCGGATGGCTCAAAACCCCCGGTCAGCTCAGGGCCTGCACCTTGCGGTCCAAAACCTTCTGGAGTTGGGGGTCATCTGCCCTGTACCTTTCAGGGAAAGGGGCAGAGGCTTCTATTCCAATCTCTTCACGGTCCCCAAAAAGGACGGGTCCCTCAGGCCCATCTTGGATTTAAAGTGTCTCAACAAGTTTGTCAGATTCAAGCATTTTCGCATGGAGACCCTGCGCTCAGCTGTCAATTCACTGCGCCCAGGCGACTTCATGACCTCTGTAGACATCAGGAACGCTTACCTTCATGTACCAATCTTTCCAGGTCATCAGAGATTCCTCAGGTTCGCTCTGGAGGATCAGCATTACCAGTTCGTGCCATTGCCTTTCAGTATCACCTCGGCTCCCAGGGTATTCACCAAGGTGCTGGCGGGTGTGATGGCTCTGTTGAGAGCTCAGGGCATTCGCATCCTTCCTTATTCGGACGACATTCTGATCTCGTCTCAGTCCTTCCATCAGGCAGGGCTGGATACCCAGGTGGTGGTGACCACACTAGAGTCATTCGGCTGGGTGATCAACCATCCCAAGTCTTCTCTGTTACCGTCTCTGGTGAGGTCCTTTCTGGGCCTGACGCTGGATACATCTCAGGTCAAGGTTTTTCTCCCCCAACAGAAGGTGAAGAGTCTTCAAGCTCAGGCCCAGTTTCTTTTTTCTTGTCCTCATCCCTCCATCCGGCAGGGGATGCAACTGGTGGGCCTGATGGTGTCTTGCTTCGAGGCTGTACTCTATGCTCAGTTTCACATGAGACCTCTGCAGCTACACCTCTTATCAGTGTGGGATCGGGACCCTGTGTCCCTGGACCAGGTGTTTGCTCTGTCCCCCCTGGCCAGACAGTCCCTCTTGTGGTGGCTGGACTCAAGGAACCTCTTGGTGGGCAGATCCTTTCTGGCCCCTTGCTGGGAGACTGTCACCACAGATGCCAGTCTGACAGGTTGGGGGGTTTCTGGAAGTCCTTGAAAGTTCAGGTTCAGTGGGTCCCCCAGGAGGCCCACACCCATATCAACATTCTGGAATTGAGGGCGATAAGGTTGGTTGTCGCCCAATTGACTCACCTGTAGAATTGGTATTATACATATACAGCACGTCCTGTTCCACCCCGCCCCTTGTTATCATTGTTCTTAGTTACCTCTGTATGGTGATTGTTCATTTGGATTCTTATTCATCCTGGCTTCTTGTTAACTGCTTGTCAATACTGGGAATTAGTGGGAGGTTCCTGGCTATTTAAAGTGGACCAACACCCACGGGTGATCGGCCCGGGAATCTATAAGATTCCCGGGCCGATCACCCCCCACCCCGCGGGACATCCAAGATCGGGATGTCCCGCGGGGTGTAACCCCCCCAAAACCCCCGAAAAACCTTACCTGATCTTCGGCGGCGGCCGGCCGCCGCCGCCTCCCTCGCGCCCCTGTAGCCGTGCGCGCGCCCGCGCCGGCCGTCTGCGAATGGCCGACGCGGGCGCGCGCGCGTCAAAAGGGACGTGCGGGAGGCGGCGGCGGCGGCAGCCGCTCAGACGTTCCTGGACCAGGCTTGTACGTCGGCGCTGGGAGCGGAAAGAGGTGAGTTTTTCGGGGGGTTAGGGGGGGTTTCACACAGCGGGGCACCCCGATCGGGGGTGCCCCACCGAAGTGGACCAAGACCCAGGATAGTCAAAATCCTGGGTGTTGGTCCACTTTAAGGGGCCGGGTGTGGCCACAAGTCTTTTTCTGCAGTCCAGCGCCATCTTGCGGAGGTATTACCCATGTGTAAGGAATATTCTGGAACAGGACGTGCTGTATACATATAATACCAATTCTACAGGTGAGTAATCACAGAATTGTATTTTTATGCAGAATTGTCCTTACATGTCTGGTATTAAAGTGTTAATGTCACAATGTAATAACAATGTCATTCCATATGTTTTCGCTTTGTTACTAGTGGATACATGTTCAAAAACAGCCTTTAATCACACAGCCTCTGGCGCTATGGGCTACTATGACATGATTTTGAGCGCTGGCGATGTTTGAGGCTGGTTTTTTGATGAATGTGGTGTTAGTCGCACCGAGCTGGCGTTACGGTTCGCTCACATACAGTGTGGTCCTGCGACTCACATATCATATTCATCAATGCCGGCCAGCAACTGAGGCGCTCTGAAACAATGATCCATGGCCGAGCACAGCGACTACTAGCGGGCGCTCTGAAATCCGCTCTACAGACGCTCACCTGGCGTTAGTAATGAATCAGCCTGCCCCTCTTTTCAGCTTCTGGACAACTTCCTCCTTTTTTTACCTTCCCTCCACCTTTCTTTGCAGTTTCTTTCTCTCTATTGTGTTTTCTTTCTCCGTAGCTTTCTCTATAGTTAGTTCTCTCTCTGTCTTTCTTACTATGTATCTTTCTCTCTGTAAATATCTTTTTTTTCTCTGGGGCTTTTCTATCTGTCTTTCTGTATATTTGCCTGTCTTTCTTTCACTCTCTCTATATTTCTTTCTCTTTATCTTTCTCCCTATAATCGTTCTCTGTTCTTTCTTTCTATTGTTCTTTCTTTATCTGTAACTTTATCTATTGATCTTTTTTTTCCTTTCTGTCTATCTTTAGTTCTCTCTCTGTCTTTCTCTGTATTTTTCTCTTTATATATATCTCCTCCTTTCTTTATTTCTATTGTTTTGTTTTTTTATCTGTAGCTTTATCTATTGATCTTTTTTTTTCTCTGGAGCTTTTTCTATTTGTCTATCTTTATTTCTCTCTCTCTCTCTTTCTTTCTCTGTATCGTTCTCTCTCTATATCTCTGTTTTTCTTTCTCTCTATTGTCCATTATCTGTAGCTTTCTCTCTCCCTCTGTCTCTCTCTCTCTCTCTCTATATATATATATATATATATATATATATATATATATTTCTTTCTTTCTCTCATTTCCCCATTCTCTTCATCTTTTACTCGTCACATCCGTTCAATCTCCCTCAATCACTTTCTATATCATCCTTTTTTTAAATAGTTTTCCTCCTTTTTTTCCCACATTCCCATCCTCTCTTTTCACCCTCCTTCTGTTGCTTGGGGGAGGCGCCATCCCTATATCTTGCACAGGGCGACACTGACCCTAAAGCACACATCATACTACATATGAAATTCATCTGCAGGAATAAACGTAATCAAACTGACAAATGAAAATGTTCCTAGAGCCTTATCTATACCTAATATAAATGGCATTATTCATTTAATCTGATCAACTAAATTAAACAAATCAGTGAAATAAAATATTTATATTGGTGCAATTGGCGCATGTGTGGGCAGCACTCTGATTGTACAATCGCTGGCCGATCCTACGGAAACCCTCATGTGGCTAGAAAATCCTCGAATGGCTACTACCAGCTTCCGGTCAGATTGTCCAATCACATGTGGTCCGTGCAATGCGAGTGTGTTACATTACATTACATTACAGTCTACAATCGGAGGCTCTGAAATGTTATTCACGTCACATTAAAATATTTTTTAAGTCTTAAGTTTTAAAAGTCAATGGAGCAAAGGCTTCGATCATCAATCACGTCTCTATTTGTCGATTTTATCACATAGGGAAATGATCAATGCTCAGGCTGAAGTGTGCGGCGCAGCATTCCAGGCATTGTCTTTAGTTCTGCTTGATGATTGGCCGATGAAGCGCACACCCTCCAGCGTTACATTCCGCCGATAGACACAAACAGGATCAGTGTTCCGTCCCCATCTGTCATATGTCACCGACCTGTAACAGTGACATGTACAGTGTTAGACTGAGATGCCGGGGGCCCAGCAATAGAAGTGACTCTGGGGGCCCACTGCACACTTAGGGGCTTATTCATGAACAGATAGCGCCAGGTAGCGCTTTGTAGTGGCAGGCAGCGTCTGGTGAACGCCGGGCACCGTACACACAACCACATTTAAAGCGGTCCTTCACCCTGAATAAGAGCCTATCTTATATGTTTCCAACACCCTGTACATACAGATTGCCCACATTAATCCGGACCTTCACCCTGAATAAGAGTCTATCTTATATGTTTCCCACACCCTGTACATACAGATTGCCCACATTAATCCGGACCTTCATCCTGAATAAGAGCCTATCTTATATGTTTCCCACACCCTGTACATACAGATTGCCCACATTAATCCGGACCTTCACCCTGAATAAGAGCCTATCTTATATGTTTCCCACACCCTGTACATACAGATTGCCCACATTAATCCGGACCTTCACCCTGAATAAGAGCCTATCTTATATGTTTCCCACACCCTGTACATACAGATTGCCCACATTAATCCGGTCCTTCACCCTGAATAAGAGCCTATCTTATATGTTTCCCACACCCTGTACATACAGATTGCCCACATTAATCCGGACCTTCACCCTGAATAAGAGCCTATCTTATATGTTTCCCACACCCTGTACATACAGATTGCCCACATTAATCCGGACCTTCACCCTGAATAAGAGCCTATCTTATATGTTTCCCACACCCTGTACATACAGATTGCCCACATTAATCCGGACCTTCACCCTGAATAAGAGCCTATCTTATATGTTTCCCACACCCTGTACATACAGATTGCCCACATTAATCCGGACCTTCACCCTGAATAAGAGTCTATCTTATATGTTTCCCACACCCTGTACATACAGATTACCCACATTAATCCGGACCTTCACCCTGAATAAGAGCCTATCTTATATGTTTCCCACACCCTGTACATACAGATTGCCCACATTAATCCGGACCTTCACCCTGAATAAGAGCCTATCTTATATGTTTCCCACACCCTGTACATACAGATTGCCCACATTAATCCGGACCTTCACCCTGAATAAGAGCCTATCTTATATGTTTCCCACACCCTGTACATACAGATTGCCCACATTAATCCGGACCTTCACCCTGAATAAGAGTCTATCTTATATGTTTCCCACACCCTGTACATACAGATTGCCCACATTAATCCGGACCTTCACCCTGAATAAGAGCCTATCTTATATGTTTCCCACACCCTGTACATACAGATTGCTCACATTAAAAATCATCCTACCTGCATCTACTGCATGTTATGAGCCTTTCAACATCTAAGATGGTGGCTCATGGAACATCAGGCAGCCTGCAAACAGGAAGTGCCTTCTAAGTGTGCTGCTCTGCATTCTGGGATTGCTGTCCTTTTCCTGACCCCAGCTCTGCTCTGTCTGAGCAAAGCACAGCTATAACCTGCCCCCTGTACTTTATCCCACTCTCCTCTCCTAAGTAAGTGTGATGCTTCTGAGTCAAGATGGCGGCGGCCGTATCCTAAAGTCCTGAACAGAGTTGCAGCCCAGTGGGGGAAAGAATAATAAGTAAGTGACTAAAAACTTAAAATATATTAATTTTAGATGCTGGGGAATAGTTTTATAAGGGTTTGGGCTTTTCAATAATTCATGGTGAAAGTCCGGTTTAAGAAAGAGAATCTGGTGAGTGACTCTAACAGCGCCATGTAGTGTCACATGTATTATTACAGGAGGCTCACTGTATAGCACCTCTAACAGCGCCATGTAGCGTCACATGTATTATTACAGGAGGCTCAGTGTATAGCGCCTCTAACAGCGCCATGTAGTGTCACATGTATTATTACAGGAGGCTCACTGTATAGCACCTCTAACAGCGCCATGTAGTGTCACATGTATTATTACAGGCAGGTCACTGTATAGCACCTCTAACAGCGCCATGTAGCGTCACATGTATTATTACAGGAGGCTCAGTGTATAGCGCCGGCGCTCTGGACTCAAGAGCGCCATGTATTACCTTTTTCTCAGTGTCGCTCTCCCATACATTTCAATGGGGCTTCATTAGTTGTGTATAAATAGCGTGTTTGCTAATTATTATTATTATTTTTTTTTTTGCTCCAGTCATTGTGTGACCTCTCCTGGCTGCAAACAAACACATTTATACATTTTTGGGGACTTTTTATATTTTTATGTAGAATTGTCATTACAGGTCTGACACTAAAGTGTTAATGTCACAATGTTACAACAATGTCATTCCATGTGTTTTCGCTTTGTTACTGGTGGATATGTGTTCAAAAACAGACTTTGATCACACAGTGTTTGGTGCTCTATGCTACCGTGCCCACACTGTGGCCCTTATTAAAGAAGGGATAGCGTCAGGTAGTGGCTGGTTAATGAGAGGAAGCGACAGGTAGCGACTGGTGAACGCCGGACACGGCAGCAATTACACATTTATCAAGCAGAATCTGTTTAGCGACTGGGATAACGCGTTTTTTTTTTTCTCCAAAATTCACAAATAATTCTGTGACCTCTTCTGGCATTGAAAAAGCTGTTCTTTCAATTTTTTCATTTTTTATATATTTCTTCAGAAATGACATTACAGGTCTGCCATTAATATTTCATGTTACAATGTTGTTACAATGTAATTCCATATGTTTTCGCTTTGTTACTAGTGGATAGATGCTGAAAAACAGACTTTAATCACACCGCCTCCTGCGCTCTGGGCTTCAGAGAAGTATTTTTCAGCGCCAGAGATTTGTGAGGCTGAATATGGTGTGAGTCGGTCGCTAACATGCGCTCCCATACAGCGCTGTACTGGTCAAATAGCGACTCCTCACAATGTATTCAACATTACTGAACAGCGACTATGAAGTAGCGACCCACGGCCGAGCACTGCGACTACTAGCGGGCGCTCTGAAAATGCAGCTACAGACGCTCATCTGTCGCTACCTGGCGTTAGTCATGAATCAGCCTGCCCGTGTGTGTAGTGTTTTGTTAAATACTGTGTGGAGCGTCGGGTGACGGACGCACTGAGCTGGCGCTACCTCTCTCTCGCTGCAGCGTTATACTGTTGTTAGAGTGCCCAACATACATCACATTCATCAATGCCGGCCAGTTTACTACAGCGACTGCAGAGCTAGGTTACAGCGTCCGATACCAGCTTACAGCGCCTACTAGCGATCGCTCTAAGCACCGCTATACAGATGCTCATCTGGCAATACCTGGCGCTAGTAGTGAATCAGCCTCCACGTCAAATATCCAGAGCGTCTGTGATAGTGGCAGGTAGTGTCCCATCTATCATCAGCACCAGCCATAGGATGAGTGCTGCAGCTTACAGCGCCAGATAGAACCAGGCACTCACCCTGCACTGTGTGGCCTTATCCCATATATTTCAATGGGCTTGAATGGTTCCAATTATTTAGGCATTTTATAATTATTTTTTAATTTTTTTTTGGGGGGGGGGGCTGGTGCATGTGCCAGGGGATCTCTGGGCAGTTTGGGATTATTTTTGGACGCACTTTTAGCACTTTTGTGTTGCGTTGCAAACTTGTGATTTGAGCCGCAAGAAAGCTGTGTCGTGTCTTTCAAGTGTCCCCAATGCAATTCCAATAAAAAAAAAAAATACACAGCCCTAAAAAATTAAAAAATGGGATTCCAAGAGGCGCTGTGCGTCTGGGATTCCGTTTTTGAGCGTCTCTGCGAGCTCTATGTTTTGTTTTCTTAAACCAGACCTTCAGCCTGATTTAATGAAAATCCCAAACCCTTAAAAACCTATTCCCCAGCATCTAAAATTCATATATTTTACGTTTTTGTCGCTTACATATTACTCTTTACAGCTGGGCTTCAACTCTGTTCAGGAGGATACGGGCGCCGCCATCTTGCCTCACAAGCATCACATACTGAGGAGAGGAGAGCGGGATAAAGTGCAGGGGGTGGGTCAGACAGATATATCTGACAATGTGTGGCTGGACAAACTGTTTAAAGCGGGGATTAAGCGGGGAAAACCTGGGATTTCATTACCCCGATCAGGGATGCCCCGCTGTGTGAAAGCCTCAAGGTTGCCTGAACTAACTTACCGCTCCCCGGTTGAACGGCACATGCGCAGCCTCGTGTCCAATCAGCGCGCTCTAACAGGGAGCCTGCCCACACCGCCCAATAAGAAAGGTAGTGGCACCGCTCACACATAGATCACACAGGATCAGGAACAAGGTGAGTTTATTGGGCGATCTTGGGGGTTTACACAGTGGGACATCTTAAATCTGGGGAGCGAATATGTCTGCCCTGGAGTCACTCATTATCAGCAGATGAGCGTCTGTACAGAGGCGCTAAGAGCGACCGCTAGTATAAGCTGTGATCGGTTATCAGCCGCTGTAACAGAGCGCCTCAGTCACTGTAGTAACCTGGCCGGCATTGATGAATGAGATGTATGTTGGGCGTTCCAACACCAGTACAGCGCTGCAGGGAGCGAAAGGTAGCGCCAGCTCATTGTGACCGACTCTCAGCGACTCACACAATATTCAACAAAAAAGACTCACACAGCGTCGGCGATTTGGATCTGGTCTCTATAGCATAGAGCGCCAGGCGCTGTGTGATTAAAGTCCGTTTTTGAACACATATCCACCAGTAACAAAGCGAAAACACATGGAATGACATTGTTATAACATTGTGACATTAACACTTTAATGCCAGACCTGTAATGACAATTCTGCATAAAAATATAAAAAGTTTTCTAGGCCAGGAGAGGTCACACAATTATATGAGAGAAAAAAAATTAATTAAAATAAAAAACCCTGTTTACACAGAAGAAGAGGAACGTCTATTGAAATGTATGGGAGAGCGACAGGTAGCGACAGGTCTGACATGGCGCTCTGCAAGCTAGAGCTCCGGCGCTATACGCTGAGCCGCCTGTAATGATGAATCGGACGCTACATGGCGCTGTTAGAGTCGCTCACCAGAATCTCCTTCATAAATGTGGTATTGCGTACAGCGCCCGGCGTTCACCAGACGCTGCCTGCCGCTATCAGTTGATGAATAAACCCCATAGGCTACAGGGTGGGTTTTGGCCCACTTTAAAATGAATCTGCCTTGCACCGGATAATAGAATACAAAAGAATAACCTTGTCCGATTAGATTTGGCCGGCCAGCGTGACTTTTTCCAGAACAGTCTGGACAATTCTATATGGAAAATGCCTGTGACAGCAGGATTCTGTGTCTGGTAGTTTCCAGGGACAGAGTTGCAGGATGGTTTGCTGGTGCCATCTGCTGCTTGGCATGGGGTACTGCACCTGCCTGATTTCACTTTTGTTATCTAAGGGGGTTATTTAAGAAGAGATAGTGTCAGGAAGCGCCTTGTAGCGACAGGAAGCGTCTGGTGAACGCGGGGCGTTGTACGCAAAACCACATTTATGAAAGCGAATCTGGTGAGAGCCTCTAACAGCGCCATGTAGTGTCACATGTATTATTACAGGCGGCTCAGTGTATAGCGCCTCTAACAGCGCCATGTAGTGTCACATGTATTTATTACAGGCGGCTCAGTGTATAGCGCCTCTAACAGCGCCATGTAGTGTCACATGTATTATTACAGGCAGGTCAGTGTATAGCGCCTCTAACAGCGCCATGTAGCGTCACATGTATTATTACAGGCAGGTCAGTGTATAGCACCTCTAACAGCGCCATGTAGCGTCACATGTATTATTACAGGCAGATCAGTGTATAGCGCCTCTAACAGCGCCATGTAGCGTCACATGTATTATTACAGGCAGGTCAGTGTATAGCACCTCTAACAGCGCCATGTAGTGTCACATGTATTATTACAGGCAGGTCAGTGTATAGCGCCTCTAACAGCGTCATGTAGTGTCACATGTATTATTACAGGCAGGTCAGTGTATAGCGCCTCTAACAGCGCCATGTAGCGTCACATGTATTATTACAGGCAGGTCAGTGTATAGCACCTCTAACAGCGCCATGTAGCGTCACATGTATTATTACAGGCAGGTTAGTGTATAGCACCTCTAACAGTGCCATGTAGTGTCACATGTATTATTACAGGCAGGTCAGTGTATAGCACCTCTAACAGCGCCATGTAGCGTCACATGTATTATTACAGGCAGATCAGTGTATAGCGCCTCTAACAGCGCCATGTAGCGTCACATGTATTATTACAGGCAGGTCAGTGTATAGCACCTCTAACAGCGCCATGTAGTGTCACATGTATTATTACAGGCAGGTCAGTGTATAGCGCCTCTAACAGCGTCATGTAGTGTCACATGTATTATTACAGGCAGGTCAGTGTATAGCGCCTCTAACAGCGCCATGTAGCGTCACATGTATTATTACAGGCAGGTCAGTGTATAGCACCTCTAACAGCGCCATGTAGCGTCACATGTATTATTACAGGCAGGTTAGTGTATAGCACCTCTAACAGCGCCATGTAGTGTCACATGTATTATTACAGGCAACTCAGTGTATAGCGCCTCTAACAGCGCCATGTAGTGTCACATGTATTATTACAGGCAGGTTAGTGTATAGCACCTCTAACAGCGTCATGTAGCGTCACATGTATTATTACAGGCAGCTCAGTGTATAGCTCCTCTAACAGCGTCATGTAGTGTCACATGTATTATTACAGGCAGGTCAGTGTATAGCACCTCTAACAGCGTCATGTAGTGTCACATGTATTATTACAGGCAGGTCAGTGTATAGCACCTCTAACAGCGCCATGTAGAGTCACATGTATTATTACAGGCAACTCAGTGTATAGCACCTCTAACAGCGCCATGTAGCGTCACATGTATTATTACAGGCAGGTCAGTGTATAGCACCTCTAACAGCGTCATGTAGTGTCACATGTATTATTACAGGCAACTCAGTGTATAGCTCCTCTAACAGCGTCATGTAGTGTCACATGTATTATTACAGGCAGGTCAGTGTATAGCACCTCTAACAGCGTCATGTAGTGTCACATGTATTATTACAGGCAGGTTAGTGTATAGCACCTCTAACAGCGTCATGTAGCGTCACATGTATTATTACAGGCAGCTCAGTGTATAGCACCTCTAACAGCGCCATGTAGTGTCACATGTATTATTACAGGCAGGTCAGTGTATAGCGCCTCTAACAGCGCCATGTAGTGTCACATGTATTATTACAGGCAGGTCAGTGTATAGCGCCTCTAACAGCGCCATGTAGTGTCACATGTATTATTACAGGTGGCTCAGTGTATAGCGCCCTCTAGCTTCCAGAGCGCCAGATATTACCTGTCGCTCAGTGTCGCTCTCCCATACATTTCAATGGCCGTTCATTTGCTTGTGTTTAAACAGCATGTTTGACCATTTCGTGTTTTTTATTTTTGCTCCAATCATTGTGTGACGTCTCCTGGCTGCAAACAAACACTTTCAGAAACTTTTTTGATTTTTTTATATTTTTATGCAGAATTGTCATTACAAGTCTGGCACTAAAGTGTTATTGTCACAATAACAATGTCATTCCATGTGCTTTCGCTTTGTTACTGGTGGATATGTGGTCAAAAACAGACTTTAATCACACAGCGTCTGGCGCTATATGCTATAGCGACCAGATTTAGAGCGTCGACGCTGTGTGTGTCCGTTTTTGATAAGTATGGTGTGGAGCGATGAGAGTCGGTCGCACTGAGCTGGCGCTACCTCTTGCTCGCTGCAGTGCTGTACTGGTGTTAGAACGCCCAACATACATCACATTCATCAATGCCGGCCAGGTTACTACAGCAACTGAGGAGCTCTGTTACAGTGCCCGATACCCGCTTACACTGTCTACTAGCGGTCACTCTAAGCGCCGCTATACAGACGCTCATCTGCCGATACCTGGCGTTAGTAATGAATCAGCCTCCACATTATGTTATCTAAGCTTCACCAGCTGTGTGTGTTTAGGGCATTAAAGAGGAACATCGGACCAAAAATAAAAAGAGGCCGATCCCCCCCCATCGGCCCCTACTTACCTTTTGGATGTCGCCACTGCCTGCTGCGGCAACATCCAGCGACTTCAGGGCACGATCCTCTGCCCCCGCCACCAGCTTGGCCGTCTGTAAGTGACAGCACGGATTTAGCTGTGCTTTTCAAAGTCACATGCCGCCCAGTTTCCCCTTCCGCTGGTCAGTGGAACCACTCCCATATCTAGGGGTGCGCATCTCCGCCAAGTACACAGACTTGTACGAGGCTAACTATCCCCTTCTATTCAAATCCCTAACCCGCTTATTAGAAACGTGGAAATCATATCCAATTTCCTGGATCGGTCGTATTAACGCGGTCAAGATGTCTATACTCCCGAAACTGCTTTATTTTTTTTAGAGTACTGCCCACGAGAATCCCATTACACATGCTCCGGGTGATGCAGAGGAGGATCTTGACGTTCATATGGTCCAGGGGGCACCCAAGGGTTTCCAAACGCACTATGCTAGCACAAAGAGCTCAGGGAGGGTTAGGGGTGCCAGACATCTTGAAATATTACAAGTCTTCGCAGATCGCCCAACTGGTTCCCATGCACTCTGCCCTTAAAGTGGACCAACACCCAGGGGGGATCGGCCCGGGAATCTATAAGATTCCCGGGCCGATCAGATCCCTCCCTGCGGGGCATCCGAAATCGGGATGTCCCGCGGGGTGAAACCCCCCAGGACGCCCACAAACCTTACCTTAACCCCGTTCCACCGGCGCATGCACCCTCTAGCAGGGCGCGCACCCGCGCCGGCCGTTTGTGAATGCCCGGCGCGGGCGTGCTCCCTGTTAGAAGTAAGCGCGATACGCGGCCTCCAGCGCTCAGAGCCGCTGTGGTTGGACGCCGTTTGTACGTGCATACCACAGCGGCTCTGAGCTCTCTGATTGGACGAGCGCCCGCGTAGGAGCGTGGTGAGTGTTTACGGGCGTTCTGGGGGGTTTCACACAGCGGGGCACCCCCAATCGGGGTGCCCCACCGAAGTGGACCAAAACCCAGGATAGTCAAAATCCTGGGTGTTGGTCCACTTTAATCCCCCATTGTGGGTATTTTTGGAACTCCCCAATTGCGCACCGGTACCCATCGATAGCTTGCTCTGGATGGACCCGAGACTCTGAGCCCCTTAATGAAACACTCTCTCACTGTGTGGGACTCGCTCAGGTACTCTGCTTCCTTGATGTCCCCTCACACTCCCCTGGCACACCTATGGGATAACCCAAGCTTCCTCCCGGGCGAACACAACAGAGTGGCCTTTAGGTGGTGGCAAAATAGGGGTATAAACAAAATATCAGACTTACTCACAAGAGAGGGCCTCGGGTCCTTCCACGATTTACAAGGAAAATACAACGTTCCCCATAAGGAATACTTCCGCTACATCCAATTAAGGCACTGACAAAACTGAGCCCTTCCTTTCGGATTAGGACCCCCTTTGAGGAAATGTGCACTAACAATCCTTTCCATAGGGGAACAATATCCTTAAAGTGGACCAACACCCACCGCTGATCGGCCCGGGAATCGCCAATCAGCTCCCTGCCTGGGTGCCCCGCTGTGTGAAACCCCCCAAGACGCCCGCAAATCCTACCCGTTCCTCGTTCCAATGGCGCATGCACGGGCCGCCGCCTCTCGCGCACCCCTCTAGCAGGGCGCGCACCCGCGCATGTGGTTTGTGAATGGCCGGCGCGGGCGTGCTCCCTGTAAGAGGGATGCGCGAGAGGCGGCGGCGGGCGCTCTCACCTTGTCCGTCGATGGACCTCGCTTTTCCGTCGGCGGTGATTGGTGGAGCGAGTCACGTGGGAGCGGGGTCAGGTGAGTTTTTGGGGCTTTCTGGGGGGTTTCACCCGATCGGGGTGCCCCGCGGAAGTGGACCAACACCCAGGATAGTGAAAATCCTGGGTGTTGGTCCACTTTAATCTATTCGGCACTAAATGAAATTAAACCAGATTCTGATGGATATGTGGGTGCCTGGGAGAAGGATCTAGGTCCCTGCCCGGGGGAGAGGGGGTGGGTTGAGATATGGTCACATGTCTCCAAATGTTCCCTGAATGTCCTGACAGTTGAAACAGCCTACAAGGTAACGCTCCGCTGGTACCTGTTGCCGGGCGCCTGAGCAGGATGTTTCCGGGGCAATCCAACTCATGCTTTAGAGGCTGCAGTGTGGAGGGGGACACATATGGTGGACCTGTCCCATGTTGGCCTGCTTCTGGAGCCAGGTGTACAAGATGGCCAATGAGGTCTTCCAAACCAGTATGAGAAGAGACCCATGGGTCGCCCTCCTGCACTGTAAACCCCCGGAGCTGTCTAACAAGCAACACAGACTCTTTGTATATCTGCTGCTAGCGGCCAAGCAGGCCATAGCTAAAGCCTGGAAAAAACAATTTACCCCAATCTCAGAGGAGTCGGCCAGGATGAACAGGTTCCTCACTAATGAGAGATTATCCAGTATCCTGGTCGACTCCCATGATAAACTTCACTTCACTATGGGAGCCCTGGATAAGGTTTACATGGTCTGGGGAACCTCCACGGGTATTATAAGGATTGTTATCCAATAACCAGATGAGCGGCTGGTGGAACGCGGGAGCAACCTACCCTCCCCTCCCTCCCCCCTTGTCCCTCCTCCCTTCCGTTCCTCCCCCCCATCCCCAACGCCCCTTTCCCCTCCGCCCCCTCTAATCTGGGTCCCCTTTTCCCCCCCTCTTCCTCTTAGTAATACCAAGGATTTAAAAGTCTTCAACGATTTCTCTCTGTTTACAAACTTGGAAATGTTCGATAGTCTAAACCACGCCTCATCCCACCTGGCACTTGGACCAGGGGATAGTAGGTGTGCCGGTGGCGGTGCGTGCACAAGGTGCTGATGGCCCCCAGGGCCCGCACTGTCCCCGACACGGGTCGGGGCATATTGCCACCTTAGAATTTCTTGCATTCCTGTAAGGAACTTACCTGGGGGCCGGTCCCGCGGCGCCTCCGCACGATCTCCGCCGGCTTGCTCTCTCCGGCGGCCGCCTCCTCCTCTTCACCCTCTTGTCGGGCTTCGGCCTCTGCTGTCCTCTCAGCATCGGCGGCGGCGTCTGGGGTCCCCGAGGACAGTGGCGGCTCCTCCGCCTCCCCGAGCGCGGCGTCCTCTCCTTCCTGCCTGAGGCGCCCGCCCGATGCTCAGTCACGTGCTCGCACGTCCAGGATATGCCCTCCGGTGGCGCTGCTTCCAGCGCATTCGCCAGAGGCAAATTAAAAGGACCTATCCTGGTCCAGTGGGTCATCGACTCTGATGAGCTCAGGGACTGGACAGCCTGGATGGTCAGGGCGGTCCAGTCCCTGGGGGCGCTCCTATCAGGAGCATGATTACTAGTTGCACCAATCACAAGTTGCACCAATCAGTATATTTCCCCTTCCCATTGGCCAGTTACCCCTTAAATATGTCCCTGCCAGGTCCACCAGTGTCCGTTATAGCCATTATTAGCTTGGGTGTGCTGGTGGAATTGTGTTTTGTGTGTTTTGATTCGGCTTCATCCTTGACCACTCTTGTCCGCTGCCCGCACCAACCTCCTGCCTGTCTGACCTTGCTTCTGCTTACCCCTTGGATGCCGCGCTTCTGTGACCACCCGGCTTGACCCCCTGCCTGTCTCGACCATTCTCTGCTTCACCCTTTGGACTTGACGTTTTTGGACTCTGTTTGCTAGAACTCCTGATTTGGGATACCTCGCAGTTCACCCTTTTTTTTCCATAAGCCAGCAATCTTTGCGCCAGTAAGTCCTGGGGCAACCGAGTCCGGAGAGGCATAACCCGTGTCTTCAGCGAGCGGTGGAGATTGGGGATTGTTGGCTCATGCAAGAAGGGTGTCCGGCGATCCCTGACAATTCCACTTGCTCCATCCTTATCTAATGCACTTTGTAGAATGTTAATTAGGTACGGTTAGGGCACAATTCTATGTAAGACAGATTGCAATCTTTTGCCTCCCCTGCGTGGGATGGCTATATTGACTGTATGCCTTCCATATCTGTACTATTGAAAAACTAATAATAGTCTCGCAGGATTTACAGTGGCTCCATTGCATCCCATTCATGGGCACTGCGCAGGTGCGAGATCGTAGACCATGCTCAGTGCCTCAAGAGATGCAAGATGGCGCCGCCTGTCGGAAACCGAGGGACCCAGGAGATGGTTCCCCCGGTGAGGTGAGTAAATGGTGCCCAAAGGTGAAACCGGAGGGGGGGAGCAGATCGGTGAGGTTTTAACCTCCCCCAATATTCCTCTTTAAAGAAGAACTCTGGCTCACACATTTTGTTCGGGTGTGGGCTCCCAATAACATTTCACATCACTTTTTTTTCAATCAGAGACAACTTAATCATAGGCACAAAAATGTCTTATATGTCCCACCTCTACTTTTGATTGGTGCCTCCCACTTTTACCAGTTTTCGGACATAACTTGCTGTGGAGCCCATTGTTCTCGGTGTACTCTGCCTTTCCGGCATACGCCTTTTTGTTGTAACCGGCAATCTAGGGCATCCCATGGTAGTCTGCATGTCCTAGCACATACTTACCTTCTCCCCCCTGCTGCCATCTAGGGTATCCTATGTAGTCTGCAAGTCCTAGCACATACTTACCTTCTCCCCCCTGCTGGCATCTAGGGCATCCTATGTAGTCTGCATGTCCTAGCACATACTTACCTTCTCCCCCCTGCTGCCATCTAGGGTATCCTATGTAGTCTGCAAGTCCTAGCACATACTTACCTTCTCCCTCCTGCTGCCATCTAGGGCATCCAATGGTAGTCTGCATGTCCTAGCACATACTTACCTTCTCCCCCCTGCTGGCATCTAGGGCATCCAATGGTAGTCTGCATGTCCTAGCACATACTTACCTTCTCCCCCCCCCCCTGCTGGCATCTAGGGCATCCAATGGTAGTCTGCATGTCCTAGCACATACTTACCTTCTGCCCCCTGCTGGCATCTAGGGCATCCAATGGTAGTCTGCATGTCCTAGCACATACTTACCTTCTCCCCCCTGCTGGCATCTAGGGCATCCAATGGTAGTCTGCATGTCCTAGCACATACTTACCTTCTCCCCCCCCTGCTGGCATCTAGGGCATCCAATGGTAGTCTGCATGTCCTAGCACATACTTACCTTCTCCCCCCTGCTGGCATCTAGGGCATCCAATGGTAGTCTGCATGTCCTAGCACATACTTACCTTCTCCCCCCTGCTGCCATCTAGGGCATCCAATGGTAGTCTGCATGTCCTAGCACATACTTACCTTCTCCCCCCTGCTGGCATCTAGGGCATCCAATGGTAGTCTGCATGTCCTAGCACATACTTACCTTCTCCCCCCCCCCCTGCTGGCATCTAGGGCATCCAATGGTAGTCTGCATGTCCTAGCACATACTTACCTTCTCCCCCCTGCTGCCATCTAGGGCATCCTATGTAGTCTGCATGTCCTAGCACATACTTACCTTACTACCTTGGTTGCCATGTCGTCAGCGTCTATCCACTGTTACTTACCCCCTACTTCGGCCACCTTCTGTTTTGATCTTCTGTTTTACAGCACTGTTGTTGCATAGAAAATACGCCACCACACAGCATATAACTTTAAAACTATTGTTTTATTAAAAACTTTTTTAATTAACTTTTCTTTAAAATTGTTATTTATATTAAATCGGACCTCCACCCTGAATAAGAGCCTATCTTGTATGTTTCCCCCACCCTGTACATACAGATTGCCCACATTAATCCGGACCTTCACCCTGAATAAGAGCCTATCTTGTATGTTTCCCCCACCCTGTACATACAGGTTGCCCACATTAATCCGGACCCTCACCCTGAATAAGAGCCTATCTTATATGTTTCCCACACCCTGTACATACAGGTTGCCCACATTAATCCGGACCTCCACCCTGAATAAGAGCCTATCTTGTATGTTTCCCCCACCCTGTACATACAGGTTGCCCACATTAATCTGGTTCTTCACCCTGAATAAGAGCCTATCTTATATGTTTCCCCCACCCTGTCCATACAGATTGCTCACATTAATCCGGACCTTCACCCTGAATAAGAGCCTATCTTGTATGTTTCCCCCACCCTGTACATACAGGTTGCCCACATTAATCCGGACCTTCACCCTGAATAAGAGCCTATCTTATATGTTTCCCACACCCTGTACATACACATTGCTCACATTAATCCGGACCTTCACCCTGAATAAGAGCCTATCTTGTATGTTTCCCCCACCCTGTACATACAGGTTGCCTACATCAAAAATCATCCTACCTGCACCTACTACATTTTCTGAGCCTTTAAACATCCAAGATGGCGGTCCATGGAGTCTCAGGCCTCCTGCACACAGGAAGTGCCATTGTGGGATTGCTGTCCTTTTCCTGACCCCGGCGCTTCTCTGTCTGTACAAAGCACGGCTATAACCCGCCCCCCTATACTTTTGCCCCCTTTCCTCTACTCAGTATGTGATGCTTCTGAGTCAAGATGGTGGCACCCGTATCCTAGAGTCCTGAACAGAGTTGCAGCCCAGCGGGGGGGGGGGGGGGTGCTAAAAATTAAATTATTCTGAAGGTCCGGTTTAAAGAAAAATAAAAACTATACATTTTTTTATTTTTTTTTTAATATGATCTTGGGGTTGTGCCCATTTTTGTAGTCCTAATAGTAATTGCATTTTTTTCTGGGACCAACATGGCACCTGCAAAGAGAAAAAATTTACATTAGTGCTTGTTTGTCCACATGTGTGGCTGTACATGCACGCACATTTTTACATACTGTGAGGATCAGCTCTGGTAGACTACAGGATGTCAGCAGTATAGAGGCTCAGAGGCGAAAAGTTCAAAGTAAAGTCTGTGTTTATTCACACATAAAGTCCATAACATAAAATATCCTTTTTGGGTTACATCACCTTTTCAGGAAAAATGCCACAGAATTGCATCAGACAGGCAACGGCACAGGCAAAGGCCTTTCTTAGTTTTTGTCCAAGCTTGCACACTTGTAGCCGAATCCACCTCGGGTCCACATGAAACAGCCTGTATAAGAGCTTCCAGCCAGGCACACAGAGTCTCACTCCACAAGTGAGCTCTAGACACAGCCAGTGCACAGCTGACTCCCCAGGCTATTTATGCGGCCCGCAAAACCCGGACCTGGGTAGGGGATGGAGTCCCACCCTGCTCTA
The DNA here is from genome assembly GCA_027917425.1 of Gastrophryne carolinensis. Taxonomy (NCBI): domain Eukaryota; kingdom Metazoa; phylum Chordata; class Amphibia; order Anura; family Microhylidae; genus Gastrophryne; species Gastrophryne carolinensis. The sequence continues at coordinate 16,080,005 of CM051242.1, read as the reverse complement.
CTCCATCCCAGTAAAGCCGTCCCGGGTTAGCCTTTCAGCTATAGTATACTAACCTTTCAGCAGCAGACTGCCATTAGCAGCTGATGCTGGAGAAACTATACGGCTTTACTGCACCAAGGCCAGGTACCTTGGTGCCACATACCTACCGTCAATGACGGCACCTTGCACCTTACCACAATACTTACCTGAACTGGTTGATGTATAGTTTTATGGGGCCACCCTCCTCCGTGGGCCATCCCTTCTTCAGGATCTGTAGAAGAAAAGAACCTGAGTTAGTATTTATGGCCATGTGATGTTTGTGGAATGCTTGGGTATTGCTCTGTTTCACTGCCTTCACACCCACCTGACTCTTGCGCGGCTTCCGTCTCGGGTGGCACCATTGCCACGTACTCACCCTCTGAGTGTTTTTGGGTATTGGTTTACCCAAGCATGCAGGAGCTGTGGGCGAGTCCAAACCCAACACACCCTCCTCTTCAGCGGGCTCCATGGCTGGAGGGGGCCTCCACCAAACTTTGGTTTATGGTCTGGTCAAGGAGGCTTTTCAGTTTTTGGTCTGACGGCCCGTGGGGCTGAAAACGAGGGGGCCTGGGCAACCAAAGCCACCACAGGGCAGGACGGAGAGTCTGGAGCAGCAAAGCCGCCGCCAGCAACGCTACAGTGATGGGTGCAGAGTTGTCACTGCACATAAGCCACCAAGCACAGCCGCTGGCAGCTCAATGCAGGGAACTGTTTTCTGCTGGACCAGCCGGGCGACTACACTACCCCCCACCCAGAATGGCAAAGCAGGAGTTCCCGAGCAGCACGCACCCGCACAAGGGGGGCACAAGGGACTCGATCTGACCTTCCAGTAAGTAGGCGGGTGCCAGACAACCACCAATCAGTTTCTTGGCTGGACTATTATTTTATACTGTATCTGGGGCCTCCACCAGATTTTGTGCCCAGGGGCCTTCGCCACACTTAATTTCGGTCCTGGCGCTGCCTTACACCCACACCCTGTCCTCTTGACACCACTGGTCGGACCCCTCGCCTCTGGGTGGGCTTAAACTGCGGCCTGAACTCCCCAGCTACAAAATAACCGATAGACCGATCGGGTGTGCCCCGCTGTGTGAAACAGAAAGCCCCTAAAATCTTACCTTATCGGCGACGGACAAGCGACGAATAAGCCGCCGCCGCCGCCTCCCACGTGTCCCTCTAGCAGGGCGTGCACCCGCGCCGGCCGTTTGTGAATGGCCGGCGCGGGTGCACGCCCTGCTAGAGGGACACGTGGGAGGCGGCGGCGGCTTATCTGTCCCCGATAAGGTACGTTTTTAGGGGGTTTCACACAGCAGGGCAGGGAGCTGATCGGCCCAGGAATCTTATAGATTCCCGGGCCGATCAGGGGTGGGTGTTGGTCCACTTTAAGCCTTAGGAGTGCCTATGGGGGTTATTAAGAAGGGATAGTGGCAGGTAGCGCCTCGTAGCGGCAGGCAGGTGAACGCCGGGCACTGTACGCAAAACCACATTTATGAAAGCGAATCTGGTGAGTGACTCCAACAGCGCCATGTAGTGTCACATGTACTATTACAGGCGGCTCAGCGTATAGCGCCGGCGCTCTAGCTTCCAGAGCGCCAGGTATTACCTGTCGCTCTCCCATACATTTCAATGGATGTTCCTTTTCTTCTGTTTAAACAGGGTTTAAACAAATCATTGTGTGACCTCTCCTGGCCTATAAAAATCAAGTCATTTTTGAAAACTTTTTTGATTTTTTTGTTTTTTATGCAGAATGGTCATTACAGGTCTGGCATTAAACTATTAATGTCACAACGTTACAACGTCATTCCATGTGGTTTCGCTTTGTTACTGGTGGATATGTGTTCAAAGACAAATTTTAATCACACAGCGCCTGGCGCTCTATGCTACAGCGACCAGATTTAGAGCGCCAACGCTGTGTTTGTGTAGTTTTTTGATAAGTATGGTGTGGAGCGCCGAGAGTTGGACGCACTGAGCTGGCACTACCTCTCGCTCCCTGCAGCGCTGTGCTGGTGTTAGAGTGCCCAAAATACATCCCATTCATCAATGCCGGCCAGGTTTCTACAGTGACTGAGGCTCTCTGTTACAGCGCCCGATGTTTACAGCGTCTACTAGCGGTCACTCTAAGCGCCGATATACAGGCGCTCATCTGCCGATACCTGGCGTTAGTAGTGAATCAGCCTCTAACTCTCCACTTCGCTATTACTTTTGGATAGGGCTCGCTGACCGTGGCCAGCAACAAGGCAAAGCCAGGCCTCTCATCCCACAATAGTAGCGAATTGCAGACGCACTTAGGCCGAAAGGTGCGCCTAACTCTCCACTCCGCTCCTACTGTCAGATAGGGCTCACTGACCCCGGCCAGCAACAAGGCAAAGCCAGCTCTCCAATCCCAAAATAGTAGCGGATTGCATAGAAAGGTCAAACCTAAATCACCTAGGCAGCGCTGCGTCGCACAAACATGCCAGAGTTGTCCATGTGACAGTGGCAACAAAGAACTGTGGCCCTGTAATGTTGGTAGGCCAGGCCTCCGCAATTACTGTGGCGCCATGTGCTTTCACTTGTATTTCATGGCCACTGTCATCTGTTTGCACCTTGGCAGCAGTGTAAATGCGGCACACATGCATAGGCGAACGGCATGTGGGACTTGCCATCATAATGTCCTCCTGCTGCCCATGGGTAACCACGGTACGTGCCATGTTGGACTTTTAGATGTCACCTGTATGACGCACCTGGCGGACCCCGGAAGTGTGCTTGCGCCCATACGCACATGTAGCCTTTTGGTTGCTTTGTGCCTTTGAGGCGCTGTTAAATAAATCAAATAGTTCTAAACAATTCAATACAATTACCCACTCAATTAGGTATAAAAGAACACATCTGAGCGTCAGATTTTCTTGCCACTGCTGACTTAGAAGCTCACTATGCCACATCATAGGAGCCACCACAGCCCCCAGATCCTGGAACACAAGTATGGCCGAGGAACCAGCAACACCCGACCCAGTTACCGCAGCCCTAGGACCCACCGTTTGTCCCGCAGGAATTCCCCTACTGATACCCACACTAGCCACTCTTTAGGGTATCAACAGCTTGAGTCAGAAAAGCTCCCAGCACAGCCCACCATGGACCAACCAACAGTCAAGAGCCCTATGTGGACCCCAAGACAAACCCCAGCGTGGGTCTCACTGCAGAGTCCACAGCGGAGGCAATGGGGGAGCCAAAGGCTAAGCAGCGTTGTCAGTCAGGCCTGCTTTTTCCCCGGCCGGTAGCCTGGAATCCATCCGCTCTGGGCATAGGAGTGGGCATAGTGACTCCCCCTCCAGCCAAGACACCACAGCATCGGCCACTCACCCACTGGGCACAAACTTACAAGCAGCGAGTTGAGTGGCCAATTTAATGATGGAGGTTCTGCTGGATGGTGTTGCCAAAAATTGTGATCGGCTGACTGAGTCCCGGTCCTACTCAACCCCCAAAGCGTTGCGGGAGCAGGTATGGTTGGAGATCGCCTGCAACGTGACGGGGCCAGAGCCCAGGCCAAGAAAAAGTGCGATGACCTGAAGGCTTAGGGGTAAGTGCTAAAAAATCTAGCGAGCTGCTTGTACAGTTCTGGAGACCTTACCTGCAAAAAAAACATCATTCAAATAGAACGTGTCCAAAGGCCAACAACAAAAATGGTGGAAGGACTTAAAACTTATCAGGAGAGACTTAAACTGGACCAACACCCCTTATTACATTAACAGGTGTTGGTCCCTCTCTTTGTTGCTGGGAAGAAGTTTGAGGGGGCATCCAGAACGCTGGAGCTCCCTCGCACCTAACTGCACAGGACGCTTAAAACACTCACCTTCCTTACGAGCCAGCGCCGGGAAAGGAGTCCCGCGATTGGCCGCTGGGCGGTCACATAGGCGGGTCTTGCCAGTGGGCGGCACAGAGGACGCGACTACAGCCCACGTGACCGCCCGGCGGCCAATTGTGGGACTCCTTTCCCGGCGCTGGCTCGTAAGGAAGGTGAGTGTTTTAAGCGTCCTGTGCAGTTAGGTGCGAGGGAGCTCCAGCGTTCTGGATGCCCCCTCAAACTTCTTCCCAGCAGCAAAGAGAGGGACCAACACCCGTTAATGTAATAACGAGTGTTGGTCCGGTTTAAAGAACTTAATTTGTACAGTCTGGAGGAAAGAAGGGAGAGAGGGGACATGATGGAGACCTTTATATATGTGACAGGAGGGAATACATTTCAGGAGGGAAGTGCTTTTAAGAAAAAAGTTAAAGGAGCAGTATCGCGAAATTTGTATTAAAAAAGATAAATAATTAAATAGCCACACAATAGCTTATAACATGTGTATAAATAATCTGGTGATAGAAAAAGAAAAAAATATATGCCTCTCTTTTAAATTGTATAATAACAATGGCTCAGTCCATTTGCTGAATAGGGGGATTTGCTGGGTTGTATTTAGTGAGCTGCTTCATTTAGCCCACTGGTCTCCTAGCAACACTTTACCTCAGAGGCTGACACTGTAATCAGTGGTAACGGCTGTGTGTGTGTGAGGTGCTGCTTTTGTTATGAGACCAGGTGACTCAAATGTGTAAAATCTATACAAAATAAACTAAACTGACTGAAAATAACTGAAATTCTTCTTTGAATAACTGTGCAGGAAAATCTAAAGGTATTAAAGTGGAACAAAACCCTGAGTGGCCGACCCTGAAGTCTATAAGACCCGGCCATTGACCTTCCCCCTTGGGCATTCTAAATCGGGATGCCCACTGTGTGAAACGACCCCTGGATAACCACAGATCCCCCCATTTTTCTGGCGCGCTCATGCAGATAGTCATTTAGACAGGCCGGGCGGCCAGGAAGGTTACTGCTCAGGTTCCCCATCTGCGTGCAAACAGAGCTGATTGGATGAGAGCCCACGCATGCGCTGTGGGACAGGGAAAGGTACGTTTTCACAGGCGAACTTGGGGATTTCACATATCAGGGCATCCCAAGTCAGGATGCCCCTAGGGGCACAAAACAAAACTCCAGATAGTGAAAATCCTGGGTTGGGCTTTGCTCAAAACACACAAAGCTGAAAGAAAGATCATATGGAAAAATGAAAAATAAGAATATGAAAGAGAAAATGGTAAACTGAAAGATTCTGCAGCAGAGCCAACATGAAGGGAAAACTGTCATAATCAGCTAAATGACTTCTAGAGCTTCTCTCTCTGTTTTAGATATATAAGTTCTGGCCAGGCAATGTTGCAATGTTATCTGATGCTGGACAGCTGCCAGCACTGAACAGCTGAGATTTTGATACATTGTTCTCCACCTCTCCTCAGCATGGAACAGGCCAGAGTGTCGGTCCGACACTCAGAAGACATGAGCTATTAGTCTCCAGCTGCTCAACACACACATCATTTTTTTCTACATTTGTAATTCTTACTCCAACACTTACCTACATTCAAAATACCATTTAAATATAAGTCACCAAGAAAAATGTGCGATACTGCTCCTTTAATGATAGAACAAGGGGCCCAACCTGAAGCTAGTCGGAGGGAAGATCAGGAGCAATGTTAGATTATATTATATTACAGAAAGAGTAGTAGATGCTGGGAACAAACTTCCAGCAGAGGTAGTTGAAAAATCAACAGTCACTGAATTTAAACCTGCCTGGGATAAGCACACATCTATCTCAAGATAAAGAGAACCTACAGTATACACATAAGGGCAGAGAACATACAGTATACACATAGGGGCAGAGAACATACAGTATATACATAAGATAAAGATAACATACAGTATATACATAAGATACAGAGAACATACAGTATATACATAAGATAAAGAGAACATACAGTATACACATAAGATACAGAGAACATACAGTATACACATAAGATACAGAGAACATACAGTATACACATAAGATACAGAGAACATACAGTATATACATAAGATACAGAGAACATACAGTATACACATAAGGGCAGAGAACATACAGTATACACATAAGATACAGAGAACATACAGTATATACATAAGGGCAGAGAACATACAGTATACACAAAGGGGCAGAGAATATACAGTATACACATAAGGGCAGAGAACATACAGTATACACATAGGGGCAGAGAACATACAGTATACACATAGGGGCAGAGACTAGACGGACCGTATGGTCTCCTTCTGCCGCCAACCTTCTATGTTTCTATGTGTCTATGAAACATTGTACAACTCACTAAAGCCACCCTTTCCTGTTGGAATCTAGATTGCAAACTGGTGGGGGACTCCCCAAAAACTACAATTTACCAATGCTGAGTAGCGGGTATTGGGGATGCTCCATCCCATGGGCCCACCCACCAAGGGAGCAGAGTGCAGACAGTGATGAGGTAAATGAGTGAGCTTAATAGGCAAAGTGCAAGGGGCAGGGTGGAAAAGGAGGGTGAACCCAAGGTAAAGTTCTGGGCCCTGGAGGCTCTGTGGTAACACCTCTCCTGGACAAAACTGAGCTGGAGGAAGGCCACTGTGAACATCTGGATGAGATCCCCAATATTAGGGCTGATTCAAAGCCTCTTTCACATGCACTTTCGCATGTGTTTGTGTACGTTTTGTGAGTTTTTCCATGCCTTTTCTGAATTTTCGTTACTTTTTCCATGCGTATACGTTAACGCGAATACGCACTTTCGATGGTCGTATATTTATTTATTAAGTAACGTTATTGGTATGGGCTTACAGAGCCTTGATTAGAACACGGGCAATAAAACGAGTGTGTTTACGTTCAACTTACGGGGTCATTTTGTTGGTGAAAGTGTGGCGTCGTGTTGTGAGTTGCAGTGTTATGTAGGCGGACTACATGAAGGAATATGAGCGTTTGCAGCTACACGTCTGCCTTTCGGATTTAAGGTGGCTGAAGAGCATCTATACAGGTATTTTGTTTATCTTGACATCCTTTCTTATCTTTAAAATATTATAAAATTTTTATTTTTGTTTGTTTTTTGGCACATTTATAGTAATGTTGCCTTGCATTGCGTATTGCGTAATGTAGACCTAAATCTAAATCTGTCTAAAAATTGTCACTTATTTTGTTTTTGTTTTTACTTTGGTTTATACAAAAAAAAATCATAAAAAAAACCCTTGAAATAACTAATATTAAAAATTCGACTATACCAAAAAATAAAAAATATATAAAAATTGTAATACAAATTGAAAACATTTACAATGTTTCTTATGTCTACCATTTATTAATTAGTTTCCAAATACACTTATGCACATAAATTCCATAAAAGCCACAAGGAATTCCAAAATATATATAGACTAAAGGAAATAAAGGATGAAAAGAGTGGGACTGTGACAAGGGAGTTCAGGTAAGCATGGAAGCAGAAGAGAGTGAGAGAAGAGTTGAGACGGGGGACATGAATGAGATAAATAGCTGCGCGCATGCGTACATGCATGCAAACATAGCAGCTTTCCAACAGATTTCCGAGAGATTTCCGTCTGGACGTATATTTAAGATGCAGCTGAATATAGCGGGGCACTGAAAATCTTCGTTGGAAGCTACGTTGGAAAACCCTGAAAAACGGTAGTATACGAGGTTAACTAAGTAACGTAAACGTAGGACGCTACGAGAGCAAGAAAATGACATTCCCGTTGGCGTACGCAGCTACGAATAGTAAACGGAAGGCTCCCAATGGAGGCTTTGAATCATGCGTACACACCTAGGCATACGGAAAAAAAAGTGAAAAATACACAAAACTAGACAAATACAACGCGGTTTTGAAGAGGCTCTGAAACAACCCTATTATCTGGACACCTCCACCAGCTGCTGGCACCACGGACACTGGCCATCACCTCTCCTCCCTGCAGCTCCAAATTCATTCTGCCAGTAGCAGCCCCACCAACTCCAAAGAGCACCCAGGAGGAAGACAGCCCCGGCCTGCAGCCGGACGGCACCTGTCTTCGGTAAGGCGGTGCCAAATCGCGGAGTCAAACTGGCGGGCCAACAGCACCACTTTTCGGCAAAATGCCAATAGATATTTTGCTCTGTGACGGACCGCCATGAAGACCTGGATGTAGTGGTTGTGGAGCAGCAGCGCCACCACCAGCAGATGGAGACACTGTTTGGGGCTCTGGTGGAGGCCAATCAGGTCGCGCTTCAAAGGTTGGAGACACAGCAAGCTACAAACACCAAAAACCGGGCTACATTCCCCAAACCTATGCTGGACTTTGGGTTGTGGGGGGTCTCAAAGCTTTAGTTACGCCAAACGAGCACATTTTTATTGGTCAATTTTCTGTTGACCTATTGACCAAAACCCAACAACTTGGGACAATTAACATGTAATTAGAGAATAAATGCCAAAAAACAGAAGTTTGTATGTTATTTTATCAAGGCAGGGGATATAATAAATCACAAATAAGTGGTGAAAAAATAACATTCAAGAAAAAGATGAGTCCACCAAATGCTGGTGAAAGCTTTGGCCCGCATGGCTATGGGTGCCAGCATACAGATGCCCAGGAATCTCTGGAGCAGAAGCAGGGGTTGTCTCCTCCAAATATGCTGCCACCCTCTTGCGTAAGGCAAAGTTATGCAGGCTGATGCACGCCATGATAATTTGCATGACCTTCTCTGGCTTGAAGGGCGCCCCTGTGTGGTCCAGACATCAAAATTTGGCTCTTAACAGCCCAAAGGCATGCTCAACTATAGCCCATGTGCGGTGGTGGGCCCCATTATAAGTCTCCTGGCCAGGGGCCTTAAAGTGGACCAAGATTTGGACTAACCTGGGTTTTGGTCATTGCCTCGGGACACCCCGATTAGGGATGCCCCCCAGGGTGAACCCACCAGGTCACCCAAACTCACCTCTTCCCGGTCCTATGGCACATGCACGGCCTCTCGTCCAATGAGCGCGCTCGGATCCGCTCCCGTCAGCTCTTCTAAGGAGAGCAGATCTCCATGGGTTTTGGTCCACTTTAAGAAGAGCATCAGGAGCCAGGGCAGCAAGGGATCACCTAAAAGGCAAATGATAATGGAGTAGGGCCAAACAAGCAAAAGGTAAGTCTGGATGCTTGGACTAAGAATTTGTAACTGCAACAGGGAAAAGGGGACATTCAATGAGGGGCATGAGCACAGTCGACGTGATAAAGGGCAGGGAGAGCAATTGGCTAACCCAAGAAACTTGGATCAATTACAAAAGGGGGGCACATAACAAAAGAAAAACACATTGCAAATGCTACATAAACAATAAACAGCCAGATCCATTGCAGCAATAAACAGACTTACCCACAATCCAACCGCCAGTCAGCCCACCACTCTCTAAACAGGTGTATAAACTGTAACTCCTCAAGAGCATTGTGGGGGAACCAGGGAAGCCGGCCAAACACTGACAAAGCGAGTATCTGGGCCCACGACACATTGGACGTTAAGAGAGTGGTCCATCTTGCGGCTGCTGAAAGGAAACCACAAATAAAAAATGTTCACTAGACTGGCAACAAGGGGAAGCTAGAGGAGAGCGGCCTACAAGGAGGAGCTATGTTGGCCTAAACAGACTGAGACACAGGAAAGCTGTTTTGGGGGGGGGGGGTCTAGGCTAGCCTCAAGAGAGGAGAGCGGCCTACAAGGAGGAGCTATGTTGGCCTAAACAGACTGAGACACAGGAAAGCTGTTTTGGGGGGGGGGGTCTAGGCTAGCCTCAAGAGAGGAGAGCGGCCTACAAGGAGGAGCTATGTTGGCCTAAACAGACTGAGACACAGGAAAGCTGTTTTGGGGGGGGGGGGGGGGGGGTCTAGTCTAGCCTCAAGAGAGGAGAGCGGCCTACAAGGAGGAGCTATGTTGGCCTAAACAGACTGAGACACAGGAAAGCTGTTTTGGGGGGGGGGGGGCTGGGGGTCTAGGCTAGCCTCAAGAGAGGAGAGTGGGCTACAAGGAGGAGCTATGTGGACTTAGAGGCAGAGGTGCAGAAAAAGTGGGCCAGGGATGGAGGTTCAGAAAAAGTGGGGCAAAGAGATACGAGTGCAAAAAAGTGGGGCAGAAATGGGGGTGTAGAAAAATGGTGGCAGATATGGAGATTCAGCAAAAATGGGGCAGAGATGGGGTGCAGAAATAGCTGGGCAGATATGGGGGTGAAGAAAAAGAAGGGCAGAGATAGGGGTGCAGAAAAAGTGGATCAGAGATGGGGGTGCAGAAAAAGCGGGGAAGATATGGAAGTGCAGAAAAAGAAAGGCAGAGGTGCAGCAAAAGCGGGGCAGAGATGGGGTGCAGAAAAAGTGGGGCAGAGATGGGGTGCAGAAAAAGTGGAGCAGAGGTGGGGATGCAGAAAAAGCGGGGCAGAGATGGGGGTGCAGAAAAAGTGGAGCAGAGATGGGGGTGAAGAAGAAGCAGGGCAGAGATGGGGTGCAGAAAAAGCAGGGCAGAGATGGGGGTGCAGAAAAAGTGGAGCAGAGATGGGGGTGAAGAAGAAGCAGGGCAGAGATGGGGGTGCAGAAAAAGTGGGGCAGAGATGGGGGTGCAGAAAAAGTGGGCAGAGATGGGAGTGCAGAAAAAGTGGGGCAGAGATGGGAGTGCAGAAAAAGTGGAGCAGAGATGGGGATGCAGAAAAAGAGGGGAAGAGACGGGGATGCAGAAAAAGTGGAGCAGAGATGGGGGTGCAGAAAAAGAGGGGAAGGGATGGGGGTGCAGAAAAAGAGGGGAAGAGACGGTAATGCAGAAAAAGTGGAGCAGAGATGGGGGTGCAGAAAAAGAGGGGAAGGGATGGGGGTGCAGAAAAAGAGGGGAAGAGACGGGGGATGCAGAAAAAGCGGAGCAGAGATGGGGGTGCAGAAAAAGCAGGGCAGAGATGGGGGTGCAGAAAAAAGAGGGGAAGAGATGGGGATGCAGAAAATGCGGGGAAGAGATTGGGATTCAGAAAAAGCGGAGCAGACATAGGGGTGCAATAAAAATGGGTCAGAGATGAGGGTGGAGAAAAGGCAGGGCAGGGGTAAAGGTGCAGCAAAAGTGGGACCCTGATTTGGGATGCCCCACTGTGTGAAACCCCCCAGTTCGCTCAGTAAAACTCACCTTCCCTTGGTCCTATGGCAAATGCATGGGGCCTCGTCCAACCAACACGTTCGGCTGCGTTAATCAATTTTGGCTAACAATCTGCTAAGGGCTGAATATAGTCGAAAAAAAAGTGCCCCAGCGGCCGCATCCCTGCTAGCCTCTAATAGGGTATGCACCATTTATAGATGCCTGGCGAACGTACGGCTAAATGTATAGCCTACAACAGCCACTTTAAATTCTTCCTTGGGGAGCATCACGAAGTGCCATAGCGTGATCCCCTGGCCCGCTGTGTACTTACCTCATTTTGAGAACGAGCTAAGTGGCAGGGGGAATATCATGCTGCGGGGCATCCCAAAAAAAAAAAATCAAGAGTACTTTCCTTTTGTCCTGCGCCGCTGGTCACTATAGGTCCGGCACTTCAGAACTCACCCAATCCCTTTATCGGGCACCCACCATCCAGGGCCTGAACTTCCGTGCCAGACCACACCCCTGCCATCAGTCACATGGGGTGTTGTCATGCCCCCTCCATTAAAGTGGACCAACACCCAGGATTTTCACTATCCTGGGTTTTGGTCCACTTCCATAGGGCACCCCGATCGGGGGTGCCCCGCTGCGTGAAACCCCCCAGAATGGCAGAAAAAACCCCCCTCGCCCCGATCCTACGGTGCATGCGCGGGCCTCGACCAATCAGCGCGCTCAGAGCCGCTGTGGTATGCACAGACAAGGGACGGACAACCACAGCGGCTCCGAGCACGCTGGCGGCCGCTTCTCGCGCTTCCCTCTAACAGGGAGCGTGCCCGCGCTGGCCATTCACAAACGGCCGGCGCGGGTGCGCGCCCTGCTAGAGAGAAGAGCGAGATGCGGCCGCGGTAAGGTAAGGTGAATGGGGCGTCCTGGGGGGGTTTCACACAGCGGGGCATCCCGATTTCGGATGCCCCGCGGGGACGGATCTGATTGGCCCGGGAATCTTATAGATTCCCGGGCCGATCAGCCTGGGTGTTGGTCCACTTTAAAGTGGAACAAAACCCAGCATGGCTGACACTGGAATTATTTATTTATAAAGCACAAGCATCTGTCATAGTGCTGTACATAGTAGCTATTACAGACAGGAAAGAACATACAGTACATAGACTATTACATATGCAAAGTTTACAATAAATATTTGGAATACAAGTTACAACAGGAGTGAGAGCCCTGCCCTTGTGAGCTTACAAGGAAAAGAGATGCAGATGAAGGAAGAAGCACAGTCAGTATTGTACGTTATGGCATGTGCCATTTAGGATCGAAAAGATTCCAGGGTTGGCCACTGGCCTTCCCCTGAGGCATACCAAATCAGGATGCCCCGCTGTGTGAAACCCCCTAGTTTGCCTGTAACAGCTCACTTTTCCCTGGTCCAATGGCACACGTGCAGGCTCTTGTTCAGTCAGAGCCGTTTGCCATGTCTGTCATTCCGGGTGTGCCCTTCAGGTGCACCCTGGCATCTTTGGGCTGTGTGATCGCTCCAGTCTGAGCCATTTAGACAGGCTGGGTGTGAGCACGCGCAGCTGGGAATTCGCCAACTTGCGCTCCCATTGCAGAAGCTGAGCCGAATGGCATAGGCACGGCAAACAAATCTGATTGGACCAGATCATGTGCAGGTGCAGTTGGACCAGTGAAAGGCGAGCTGTTACAGTTTACAGATCGGGGGTGCTGTGTGAAACCCCTCTCCCCGGTCATACAGCGCATATGTGGCTGCTCATCCAATCCCCGGTCATACAGCGCATATGTGGCTGCTCATCCAATCAGCGCGCTCGGATGTGACGTTGTCTAAGCCTTCATCTAAGGCAGCGGCTCCAAGTGCGCTGGCGACCGCATCCACTTCTACTCTCTAACAAATGGCTGCGCCGGCCATTCACTAATAGCGGGGATAGGACCATGGCTCGCACATGCACCGTTGGACCGGGAAACAAGGTAAGTGTATGGGGCGGCTTTAAAGTGGACCACCACCCAGGATTTTCACTATCCTGGGTTTTGGTCCACTTCCGCGGGGCACCCCCACCTGCTGGGTGAAACCCCCCAGAACGCCCGCTAAAACTCACCTCACCCTGCTCCTACGGAGCATGCGCGGCCGCTTGTCCAATCAGCGTGCTTGGAGCAGCTGTGGTATGCGCGTCCAAGCGACATCAAATCACAGCGGCTCCGAGCACGCTGGCGGCCACATCTTGCGCTTCCCTCTAACAGGGAAAGCGCCCACCATTCACAAATAACCGGCGTGCGCCCTGCTAGAGAGAAGCGCGAGATGCAGCCGCAGCCTGCGCATGCACAGTTGGACCGGGAGTAAGGTAAGGTAAATGCGGCGTCCTGGGGGGTTTCACACAGAGGGGCATCCCGATCTTGGATGCCCCAGGGGGGAGGGAATCGATCGCTGTGGGTTTTGGTCCACTTTAAGCTGTCCCAATTTAAGCGTCCCAAATTACATCAATGCCCCCCTGAACACGCGGGCTGATGTAACGGGCGGACAGATGCGCAGCGTGCGGGAAGGGCTCCGGAAATATGGCGGTTCAAGAAAGGACATTGGGGACAGAACACGCTGCTTTACCCACGTGACTGCAGTGTGGGCGGGACAGGTGGTGACGCTGGCCAATCAGGAAGCGAGGAGGCGTGTGACAGAGAGAAGGGCGTGAGGCTGTGTAGCGGCTGCTTCCTGCTGCTTGTTGCCCGGGCCGCCCAGTGTCACCCTGCGGGGAGCGGCATGGAGGAGACACTGTGCACTGCCTGACAGCGCCCGACTGACGCCCGAATCGGGTGTAAGCGCTTCCGACAATATTATCGGCCGCCTTATAGTGTGTGTAAGGGGGCGGGGCTGCTTATTGTCTGTTATATGTGCGGGTGTAATGTGCTGGGGTGGGGTAGTGTGTCCTTGGGGGTCACACATGCTGCCAGTCCCAGGAGGACACCCGGGTGTCATATGGCCTAAGGGGGGATTAATTGGGCCACACTGGTCTGAGGGCACCGCGATTGGGTGTCATTGGTGTGAGGAGGGGATATGGTTGTCATGGGCACCAGAAGGGTGTATGCGGGTGTCATGGGTGTGAGGAGGAGGGATACGGGTGTTATGAATTTGAGGAGGGGGGGTTACAAATGTCATGAATGTGAGGAGGGGGATACGGGTGTCATGGATGTGAGGACGAGGATACGGGTGTCATGGTTACAAGAAAGGTGAATGCAGGTGTCATGGGTGTGAGGAGTGGGCTACAGCTGTCATGGGCAGCAGAAGGGTGCATGTGGGTGTCATGAATGTGAGGAGGGGGGGAAACAGGTGTCATGGGGCTGAGGAGCTGGTACGGGTGTCATGGATGGATGTGAGGCGGGCATACATGTGACATGGATGTGTGGAAGGGGATACTTGTGTCATGGATGTGAGGAGGGGGATACGGGTGTCTTGGATGTGAGGAGGGGGGATACGGGTGTCTTGGATGTGAGGAGGGGGGATACGGGTGTCTTGGATGTGAGGAGGGGGACACGGGTGTCTTGGATGTGGGGAGGGGGACACGGGTGTCATGGATGTGGGGAAGAGGACACGGGTGTCATGGATGTGGGGAAGGGGACACGGGTGTCATGGATGTGTGGAGGGGGACACGGGTGTCATGGATGTGTGGAGGGGGACACGGGTGTCATGGATGTGTGGAGGGGGACACGGGTGTCATGGATGTGTGGAGGGGGATACGGGTGTCATGGATGTGTGGAGGGGGACACGGGTGTCATGGATATGTGGAGGGGGGACACGGGTGTCATGGATATGTGGAGGGGGGACACGGGTGTCATGGATATGTGGAGGGGGGACACGGGTGTCATGGATATGTGGAGGGGGGACACGGGTGTCATGGATATGTGGAGGGGGGACACGGGTGTCATGGATGTGGGGAGGGGGATACGGGTGTCATGGATGTGAGGAAGGGGATACGGGTGTCATGGATGTGGGGAGGGGGATACGGGTGTCATGGATGTGGGGAAGGGGATACGGGTGTCATGGATGTGAGGAAGGGGATGCGGGTATCATGGATGTGAGGAGGGGGACACGGGTGTCATGGATGTGTGGAGGGGGACACGGGTGTCATGGATGTGTGGAGGGGGACACGGGTGTCATGGATGTGTGGAGGGGGACACGGGTGTCATGGATGTGTGGAGGGGGACACGGGTGTCATGGATGTGTGGAGGGGGACACGGGTGTCATGGATGTGTGGAGGGGGACACGGGTGTCATGGATGTGGGGAAGGGAACACGGGTGTCATGGATGTGGGGAGGGCTATACGGGTGTCATGGATGTGAGGAGGGGGACACGGGTGTCATGGATGTGTGGATGGGGATACGGGTGTCATGGATGTGAGGAGGGCTATACTGGTGTCATGGATGTGAGGAGGGGGACACGGGTGTCATGGATGTGTGGAGGGGGACACGGGTGTCATGGATGTGTGGAGGGGGACACGGGTGTCATGGATGTGTGGAGGGGGACACGGGTGTCATGGATGTGTGGAGGGGGACACGGGTGTCATGGATGTGGGGAGGGGGGCACGGGTGTCATGGATGTGGGGAAGGGAACACGGGTGTCATGGATGTGGGGAGGGGGACACGGGTGTCATGGATGTGAGGAAGGGGATAGGGATGTCATGGATGTGGGGAGGGGGACACGGGTGTCATGGATGTGTGGAGGGCTATACGGGTGTCATGGATGTGAGGAGGGGGACACGGGTGTCATGGATGTGTGGATGGGGATACGGGTGTCATGGATGTGAGGAGGGCTATACTGGTGTCATGGATGTGAGGAGGGGGACACGGGTGTCATGGATGTGTGGAGGGGGACACGGGTGTCATGGATGTGTGGAGGGGGACACGGGTGTCATGGATGTGTGGAGGGGGACACGGGTGTCATGGATGTGTGGAGGGGGACACGGGTGTCATGGATGTGGGGAGGGGGGCACGGGTGTCATGGATGTGGGGAAGGGAACACGGGTGTCATGGATGTGGGGAGGGGGACACGGGTGTCATGGATGTGAGGAAGGGGATAGGGATGTCATGGATGTGGGGAGGGGGACACGGGTGTCATGGATGTGTGGAGGGGGACACGGGTGTCATGGATGTGTGGAGGGGGACACGGGTGTCATGGATGTGTGGAGGGGGACACGGGTGTCATGGATGTGTGGAGGGGGACACGGGTGTCATGGATGTGTGGAGGGGGACACGGGTGTCATGGATGTGGGGAGGGGGACACGGGTGTCATGGATGTGTGGAGGGGGACACGGGTGTCATGGATGTGGGGAGGGGGACACGGGTGTCATGGATGTGTGGAGGGGGACACGGGTGTCATGGATGTGTGGAGGGGGACACGGGTGTCATGGATGTGTGGAGGGGGACACGGGTGTCATGGATGTGTGGAGGGGGACACGGGTGTCATGGATGTGGGGAGGGGGACACGGGTGTCATGGATGTGGGGAGGGGGACACGGGTGTCATGGATGTGTGGAGGGCGATACGGGTGTCATGGATGTGTGGAGGGGGATACGGGTGTCATGGATGTGTGGAGGGGGATACGGGTGTCATGGATGTGGGGAGGGGGATACGGGCGTCATGGATGGATGGATGTAAGGAAGAATGAGTACGGGTGTCATGGAAGGATGTGTGGAGGTGGAGTACAGGTGTCATGAATGTGAGTAGAAGGATACAGGTATCATGGCTGTATGAGGCAGGGGATATAGGTGTCATGAATCTGAGGAGGAGTATACGGGTGTCATGGATGGAAGTGAGGTGGATGAGTACGGGTGTCATGGATGGATGGATGGATGTGAGGTGGATGAGTACTGGTATCATGGATGGATGGATGGATGTAAGAAGGGGGGAGTAGCAGTGTCCTAGATGGATGTGAAGAGGAGATGAGTATGGGTCTCATGGATAAATGTGAAGGGGGACAAGTACTGGTATCATGGATGGATGTAAGGGGGGGGGGGGGGGGAGTACGGGTGTCATGGATGGATGTGCGGAGGATGAGTATGGGTCTCATGGATGAGTTTGAGGAGGGGGATACTGGTGTTGTGGATGGATTTGAGGAGGGGGATTGTATGTGAGGAGTGGGATACTGGGGTCGTGGATGGATGTGAGGAGGAGAGTATGGGTGTCATGGGTGGATATGAAGAGGAGGAGTACGGGTGTCATGGGTGGATGGATGTCAGGAGGGGTGAGTACGGGTGTCATGGGCACCAGAAGGGAGTATGCAGGTGTCATGGGCACCAGAAGGGAGTATGCAGGTGACATGTGTGAGGAGGGGGGATACGGGTGTCATGGGTCTGAGGAGGGGGTTGGGGTGTCATGGATGGACGTGAAGCGGGGGATATAGGTGTCATGAATGTGAGGAGGGGGATACAGGTGTCATGGATGTGTGGAAGGGGATACGGGTGTCATGGCTCTGAGGTAGGAGGGAGGCATGGGTCTAAGGGGAATATGATTGTCATGGGTGTAAGGAGGAGGGGGTATGGGGTGTCATGAATGTTAGGGGAGGGGTTGTCATGGGTCTCATGTCATGAGGTAAAGGAGGGGAGTATGGGGGTCCTCTTGTACTTGAAGGAGCAGCCTGCTTAGCTTCCTGTTTTATTCTGCTGGAGACAGGAAGTGAGAGGAAACCTCTGGGGTACAGGGTGAGGATATTGGGGTGTAAAGACAGAATGAGAAGTACCCGCTGTGCTGTGCGGTGATGCCTCCGGCCTGATGTGCTGACGGGGAGGAATGGTGGGTGTTGATCGGTCACGTAGACTGTAGACGATCGGGACAGCCAGCAGCAGGTGCGCAATGTATATGGGAGGAGGTGTTCCCGGGTGAACCTGTCTGTAACAAGTGCAATATATAGCTGTGATATTTGTTTTGCATGGCTAAATATGGTGCTGTATTGCGCTTGGGGGGGGGGGGACGAAAAAGGGTTAAAGTGGGCCAACAGTCAAAAATGACTTAAACCAGACCAACACAACAGACGGTGCTCATATGCATCCCTCCCTGGGGAAATTTAGATTGCTGCACTTAATACATTTACCTTTCTCTTAACTCTGGCTGTAGTAAATTATAGAAACAAAATGGCGGCTCGTGCATCTGCAGAATGCCTGAAAACAGGAATTGCTGCTTTGCTTCCTGTTATTGTCATTGTGAGTTATGTCAGTTGAATCCAGGCAGCAGCATGACTGAGATGCTGGGAGAGGAAGCCCCAAAATGGCTGCTACCTTTCTTTTCCAACTGTCAGGTCCGGTTTAAACATGAGTAAAAAAATGACTCCCGGTCATGACATCAACCCCATTGTGACACGCTCCTGCATTCTGTCTGTGCGGGGTTCCGCCTTTAGATTAAAGTAAGGGTCCACTTTTTCTCATTTGACCTATCACACAAGATATGACCTTGTATATGATCCTTGGGTAGGATATTTGGCTTCCCCTTACACCCCCTTCTGACTCTAGAGGAGGGGGGTACGTGTGTCATTGGTCTGGGGGGTGCGTTGTAGCACTGGATCACCCAGTTCCTTGTGCAAGTGATCCTCCAGTAGACGTCAGCGGCTGCTGCTTCAGCTTCCTGTCCCCCAGTGACGAGGCGAGGCAACGGGGAAGCACAGAGGGTTTAAATACTCCTTTAGACTATGGGAGGTCTGCTTTGATATTTCTTACTGTGGTGACTAGGTTTACAACTAGAGTTTGTACTTTAAAGCAGAACAAAACTTGGCACGGCCAGCCCCTGAAATTTTAAAGTGGACCAAAACCCAGGATTTTCGACTATCCTGGGTTTTGGTCCTTTCCTCAGGGGCACCCCGATTGGGGGTCTGAACCCCAACTGTCTGAAACACCCCAGATTGCCAAGCGCAACTCACCTCTTCCCAGTCCTACGGCGCATGTGCGGCTGCTCATCCAGTCAGCGCGCTCGGAGCCGCTGATGTCACGTCGTGTAAGGCGCTACGGCTGCCACATCCCTCTCTAACAGGGAGTGTGTCTGCAACGGCCATTATTAAATGCCTGGTGTGGGCACGCGCCCTGCTAGAGGAATGCGGTGGTGGCTTGCACCACTGGACCAGAAAACAAGGTAAGTGAATGGGGCGACCTGGGGGGTATTCTAAGTATGTCACACACCCCACTTCAGTTACTCATTATTATTACACTTGGGTTAACTCACCGCTAGGTGGCGTAGTTGCAGAGATCTCCAAAAAAGCAGCAAGCCCCTCCCGGTCTACACATACCTGGTACCTCCCATCAATTCCCCAGTGTTGTTCTCTGCAAGATGGCGACAAGACAGAAAAAAGAAGTCTCCTGCTTGCAGGTAGCCGGGGTATCACCCCGGCCCCCCCCCCATGGTCTATTGCTGCCCGACCCTTTTTGTTTACTCCCCATGTTATTCGGCAGCCTCCCAGCCTTGGCTGTAGGTCGGGCAAAGGTAGCTGGCACCCTAGGTGCCCAGGAGATTAGCTCCTCCGCTCGACCCCATCTTGTGGGGCATAGCGGGATTCCCGGAGTGGTGATCCGGATGTGGGATGCCCTTATTCTCTAGCGGTAGTCAGGGAATGTAGCGCTTTTATTCTTGGTTGTTTTGTGGCATGTTTGTGGTTATTGTACTCCCCCCCCCCCCCCCCTCCCCTCCCCACACTTTCAGTAGTATGGCTTTGCCTTGCGGCGGTCCGGGAGTGCGTTTGGGCTCTGGGGCCCTGTGGGTGACTGTTTCACGTGTGGGGGTCGCTCTGTGGGCGCTGGTTGTTCCCCCTCTGGGGGTTTGGAGGCGGGGTCGCGCGGCGCATGGCGCCGCGGGACCGCGATGTGGAGGCGGCTTTGGGTCCGCGTCCTGCGGGCGCTTATTGTTCTGCTCGTGTATGGGGGTTGTGAGAGTGAGAGAGAGTGAGCGCGTCTCTCTCTTTCTCTGTGTGTGTGCGCGGCGTGCGGGTTTGTGCGCCCTTTGTCATTTCCCGCCTGTTGTTACCGCGGCGCGGCCCTCGCTGGGCCTGACGCGCGGCGCGGTTGGGGGGCAGGTCCTCGGGACGCACGGTCCGCGCGATTGGCAGGCGCGTCAAGGGGGGCGGGGCCACGGCGGCTCCCGCGGTTCTTCTGGGCACGTCCTCTTCCTCCTTCTTCCCCTGAGTTGCGCTGTGCGGCCGCCATTGTCACGCGAGGTAGGTCCCTTTTCCTCATACGGGAGTTGTGCGGGTTTTCTTGCGTGGGGCTGGAACGTCGTTAGCCCCACGCTGTAATGTCTCCCCTTGGTCTCTCCCCCTCTCACTCCTGTTGTGGAGTGTTGGCAGGCTCTGGAGCCAGGGGTGACTTTAATTGTGCTCTTATTGTGCCTTTAATATATATATATATATATATATGGCTGTACATAGCTTCGCACACTTATCTTCGCCTGTTTTTGTCTACATATGTTAGCATGTGCCTGGAATGATTGTTGTCTTTTTTGTGTCTTCCAGATCCCGGGACCCCTTCCGGTTGGGCTCTCCCGGTCTTACATACCTGGCCAGTAGGGGGGAAAGAAAATTGGGATATATAAATTTATATAAAGATATTAGGCTTCCCCGTGGTCCGGGTAGTGAAAATTTAAGCTAGACCTTTATTAAAGGGGGCATCCCGGGTTACTTACTGCGTAAATCCCTAGGTTTGCGAATACCATAATTTCACCATATGGAGGCTGCCAGGGATACCGGATCTGATCCTTCGGGACAATCTAGGCTGTGTGGGGGTTGTGGGACTCCGCTCCCGGGGGATGATGTCATTGTATGCATTCCATGTGCGCAGCGGAACATTGAGCGCCAGTCCAGCACCCCGGTGCCTGGTACGTCATCGTCCGCGCCATCTCCCTCTCCTCCTCGCCTGTTCCGGACCCCGTGTGACGTGGTCACGGGTGGGGATTCGCAATCGGAGGTGTGTGCCCGGTTGGCCAACCTCGAGAAAATGTTTTCCACCATGTCCGCACAGAAGGCTACGGCCAAGCGTAAACACCTATCTCCGCCTCCGCCGGACTCGGAGGAGGAAGTGATTGAGGACCTGGATTGGTTGGACCGTCCCCTCGAAGAGGGTGAGCTCGTGGAAGAATTGGATGATTCAGAGGGCCAGCAGGTGCTGGGTGCTGAGGGGGACCAGGTGGATGGTCCCGCCCCTGATACGCCTTCTATTTTGACCCAAATGTTTGAGGTTTTGGATTTGGATCCTCCTGAGGTTGCTCCTCGGCCTAAGGGCCAGCTCTTTGGGGGCTCCAAGCAGAGTCTGGAGTTCCCCAGTCAGCAGCATTTCGAGGACGTTGTCCTTAAGCAGTGGGAGCATCCTACACGGCTCGTCGGGGTACCGCCTAGCTGGGATAAGAAATATCCCTTTCCGGCGGACTTGCTGAAACGTTGGTCTGTCCCTCCCGAGGTGGATGCTCCGGTTTTGGGGCTGTCTAATTCGGCGGCTGTTCATTTTCCTGACACTACTTATCTGAAGGATGGCGAGGATCGCCGGATTGATCAGCTGGCCCGCCATGGTTTCGTCTGTGCGGGTTCGGTTTTGAGGCCTGTTTGTGCTTCGGCTCTTTTGGCCTTGGCGGTTAGGTCTATGGTCAGGGATTTATGTGTGGATCTTGATCCCTCGGGTGATGAGTTCCTTGCGCTTAAGCGTTGTGACTCCTTCTTGTCATTTATCCTGGCCGCTCAGGATGATGCCATGTTGATGTGTGGCAGGGCGTCTGCCTTGTTGGTGGCTGTTCGCCGATCTGTGTGGTTGAGACAGTGGACGGCTGACTTTAATTCTAAAAGATCTCTCACGGCTCTTCCCTTTCTGGGTTTGAGGCTTTTTGGTGAAAAGCTGGATTCTGTTGCCAAGGGAGGTAGGTTTCGCCGTTCCTTTCGGGGGGCGGCCCCCTTCAATCCGTCCTTTCGGGGAGCCAGAGCCGGCAGGAGTGCGGGCTTCTCGGCTTCCAGGGGTGCGGGTTGGAATAGGGGTAAAGGCCGTGGCCGCCCCGTTCACGCCTGGGGCGCCAAGCCCAAGTCGGCTGCCAAGCCCGCTCAGCAATGAAGGGGCGCCCTCACCCGTGCGGGTGGGGGGACGGTTGCGACTCTTCTCCCGGGTATGGGACCAGGAGGTCTCGGACAGATGGATTCGGGAGGTGGTGTCGGCCGGTTACAAGTTGGAGTTCGAGTCCCGCCCTCCTCCAAGGTTTTTCAGGTCTCGGGTTCCTCTAGACCCGGTGGCTGCGCAGGGGCTCCTGGCGGCGGTTCAGAATCTCGTGGATTTGGTGGTCATTTGCCCGGTCCCTCCTTCAGAGGTGGGGCGGGGGTATTACTCCAATCTGTTCACCGTACCCAAGAAGGACGGGTCGTTCTGTCCGATCCTGGATTTGAAGTTTCTCAACAGGTTTATTCGTCCCCGGAAGTTTCGCATGGAGACCTTGCGGTCGGCGATCGGCTCGCTTCGGCAGGGGGACTTTATGACGTCCATAGACATCAAGGACGCGTACCTTCACATTCCGATCTTTCCGGTTCATCAGCGGTTTCTGCACTTTCAGTTTGTAGCTCTCCCATTCGGTCTCACCTCGGCTCCGAGAGTGTTCACCAAGGTGTTGGCAGGGGTGATGGCCCTGCTCAGAGCTCAGGGGATTCGCATTGTTCCTTACCTGGACGATCTTCTCATCATGGCTCCTTCCTTCAGTCAGGCGGAAGGGGACACCAGCACGGTGGTGTCTATGCTAGAGAGGTTCGGCTGGGTGATCAATTACCCCAAGTCCTCTCTGGTTCCGGCCAGGGTGGTGACCTTTCTGGGGATGTCCTTGGACTCTTGCCAGCACAGAGTGTTTCTTCCTCAGGCCAAGGTTCTTTTGATTCAGGAATTGGCTCAGCTTCTTCTTTCCAATCCTCACCCGTCCATTCGGCTAGGCATGAGACTGGTGGGGTTGATGGTGGCCTCGTTCGAGGCAGTTCCCTTCGCACAGTTTCACACGAGGACGCTGCAGCTTCATCTTTTGGCGTCTTGGGACAGGCGCCCGCGGTCGTTGGATCGGTCCTTCCGGATGTCCCCTCGAGTTCGGCAGTCTCTTCGGTGGTGGTTGGTCTCGGACAATCTTTTGAAGGGCAGGTCGTTTCTGACTCCGCTTTGGGAAACTGTCACCACGGATGCCAGCTTGTCAGGATGGGGAGGTTTCTGGAAGGATCTTCAGTTTCAGGGGCAGTGGGACCCTCAGGAGGCCCACTTGCCCATCAATGTTCTGGAGTTGCGAGCCATCAGATTGGTTCTGTCTCACTTGACGCATCATTTACAGGGTCTGCCGGTTCAGATTCGATCGGACAATCAGACGGCGGTTGCTTACATCAATCACCAAGGAGGGACTCGCAGTCTGGGTGCCCTCAGGGAAGTGTCTCTGATTCTGGTTTGGGCGGAGACGTATGTCCCTTGCATTTCGGCAGTGTACATTCCAGGAGTGGAGAACACGGAGGCGGATTTTCTGAGCCGGTGCTCGTCCCGCCGGGGGGAATGGTCTCTCCATCCCCAAGTGTTTCGGTCCATGTGTCTTCGGTGGGGGACACCGGAGGTGGATCTGTTTGCCTCTCGTCACAATCACAAGCTTCCGACATTCGTGTCGCTGTCTCTGGACCCTCTGGCTCTGGCGGCGGATGCCATGGCCTTGAGCTGGAAGGATCTGGGGTTCCTGTATCTGTTCCCTCCAATTCCCATGCTAGGCAGGGTGCTGCGAAAGCTAGTTCAGGAAGGGGTTCCCGCCATTCTCGTGGCTCCAAGGTGGCCAAGGCGGGTGTGGTTCGCAGACATCGTTCGTCTGGCAGTGGATCAGTTCGAGTTGCCTCTTCGGCCAGATCTGCTCACCCAGGGTCAACTGTGTTACCCCAGTTTACCAACGCTGGCTTTGACGGCTTGGCTGCTGAAACCTCCATCTTGAGGGAGGAGGGTCTTTCGGATTCGGTCATTCAGACTCTTGTTAGTGCTAGGAAGAGGTCTTCCTCTTCATCTATTATAGGGTCTGGAGATCTTATATTGATTGGTGTGAGGCTAGATCTTTGCCATGCCGGGTCTTTTCTATTTCTCGGATTTTGGATTTTCTTCAATCAGGGCTGGATTCTGGTCTCCAGCTGAGTACCTTGAAGGGGCAGGTGTCTGCCTTGTCAATTTTTTTCCAGAGGTCTTTTGCTAGCCATTCTTTGGTCAAGACTTTCTTCCAGGGGGTTTCGCATCTGCGGCCTCCTAGGAAGCCTTTGCTCCCAGTTTGGGATTTGAATTTGGTGCTCTCTGCGTTACAGGCTCCTCCTTTTGAGCCCTTGCAGGATATTGCTCTGTCCACTCTGACTCAGAAGGTTGTCTTTTTGGTGGCCATCACTTCGGTTCAGCGTGTTTCAGAGTTGGCAGCTTTGTCGATTCAGGCTCCTTATTTTGAGAAGCATCAGGACAAAGTGGTCTTTCGCTTCAAGTCAGATTTTCTTCCTAAGGTGGTATCTGCTTTTCATCTTAATCAGGACATTGTTCTTCCTTCTTTGTGTCCTAAGCCTAGGAATGCTAAGGAGAGTGCGTTGCACTGCTTGGACGTGGTGCGTTGTGTTAGGTACTATTTGCGTGCTACGTCTTCTTTTCGTAAGACCGATGCCTTTTTCGTGGTGCCCTGTGGGCCCAGGAAGGGTTTGGCTCCGGCTAAGTCTTCCATTAGCAAATGGATTCGTCAGGCGATTGTTGGAGCCTATTCTGCCAAGGGGAAGGATCCCCCTTTTCGCGTTACTGCGCATTCTACTCGTGCGGTTGGTGCGTCCTGGGCTTTTCAGCACCAGGCTTCGGTTGAACAAGTTTGTAAGGCCGCTACCTGGTCTTCGGTTCACACCTTTTCCAAGTTTTACAAGGTTGATGTGCGGGCCTCAGCGGATGCTGTGTTTGGCCGTAAGGTTCTGCAGGCTGCAGTGGTTTGAGTTTTATCTGCGTTATTGCCTGGTTTGGATACCCGCCCTCTTTTGGACACTGCTGTTGGATGTCCCAAGTGTAATAATAATGAGTAACTGAAGTGGGGTGTGTGACATACTTAGAATAATACCATTTTGTGATTACTCACCTGTAAAATGGGTATTATAAGTATGTCACACACCCCACTTCACCCGCCCTCTTTTGGTATCCTGGTTCCTTATATGGTGAAGTTTTGTTATTTACAGTTGAGGGTTACATTTGTTTATTCCTGGTACCTTGTCTTACTGCTGTTTTAACACTGGGGAATTGATGGGAGGTACCAGGTATGTATAGACCGGGAGGGGCTTGCTGCTTTTTTGGAGATCTCTGCAACTACGCCACCTAGCGGTGAGTTAACCCAAGTGTAATAATAATGAGTAACTGAAGTGGGGTGTGTGACATACTTATAATACCCATTTTACAGGTGAGTAATCACAAAATGGTATTTTCACACAGCGGGGCATCCCGATTTCGGATGCCCCAGGGGGAGGGAATTGATCGGCGATTCCCAGGCCGATCGCATTGAGTTTTGGTCCACTTTAACAGACTCCAGGGCTGGCCACTGGCCCCCCCCCCAGGGCATCCCGAACTGGGATGCCTCACTGTGTGAACACCCCGTGGGGCCTGTAATCCACCCTACCCTGGGTACAGTGGTGCATGTGCGGGTTCTCGTCCAATCATAACTGTTTGTCTTTCAGCAAATGGCTCTGATTGTTTTCAATGGGGAGTAGACCTGCTGTCTCCTCGGGCTGTGCACAAACTCTCGCCCCAGCCTTCCAGATAGGCTGGGACGGGAGCGCGTGCACTGCTCGGGATGCTGCTGCTCCCCATTGAAGTCAAAGAGAGCTTTTTGCTGAATGATGTAAACACAGCAAAGGGCTCTGATTGGTCGAGAGCCCGCACATGTGCTGTTGGACCGAGGAGAGGTAAGTTTTACTGGGCAAACTGGGGGGGCTTCACAGTGGAGCACAGAACATATCCTGCGATAGTTAAAATCCTGGATTTTGTTCCACTTTTATGTAGACCTACACCAGTGTGTGTGACTTCTGTTCCGCTTGTGACTCAAGACTCCGCATTGAAAGGGGAGTATAGTCAGTTCGGGGGGGTTATACTCACAGTCCACCTATACCCTCTATGAAACAAACTGGACTGCTAGAGAGAAGCGCGAGATGCGGCCCGTGCATGTGCCGTTGGACCCGGATTAAGGTACATGTAGTGGGTGTCCTGGGGGGGTTACACACAGCGGGGCATCCCGATTTTGGATGCCCCGCGGGGAGGGAATGGATTGGTCCGGGAATCTTATAGATTCCAGGGTCGGCCAGCCTCCCTGGGTTTTTTCCTGCTTTAAAGCAAGCCTAAACCTACAACTAGTGCCCGTGAGTCCTGATTTATGAAGACACTTGCCTTTTCCTAATGCACAGCACGGCCTGCTTCATGAAGTCCTTACATCTGGGTATTCCGCCACAAGGTGGCGCAGTGGACTGCAGAAGATTTGTGGCTCGTCCCGGCCCCATATAAAAACGGTAATCACCCATAGACCCCCAGTGTTTCCTCTGCAGTCATACTGCGAAGATAGAAGATGTCTCTCTATGGGTAGGTGAGCGGGGCAACCAAGCCTGCGGCCCTGCATGTCTAGTTCCACAAGCTTCCGGACCCTCTGTGCCTCCCAGCCTTGGCTGTCGGATCAGGTGACGGTAGCGGAGCACTGGGGTCAAGTGCTCGGGGAGCGCTGCTCCAAGCCGCAGACCCTGTAACACAAAGGGTAGCCGGCAATAGGCTTTATGGTGAGCCTGCTGAGGGATGAAGAGATCCTGCCTTCGCTATGTGTAGGGGGCGAGTTGTGTTTGGGGACTTGTGTCCCTTGCCAGTCTCCCCTTTTTTATTCTGTCTTTCTTCTCTGTAGTGTCTCCTGCCCCTCTCCCTACCCTCCGGCCCTGTTTAGATGGCTCCCGCCGCTGCCTCCCCTCCCCCCTGCTCCGCGGCTCCGGGGGATAGCGGCATGTGGTGATTTGGTTGTTGTCCGGTTTTGTTGTCTCGGCGCCGCGGTTGTACTACGCTCCGCGGCGGACGGCGCTTTTACTGTAATTGTGCTGCGGACTATCATGGCGCTGATGCGGGTCACGTGCGTGCGGTTCCGCGCTCTTGGGGGGGGGGGGGGTGGCGCCGAGGGATGACTCGTATCACGTCATGCCCCCGCGGCCCGCCCCTCGAGGTTCTCAATCTCTGCGCCATTTTGCGGCTGCTGCGTGCTGGTGCCCTGTGTCCGGAGGCCCATCTTTCAAAGTGGGCTGTGGCGGTGATCTGTTCGTCTGATCTTTCATTTGCGGTTGGCCCGGCTGTACGGTGATCTCCTGGGTGCGCTGCGCGCGCTGTGCCTTTGGTCCGTGAGTCCCCCATGGGGGTTGTTTCTTCTTGTTGGGGCATGTACTGCGGGATGCTTATGTGTCTCTTTTGTTTATGTCTTTCAGGTGGGATAACTGTGTATTGTGGTTCTTCCGGTCCCTCCCCCCCACCCTTTTCCCTCCTGGCCCTCTCTGTGGGCATCCCTTGGGGGGCATCCCAGGTGGCTTTTTTATTAGCCCTTACCCTATTATTATTATTATTATTATTATTGTTTATTTATATAGTGCCATCATCTTCTGTAGCGCTTTACAAAGTAGTAATTACAGACAGGGTAGAAACATACGGTACAGATACTATTTCAAATGCAGTTTTACAGGTTTGACAGTGGATATTCTGAGTACAAGATACAATAGGGGAGAGAGCCCTGCCCTTGCGAGCTTAGTCTAAAGGAAGAGGGGTGAAGACGAGGGGGAAGGATCACAAACAGTCAGTATTGAGCTTTGTGGCATGCGCCCTTTAGAAGATTGGTTAGGCCAGATTATATGCTTGTCTGAATAAGTGAGTTTTAAGGGTGCCTTTTGAAGGTTTTGGTGTTCTGAACTGACTGCCGTTACTCTTTGGGGATCCCACCCTACCTTACGGACACTACTTTTGGATGTCCCAGGTGTAAGGACTTCATGGAGCAGGCCGTGCTGTGCATTAGGAAAAATACAATTCTGTGAGTACTCACCTGTAGAATTGTTTTTACTATGCACAGCACGGCCTGCTTCATCCCTCCCTTGTTGTCGTTATTCTTGGTTGCCTCTTTATGGTGATTGTTCCAAGTTAGTTAAGGGTTTTTTTTGCCTTTTTTCCCGGCTTCTTGTATAACTGCTTGTCAACACTGGAGGTCTATGAGTGATTACCGTTTTTATATGGGGCCGTGAGGAGCCACAAATCTTCTGCAGTCCACTGCGCCACCTTGTGGCGGAATACCCAGATGTAAGGACTTCATGAAGCAGGCCGTGCTGTGCATAGTAAAAACAATTCTACAGGTGAGTACTCACAGAATTGTATTTTTTCTATTGCATCTCTGTATGATGAAGGGCCAGGAAACTGTTGTGTACTGGAGCTAAAGGAGTAATGCAGCTGCTTACTGTCGGATGGAGGAGATTATTTCTCTAATGCTGATGGTATAGTTTAGTGTCCCTTTAGATCGGGAGCCTCCCTGGCCCAGAGTTGCAAGGGAAGTTTTAGGTCCTCCGAAAAGTTCCTGTTCCTTTAATTAGCACTTCCGCTTTACATTTTATTATAACAGGCAATAGGATCTTTGTAAAAATAATATAATGCAATATGCCATGCCTCAGGTAATGGGCGGCTCTGGTGACAGTTGGCGGGACGGGCGGCTCTGGTGACAGTTGGCGGGACGGGCGGCTCTGGTGACAGTTGGCGGGACGGGCGGCTCTGGTGACAGTTGGCGGGACGGGCGGCTCTGGTGACAGTTGGCGGGACAGGAGTGACAGTCCGGAATGTCTGGCTGGGTCTCTGTTGCTAATCTGGATACATTTGCTAAGCAGCCAGTCCGGCCTGTCCAGCAGCTGACGAATGACTGATAAGCCAGTTTCGTTGGGTTGATGATTCCGGCATAAACATAACATAGACTCGTTTCAAGCTGGCTGACGCACCTGGAATCTCTCTGTACTGTTATAGGCTTTGTAAGTTGCGGGAGGAGGGGTATAATATGCTGTCTACTTTTTTTAAGATCTATAATTGCTTCCTGTTATAACTTAAAGGGTAAGTCCACCTTGCATGGAATTTTTTAAAGTGGACCAAAACCCAGGCCGATCGATTCCCCCCGGGGCATCCAAAATCGAGATGCCCTCTGTGTTAAACTCACCCAGGTAGCCCCATTCACTTACCTTGTTTCCTGGTCCAGTGGCGCATGCACGAGCCATGGCCACATCTCAGCTATCCCTCTAGCAGGGCGCGCGCCTGCACTGGCCATTCACAAACGCCTGGCGCGGGCATGCTCCCTGTTAGGATGAAGCGGAGGATGTGGCCATCAGCGTGCTCCGAGCCGCTGCTCTTAGACGCGTGGTAGGACTGGGAAGAGGTGAGTTGGTCTTGGCGTTCTGGGGGGTTTCACGGCGCGGGGCACCCCTGACCCCCCCCCATAGTCAAAATCCTGGGTTTGGTCCACTTTAAAGTGTATATTTTTTGTGCTAAAAGCATGCCCTCGAGGTATTAGGCTTACCTAGTTTTTTTTCTCTATGTTAACATATGTTTTATCGACAAAGTTTTCACTATTTGCAATCTGTAGCCATTGGCAAGAAGAGAGAAGTGAGCCCTGTACACACAAAACACTGCTGCTGGGGGGCGTGGCCTGGCGCGAGTATGGAGTGGCAGCACTAGCGAGAGCTCCTGACCGCACCTGGGCTTTATTCATTCATAAAGAGGCAAGAGGACACCCTAAACGCCTAAAAATGCCCAGCAGAAAACACAAGAGGAGAGGCGGTGACAGAGGCGCGCAGCAGACCGGCGGCTGCAGAGGCAAAAGACCGGCGGTGGGCTTACCTGGCTCAGAAGACAGGAGGCGCGGGGAAAGGACGGCGTCGGCCTCGTCGTCGTCGGCCTCCTCGGCGGGGAGTTCAGCTGGTGAGGAGGAGAGGCGCTGGTCGGAAGCGGGCGGTGCGACGCGGGGAGCCGAGAAGTCACAGGCGCCAGACGGCGGAGCGGCCCCCGCCGGATCCCGTGTGGAGAGAGAGACAGCGGTGCCGGTCAAGATGGCGGCCGGAGCTGACGAGCGGAGGAGACCCCCCGCCCTCCCCGGCGTGCGAGAGGAGGATCCAGGATTGCCTGCGGTCGCCGATGGGGACGCTCCTGACGGGGGACCCGGTCACAGCAGCGCCGGAGCTGGGCGCGGGACTGACGACGCCGCCAAGATGGCGGCCACACCGGAGTGACATGTGGCGCCTGGCAGCATCCGAGGCGCGACGGGGGGGGAGACATGGCCCCTGCACGGGAGGGGAAGATAAACTCGCCACCCACCAACGTGAATGAACACACAGAATCAAATAATGAGCCCCCGCCAACACACTCTAATAAATGGCGGGAAGAAGCTAGTACCAAGCTGGGGGAGTTTGCATTCCTCCCTGGGGCAGGGGACCCGGAAGATCGTGCAGCCCCCAAAGAAACACAGGGGCCCCCTGGCTTCCCTGGTCAGCCACAGGCGGTTGCACTCCCCCAAAGACCCAGAAGCCGCTCCAGAGGTAAAGGGGGGAGAGCCCCCAGCCGCGATCATGTTTCTGCTTTAAGTATAAGCGCGGCACGGACGTCTAGTCCTTCTTCTCCTCAACCCCCCCTAGACGCCTCAGGAGCCTGGCCAACTCCGGGAGACATATCCACCCTCAGTCCCCCGAAAATGCTGTCGCTTTCACAGTCAGAACCCTATTATCCCTTGGAGGAGTTCTCCGCGTCGGAGGAGGTTGCACTCCCTCCCCCTGACACCTCCCAAACGTGGTCCCCCCCGGCAAGCTATAGAGGAGGCGCAGATGCCCCGACACACGGCAGCAATATACATAGTGAAACCCTCTCCTTTTTACGGTCCATCCCGACCAGGGCTGACTTTGAAGCGCTCATATCTAAATATGAAACGGCCTATAAGAAAGATATCGCAGAAGTGAGGGGCCAGATCCGGGCCCTTGACTCCAAGGTCGCCTCCCATCAATCAGCTAATGAGGGGGCTATCGCTGACCTGGCAAAACGAGTAGAGGCTCAGAACTTACAGATCCTCCAGCTCCAATTACAACATGACGATCTGGAGAATAGGCACCGGAGGAATAATCTGCGCCTTCGGGGCATCCCGGAAGCCTCCTCAGGCGAAGATGTTAAACAGATCATTACTACCATATTCAACAGGCTCCTCGGGAGAGACACCAACACCCCGATCGAGATTGATAGAGCTCACAGGGCCCTGGGCCCCCGCAACCCAGACCCGGCGCGCCCGAGGGATGTGGTGTGCCGGATCCACTTCTACAAGATCAAGGAGGAGATAGCCAGAAGGGCCTGGAGACGTGGGCCCGTGGACTTTGATGGGGCCAGCATTCAAATACTCCCGGACCTCTCCAGACGGACTTTACAAATGAGGAGAATGCTGCGGCCGGTTTTGGAAGCTATTAGGGGCGCCGGTGCATTGTACCGCTGGGGCTTCCCTTTCCACCTGATCGTGTCCAGGAACCGGGAAACGTTCCTCCTCAAAACACACCACGATCTAGAGGGCCTTTTTTCCTTCTTGGGCTGCGATCCAATCCAGGCTCCAAACTGGCTTCTTCCGAATGCGGAGCAGGCCCAGCTGCGGACACGAGGGGGACCCCCACGCAGATCCAGAAAGTCCAGACCCCGTGTGAGACGCGAAGGTCGCCCCGGTCCCACGGACAGTGAACTCTGACCAGTTTCCATCGGACCGCTCAGGATCTGTTGTGACTTTTCAGTTGAGATTATGTTACAATTCCGAACTTGATTGTTCCCCTGGCCATCGGATCCTCTTGCTCAGGTGAAATTTTTGTATATTATGTGCCCAGTTGGTCTTTGAGACGTTCACTCCGGACCCGTATCTAGACACAACCCCCACCTAGGCTGTATCAACTCCCCCCCGACTGGAGGTGAGCTGATATTTTGAGCATTTGCTCACTAGAATTGTTCCCCCCGGCCCTGACGGGCAACTGTTCTGTTTTGTTCTGGTTTATTGGTTACCCCTCCCCCCACAAACCCCCTTCTCTCCAATCCCCCCTGCTTACCCCCACCCCTACCTGCCTAGACACCCCAGGAGCTCTGCTCCGTCCCCCTCACTCTGTTCCCCCCCACTCACTCCCCCGGTAAGACCGTTGCTCGCCTACGAGCACAGTACACAAGCCCGAGATGGGTGAGGTGGTGATAAGCTCCTTTAACGTGAAGGGCCTTAATATCCCCGAAAAACGATCAAAAATTTTGTATGACTTGCACAAACAGAAAGCTAAAATTATACTTCTCCAGGAAACCCACTTTAAGACGGACCATATCCCTAACATCCGTGACAGATATTATACAACATGGCACCACTGCCCCAACCCGGAAGGAAAAACGAAGGGCGTATCAATAGCTATTCACAAATCGCTACCGCATGAGACCCTAGATACTAAGTCCCACCCTCAGGGCAGATTCCTGTTTCTAAAAATTAGAATCTTTAACAAGATCTATACCATTGCTAATATATACGCCCCGAACACAGACCAGGTTAAATTTGCCTTACAGACCCTTAGAGGGTTGGAAGATTTTGCAGAGGGAGTGATTATCGTTGGGGGTGACCTGAATGTCACTCTTAACCCCTTGTTGGACTCATCCGCTGGGAGGGCGTCCGTGTCGCTGAGCAGAATTAACAGTCTGAGGAAAGCACTAGCTGACCTCCATTTAGTTGACGCGTGGAGGATACTAAACGGCACGAGAAGGGATTACACTTTTTTCTCCCATCCAGCAGGATCCTATAGCAGGATTGACTACCTGTTCACTAGTCATCACGCGCTAGACTGGGATCCCAAGGCATGGATTGGACCCATTTTGTGGTCCGACCACGCCCCGATCTTTATCTCGTTGTCCCTTCCCGGCCTCACCCCCTTGCGTTGGTCGTGGAGACTTAATGACAATCTGCTCGGCGATGCGGCCTGTTCCTCTGAAGTGGAGCATACAATAGAGTCCTTTTTGGACGATCACAAAAATGACCCCACCCCTCTGCCTTTCCAGTGGGAAGCCCTGAAATGTGTTCTCAGGGGGGTGCTCATTAAACAGGGATCCAGAATTAAGAGGGAAAGGACGGCCCTCATTGGGAAAACACTAAATGATATTCACACCCTGGAGTTACAACACAAGAGCAAGCCAACAAATATTAAACTCCTGGAGCTTCAGGAGGCGAGGGAGAGGTTGCAAAAACTTTACAACCAATCTTACCTGGGTTATAGGGACAGGGGAAGAGCGCAGTTATATAGAATGGCAAACAAATGCGGCAGGATGCTAGCCAGGACCCTCAACCCCCGGCCCACTGCCTCATATATACCGGCGTTGAGGACAACTGGCGGGGACTTAGCGCAAACCCCCTCAGAAATAGCATCCACTTTCAGGGACTATTATAACTCCCTCTACAACATCCACGACTCCCTTGGTTCCCCCCCTGATGCGATAGACAAATACATAACTAACACCCCACTACCTCCAATTTCCTTAGAGGAAACTGAGTACTTGGAGAGGCCGTTTTCCACCCTGGAGGTGTCTGATGCAATAAAAGAATCTCCAGTAGGCAAGTGCCCCGGCCCGGATGGCTATACCCCTAAATTTTATAAACACTTCGAGGCTCGCCTAACGCCTTTTTTAACAAGGGTCTTCAACTCCATAGGAGACAGCTGTCCCTTCCCTAAACAATCTTTAGAGGCCACGGTTTCAGTCATCCCTAAACCGGGTAAGGATGCTACGATAAGCGGAAACTATAGACCGATCTCGATAATTAACATCGATCTGAAATTATATGCAAAGACCATTGCCCTGAGGTTACAACCGCTGCTGCCGCACTGGATCCGTCTGGATCAGGTGGGATTCGTGCCGGGGAGGGAGGCCAGGGACAACACCAATAAACTGTTCACCCTGATCTCATACATATCTGCATCCAGGACCCCTGCGTGCCTTCTCGCTTGTGACGCGGAGAAGGCGTTTGACAGGGTGAAGTGGGAGTTCATGGCGGCCACACTGAGGCAGGCTGGTGTTGGCCCTGGCCTCCTCTCTAAGATTTTGGCCTTGTATGTTAACCCCTCCGCCAGGGTCAGAGTTAACGGTCTCTACTCGGACCCATTCCCCATTAGTAATGGCACGAGACAGGGCTGCCCCCTCTCCCCACTCCTATACGTTATGACGATGGAGCACCTGGCGATAGCCATACGCCAAAACCCGGATATTAAAGGCATTCAATTAGGGGGAAAGCACCTCAAAACATCCCTGTTTGCCGACGATTTAATGCTGCATGTCTCAGCCCCCCATATTTCATTCCCGGTTCTCCTAAAGGAATTTGATCGCTTCGGCGCGGTAAGCAACTTTAAAATCAACTTCTCGAAAACTGAAGCGCTCAACCTCTCCCTCCCCCACCAGGAGGTGAGCCAACTAGAAGTAAACTTTCCATTCAAATGGAAAACACAGGCCATCAAATATCTTGGCATTCAAATACCAGCAGACCTGACCAAGATCTATGAATTGAACTATGCCCCACTCCTGACCAAAATAGGTCAGGATCTGGAGGCTTACACTAAGCGCCCATTATCCTGGTTTGGTAGGGTCAACAGCCTAAAAATGGATATTCTCCCAAAGCTCCTTTATCTCTTCCAGGCGGCCCCGATAGGTTTACCCAGTAGTTTTTTTAGAAAACTGAAGTCAATGTTCTCGAAATTTGTTTGGGGGTCATCTAAGCCTAGGATAAGGCTAGCGACACTCTCCAGGGGCAGAGAGGAGGGAGGCATGGGATTGCCCGACCCGAAAACTTACCACGCAGCCGCGGTCCTTCAGAGAGTGGTAGACTGGACTCGGAGAGGGAAAGAGAAACTCTGGGTTCAATTGGAAAAGTCGCTTTCCCAGTTTAACCCCTCCACTGTAGCATGGGCGGCCCCTCTAACTAAGGCGCAAAAAGGTGCTTTACCCTTCCTTATGCAAAAATTCTTAGACATATGGGATCCCCTTCAAGATAAATACAAGCTAGTCCATAGGCCAGGCCCACTTACCCCGATTTTTGACAACCCAGCCTTCGAACCAGGATTAGCATCCAGAAGCTTTCTCATCTGGGAGGCCTCCGAGGAGACTACTGTGAGTCAAGTGTTGCTAAATGGGGTTATCCCCTCCTTGGAGGACCTGAGGGTTAGAGCAGGGAGCAAACGTCTTTCATGGCTTCTGCATAGACAACTCTACACCTTTCTATCTTCTAATGATATGGTTGAGAGGCTCAGGCAACCCCCCACAGAATTGGAGTCCATGATCACACAGGAAGCTCCGCCAACCCACACTATCTCGGGGCTCTATAACATCCTCACTAAATCGTACCACTCGGGGCCCCCTACATTCATAGATAAATGGGAGAGGGAATTAGGTGTCGAGTTCTCAGAGGCCGACCTGAGGAAAATATACGCCTGTACCCTCAGCTCCTCCATTGCGACTCCCATTAACGAGCGTAACTTCAAGATTCTAACCCGTTGGTACAGGTGCCCTGTAGACATCCACAGATTCGCAGAGGCTACCCCTAGCACTTGTTGGAGATGTCAGAAAGAGGAGGGGACCATGACCCACATATGGTGGAGCTGCCCTGGGATTAAAGCTCTATGGGACGAAATTCTTCTCATTTACGAGCGGGTGTCGGGCAACCCCATCACCAACACGCCCCAATTCGCTCTTTTGTCACTTACCCCTAACTCTGTGGCGAAATTCAAGAAGGATGTATTACGTTTTTTCCTGGCCGCCATGAGAGCTGTTATCCCGAGGCACTGGAAGAAAACAGACCCCCCCACACTGGCGGAATGGGTACAGGAGCTGGAAGCGATCCGTTACTTAGAGAGCCTAAGTGCTAGTGATACTAACTCTAACAAAAGCCACATGATGGTCTGGGCGAGCTGGTTGGACTACCGCGACACACATCTACCTGCTCTTCTGCAGTCTCACGAGTAGTGGCGGATTTGTCGCACTACAGAAGCACCACCGCCGTCCGCTCGGCTGGCCTAGATCATCATTATGGGGGGGACGGCCAAAGGAGCCCTTAGACGTGAGGGACTGGACCCCTGACCCACCCGACCTCCGGTAGCACCCCCGGGGCCCGCACCCGACTACGGTGAAGTTAGGGCCCCCCACAGGGCCGGGCGTCTCTCCCCCGCCGCCTGGGCTCTCGGTCCCATTCACAGTGAAGCGCCTGTACTTTGAGGTAGCCCTATCGGAGTATGGGGGCGGGTGGCCTCCGCCCTGCCGTCGGCCTTATCGGTTCTGGGGCTCCCCGGCCTCGGTGTGGGTGGCGGCTCCCCTCCCCCCCCGGACGGACGGGCAGGGTGGTGGGGCAGATGTTCTGCCTTTAGTTCTGTTGTAGCTCGCTCCTTTTTCACCTATGTGAGGAGTCCTCCTGCCCGGCGAATGAGTCAACTTGGTGGCTCGCAACCGGGGAGGGGTTTGGGCTCAGTCTCCCTCTAGCTAAATGGTCGCAGAATGGAGTATAAATGTTGTCAACGATCGACCTCTAATGTCTTATTATGCCTTATTACCGTTTTATGCTTGTATAAATGTCCCCCTCCCCCCCCCCACCCTTCCCCCCCTTTTTTTGCCTTCTGTATCCCGTCCCTCCCCCCTTCCCATCCGTTCTAATGTTGTGTAAATGGAAAATCAATAAACTTTGATTACACTAAAACACTGCTGCTATGGCCACTGCTGAGGTGAGGGAGCTCACGCAACCTTACACATGCCCAGCAGCAGTGCTCTCTGTGTTCACTTCTCTCTTTTTGGTCTACAGACTTGGTGCATGGTTGCCAGAGGCAAACCCCTTTTAGAACATCAGAAAAAATGTAAAAAGTCAGCTCAGAACCTTAAAAATACATTTTAAGGCAAAAAAAAATATATACTCACCTTTTCTCCCATGCAGACCATCTCTCCTAGTCCAGGGCAGCAGCACTCACCTAAAAGGCTGGATACATGTCCTTCACCATTCGACATCATGCTCAGCGCCGCTCTCTCATCAGGCTTCTCTTCCTGTGCTGTTGCCCCGGACTATAAGCGATGGTCTGCGTGGGAGAAAAGGTGAGTATATCTTTTTTTTTTTTTTTTTTTTTTTTTTTTGCCTGAAAATTGTCTTTAGGAACAGAATTTTGGCACACACAAATATACACTTTGAAAATGGACTTTCCCTTTAAATCCTCTGTTCGGGGAGACTCACCCGATCCTTCTCTCTCCTTCCAGCGCAATGTCCCTTCTGTTCATCCGATCTCCGTCAATCCCCACCAAGAAAGACAAGAGATTAATGGCTGAAGTCAGCGCCTCCCCGCTCAAGCACTTTGTTACCGCCAAGAAGAAAATCAATGGCATCTTCGACCAGCTTGGCGCCTACATCCAGGAGAGCTTCACCTTCCTGGAAGGCAAGTGGGCAGTGGTGTCCGGGTCTAGTATGTGAAAGGGCCGTACATTAGCTCACCTATTCTTAGTGTGCCCCTGGATCCTTTCGCCGCCTGTTATAGGTGCTCTCCACCTTGTGTAAGGAGATGTCAGTCTGAGACCCGGGGGCCAGACCAAGATCCCCGGGTGGCGCTGAAGGCGACACAGTCCATTGCTCATGTTTATCCTTTTTTGTGTTATCCTAAAGGGATGAAAAAAGAGATTTAAAAAATTCTGCATTTGCCTTGGGCAAAAAAATTCTGCCTGTGCCTGTCCTGGGCAAAATGATTCTCCGGCAATCAAAATGTAACTATACATTTTAATGTTTGAAGGCAACCATAATACTGATTTGTAGAGATGAGCAAACCTACCAAGGTTCGGGTCCGGCGAGTTCGACCGAACTTTGAATTAAAGTTTGGGGATGCAAACCCGATCCCCATTGAAAACTTACCTTATCCCTGATCCGATCCCTGGTCAGCGTCGGCAGCGTTTCTTTGAAATGGCGCATTTCCAGGGCCACAGAAAGATGTCCGCCGCTCCCCATGAGTGAGGACGCTCCTAATGCCAGCTGGTATTGCTGGCACTAGGAGTGTCCTCACTCAGGAGCGGCAGCTATCTTTCTGCGGCTCTGGTCGTGGACCATTTCGAAGGAACACCACCGCGGATCGGGACTCAGGTGAGTTATAACAGCTTCCTGCTGGTGAAGCGGTTTGAGCCAATCAACCTGCTTTTTCATTGGGGCCGGACACCGAACTCGAATACAGGCTTCTGGCTGAAGTTTGGGTTTGGAAACCCGAACTAGCAAAGTTCGGTACAAACCCGAGGTTTGCGGTTCGAGTTCGCCCATCACTACTGATGTGGCCTGCAGTGAAAATAAGATTGACACCCTTGTCCTAGGGGAAAGAAGTCACTGGACATTGCCAGGGGCTTACAGTACTGTGTAACTGCCACCAGTCCTTGTAGAATAACATGGTGCCCTCTTGGCTACACGTGCGCTTAGGTGCCTCCAGGTCGGTAAAGGTTTACAACAAGTAGTAGTGAATTTCTGGGGATTTACCCCACACTTCAGGATACAGCCCACAGTACAGGGCCATTGGACCTTCCTCGGTCTTCCTTCATCATATCGAATCTGCCAACAGCAATGCTACACGGTAGGTGTTCGGGCAATTAACTGATGCTGCGGTTGGCTGCAGGTCCTCCATGTGGCCGTATCTGGCCAGACAATGGCTATCTAATATGGCCCCTTTTTTAAGCTGCCAGAACTTTCATTTGTATTTGTTTCTTTAATTTGTAGTAGTTCTGTTGCCTTGATTCAATACTACACATCTACTCCTGCCCTGAATAAATGAGAACCCCCATAGACGTGCATTTCCCTCTCTTCACAGAAACCTACAAAAATGCAGAACTGGACCCGGTCGCCTCGGAAGAGCAGGTCCTCGAGGTTAAGGGATACCTGACCAATGTCAAGGGCATCAGCGAGGTGCTGGCACGGCGGCACATGAAAGTGGCTTTCTTTGGCAGGTGAGCGTTGTAGCTGTGCGCTTTGTGATCCCGTCCAATGAAACTGAGAACATGTAAAAGGAGCAATGTAGGTTTTATTAGAAAGCCAGAGCTTTTTATTTGACCTTAATAATTATCCAGAGATAGTCTGCAATCCACACAGCAGGGGTCGGTGAGCCACATGCAGCTCCCCAGCAACAGGTTGGGGATCCATGCCCTAGGAAATTCCTCTTAAAGCAGAACAAAACCTGGTCAGCCTAAAGATTCCAGGGCTGGCATCCCCAATCTGGATGCTTCGCTGTGTGACACCCCCTGACGCACTCGTAAACACTCAAAGTTCCCCGCTTCAATGGCTGTCATCCAATGAGAGTCTTGACATACCACCAGGGATTTGACAGTTTTTGTTCTTTCAAGAGGCGTAACACCCCCCTCGAGTCTGTAGGTCAAGTTCTTGGGTGGTGTTCCTCTTGTATGGTAAGGTATGGTAAAAGACTCCAGGGGTTGCAGCCGGCAGCTCGCTCTGTTCTGCTCATTCAGACTCTTAGCCACTGACAGAGCCGAGTGAAACCGAGCGCACTGGTTAGCTGAGCGTGCCGCTAAGCCTATGGTTGCGCTCAGTTTCGGCAAAGCCTACGCTGTGGAAATGACAGGAAGGTGAGTTCTTACCGTGACCTGGGGGCATACATACAATTGGGCATCCCAATTCGGAAAGCTCCCCCTGTGCGGGACAACAGCCAATCATCCTGTGCTATGATTGCTGGTTGCCACTGGTGTTCTTCAGGAATGGTTGGCACACTCCATTGCTTGCTGTCAGTCATGGTTTGGGCCAATTTCCAGGGGCTTATATTAGCCACACCCTGCCAGGTGCCTGGGCGGGGGGATATCCCCAATATTCTAAGTATGTCACACACCCCGCTTCAGAATATCCATAACATGTGGGTAATACCGACCTGAAGGGGCGTTCCTGCAGAGATGATAGCAAAAAAGAAAGCCCCTCCCTGATCCATAAATACCTGGGACCTCCCACTCATCACCCAGTTTTCCATCTCTGCAGACGGCGAGCAAGTCAGAAGATGATGGCTCCTCCTTGCACAGGGGGATTTCAGGTAGCCGGGGTAACTCCCGGCCCGTTATTTATTTATTTCCGTTTGGACCTTTTTCCCCAGAAATCCATATGCCTCCCAGCCTCGGCTGAGGGTCCAGGCGAGGGTATTTCAGCACATTAGGTGCTCAGGAGCTATGCTCTACCGTGAGACCCTATATGAGAGGGTAGGCGGTATTACCGGGTTGGTGACCTCGGTTTGGGATGCCCTGTCCCTTACTTTCATACTTGTCCCTCCCAGGATCCCCTTCCATAGGTGGGGTGGGGGAGTGTGTACATTCATTAGTTTATTAGTTCATTTATACGGACAGCTTACATAGTGTGTGTGTGTGTGCGTGTGTTTTCACTTTAATTGCAAAACGCTGCAGCCTTTGCGGTGCTGGCTGCCTTCTTCCCTCCTTTCTCCCTTCCTCTCTGTTAATGGCGGAGGTTTTCACCTCACGCCATGTTGCTGTGGGGGGGGGGGGGGGGCGCGGCGGGTGCCGGACCATTGGTGGGGCCGGGACTTGTCCCTCCCGTTTTTTCCCATGGTGTGTGTGTGTTGTGTGGTGTTTTTACTTGGCCGGGCCGGCGACCGCTTCTTACTATTGCGGCGCCGGCCGGCTCTGAGCACATTTCTTCATGAGGTGATTTAGTTCACCTCACGCTGGCTGGGGAGGGGCGGGGCCGGAGTGACGACGTGTCACCGCTCCCCGCCTCCTGCCCTCGCTGATGCCACTGCGGAGCGCTTGGAGGGGAGAGGGGGGGCGTGGCCCGGCCTCGCGCGCGTCCCGCGCTGGCCACGCCCCCTTCTCCCTCTCTGACTGCGGCCCTGCCTGTTGCTGTGGAGCGTCTGGATCTTCCCTCACGGTCGCCATTTTGGTCGCTGGTTCTGTAAGTGGCCTCTGGCCATTCTTTCTTCTTGTTTGATTGTTGTCTTTTTTTTTTTCATTAGACTTATCTAAA
The DNA here is from genome assembly GCA_027917425.1 of Gastrophryne carolinensis. Taxonomy (NCBI): domain Eukaryota; kingdom Metazoa; phylum Chordata; class Amphibia; order Anura; family Microhylidae; genus Gastrophryne; species Gastrophryne carolinensis. The sequence goes on along the minus strand of CM051242.1, from coordinate 16,039,006 downwards.
AACAGTCTTTCTGTTCTGTTTTTCAGATGGTGGTTCAGGAGGTTCGCCAGTAGCATTTAGGGGGTCCCTCCTGATCCTTAGTTCTGGGTTAATTGTTTTGCCATAAATCCTCCCACTCGGGACATTAAAGGGGCATCCCGGGTTGTCTAACGGCGTAATTCCCTGGGTCATATCGACTTTTCCTAAACAAAGTTCACCTTATGGAGGCATCCCCGGATACTGGGCTCGGGGCCCCTTCGGGGCATCCCCGAAAGTGTATGTTATGTGGGGTATCCATTTCTGGGGACGATGTACTTCTGTGTATACCATGTGCACAGCAGACCATCACGCGGCAGTCCGAACCACAGGCGTCTGGGTCAGCACCGCCGGTCGCTTCATCTCCACCTCCCGCTTTGACACGCGCCCCGTGCGATGTCGTCATGGGCAGGGAGCTGCAATCTGAGATGTGCGCCAGATTGGCTAACCTTGAAAAAATTATCTCCAGTTCGGTCGCCCGTAAGGCTCCGACTAAGAGAAAGCATTTGTCGCCGGCTCCGCTGGCGGAGGACCTGGAGGATGTTAATAATCTGGATTGGTCTGATTATTCCCAGCTAGAGGAAGGGGAAGTTTATGAGGATTCTGATTTTTCGGACGATGAGCAGTCCTTTGGCACTGATGCCGAGCTGGGGGACTTGGGGAGATCCTCTGATACTCCTCACGCTCTGGCTCTGATGTTGGAGGTGTTGAATATTTCCCCTCCTGAGGAGGTGTCACAGCAGAAGGGTGAATTGTTTGAGGAATCCAAGCCGCGCTTGGAATTCCCTACACAAAGGCATTTTGACAAAATTATTGCCAAAGAATGGGACAGGCCGGCTCGGCTCCCTGGCATCCCTCAGGGATGGGATAGGAAATATCCCTTTCCTTCGGAGGCAGTTGAGCGCTGGGCATCTCCCCCCGAGGTGGATGCGCCGGTTTTGGGGTTGTCCAATTCCTCGGTCTTAAATAGACCTGATTGTTCCATTCTCAAGGATGGAGAGGATAAACGTATTGACCAGATGGCTTGTCATGGTTTTGCTAGCGTTGGGTCAGCCATGCGGCCTGTTTGCGCATCGGCGCTGATGGTGTTGGCTGCCAGGTCCGTGGTTAGGGACCTGTTGACCTCTTCCGGGCTGCGTCCCGGTAGTGCTGAGTTCCTTAGCCTCAAACGGTGTGAGCTGTTTTTATCTTTTGTGTTGACAGCCTTGGATGACACTTTGATGATGTGTGGTAGAACGTCGGCGCTGCTGGTCACTATTCGGCGTTCGGTGTGGCTGCGCCAGTGGGCGGCAGATTTTATGTCCAAAAAGTCACTAACGGCTCTACCCTTTGTTGGGTTACGGCTTTTTGGAGAGACGTTGGACTCTGTCACCAAGGGTGGTAGGTTACCCCAACGCAAGAAACAACGCCGCCCCTTTCGAGGGGCGCCTTCCTTTACCCCCTCCTTTCGTGGGGCCAGATCTGGCAGGGGATTTGCATTCCCTTCTTCCAGAGGAGATTCTGGGAGCAGGGGCAGAGGTCGTGCCCGTCCAGGATTCAGTTGGGGCTCTAAGCCCAAGCCGGCTGCCAAGCCGGCTCAGCAATGAGGGGGCGCCCTCACCCTTGCGGGTGGGGGGACGGCTGCGACTCTTTTCCCAGGTTTGGGATCAAGAGGTCTCGGACCGATGGATCCGGGAAGTGGTGTCTTCCGGTTACAAGCTGGAGTTCGAGCTCCGCCCCCCTTCCAGATTTTTCAGGTCTCGGATGCCTTCAGAACCTCTAGCGGCGCAGGGGCTTCTGTCGGCAGTGCAGAACCTTCTGGACATGGATGTCATTTGCCCAGTGCCTCCTTCGGATCAGGGCAGGGGTTTTTATTCCAATCTGTTCACGGTACCCAAGATGGACGGATCGGTCCGACCCATCTTGGATCTGAAGTTTCTCAACAGGTTCATCCGGCCACGGAAATTCCGCATGGAAACACTACGTTCGGCCATTCACTCTCTTCGTCAGGGAGACTTTCTGACGTCCATAGACATCAAGGATGCTTATCTACACGTTCCAATTTTTCCAGCACACCAGAGATTTCTCAGGTTCGTGGTGGAGGATCGGCATTTTCAGTTTGTAGCACTCCCTTTCGGCCTCACCTCGGCCCCTCGGGTGTTCACCAAGGTGCTAGCGGGGGTGATGGCTCTGCTAAGGGTTCAGGGCATCCGCATTGTGCCCTATTTGGACGATCTTCTGATCATGGCCTCCTCCTTCAACCAAGCGGAGTTGGATACCAGAATGGTGGTGTCCACCCTGGAGAGGTTTGGTTGGGTGGTCAACCACCCCAAGTCTTCTCTCTCTCCGTCCAGAGTAGTGACCTTTCTGGGAATGTCTCTGGACACTTCGCAGGCCAGGGTGTTTCTGCCTCAGGCCAAGATTCTTTTGATTCAGGAATTAGCTCGGCTTCTCTTGTCGGCCCCTCGTCCGTCCATCCGGCTAGGGATGAGGCTGGTGGGGTTAATGGTGGCCTCATTCGAGGCAGTTCCCTTTGCGCAGTTTCATACAAGGACGCTTCAGCTTCATCTGTTGAAGGTTTGGGACAAGTCTCCTCTATCGTTGGATCAGTCCTTCCTGATGACCCCCCGAGTTCGTCGATCCCTGCAATGGTGGCTGGGGTCGGCCAATCTGTCGCAGGGCAGATCCTTTCTGGCCCCGTGCTGGGAAACTGTCACCACGGATGCCAGTCTGTCAGGTTGGGGGGGTGTTTGGAAGGACCTCCAGTTTCAGGGTCTGTGGAGTCCTCAGGAGGCTCACGAGCCCATCAATGTTCTGGAGTTGAGGGCATCAGGTTGGTTCTGTTTCGCTTGACTCATCAGTTGAGAGGCCTGCCAGTTCAGGTCCGGTCGGACAACAGGACGGCGGTTGCTTACATCAATCACCAAGGGGGGACTCGCAGCAGGAGTGCCCTCAGGGAAGTGTCTTTGATTCTGGACTGGGCGGAGAGTCACGTCCCGTGTATCTCAGCAGTCTACATTCCGGGAGTGGAGAACACGGAGGCGGACTTGCTGAGCAGAGCCTCCTCTCGTCAGGGGGAGTGGTCTCTCAGTCCCACGGTGTTTCGTTCGATATGTCTCAGGTGGGGGTTCCCAGCGGTGGACCTCTTTGCCTCTCGTCACAATCACAAGCTTCCAGTCTTTGTGTCTCTCTCGCAGGATCCTCTGGCTCTGGCAGTGGATGCCATGTCTCTGAACTGGAGGGATCTGGGGTTCCTTTACCTGTTCCCTCCGTTTCCAATGGTAGCCAGAGTGGTGCGCAAGCTGACTCTGGAGGGCGTGTCGGCAATTCTAGTGGCACCAAGGTGGCCAAGGCAGGTTTGGTTCGCAGACCTGGTAAGACTGGCAGAGGATCAGTTCGTTCTGCCTCTTCTGCCGGACCTGCTCACCCAGGGTCGGCTGCGCTATCCCAATTTACCTTCGCTGGCTTTGACGGCGTGGCTGCTGAAACCGCCATCTTAAAGGAAGAAGGTCTTTCTGACGCGGTGGTTCAGACTCTCATTAGCGCCAGGAAGCGCTCTTCCTCTACTATTTACTATAGGACTTGGAGGTCCTATATTGACTGGTGTGAAAGTAGGTCTTTCTCTTGTCGGGAGTTTTCCATTTCCAGAATCCTGGAGTTTCTTCAACATGGTCTGGATTTGGGGCTTCAACTTAGTACTTTGAAGGGGCAGGTTTCTGCCCTGGCGGTGTTTTTTCAAAGGTCATTTGCTCTTCATCCCTTAGTCAAGACTTTTTTCCAAGGAGTTACGCATGTACGGCCTCCTAGGAAGCCCTTTGTTCCAGTTTGGGATTTGAACCTGGTTCTTTCTGCTCTTCAGGGTCCCCCGTTTGAGCCCTTGAATGAGATTGCTTTGTCTTCACTTACCCAAAAGGTGGCCTTTTTGGTGGCCATCACTTCGGTCAGGCGTGTTTCTGAGTTGGCAGCTTTATCCATTAAAGCTCCGTACTTCGAAAGGCATCAGGACAAGGTTGTCTTTCGTTTCAAGCCGGATTTTCTTCCTAAGGTGGTCTCTGCTTTTCATCTGAATCAGGACATTGTTCTGCCTTCTCTATGTCCTCACCCCAGCAACGACAAGGAAAGGGCGCTGCATTCCTTGGATGTAGTCCGTGTTGTGAAATATTATCTGGTGGTTACGTCTTCCTTTCGTAAGACTGATGCTTTTTTTGTGGTGCCCTTTGGGCCTAGGAAAGGTTTGGCTCCTGCCAAATCTTCCATTAGTAAATGGATTCGTCAGGCCATCATTGGGGCCTATTCTGCCAAGGGGAGGAGTCCCCCTTTTCGTGTTACTGCTCATTCTACTCGTGCGGTTGGAGCGTCCTGGGCTTTCCAGCACCAGGCCTCTGTTGAGCAAGTTTGTAAGGCCGCTACTTGGTCCTCTGTTCACACTTTTTCCAAGTTTTACAAGGTTGATGTTCGGGCCTCAGCGGATGCTGTTTTTGGCCGCAAAGTTCTGCAAGCTGTTGTGGTTTAAGTTGTGCATTGTTGCCTTGTTTTGGATCCCCGCCCTTGTTATGGACACTGCTATCGGATGTCCCACATGTTATGGATATTCTGAAGCGGGGTGTGTGACATACTTAGAATAATACCATTTTGTGAAATACTCACCTGTAAAATGGGTATTATAAGTATGTCACACACCCCGCTTCACCCGCCCTTCTTGTATTCGGGATCCTTTATATTGTGAACTTTGCGTTATTTTGATTTATATTTGCCTCTTCCTGGTCCCTTACCTTACTGCTTCTATATACTGGGTGATGAGTGGGAGGTCCCAGGTATTTATGGATCAGGGAGGGGCTTTCTTTTTTGCTATCATCTCTGCAGGAACGCCCCTTCAGGTCGGTATTACCCACATGTTATGGATATTCTGAAGCGGGGTGTGTGACATACTTATAATACCCATTTTACAGGTGAGTATTTCACAAAATGGTATTTTCCCACCCCCTGCATATAGTCCTCTGCAACCCCCAAAACGCACCTTTTCTAAGACTGAAAGATTTGGTGGCCGCTCTCAGACCCTGAATTTGCAGGTGGCCAATTCAGCTATTTGCCATCAGGGAGGAGGAGTGCGGAAGAGGTGAGTTTTAGGGGGTATGTGTAACTGGTGATGCCCCAAACCCCGGACACAAGCATTTTCACCACAAAAAAAGCACTGTGGGATTGCTTTAATTTGGGTGGTGAAGGAGGTAGAAAAGAGGGAGATGTTCTACAATCAGCTCAGTGCTGATCCAGGTTCCCCAAGGAAGTATATATAGGTTAAAGCAGAACAAACCTGGGATTTTGACTATCCCAGACTCGGTCTGTGCCCCAGAAGCATCCCGAATTTGGATGCCCTGCTCTGTGTGGGCTGTTCAATCAGAGCAGTTTGTCATGCATTTTTAATGCTTTGGAAAGCGGGCTCTGTTTACATGCAGAGCTCGCCATTTGGCAGCGCAGCAGAAGCATCCCAGAAGCCCGTGCTCCCAAACCCAGCCTATCCGAATGGCTGCTGGCGCTCACAGCATGGGGGTCTGGGGATTTATCCGCCAGAATGTTTACATCAATTCAAAAGAAACACAGGAGGGGTGGCAGCCGCTCAGACCATTTTATAACTAACCTGGGAGGTGCACGTTAGCAGGGCAATTAGGATACAAACGTCTTAAAGGAGCCACAGCACTCAACACTGTTAGCTTGCAAACTAACCTAAAATCTGTCTCTAAACTTGGTTAAAAACAGAGGCTCAGTCACACACATCTGCAGAAGTAGCTTAAGCTGCACCACCAAGTGCCAAGGTGCCCCTGTGAGGTGCAGTCCTAACTCTAATCTCTGAGAGCCCCATTTGGGACATACAATGCAATTAACTGGGAGCAGGCTTACCTGAGGTTGCCCTAAACCTGGGGTCTAGGCTGTATTGCAAGGTCTTCGACCCTTCCACCCCATGGGCTGAACTTGAGGTTTAGGGCAACCTTAGGTAAGCCTGCTCTAAGTTTATCTATTGCATTGTATGTCCCAAATGGGGCTCTCAGAGATTAGAGTTAGGACTGCACCCCACAGAGGCACCTTGGCACTTGGTGGTGCAGCTTAAGCAGACTTCTGCAGATGTGTGTGGACCCAGACCTCTGTTTTTAACCAAGTTTAGAGACCGGTTTTAGGTTGGTCTGCAGGGTTGAGTGCTGTGGCTCCTTTAAGAATGTTTACATCATGAGGATGCCAGGAAGCAGGTGAGTTCTGTGGCATCCCCGGGGAGGGGGGTTCACATAGCTGGGCATCCGGAAGGTCAGCAGCCGTCCTTGGAATATTTTTAATTCAAGCCCGGCCACAGTTGGTTTTGTTCCGTTTTAACTACAGAAACCCTGCAAAGCCTAATTTTCAGCTTTTGCCTTGTCACACGGTTATGTGTTTGCTCACCTTATTGTTGGTGCAGTGAACCGGCTTTGCGTGTTATCGGCGTGATATTTACTCTTGCGCGTTGTCTCGACACAGGACGAGTAATGGGAAAAGCACCGTGATCAATGCCATGCTGTGGGACAAAGTCCTTCCCTCCGGGATCGGGCACACCACCAACTGTTTTCTGCGCGTGGAAGGCACTGAGGGAAACGAGGCTTACCTGCTGACCAATGGCTCTGAGGAAAAAAAGAGCGTAAAGGTATAAACTGACCGCATAAACGCCATAAATGTCCCCCCTACTCTCCAACACGCGACCTACGACTGCACTCCACAATGGTTATCATTCAGGACTGACTATAACATGTCTATGTAGTCATGTCATTCATATATATATATATATCTCTCTATATATCTATATCTCTCTATATATCTATATCTCTCTATATATCTATATCTCTCTATATATCTATATCTCTCTATATATCTATATCTCTATCTCTCTATCTCTCTATATCTCTATGTATATAATAATATATATCTATATCTCTATATCTATATCTCTATGTATATAATATATATATCTATATCTATAGCATTATATATAACTAGAACTATATAACTGACTATGTCATGTTATATGACCCCAGGTCTCAGATCTACTTTCATTTCAGTGTCCAAAAGTGTTCCTATACCCAGAAAGGAAGTTTGTCGTCGCCTTCCGTCCCCAGCCCAGTGCCCCAGAACAGCCTGTGTTTTACTAAAGCCTTTGCCCAATATTCATAAAAACACTTAACTGGATGCAATCTGATCGAATGGCAGCTGTATGGCTCCCTGGCTGTGCAGCAGCGCCCCCTGGTGCTCTCCAGTTATGATTCAGTCAGTTACACACTGATCAGTTGCAGTCAGCTAATAATTGCAATAAATCTGAAAGTGATACGACCTAAACTGAGAATCATAGAGGGAGGCACTCAAGAAATGTATAAAAAAAAATATATTTTTATTCCATATCACTAAATTAATCTCTGCACATAACCACTACACAATTAAAATCCCTTAAAAAACACATAATGAGACAATACATATAAGACAAACCAACATAAAAGTATGTAGGCGATGGGGAGAGCACTGGCACATAAATATCAATCAGCATCTATATTTAAAACACATAAACACAAGTGATCTAATCAGTGCAAATAACAATGTGCAAATCCTGCCTATGATCCGGATCCTATATCAAATAATAAGTGCAACCAATCAATAGATACAAATACAGAGTGTAAACACAAACAAAACCTATGATTACCCAATAACTAAATGCCCTATAAGAAATATAGATGACCACAAAATACCCCACCAATATAGATGCTAGTATCAATCAACCATTAAATACCAAATGCAGCGCAAAAATATATCTAACCATACTCTAAGTATACTCAAGGTATCACAGGTATGCCAGTAAAGGGTCTCCCCACTGCCTACAGCACCAGGAGCCACGCGTTCTGTGGGTGTATCCCCCACTTCATCAGGCTGGATGCAATCTGATGTTCGAATGGCAGCTGTATAGCTCCCTGGCTGTGCAGCAGCTCTCCCTGGTGCTCTCCAGTTATGATTCAGTCAGTTACACACAGCTCTGCATTGAGGGTTAATATTTGCGATAAATCTGAAAGTGATACGAGCTAAACTGCACATACACCTTATCATGAGGTCGTTTAGCTTGTAACTGAATGAATCCTCATTGGAGAGCACCAGGGAGGGGGCACAGCTGCACAGCCAGGGAGCCAAAAGGCAGCGGTTCGAACATCAGACTGCTTCCTGTTAGTGTTTGTATGAATATTGGGCAAAGGCTTTAGTTCCCATCCAGTCTGGTGCCCAGACACCTCCTGGTTTCTGAGAACGAGTCCCACAGCATGCATGCATCCCAGAATTCCTTGAGCGCACAGCCAGTGCTCGCAGTTTGTTGTGGCCTTGCCCCCTCCATTGCAGCAAATAGAGGGCGGTGTTTAGTCACGGTGACAGGCTGCTGGAGCGCACGCAGAGGTACAGGAACCCTGGGAGGTTTCTAAGCACTGGGCCAGTGCGGGGTAAAAAGGCGAGTACTCCAAGTCCCTCAGTTTTGATAGGAGTTGGCTGTTTCCTGCTCTTTGGGGCAAGATGTTTGGCAGGTGAAGGGTCATATCCTGGCCAGCTTTGTAACCTGTAATTGTATTTCATTGAATTCTTTTTTTTAAAGAGGCTCTAAAGCAAAAAAAAAGAACAAAAAAAACAAACTTGGCCCTTATTCTAAGCATATAGCACGTCCTGCTCCTGAATAGTAATAACATGTGGGTAATCCTCCGCATCCGGCGCCGTGCACTGCAGACATGTAGAAAACAAGCTCCTCCCGGCCCTACATATACCGAAGGACCTCCCACAAATCCCCAGTTTTCTCTGCAGTGCTGGAACTGCGAAGACATGAAGTATCACGCTCTCGCAGGCGAGCGGGCCTCACGGCCCAAGGTCCTGTGGGACTATTTCCACCCGTCCTCTTCAGAAGAAATATGCCTCCCAGCCTAGGCTGCGTGGGTCGGGTGAAGGTAGGTAGCACCTAGTGTGCTGAACGGAGCCATGCTCCACCGCAATCCCCCTCCATAGGGTAGGCGGTCAGGCCGATGGTGAGCCTCTAGAGCAGGGGTATTCAACCCGCGGCCGCTAGGTGTCCGGACCCCACAGCCGGGAGCAGAGACAGATGCGGGCGGCGGAAGACTGTGGGGCCAGCGGCCAGAAGGAAAGACAGCGGGCGGGGCCGGCGTGCAGGACGAAAGACAGCGGGCGGGGCCGGCGTGCAGGACGAAAGACAGGGGCGGGGCCGGCGTGCAGGACGAAAGACAGGGGCGGGGCCGGCGTGCAGGACGAAAGACAGGGGCGGGGCCGGCGTGCAGGACAAAAGACAGGGGCGGGGCCGGCGTGCAGGACAAAAGACAGGGGCGGGGCCGGCGTGCAGGACGAAAGACAGGGGCGGGGCCGGCGTGCAGGACGAAAGACAGGGGCGGGGCCGGCGTGCAGGACGAAAGACAGGGGCGGGGCCGGCGTGCAGGACGAAAGACAGGGGCGGGGCCGGCGGCCAGAAGGAAAGACAGCAAGCGGGGCCGGCGAGCGGGACGAAAGACAGATGGTGGGGCGGGAGGAAAGACGGGGTGGGGCCGGTGGGGCAAGCCAGGAGGAAAGACAGCGGGCGGGGTGAGTTAAAGAGGAGCATCTGGCTCAGCTGCCTGCTTTGATCGCAGGAGGCTGAGTGGCGCTCATTGAATGCTGCTTTTCCCTGGGGCATCCTGAATCCGGATGCCCCCGCTGTGCGAACACCTGGAAAAACTCACCTTTCCCCGCTCCATCTCTCTTTCCCAGCTCTGTCCCATTCATCTCTCTCTTCTCCCAGCTCTGTCCCATTCATCTCTCTCTTCTCCCAGCTCTGTCCCATTCATCTCTCTCTTCTCCCAGCTCTGTCCCATTCATCTCTTTTCCCAGCTCTGTCCCATCCCATCTCTCTTTTCCCAGCTCTGTCCCTTTCATCTCTCTTTTCCCAGCTCTGCCCCATCCCATCTCTCTTTTCCCAGCTCTGTCCCATTCATCTCTCTATTTTCCCAGCTCTGTCCCATCCCATCTCTCTTTTCCCAGCTCTGCCCCATCCCATCTCTCTTTTCCCAGCTCTGCCCCATCCCATCTCTCTTCTTCCAGCTCTGCCCCATCCCATCTCTCTTTTCCCAGCTCTGCCCCATCCCATCTCTCTTTTCCCAGCTCTGTCCTATCCCATCTCTCTATTCCCAGCTCTGTCCCATTCATCTCTCTCTTTTTCCAGCTTTGCCCCATCCCATCTCTCTTTTCCCAGCTCTGTCCCATCCCATCTCTCTATTCCCAGCTCTGCCCCATCCCATCTCTCTTTTCCCAGCTCTGTCCCATCCCATCTCTCTTTTCCCAGCTCTGCCTCATCCCATCTCTCTATTCCCAGCTCTGCCCCATCCCATCTCTCTTTTCCCAGCTCTGTCCCATCCCATCTCTCTTTTCCCAGCTCTGCCCCATCCCATCTCTCTTTTCCCAGCTCTGCCCCATCCCATCTCTCTATTCCCAGCTCTGTCCCATTCATCTCTCTCTTTTTCCAGCTCTGTCCCATCCCATCTTTCTTTTCCCAGCTCTGTCCCATCCCATCTCTCTTTTCCCAGCTCTGCCCCATCCCATCTCTCTTTTCCCAGCTCTGCCCCATCCCATCTCTCTTTTCCCAGCTCTGCCCCATCCCATCTCTCTTTTCCCAGCTCTGCCCCATCCCATCTCTCTTTTCCCAGCTCTGCCCCATCCCATCTCTCTTTTCCCAGCTCTGTCCCATCCCATCTCTCTATTCCCAGCTCTGTCCCATCCCATCTCTCTTTTCCCAGCTCTGTCCCATCCCATCTCTCTTTTCCCAGCTCTGTCCCATCCCATCTCTCTTCTTCCAGCTCGGCCCCATCCCATCTCTCTTTTCCCAGCTCTGCCCCATCCCATCTCTCTTCTTCCAGCTCTGCCCCATCCCATCTCTCTTTTCCCAGCTCTGTCCCATCCCATCTCTCTATTCCCAGCTCTGTCCCATCCCATCTCTCTTCTTCCAGCTCTGCCCCATCCCATCTCTCTTCTTCCAGCTCGGCCCCATCCCATCTCTCTTTTCCCAGCTCTGCCCCATCCCATCTCTCTTCTTCCAGCTCTGCCCCATCCCATCTCTCTTCTTCCAGCTCTGCCCCATCCCATCTCTCTTCTTCCAGCTCTGCCCCATCCCATCTCTCTTCTTCCAGCTCTGCCCCATCCCATCTCTCTTCTTCCAGCTCTGCCCCATCCCATCTCTCTTCTTCCAGCTCTGCCCCATCCCATCTCTCTTCTTCCAGCTCTGCCCCATCCCATCTCTCTTCTTCCAGCTCTGCCCCATCCCATCTCTCTTCTTCCAGCTCTGCCCCATCCCATCTCTCTTCTTCCAGCTCTGCCCCATCCCATCTCTCTTCTTCCAGCTCTGCCCCATCCCATCTCTCTTCTCCCAGCTCTGCCCTATCCCATCTCTCTTTTCCCAGCTCTGCCCCATCCCATCTCTCTTCTTCCAGCTCTGCCCCATCCCATCTCTCTTCTTCCAGCTCTGCCCCATCCCATCTCTCTTCTTCCAGCTCTGCCCCATCCCATCTCTCTTTTCCCAGCTCTGCCGCAGCCAGCCCTCTCCTCTCAGCTCTGCTCATTTAAAATCAATGCACCAGGTCAAACAAAAAATGTTGCTGTTTGTTTTCCCCCCAATGCCAAATAGATATAATGCTGGAGGGGGGACAAGCAGCCTTTAGTTATGCTTGTGGAATATATAGCCCCCTGGTGCGCTGATTTTAACTTACCCCCGATTCCGGACCTTCAGCTTGCGGCATACTGCTACGAGCGGACCTCTACAAAAAGTTCTTGAGTACCCCTGCTCTAGAGGATGCCCCTCCCGCAATCTTGCCCGTGCCCTTCACAGACTCAGTCCATGGACACCGTCCGATTTTCCCCGCGCTTCCTTCCGTAACTCGGGAGGGAAAAGAAGGGGGGGGGGGTATGTGTGGCAGCCCTAGTTCTAATTCGTCTTTACACCTTGGTTCTCTATTTATGGGGTCAGTGTCGCGCTTCGCTATACAGCGCAAGCTGTCTTTTTCACTAACAATCTGCTTGTTCGGCAGCATCATTTCAGCGTGTCCGCATTCGATGTATGCTTATTCTCCGCTGTTCTACCTTTGCCGTTGGTTAGAGCTTCGCGCTCTTTGGGGGAGGCGGAGACTCGGCATGACGCGCCTCGCGTCACAGCCCGGCCTGGCCCACCCCTCGAGGTTCGCTGGCACCATTTTCTCTATCTTCGCGCGTGGTGTGGTTCGCCTCCTCCCTCGGTCATGTAATGGCCCTCCGGGGCGGCATGGTTCTATGTTTTTCAGACAGCGCATGGCACTGACTCCACCCTTCTTGTCCCATTATGTCTTTCAGACGCCAAGACTTCGTTGCCTTTCCGCGGCCTAACATATATTACAGCGGGTCCTCCTTACAAATTCTCCCACATTACTAGCGGGTTTTTGGGGCATCCAGGGTTGCCTATTGCATAAATCCCTGCGTCATACTGCTTAATAATCACCATATGGTGGCATTTCAGAATTATGGAACCGGGGTCCCTCCGAGACGTGACCGGCTGTGTGCAGTGTGTGGCCAGCCCTTGGCTGAGGCCGACAGGGCACAGGTCTGCGGACAGTGTGCAGAACAGGCAGGTTTACTAACAGAGGAACCTCCCTTCCTTACTCCCATCTCCCCGCTCCCAAATATCACTCATGACGAGTCCCACTCGAGCGGGGATGACCTGCAATCAGTGCCGCGAGTGTTGCCCACGGCGGAGCAGGTGCTTTCTGGATTGGCGGAGCGTATGGGCCTTTAGGGGGACTGATGCTCTTGGAGTCTACGGGCACCTCTTTATGTATGCGCCTGATATCTACTTCCAGCGCCTTTGGATTAATCCTTCTGGATGTCTTGGCTTCCTGATAATTAGAAGTCTGTATTCCCGCCTCGGTCGGGTGACCTGTTCTGTTTCCCTTTGGGGGTGTTACAAGTTTTGCCACAAGGCTTCCTTGCCTGTGAGCTGGTTGGGTCATTACACTGACCTATGTTTCCTTTCAGGGGAGAGAATCTTCCCTTTTGCTGTTTACTCCGTTATATTGGTGCTTGGGTACCACTGGCCCTTCAGCACCAGGGTTTTTTTCTCTGTTGATTCAGTTGCTAGACTTATAACCTGTCTCTGTTCATACCTTCATGGTCCTGTTATGAGACTGACGTTAGAGCCTTTGCTCATGTCATGCCTGTTGCAAGTTTTGCAGGTGACAGCGCCTTTACTGTCCGCTGTGCCTTGCTTTTTCTGGGGGATCCCACCCTGCTTATGGACACTATTGGATGTCCCACATGTTATTACTATTCGGGAGCAGGACGTGCTGTATGCTTAGAATAATACAACTCTGTGAAGTACTCACCTGTAGAGTTGGTATTATATGCATACAGCACGTCCTGCTCCACCCCACCCTGGTTTCACTTATTCTGGATCCCCTGTATGGTGATTGTTATCATTAGATATTGCTACCAGTTATTCTGGGTGGTTTGTTCCTTCCGGCTTCTCTTTCTCACTGCTTTTCAATGCTGGGGATTTGTAGGAGGTCCCGCGGTATATGTAGGGCCGGGAGGAGCTTGTTTTCTACATGTCTGCAGTGCACGGCGCCTGAGGCGGAGGATTTCCCACATGTTTATTACTATATCTGGAGCAGGACGTGCTGTATGCATATAATATCAACTCTACAGGTGAGTACTTCAGAGTTGTATTTTTTTGCAGCAGCTTCCTCCTGGTCCAATTCTCAGAATCTTTATTAGGTCCTGATTTCGGGTCCTCCGGCATCTTTCAGCGTTCTGGCCTCCCCTCACATCCGTTACTGTGATTTGGTACGCCCCCTCTATTACAGTGGCGTTGGGTAAATTCCAGTGCTGTGATGGGAGGGCAAAGCCATGACTGACAGTGAGTATTCTGGGGAACATGCAACTGTGGGGGGAGTTTTGAGCTCTGACCAGGAAGAAAATGCTGTGAGGAGAAAAGATAAGTATTATTTATTACATTTTTTAATGTTGGTTCCAGTCCCCTTTAAACCGGACCTTCAGCATGATTTAATGAAAAGCCCAAAAGTTATAGCTGGGCTTTGCACAGACAGAGCAGAGCTGGGGTCAGGAAAAGGTCAGCCATCCCAAAATGCAGAGCGGCACAGACAGAAGACACTTCCTGTTTGCAGGCTGCCTGATGCTCCATGAGTCGACATCTTGGATGTTTAAAGGCTCATAACATGCAGTAGATGCAGGTAGGATGATTTTTAATGTGAGCAATCTGTGTGTACAGGGTGGGGGAAACATATAAGATAGGCTCTTATTCAGAGTGAAGGTCCGGATTAATGTGAGCAATCTGTATGTACAGGGGGGGAACATATAAGATAGGCTCTTATTCAGGGTGAAGGTCCGGATTAATGTGAGCAATCTGTATGTACAGGGTGTGGGAAACATATAAGATAGGCTCTTATTCAGGGTGAAGGTCCAGATTAATGTGAGCAATCTGTATGTACAGGGTGTGGGAAACATATAAGATAGGCTCTTATTCAGAGTGAAGGTCCGGATTAATGTGAGCAATTTGTATGTACAGGGTGTGGGAAACATATAAGATAGGTTCTTATTCAGAGTGAAGGTCCGCTTTAAGTCTGTTTTTTCTCCTGTCACAGACGGTGAATCAGCTGGCTCATGCACTTCATCAGGATGACCTCCTGGATTCCGGCTCGCTGGTCAGCGTCATGTGGCCCAATTCCAAGTGCTCCCTCCTGAAGGACGACCTGGTGCTTATGGACAGGTGAGGAGCTCGGGTACATTCAGCCGTCTTTGTGCCTCGTGGCTAATTCAGGACATTAGGAAGGATCTGGCATCCAGGAGTCTTTTGCCACCCGCACGCTGCTGCTTACTCCTAATATACCTGTGACATAATAGATACTGTTTATGTATGTGTGTGAGTAAGTGAGTAAGACGCACCTTTATTCCCACAAAATGTGTGGGTGCACGCACATCGGCGAATGTAAAAAAAAATAAAGGAAATTTGCATAACCGGCGCTGCTGGCCGGGCTGCCAGAAGATGGAGGAGCGGTGAGTGGGCAGGGTAACTGACCTCCGCTCGCTGTCACCGCCGCTACTTTTCTACGCTGTGCCTACACACAGGTGTTAACCTGCACTGGCACCTTAATGCTTAATGGACGCTTGCTGCAGGCCACACCCACCTGCTGCGTGAAGCTGGATTTTGTGCCAGAAAAACAGCAGGGACAGTGGCTAGGGGGGTCAGTTACGCTGCCTGCTCAGCGCTCCTCCAACCTCTGACTTCCCGGTGGCTGTGGCAGCCTGGCCAGCAGTGTGGGAGGGCCAGGTATGTGAGTTTATTTTTATTTTTTTGTTTGCTTTTCTGCCTGTGGGGGTGGATGGGATGGGGGAATGCCACATTGCCTATGGGGAATAGGAGGGGGAAATGCCACACTGCCTATGGGGAATAGGAGTGGAGAATGCCACATTGCCTATGGGGAATAGGAGTGGAGAATGCCACATTGCCTATGGGGAATGGGAGGGGGAAATGCCACACTGCCTATGGGGAATAGGAGTGGAGAATGCCACATTGCCTATGGGGAATAGGAGTGGAGAATGCCACATTGCCTATGGGGAATGGGATGGGGGGAATGCCACACTGCCTATGGGGAATAGGAGTGGAGAATGCCACATTGCCTATGGGTAATAGGAGTGGAGAATGCCACATTGCCTATGGGGAATGGGAGGGGGTAATGCCACACTGCCTATGGGGAATAGGAGTGGAGAATGCCACATTGCCTATGGGGAATGGGATGGGGGAATGCCACATTTCCTATGGGGAATAGGAGTGGAGAATGCCACATTGCCTATGGGGGATGGGAGGGGAGAATGCCACATTGCCTATGGGGGATGGGAGGGGAGAATGCCACATTGCCTATGGGGAATGGGAGGGGAGAATGCCACATTGCCTATGGGGAATGGGAGGGGAGAATGCCACATTGCCTATGGGGAATGGGATGGGGGGAATGCCACACTGTCTATGGGGAATAGGATGGGGGGAATGCCACACTGCCTATGGGGAATGGGATGGGGGGGAATGCCACACTGCCTATGGGGAATGGAAGGGGGGGGGGCAATGCCACACTGCCTATGAGGAATGGAAAGGGGGGGGGGGGGGTGACACACTACCTATGGGGAATGGGAGGGGGGATGCCACACTGCCTATGGGGAATGGGAGGGGGGATGCCACACTGCCTATGGGGAATGGGAGGGGGGATGCCACACTGCCTATGGGGAATGGGAGGGGGGATGCCACACTGCCTATGGGGAATGGGAGGGGGGATGCCACACTGCCTATGGGGATGGGATGGGGGGAATGCCACACTGCCTATGGGGAATGGAAGGGGGGGGGCAATGCCACACTGCCTATGGGTAATGGAAGGGGGGGGGAATGCCACACTACCTATAGGGAATGGGAGGGGGGATGCCACACTGCCTATGGGGAATGGAAGGGGGAATGCCACACTACCTATGGGGAATGGGATGGCGGGAATGCCACACTGCCTATGGGGAATGGGATGGGGGGAATGCCACACTGCCTATGGGGAATGGGATGGGGGGAATGCCACACTGCCTATGGGGAATCGGAAGGGGGGGGGAATGCCACACTACCTATGGGGAATGGGAGGGGGGATGCCACACTGCCTATGGGGAATGGGAGGGGGGATGCCACACTGCCTATGGGGAATGGAAGGGGGGAATGCCACACTACCTATGGGGAATGGGAGGGGGGAATGGCACACTGCCTATGGGGGAATGGAATCGTGGGAATGCCACATTGCCTATATGGGGAATTTGATGGGGGGAATGCTACACTGCCTGTAATGGGGGGATTCTGCATGTGCCCATGTTATCTCAGCTCAGCTTACTCTGTTCCCGGGGAGGGGGGTGTAAGGTGGGAGGAGGTTGGTGTGCACCTGAATAAGGGTTTTAATCAAAATGTTGTTGTTCTTTGCAGCCCAGGTATTGACGTCACCACAGAACTGGACAGCTGGATAGACAAGTTCTGTCTGGATGCCGATGTGTTTGTCTTGGTGGCCAACTCCGAATCCACCCTAATGCAGACAGTAAGTGGCTTTTTATCTTGGTGCACTTTATATGTATTGGTTTGGAGTTTGATGGACATGCTGGCACTGACTGTTTCTGGGCACTCAACCAATTCATGGAGCGTGTGACTTCATTTCCTACTGTGAGCTGATACTCGCTCCCTCCCAACCACAGCCTAACACAGAAGAAAAAACATTCTGAACCAAATAGTGTGATAAAATACCGCCTCCCAATCCCCCCATTACAGGCGGTGTGCGGCATCCCTTCCCCAATTTCATGTGTGAGGAGAGCGTGCAATGGAGGACTGTAGGGCAGGAAGCAGATAAACTTACATTGGTTCTCCAACCCCTACATACATACATACACACATACATACATACATACATACATACATACATACATACATACACACATACACACACACATACATACACACACACATACACACACACATACATACATACATACATACATACATACACACATACACACATACATACACACACACACACACACACACACACACACATACACACACACACACACATATACACACATACATACACACATACACACATACATACACACATACATACATACATACACACATACATACATACATACACACATACATACACACATACATACACACATACACACATACATACACACATACATACACACATACATACATACACACATACATACATACACACACACATACATACATACACACATACATACATACACACATACATACATACATACATACATTGGCATGCCTACAGGCTCCCGGACGGCTGCTTTAGTCGCTTCTGATGGTGGGCATGGCCAAATTACAAGGCCACTCCTGTGAATGGACGCTGGGCACTCATGGGCCACGCCCCACACACAGGCCACACCTACCGCGTGAAGGAAGCCCAGGCTGCTGCAGAAGCCTTAGGAGTGACCTTAAACCGGACCTTCACCATGATTTATTGAAAAGCCCAAACTTTTATAAAACTATTCCCCAGCATCTAAAATTAAGATATTTTAAGTTTTTAGTCGCTGCTTATTTTTTCTCCCACTGGGCTGCAACTCTGTTCAGGACTTTAGGATACGGGCGCCGCCATCTCGACTCAGAAGCCTCACACTTACTGAGGAGAGGAGAGCGGGATAAAGTACAGGGGGCGGGTTATAGCTGTGCTTCGCTCAGACAGAGCAGAGCTGGGGTCAGGAAAAGTTCAGCAATCCCAGAATGCAGAGCAGCACAGTCAGACGACACTTCCTGTTTGCAGGCTGCCTGATGTTCCATGAGCGGCCATCCTGGATGTTTAAAGGCTCATAACATGCAGTAGATGCAGGTAGGATGATTTTTAATATGAGCAATCTGTATGTACAGGATGTGGGAAACATATAAGATAGGCTCTTATTCAGAGTGAGGGTCCGGATTAATGTAAGCAATCTGTATGTACAGGGTGTGGGAAACATATAAGATAGACTCTTATTCAGGGTGAAGGTCCGGATTAATGTGAGCAATCTGTATGTACAGGGTGTGGGAAAAATATAAGATAGACTCTTATTCAGGGTGAAGGACCGGTTTAACTTACGTTTTTATGGAGTGAAAAATACATTATACTGTATATATTTGTTTTTATTTAGGATTCTGTTTTCCATGGTAGCAATACTTTGTGTTTCAGGAGAAGCAGTTCTTTCACAAAGTGAATGAGCGCCTGTCTCGTCCCAACATCTTCATCTTGAACAACCGATGGGACGCATCAGCCTCAGAACCTGAATATATGGAGGAGGTGAGGAGGAAAAAAAATCACTACAGCCCAGCATGACTGTCTCACAAATGTTTGCTGCTTTTTAGTTTGGCTATAAGGGCATGCTGGCTCTTGTAGTTCCTGCCAGTTCAGGAGGCACGGCAGCAGGCATGGCCACATCCCCAGTTCCCTTTAGAGTTTGGCGTGTTCCTTCCCCAGGCCGGAATGGCAGGGCATGGGAGTGCTCCTCAGCCCGGTGATGCTGGGGCAGCGGCGGCGCAGGTTACCGATTGCCGGACTGGCACTGTTCAGCTGAATCACTTTAAAGCGGAACAAAAGCCGGGAATTGAATTTGGATGCTTCACTGTGTGAACCCCCCCCCCTCCCCGAACAACTCACCTCTTACGCACGGGCTCTTCAATCAGAGACAATTGGCGTGCTTATATAATGCTTGGCGAACTATTCTTTTTACGTTCAGGGCCTCGGCAATCAGCAGCGGTTGCTTCCCCAGCAGCGTGCGCACTCCAGACCGCAGCCTATCTAATGGCAGGAGCGCACTCACAGCCCCGCAAGATTTGTGAGGGAGCCCCGAAGCAGGTGTCTGGGATACCCAAGGGGAAGGCCAGCGGCCATGAGGGTTTTGTTCTGCTTTAAACTGGAGCAACACCCATTTTGGTACAAGATGGGGGTGGTTCCCTGCACAGGAGGGCATCCCGGAGCATTACTGCTCCCCCGTGCAGTAATGCCCGCTAAAAGGAGATTAAGAATGTAAGAAATCTCTATTTAGAGGATAGTTCCTGGTTAAACTGGAACAAAAACCACGGTCTGCAGTGTGGTCCCCTCCCGTCAGCGCAGGGCTTGAAGCCCCCCCCCCCCCCCCCCCAAACCTTCTTCCCGATCCAGTGTATCTGAATGGCTGGCAGCACGCGCTCCCCATTCAAAACAATGAGAGCCACCTGCCGAATGATGTAGTTACAGGAGGCAGCTCTCAACGGACGGGACCCCAAGCATGCGCTGTTGGAGCATGGAATGGTGAGTTTTTAGGGGCGCCCTGGGGGGGATTCACACAGTGCAGCATCCCGATTCAGGATGCCCCCTATGAAAAGCCAACAGCCATATCCTGCGTCGTCCGGGGCTGGAACATGAAGACTGGTTTGATGGTGGCTCGGGGTCACAACTCGCCATCAATCACAGGCACGCTGTCACGCCCTCTCCATTCATTGCAATGAAATTAGTAGGCCGAGGCCTGAGACCCCCCCCCTCTATTGTAGTAATAGGAGGGGGTGTGACCACGCGCCTGTGACTGATTGCGGTTGTCGATGCTCCCCGTGCAGTAATGCCTGCTAAAAGGAGATTAGGAATGTCAGAAATCTCTATTTAGCGCATAGTTCCTGGTTAAACTGGAACAAAAAGCACGGTCGGCAGTGTGGTTCCCTCCCGTCAGTGCTGGGCTTGAAGCCCCCCCCCCCCAACCTTATTCCCGATCCAGTGTATCTGAATGGCTGGCAGCGCGCCTCTCATCGGACGGGACCCCGAGCATGCGCTGTTTGGAGCATGGAATGGTGAGTTTTTATGGGGGGATCCACACAGTGCAGCATCCCGATTCAGGATGCCCCCGGGGAAAAGCCAGCAGCCGGCCCTGGAATCTTTTAGATTCCAGGCCAGGCGCTGGTGGGTTTTGTTCCTTCTTTAAAGATGACCTTGGTGCCAGAATTGCCTGCGAAAGGATGGCAAGCAGCACAGGGGTCCCATCAACAGGTGTTTATGGGTCAACGGGAGCTTGGCGGACAGGAGCATTGCACTTTTGAAATACAGAGGTCACTTTGCTTTCTGGGAGAATGCGGCCGTTGGCAAATTGTGTTGGATATTCGGCTGAGTGGGAAGCACTGGCCTAGCAGCACATACATGGCTGGGTATACCTCACCCAGGTGTGTGCGCTGCCAGTTTGGGCAAGCTTGAGGGAGGGATGCTCAGAGTTTTCAGGATTTCACTTGGCCATGTCTCTGTACAGGTGCAACGTCAGCACATGGAGCGCTGCACCAGTTTCCTAGTGGATGAGCTGGGCGTATTGGACCGGAACCAGGCCAGCGATCGGATATTTTTTGTTTCTGCCAAAGAAGTGCTGAATGCCAGGATCCAGAAAGCCCAGGGGATGCCAGAGGCAGGTAATTACCTTCCCGGATCTGTAGTTCTTAACCAGGTGTGCAGAGGGATGGTCCACTATGCTGTACTTTAATCAGAATTTATATTGGGACCACTGTCCCTCTTTAGTGCTGCATTCTTGATGACACGTTCTGCACTTGTTCTCCACTCAATGGACTTTTCCATGAAGTATTGTTTGGTCTCCTTATAGCCCCTTGTTCAAAGGATGCAAAAATTACAACCAAGTCTGAGCTTAGATCGACAATAACTTAGATGGTAAAATGCATTTACCCCATAAGACGCACCTAGACTAGGCAGTGTGGCATTCCCCCTCCTATTCCCCATAAAAAGTGTGGCATTCCCCCTCCCATTCCCCATAAAAATTGTGGCATTACCCCTCTCATTTCGCATAGTTAGTGTGACATTCGCCCCATCTCATAGGCAGTGTGGCATTTTCCCCTCCCATTCCCATAGGTAGTGTGGCATTCCCCCCCTCTCCGATTTCCTATAGGCAGTGTGGCATTCCCCATCCCATTCCCATAGGCAGTGTTGCGTTCCCCCCCCCCCCCCCCCGATTCCCTAATTCCCTATAGGCAGTGTGGCATTACCCCCCCCTCCGATTCCCCATAGGCAGTGTGGCATTACCCCCCCCCCCCGATTCCCCATAGGCAGTGTGGCATTACCCCCCCCCCGATTCCCCATAGGCAGTGTGGCATTCCCCCCCCCCCCCCGATTCCCAATAGGCAGTGTGGCACCCCCCCCCCCCCCCGATTCCCCATAGGCAGTGTGGCATCCCCCCCCCCCCGATTCCCCATAGGCAGTGTGGCATCCCCCCCCCCCCGATTCCCCATAGGCAGTGTGGCATCCCCCCCCCCGATTACCCATAGGCAGTGTGGCATTCACCCCCCCCCTCCGATTCCCCATAGGCAGTGTGGCAATTATACTTACATGAACGCTGTCCCTGCTCTGACTTCCGACGCCGCCACTGCCTCTCGAGTGTAAGCGTGCACCGACACAAACACTCGAGTGTCAGCGCGCACCGGCCCCAAGAGGTAGTGGTGGCACAGGAAGCCAGAGCGGGGACAGTGGTATCCTTTCTCCTTTTTTTATTTTTTTTTTTTTTTTTTTTACACATTCGCCCAATAACATGCACTGACCTTTCCCCCCCCCCCCCCCCCCACTTATGGGTCTTACAGGGAGTAAAATACAGTAAAATAGTTTTTTGGAACACAAGAAGTGCACATCTCTAGCTTCTGTAATGTCCTCGATAATCATGGGGCTTTTCTGAATACATAGATTAAAGTGGACCAACACCCAGGATTTTGACTATCCTGGGTCTTGGTCCACTTCGATGGGGCACCCCCGATCGGGGTGCCCCGCTGTGTGAAACCCCCCCCCAACCCCCCGAAAAACTCACCTCTCCGCGCTCCCAGCGCCAACGTACAAGCTCTATTCCAGGACGTCTAAGCGGCTGCCGCCGCCGCCGCCTCCCGCGCGTCCCTTTTGACGCGCCCGCGCCGGCCATTCGCAGACGGCCGGCGCGGGCGTGCGCACGCCTGCAGGGGCACGAGGGAGGCGGCGGCCGGCCGCCGCCGAAGATCAGGTAGGGTTTTTCGGGGGTTTTGGGGGGGTTACACCCCGCGGGACATCCCGATCTCGGATGTCCCGCGGGGTGGGGGGTGATCGGCCCGGGAATCTTATAGATTCCCGGGCCGATCACCCGTGGGTGTTGGTCCACTTTAAGGAGCAGACTCTCCTGTCCTTTCTCTGTACAGTGGATGGTGTAGCTCATCTCCACCAGCCATATCATAGAGATCTGCAACAAATGTCCAGCAAGCACAAAGGAAAAGTTCCTGAAAAGTGGCAGATACAATTCAGTGGCCTGAAGTAGGGCTGTTCCTGGTGGAAACACACCGGACTATTGATTAATGTAAAGTTTAATGTTAGCAATGCCCCTAGCAGCATGTTTTATCTCTTTCTGTTTCTCAGAATAACACTGTATCCAGCAGAACAAAGAATACCAGAGGTCCTCAAATTATCTCCATTAATATCTTTTAATTATTTTAATAGGAGGAGCGTTAGCTGAAGGTTTCCAAGTGCGGATGTTTGAATTTCAGAACTTCGAGAGGAGGTTTGAGGTGAGTTAAGAAAAGTCTATAAAAAGTAAATAAGATATTAATCGGGATTTGCTGTCAAACAAGTGACGGGTTTCCTTTTGTGTGATCAGGAGTGCATCTCGCAGTCGGCTGTGAAGACCAAGTTTGAGCAGCACACAATGAGAGCCAAACACATCACTGAGGTCTTGCGGCAAATCATGGAGTCTGTACATGTGACATCGCAGGAGCAGAGGTGAGGCCATGACTGAAGCGGAGCTCCTAGAAGTTCCGTCCTTTCCTTTCCTTGCTCTGTCCCCAGTGAGCTTGCCAGCACCCAGGTCCATTCCTGACTTTAGCTGATCCACCCTCCAAGGCCATGAGGTCTTCTCTGTTTTGCTGGTGGCCAAACACACACCCAAATATCTAATACTTTACAAATTAATGCCCAGGGCAGGGCTACTAATATGAATGCAGGTTCTTTATATTGTTTGAAAGAGATCAGAGCATAACTAATAAAGAATATTACTTTATTCTAAATAAGATATAAAAAGTATATACAATATACTTATGTACAGAAAGAAAGCTTAACAAAGGTAAAAATACATATAAATACAGGAAAACTTCACCACACAGTTATAAATAGCTTAAGACTTAGTGGGATACATATTACATCACCACAGAAACAACCATTGTCTGAGATTCATCAGCCAGGAGCAGGGGAGGCGACAGACAAGGGGTTTGTGGGAAAACACTATGTCCCTGACACAGGTAGCACACCCTAATATCCACACACTAATACAGCATCACCATTCAGTAACATCACCTTTCCAATGGGAACTTGAATGGGAAATCGGCACCACTTCACCACGAAACAGAGGGGGCTTCTGTCATCATCTGTCTTGAGCCAGAGGAATCTTCAGAGTAACGGCGAAAAGACAGGATATTATTTGTGGCAACCACACTGTGCTAAGACGTCTCAAAGCACAGGTTAATAATTCCTGTCTTACACCGCACTCCGGACCCCTTTTTATGGAGGCAAGTCAGCAGTTATTTGCTGACTAGACATAAATTACCCAAAATCAAGCAGGGAATGGCCATTTCCCTTACTTGACCTTAGGGTCAATTTAGCTTTCAAACTCAGACTTCCGAAGACGAAATTCTCCCCCAGCTTCGTAAGTCTTAAATTAAGATGTCAGCCTTCTAACAATGGATTGTGTGAAGTCAACAAACAATACTCAGGATATAGACAGTGGATGGAAAAAGATGTATAAACATTCATTTCTCCAACACAAGTTCACATAAGGGATAAACAATGACATGTTTTAGGACAGAGACAGCTATATTTCCCAAATGTCTGAGTCAGCACAGTGACATCCAAGTCAGCAATTAAAAAGCTTATACCATGTCATGTTTTCAATAAAATATATACATTACATCTAAAAATTCTGTTGCATAACATCCTCTTGGCTAGTGTGTGGCCACATAACAATGCCGGTTGTTCTTGACACAGGGGGAATCCCGCTGTGTGAAATCGCCCACCCTACTCACCTTTCCACGATTCCCACAGTGCGTGAGCGGACCCACATTTAATCAATGCTTTATGGCGCGCATACTAATGCAGGACATAAAGCGTCTGCATCCCCGACTCCCCTGTGGAGTGCGTGCTCCTGCACACCGGCCTGTCTGAATGGCTGCAGGGATGTGGCAATGGGCACGGTAAGGGGGCTTGTGGGCAATCTGGAGGGGCTGACACAGTGGGGCATGCTGAATGCACCTAATCGTCCGGCCCTGGAGTCTTTTAGAGTGTCGGACAGACCTAGACTTAATGTAGACCTTTCACCACGATTTTTACCTATCTTAGTGATAGGTCCTTGTCACTGGGGCATCCCGATTTGCCCTGCCACTTGACACCTTCAGATCGCGAACAGAACTCGCCTTTCTGCAGTTCCCACAGGTCATGCACAGGTTCTCATCTAATCGCCGCTTTATGTCTAGCATACTAATGCACGGCTTTAAACAGAACCAAAACCCACCCTGGATTCTGAGACTCCAGGGCAGGTATACTCGCTCCCTTCAGGTGCTGTGTCAAACCCCCCCAGGTTGCCCGAAAACTCACCTTTGTTACCGGTCCAACGGCACATGCGCAAGCCATGTCTGCACTCCCGCTATCCCTTTAGCATGAGGGCGTGTGCCTGTCGCAGGCATTTGTGAATCGCTGGAGCGGGCATGCTCCCTCTTAAAGGGTAGCGGGGAATGTGGCTGCCAGCGCTGATTGGATGAGGGGCCACACATGCGTCGTAGGACTAGGAAGAGGTGTGATCTGGGGGGTATCACAAAGAGCGGTACCGACCAAAACCCGGGATAGTCAATATCATGGGTTTTGGTCCACTTTAAACATTGTTTTGAACTGAGTGCCGGCATAGGTAGCAGCCGCGTCACCAGTTTCCCTGTAGTGTGTGGCACGCTGGATCACTGGCTGGATGTTGGAGCCATGCACAGGCTGCCTCGCCCCGTTCATCTTTGTTATGCTGCTATGACCTCAAAGGTGGATTGTGAGCCACTAAGGATGTGGCCTGCACATGCGTTGTAGCATCGCTGGTGAGGTGAGTATACCTGGGGGGGTTTACCCTGTGGGTTTGTGCAACCACCCCCCCCCCCCCCCCCCAAAAAGGGCCTGAGTCTTAAAGATTGGTTGCCCCTCTTGAAAGCGAACATTCTGGGATAACATAGAGAAAAAAAACGACCTCAATCCCTTGTTGGCTGCGGTGGCCCCTTGAGAAGCCCCCTCTGTTCAGACCCTGGTGCACATACACTATGCCTGTGCACTGCTGATGACCTATAATAGCGGGATGCTCACATTAGGTTCCCCCGCAAGAGGGAGCATGCACCATAATTATTATCGGCAGCCAAGGCCGGCCAGGGAGTTCTCTACCGGCACTGGAGCTGAATAGCACGGTAACATATAGTCTGCAGCACTCTGTGGGATTGTGTCTATATGTGGTGAGGGATGTCACCCAGGTAATTTAATGTAACCAGTGGCATCCCAACTCTGCGCTTCTACTTAAAGGGTCTGTCCATGTGTAAGGAAGGGCTTGGCCTGGGATATGCATCACAATAACCGGGTGCCTTTTACAGAGTCTACTGCCTGGAAAAGCGAGAGGAGTTCAGAGACCGATTGGATTTCATCGATAAACAACTCGAGCTGCTCACAGAGGACTACAAACTAAAGATCAAGCAAATCACGGACGAGGTGGAGCGACAGGTACCAATAGGAATACTCTCAACAAGAAGGTTAAAGTAAAACATGTTTAAAGTGGACCAAAAGCTGTGATTTTCACTATCCGTACCCTTAGGACATCCTGATATGGGATTCTCCGCTGTGTGAAACCCCGGTGATTTCCTTATTCTTTTACCTCTGTGAGTTAAAAAAAAAAAAAAAAAAAAATTGGGCAACTGGGGCGGGGTTTTAGACAGCGGAGCATCCCAAGTCGGATGCCTCAGGTTTTGGTATTCATCAGAAGTTAGTGGACCAAAACCAGCCCTAGCAACTATAAGACACTATTAAAGGGACTATGTAGGCAAAGTGCATAAACGATTGTTCAGCAGCTCACCTCCTCATGTCTGCCCTCTCTCATCCTGTCGGCACACAGCTGCTTCTGGAAGTAGAAATAAGGCAGAGTAGTGGAAAACCCCCTGAATTACTTTAACATAGACAACCAATCGTAGGGCTCCACTGGTGGTCTGTAGCACCGCCCCCATTTGTCAGCTCAGCAAGAAGGAGCACACTAGTATTATGCAGCCTGATCATGACAGCAAGCTCCCATTCCACCTCTGTCCCCTCTCCCAATACCCAGCATGTGCACTGACTCCCTAATTAACATATGAAATAGCTGCACCATATAATTGGCGTTCCAGTTACCACCACACCTAGTTAGCATTTGAATCACCCATGGCTGCCTGGTTGGTTGTGACTAGGTGTCACAATCGCAGCTTTAGAACAAGACAATAGAGCCTGCACCCACTCTCTACACCATTGGGGTTGAGGTTAGGGATGGATGGTGGCCCACCATAAATTTCTCTTCTTGTTATGCCCACAGCAGCCAATAAATTGCAGGTATTCTTTGCATCATGCATCATCCTGGGCAGAAATTTTAAAGCTGTAGACAAATAACAAATCTTTAAATATGTCTGATCCTTCTCTGATTTTCTACACTGTAAGCTCTTTGCTGAAAGGGAGCAGTCTCATCTGCACCATGGCTGGTCAGTGTAACAGCCATTGATCCATCCCCTGCTCTGCCTTGTGCCTTCCCCAAACATAACTGCTAACTTGCAATATATATGTATCTTGTAGGTGTCGAACGCTATGGCTGAAGAGATCCGTCGCCTTTCTGTCCTGGTAGATGAGTTCCATCTGGACTTTCACCAGTCACCTGTTGTGATTAAGGTCTATAAAAACGTGAGTGACCTGATTAATCTGGATAATAGAAAAACGTTCCCAATTCCTATCTTGCATTTCGTCCTCTAACACACCGCTTCCTCTCCAGGAGCTCCACCGTCACATCGAAGAGGGGCTGGGGAGGAACCTGTCCGATCGATGCTCCAGCACGGTTTCCGTGTCCTTGCAAACCATGCAGCAGGAGATGATAGGTAAGTAAAAGGGCTTTGAGGACCTTGTAAATCGGGGGTCATCAACCCTCCTCGTCAAGGCTCGCCAACAGTGACCCTTGAAGCAGCATGGGGGCTGCGTGCGCGGGTAGTTCTTACTAAGGTTGGCCGGTCTGTTGCCCTGGGTGACACCACGACACGTGAGATTGTATTGTTTTGATTGTTTACTGGCACTTGCACTTTTCATATTGTGGTTTGGGTCTACATTTAAAGTCTCTCATCATGGTTTCCTGTGCAACATTAGGTGGATAGAAAGACAGAGTGAGAGGGGGGTTTTGCTTCATGTTAATCGGTTGTGATAATGATATGCACTAGTGTATATATATAAAAAAACTTTTTTCTTTCATTGTATATATATTTTTGTTGGATTAATGGTATGTCACAGTTTAGATAATTAGTTATGTATATTTTATTCATCTGTATGTTAGCACTATAGCATAGTTTGCTTTATTCACTCTATACTTTAATTGTTGCTTCTTTTTATATAAGCATGTGTGTAATTTTACACACATTAGCATATATACACTCACATATTTGTATATTTTTCTGTGTATATATATTTTCTATACATATTTTTTGCATATATTTGCATGTTTACTATTTATGATATGTTTATTAGGGTTTAGATACACCTTTTTTCACACAATTTTTGTGCCGGCACAAAAAGATAGGGGTTTTTTCATATATACATTTAAAACAACCTTTTTTCACCCATGGGCATGATATATATTTGATAGCCCTTGTCTGGGCAGTATACATTAATTATCAATTTTCGGCCATACCGTTTGCTTTTAATTGTCTTTGTCGTGTGTATATGTTTGATGGTTTTAATTTTTGTACCAATTAAATACTTTTTGTAGTTGAGAATTGTGTAGTGGTGCTTCCTGTGGGAGGTAGGTGTGCAACTTGCATGCCAACTTCAAGGTGTGTTGAGTTCATTGTAGTAGGTGAGCACACAGGTTATATTGTAGAAATTTTTCAGGCGGTGCACCCTCTGCTAGTACGCTCGCCAACAGTTTGTTAGTGGATCTCCACACAGCCGCCTCTATAGCTCTCCGAGCATCAGGTACTTCACCTATGCATCTGCTAAACCTTAGCTGTTGGTGGCACTCGAGGAGGAGGGTTGAGGATCCCTGTTGTAAATGAAGCAGAAATAAGGCAGTCAGGGCATTGGATATCTCTGGGATGTTGGAGCAGTACATAGGCCTAGATAGGTTCCTGGAGTTAGGTTCTTAATAGATGCTGCTGAATGTTTTACTTTTTTGTTGTACAGATCAGACTGAGGCGCTCAAACCAGACAGTTTGATGTTAGCGGAGGCAAAGTAGCTTTTGTCTACTCTTTCTTTAAATAGGAACATTGGGCAAAAAACTTCTCAAAAACTCCCCAAACCCTGCCCTTCGTTCCCTTTAAAGATCCTATTAAACAATTGGCATTTTAAACTTACCTGTCTTCTGCCCTTCCTTCTACGCTCATCTGTTCTTCTCCTGGCACTATTCGTAGGGCAGAGCCATCTTTTCTCTAGTCTTCAATCCCAGGATGCTTTGCCTTCCCCGAGATCTTGCTCCTGCGCAGTGTATGGTCTGCGTTGCTCATCTCCAGCCAGGGGACACATGCATAAGCCGCGAGATTTCCGAGCAGCTAGAGAGGGTGGGGGGCAGCACAGTAGAGAAGCTCCCCGGGCGTCTGTCACAGACAATTAAGATGCCGAGAAGAAGGAATATACGGCAGGATGTCCGCGATGCCGCCCGCATGAAGTTGAAATCGGCACCTTTATGCGCAGTAGTATGGGCCCGCACATGCACCATGGAAACGTTGGGAAGGGGGAGTGAAAGTGAGCGGTCTGGGGGGCTTCACACAGGACGTAGGATGCCCCCAGGGCAGGAACCAGTCACCAGTGATTGGTCCACTTTTACAGTCCCCCAGAACGAGCTGGTAAATGATACATGTCCTTTAAAGAGGAACAAGATCCGGAAATTTGCCTTTCCTCTGGTTTTGTTCTTGCACCTAGGCATCCCAATTTAGGATGCCCCACTGTGTGAAACCCAGTTCAACTCCTAGTAAAACTCTCATGCCTACAGCACATGCACGGGGCCCGGCAGCCTTTTATCCAAGCAGCGCCGTTTGCTGTGCATATTTAATGTTCGGCAAAAGGCTCTGTTTGTGGCACTTGGGAGCGCAAGCAGCTGCATCCCCAGCAGCGGACGCGCTCCCACTCCCAGCCTGAATGTATGGGGGTGCAAGCATGCACACAAAGATGTTGGGGATGTGGCCTGACGATGTTTACATCAGCAAGGGAGCCAGGAAGCAGGTGAGTATTGTGGTGCCCGATTTGGGACACCCTTGTTGTGTGACCCCCCCCCCCCCCCAAGGGGTCGCTGCAAGACTCGCCTTTTCCATGGCTCCCTTGCCATTGTAACCATTGGCAGCTGCATCCCCAGCATCTCTGGGCTGAGAGGGACTCCAGGGCAGGCTTACTCCCTCCCACGGGGGCATCGAACTGGGATTCCCCGCTGTGTAAAACCCCCCAGGGTGCCTGGTATTCTTACCTTTCCCCCAAGCTCATGGCGCATGTGTGACTCTCCCCAGCATTGCTCACTTCCCTTCTTGGATGCGCACAGCCAAAGGGAGCCGAGTCGCACGTGGATGCCCTGGTTAATTTACCAGGAGTCTGAAGAATTTAAACAGCTGTTTGTAGATTCTGCTGGGTGACGATCAAGACCTACGCCAATGTACCATTATTTTGCTGTAAAGCTGCACCCATACCCCCTCCCCCCCCCCCCCCCCCCCCCCATATGTGGTTCCCTCTGTGACGGGCTTAGCCTTAACCCCGAACGACCCCTGGGGAACCTTGCAGAGAGAGGCACCCGCAAATCATGGGCTGGTGGGAGCTGCCCTTGATCATAGTTGAGAGCCCCACCCAATGGTCGCAACATACCGTCCTGTTGGCTGTGTGTGGGACTGTGAGCCACGTGGATCATAGAGGCTGCTGCTCCTTTGCCTTTTCCCCAAACCCGAGTCCCCCCCCGTTTACCCTCTATTCCCCTCCCCTAATGTGTATTGTAACGTACTGTAATTTGTAACCTTTCCTTTATATGTTTATATGCAAAAACCTTTAAATAAAGAAAAAAAAAAAAAAGGGAGCCGA
Organism: Gastrophryne carolinensis; assembly: GCA_027917425.1. NCBI lineage: Eukaryota > Metazoa > Chordata > Amphibia > Anura > Microhylidae > Gastrophryne > Gastrophryne carolinensis. The sequence goes on along the minus strand of CM051242.1, from coordinate 16,008,079 downwards.
GATATGCCGCGTGCCTCTAGCAAGTGTGGCTAGGATTCCGTGCAGCTAGTCTAGCCGTAGCATGGGCTTGGGGAGAGGTAAGGGACTTCGGCAAACGTGGGCTTTCACATAGCGGGCACTCCTAACCGGGGTGCTCCAGGGGGAAGGACCACAACCCGGCCAAATTCCGGTTTTAGGTCCACTTCAAAAGGTTGGACGAGAGCCTGCGCATTTGCTGATCTTTCTCCTGGGTGATTTGGGGGGTTTCGCACATCAGGGAATCCCAAATCAGGATACACCAGGGGCAAGTTACGAAACCCTGGACATTTTTTAGCTTGAATGTAATTTCTCCAATGCAACCTTGTAGTCTGTGTAATGACCTTAGCCCTGTTTCTCTTCCTCCCCCATGTAGAGGGTCTCTTACCCCTCCTGCCTCCATCTTCCCGGACACAGATGGATCTCCTGGTCCCTCGTCAGAGCTTCACTATGAGCTATGACCTGAGCTGTGAGAAGCTGTGTGCGGACTTCCAGGAGGATATCGAGTTCCACTTCTCTCTCGGCTGGACCATGCTTGTTAACCGCTTCCTGGGCCCCAAAAATGGGCGTCGTGCTCTGATGGCCTACAATGACCAGGTTGGTGGGGAAGAAGTGGAATGAAAACAGCCATATTGTAAATGACTAACATCAGTATTAGTAACTATTGCCAGTGTAGTTTAGTATGTTGTGTTGCCTTTCAGATTCCTCGGACAATGCCTTTAACTCCGGTAAATCCCAGCATGCCGCCCATGCAGCAAGGTGCATTAACACAGGAAGAGCTTATGGTTTCCATGGTCACCGGGCTAGCATCACTGACGTCTCGGACATCCATGGGCATTTTGGTGGTGGGCGGTGTGGTACGTATGTCTCCTTCTTTGAGTTCTCAAAATATAAGCCGCACCAGCCAACCACTTAAAAGTGTGCACACTAAGGGCAAATCACAAATATACCAACCAGAAAAAGAAGAGGGCTCCCACCGCCCCCCCCCCCCCCAAAAAAAAAATGCCCAGAAAATTGGTTGGCACTACTAAGGACATAGTTGTACAAATTCAAATATTTATTTAGCCATAACTAACAACACTACAGATTAAAACATCACTAAAAAACATAAACTAACAAACGGACACTAGATGGCGCTGATGCCTAGCCCAATGATAACTATTAACAAAAAATGCTCCCTATGCCCAATGTCCCCGAGTCCCTCTTACTAAAGTGCATGTGCAAGAATGTAATTCATAATATCCCATAATTCATAATTTTGTGTTCAAACATAACAATAAAATGCACATTACTCCTAAATACTTAGGACAAAGCCGAGTGAGAAGAGGAACAATGGAACAAACATCTATAAGGCAAACATTAAATCTTACAACTTCATATGTCAAACAGTGTAGTGTTCCGGCTATGCTGTTCGCCAGTTGCCCCTCTTCTTTTCTGGTTGGTATCTTTCTTTGAGTTATTATTTAAAGTGTTAAGTCTAAGCTTTTTGTAACCCTTCTCAACCCCCCCCCCCCCCCCATGGATGTTAAGATTCACCTGATCGCCACAATGGCTAGAGGGGTCCCATTGCAGCCATGGCAGGCCAGTATAGTCACACTGCTGCACTGGATCGGGGCGACTGATCTGTCATTTAAGGTCCCAGCTTCTGCTTCTGTGCCCACCTTACAATGAGTTTTTTATTCTAAGTATGTCACACACCCCGCTTCATCTTTAATAATTACACTTGGGTTAACCCACCTGCAGGTGGCGATGTTGCAGAGAAGTCTTGAAAAACGAGCCCCTCCCGGTCTATACACACCTGGGACCTCCCACTCATTCCCCAGTGTTCTTCTCTGCAAGATGGCGACAAGACAGAAGAATGAAGTCTCCTGCTTGCAGGTAGCCGGTATCACCCCGGCCCCCCCTTTCTGGTCTATTTCTGCCCGGCTCTTGTTGATATGCCCCTTGTGAAGCCTCCCAGCCTAGGCTGCTTGGCCGGGCGAGGGTAGACGGCACCCTAGGGTGCCTAGGAGCTTAGCTCCTCCGCAGTCCCCATACTTTGAGGCAACGCGGATGTCCGGTTTGGTGATCCCAGATTTGGGATGCCCCGTCCCGTTCCACCCTATGGGTGATGGCCCTGTCCCCCGCTCGGTCCACTTTCTCCCTACGCTAGAAGGGGGGGGGGGTCCTCCATGCTTGTGTGAGTGCTGTGTGTGTGTTGTGGGTTATTCTTTGTTTAGTTCATTTTCACGTTAGAGAGCTTCTGCACCTCAGGCACTCTGCGGCTGCGCCGCTCTGTGCCTGGTTAGGGCTCGCTGAGATGGCAGGGGGTGGGGCCGGCCTTGGCACGAGAGCCGGCGTCCTGCCCGCTCCCGCATGGCGCCGTTGTGGGAGCCCGGGTATATGGCCGGGTTCCCGGTATTCATGCGATGGGGGGGTGGGGCCGCGTCTCGCGCGGCCCGCGCTGTACCGTATCTTGGAGGGGGGCGGGGCCGGGGCGCTTCGCGCTTCTGGGGCTGCCCGCCCTCCTCCTTCCTCCTCGTTTCTGAGATGTGCTGCGTTGCTGCTGCTGCTGCCATCGGCGCCGCCATTGTGAGTTCGTTTCATGCTTCCCTCTGTAGCTGCATTGTATTGGGATGTTTAGGGCACTCTGCCTTTACTGTAGTATGGCTCTTATAGAAGGAATCATGGCTTATTAGTGCCATTCATTCAGCCTGCTCTGTGTGCTCATAAAAAGGCAAGATCCTTCTTATTTATATATTTATAATATATATATAGTCTTATATCATGTACATGTATTGTGTATGTTATTGTGCCTGGTTGCATGTTTGCTCTTATTCCTTGGCCTATGGAGTGGCTGTTGTCCTTTCCATTGCAGATCCCGGGATCCCATGCTGAAGGGGTCTCCCGGTCTTAGATACCTGGCTAGTTGGGTTTTTCCCTAATTTAATTAATTTTTCCATTCAAATCCTTCCACTAGGGACATTTTAAAGGGGCATCCCGGGACGTTTATTGCATAAATCCCTGGGTAATTGCGAATACCACAATTTCACCATTATGGAGGCTTCTAGCGATACCGGTAACGGCCCTTTGGGGCAATCCAGGCTATGTGGGGGTTGTGGGGCTCCTCTCCCAGGGGATGATGTCATAATCTGCATTCCATGTGCACAGCGGAACATTGCGCGGCAGGCCGGTACTCCGGGCTCCGGCTCTTCGCCGCCCGTGTCATCCCCTACCCCTCCTCGCCTGCTCCGGACCCCATGTGACGTTGTCATGGGAGGGGATTCGCAATCCGAGGTGTGCGCCAGGTTGGCCAGCCTTGAGAAAATGTTTTCCGCGGTGGTTGCCCAAAAAGCTCCAGCAAAGCGAAAACATCTTTTCCCGGTTCCGCCGGCCTGTGATATTGATGTTTTTGAGTCCTTAGACTGGTCTGATTGTTCCCCGCTTGAGGAGGGGGAGCTCCTTGTGGAATCGGATGAGCCTGATGACCAACTGTTTAGTGCTGTGGGTGAGTAGGCGACGGGGGAGGTCTTTGACACTCCTTCGATCCTGGCTCAAATGTTTGAGGTCTTGGCGTTGGACCCTCCTGAGGTGGCTCCCCCGCCTAAGGGTGAGTTATTTGCGGTGGCCAAGCCGCGCATGGTTTTTCCCAATCAAAGGCATTTTGATTATGTCATCTTTAAAGAATGGGAGCAGCCTACTCCGTCTTGCTGGTGTTCCACCAGGTTGGGATAAAAAGTACCCTTTCCCGGCAGACCTGGTTAAGTGATGGTCTTCTCCCCCTGAGGTTGATGCCCCGGTTTTGGGGCTGTTTAACACGGCTGTGTTGCACTCCCCTGACTGTACTACTATCAAGGATGGTGAGGATCGATGGGTTGACCAGCTGGCTCGCCACGGCTTTGCCAGTGTTGGTTCGGCATTGAGGCCTGTCTGTGCTTCGGCACTTTTGTTGTTGGCTTCCAGGTCCATTGTCAAGGATTTGTTGTTGGACCTTGATCCAGCTTGTGAGGAGTTTGTGGCTCTCAAGCGTTGTGAGTCCTTCTTGTCGTTTGTGCTTGCCGCTCAGGTGATGTGTAGTAGGACCTCAGCCTTGTTGGTAGCTATCCGGCGGTCGGTGTGGCTGCGGCAATGGACTGCTGATTTTAATTCTAAAAAGTCGCTTACGGCTCTTCCCTTTTTGGGTTTGCGCCTGTTTGGTGAGAAATTGGATTTTGTTGCCAAGGGAGGTAAGTTACCTCAGCGCAAGAAATATCGCCGTTCCTTTCGGGGGGCGGCCTCTTTTAATCCCTCCTTTCGGGGAGCCAGAGCTGGCAGGTGTTCGGCCTTCGCCGTCACCAGGGGTGCTGCTTGGAACAGGGGCAGAGGTCGTGGCCGTCTCGGTCACTCCTGGGGCTCCAAGCCCAAACCCGCTGCCAAGCCCGCTCAGCAATGAGGGGGCGCCCTCACCCTTGCGGGTGGGGGGACGGTTGCGACACTTCTCCCAGGCCAGGCGGTCTCGGACAGATGGTTTCGGTAGGCGGTGTCGTCCGGTTACAAACTGGAGTTCGAGTCCCGACCTCCTCCAAGGTTTTTCAGGTCTCGTGTGCCTTCGGATACTCTGGCTGCACAGGGGCTCCTAGCGGCTGTCGGGAATCTTCTGGACATGGCGGTCATCTGTCCGGTTCCTCCCTCGGATGTGGGCCTCGGGTATTATTCCAATCTTTTACAAAGACGGTTCGGTTCGTCCCATCCTGGATCTGAAGTTCCTCAACGGGTTTATCCGTCCCCGGAAATTTCGCATGGAAACTCTGCGCTCTGCCATCAATTCCCTTCGGCAGGGGGACTTCATGACGTACATAGACATCAAGGACGCTTACCTTCATGTTTCCTATCTTTCCGCCCCACCAGAGATTTCTCTGGTTCGTGGTGGGAGATCGGCATTTTCAATTTGTGGCTCTTCCGTTCGGCCTTACATCGGCTCCAAGGGTGTTCACCAAGGTGCTGGCAGGGGTGATGGCCCTTCTCAGAGCCCAGGGGATTCGCATCATTCCTTATTTGGACGACCTTCCCATCATGGCTTCCTCGTGCAGTCAGTCAGAGACGGACACCAGGACAGTGGTGTCCACTCTGGAGGATTTCGGCTGGGTGATCAACTATCCCAAGTCCTCCCTCTCTCCGGCCAGGGTGGTGTCCTTCCTGGGAATGTCTCTGGATTCTTCTCAACACAGAGTGTTTCTGCCTCATTCCAAGGTTCTCTTGATTCAGTAATTGGCGCAGCTTCTTCTATCCAATCTTCGCCCGTCCATCCGGTTAGGGATGAGGCTGGTGGGGTTGATGGTAGCCTCCTTCGAGGCAGTTCCCTTTGCTCAGTTTCACACGAGGACGCTTCAGCTTCTTCTGTTGGCGTCTTGGGACCGGTGCCCGAGGTCGAAGGATCTTCAGTTCCAGGGGCTGTGGGGGCCTCAGGAGGCCCACTTGCCCATCAATGTTCTGGAGCTGAGAGCCATCAGGTTGGTTCTGTCTCACTTGACACAGCAGTTGCAGGGCTTTTCGGTTCAGGTTCGGTCAGACAATCGGACGGCGGTTGCTTACATCAATCACCAGGGAGGGACTCGCAGTCTGGGTGCCTTCAGAGAGGTGTCCCTGATTCTGGCCTGGGCAGAGATCCATGTCCCTTGCATCTCGGCGGTGTACATTCCGGGAGTGGAAAACACGGAGGCAGACTCCCTGAGCAGGTGCTCTTCCTGCCTGGGGGAATGGTTTCTCGATCCCAAGGTGTTTCGGTCTCTTTGTCTCCGGTGGGGGACACCGGAGGTGGTCCTGTTTGCCTCTCGTCACAATTACAAGCTTCCGACATTCGTGTCGCTCTCTCAGGATCCTCTGGCTCTGGCAGTGGATGCCATGTCCCTGAGCTGGGGGGACCTGGGGTTCCTTTTATCTTTTTCCTCCAATTCCCATGGTAATTCCCATCGCAAGGTGTTGCGAAAACTGGCCCTGGAAGGGGCTCCCGCCATTCTCGTGGCTCCAAGGTGGCCAAGGCGGGTGTGGTTCGCAGACATCGTTCGGCTGGCTGTGGATCAGTTCGTTCTGCCTCTTCGGCCGGACCTGCTCACTCAGGGTCCACTGCGTTGCCCCAATTTACCAACGCTGGCTTTGACGGCCTGGCTGCTGAAACCTCCATCTTAAAGGAGGAAGGGCTTTCTGATTCTGTTATTCAGACTCTTATTAGTGCTAGGAAGAGGTCTTCTTCTACCATCTACTATAGGACTTGGAGGTCTTCTATTGACTGGTGTGAGGTTAGGTCTTTGCCCTGTAGGGTCTTTTCTGTTTCCAGAATTTTGGATTTTCTGCAATCAGGGCTGGACTCTGGTCTCCAGCTGAGTACCTTGAAAGGGCAGGTTTCTGCTCTGTCTGTCTTTTTTCAAAAGGCTTTTGCGCTTCATCCTTTGGTTAAGACTTTTTTCCAGGGGGTTACGCATGTGCCACCTCCCAGAAAACCTTTGCTCCCCGTGTGGGATTTGAATCTGGTTCTGTCTGCTCTTCAGGGTCCTCCCTTTGAGCCTTTACAGGATATTGCTTTTTCTACTTTGACTCAGAAGGTTGCCTTTTTTGGTGGCCATCACTTCTGTTCGGCGTGTCTCGGAGTTGGCGGCCTTGTCGATTCAGGCTCCTTACTTTGAGAGACATCAGGACAAGGTGGTTTTTCGTTTCAAACCAGACTTTCTTCCTAAGGTTGTTTCTGCCTTTCACCTTAATCAGGACATTGTTCTTCCATCCTTGTGTCCTAAGCCTAGGAACGACAAGGAGAGGGTTTTGCATTGTTTGGTCGTGGTACGCTGTGTGAAGTACTAGTTGCTTACTACTTCTTCTTTTCGTAAGACTGATGCTCTATTTGTGGTGCCTTGTGGGCCTAGGAAAGGTTTGGCTCCGGCTAAGTCTTCCATCAGCAAGTGGATTCGTCAGGCTGCTGTTGGCGCCTATTCTGCCAAGGGGAAGGTTCCTCCTTTTCGTAACACTGCTCATTCTACTCGTGCTGTTGGAGCGTCTTGGGCTTTTCAATACCAGGTTTCTGTTGCACAAGTTTGTAAGGCTGCTACTTGGTCTTCTGTTCACACCTTTTCCAAGTTTTACAAGGTTGATGTGCGGGCTTCAGCGGATGCTGTGTTTGGCCGCAAAGTTCTGCAGGCTGCAGTGGTTTGAGTTTTGCATTATTGCCTTGTTGGATACCCGCCCTTTGTGGACACTGCTTTTGGATGTCCCAAGTGTAATTATTAAAGTTGAAGCGGGGTGTGTAACATACTTAGAATATGGTATTTTTCCAGATGCCTAAATTGAGCATAGCACAAAGGGGGGAAAGGTAGATGGAGTGTTGTGTAGTGCTTGGACTTCCTCTTTAATACCCTTTCCCACATATTTTTTTTCAATTCAAACTGGACGAACATCCATTAAACATAAAACATGTCTTGGTCCACTTAGGGGGGCATCCCAATTGCCAGGGCCCCTCCTCCCATTAACACACTACAACCCCCCTTTCTTACCTCCACCACCCTGATTTGGCATGCCCCGCTGTGTAAAAACTCCCCAGCTCGCCCAGGAAAGTCACCTTTCCCCGGTCCTACTGTGCATGCACTGCCTCTTTTCCAGTTGGCATGCACGACTGCGCTCACACAAAATTGGCTAGACTCAGCTAAGACTCGGCCAAAAAGAGCCGAGAAAGGCGGCGGCCACATCCCCTCTAGCGGTGCATGCCTGCCTTTTGATCGGGGAGAAGGTAAGTTTAATGGGCGACCTGGGGGGTTTTACACAGTGGGGCATCCCATATCTGGATTCCCCAGTGGGTGGAAATTGAGTTGTCCTGGAGTCTTATAATAGACTCCAGGGCCACTTCACGATGGGCACGCTACACCCCCTGTATTCCTCTATAGCTGTGGCTGTGCACAGGCCAATAAAAATGTGATTATGCTGCCGTCCGTGCTTGCACTGTGGGCTTTCTGGCAAGGTATAAATATTGGGCAGCTAGGAGGGTTTTACTGCCTTCCCAAATCTCAAACGGGTGAGTATTTAACCAAAGTGTCCATGTTTGCCTCCTGTTAAACCACGCTCCACCAACCACGCTCCTACGAAATTGGCCAGCAAAGGTCCCGTTCAGCAAAATGGGTGTTGGTCTGGTTTAAGCCTAGATTTTTCTTTTATGTTTTTGATTTCTGATCCAGGTCTGGAAAGCCGTGGGTTGGCGTCTTATTGCCTTATCTGTGGGCCTTTATGGACTTCTATACGTCTACGAGCGCTTAACCTGGACCACTAAAGCCAAGGAACGGGCATTCAAGCGGCAGTTTGTGGACTATGCGGCTGAGAAACTGCAACTCATTGTCAGCTACACAGGATCCAACTGCAGCCATCAAGTGCAACAGTAAGTCCCATTTCCATATAGACAGTGTGGCATTCATCCACCATCCCATTTCCCATATAGACAGTGTGGCATTCATCTCCCATCCCATTTCTCATATAGACAGTGTGGCATTCATCTCCCATCCCATTTCCCATATAGACAGTGTGGCATTCATCCCCCATCCCATTTCTCATATAGACAGTGTGGCATTCATCCCCCATCCCATTTCCCATATAGACAGTGTGGCATTCATCCACCATCCCATTTCCCATATAGACAGTGTGGCATTCATCCACCATCCCATTTCCCATATAGACAGTGTGGCATTCATCTTCCATCCCATTTCCCATGTAGACAGTGTGGCATTCATCTTCCATCCCATTTCCATATAGACAGTGTGGCATTCATCCACCATCCCATTTCCCATATAGACAGTGTGGCATTCATCCACCATCCCATTTCCCATATAGACAGTGTGGCATTCATCTTCCATCCCATTTCCCATGTAGACAGTGTGGCATTCATCTCCCATCCCATTTCCCATATAGACAGTGTGGCATTCATCCACCATCCCATTTCCCATATAGACAGTGTGGCATTCATCCACCATCCCATTTCCCATATAGACAGTGTGGCATTCATCTTCCATCCCATTTCCCATGTAGACAGTGTGGCATTCATCTTCCATCCCATTTCCATATAGACAGTGTGGCATTCATCTCCCATCCCATTTCCCATATAGACAGTGTGGCATTCACCCCCATCCCATTTCCCATATAGACAGTTTGGCATTCATCTTCCATCCCATTTCCCATATAGACAGTGTGGCATTCATCTTCCATCCCATTTCCCATATAGACAGTGTGGCATTCACCCCCATCCCATTTCCCATATAGACAGTGTGGCATTCACCCCCATCCCATTTCCATATAGACAGTGTGGCATTCACCCCCATCCCATTTCCCATATAGACAGTTTGGCATTCATCTTCCATCCCATTTCCCATATAGACAGTGTGGCATTCATCTCCCATCCCATTTCCCATATAGACAGTGTGGCATTCACCCCCATCCCATTTCTCATATAGACAGTGTGGCATTCACCCCCATCCCATTTCTCATATAGACAGTGTGGCATTCATCTTCCATCCCATTTCCCATATAGACAGTTTGGCATTCATCTTCCATCCCATTTCCCATATAGACAGTGTGGCATTCATCTCCCATCCCATTTCTCATATAGACAGTGTGGCATTCATCTTCCATCCCATTTCCCATGTAGACAGTGTGGCATTCATCCACCATCCCATTTCTCATATAGACAGTGTGGCATTCATCCCCCATCCCATTTCCCATATAGACAGTGTGGCATTCATCTTCCATCCCATTTCCCATGTAGACAGTGGGGCAGAATCATCCCTCATCCCATTTCTCATATAGACAGTGTGGCATTCATCCCTCATCCCATTTCCCATATAGACAGTTTGGCATTCATCTTCCATCCCATTTCCCATATAGACAGTGTGGCATTCATCTCCCATCCCATTTCCCATGTAGACAGTGTGGCATTCATCTCCCATCCCATTTCTCATATAGACAGTGTGGCATTCATCCCTCATCCCATTTCCCATATAGACAGTTTGGCATTCATCTTCCATCCCATTTCCCATATAGACAGTGTGGCATTCATCTCCCATCCCATTTCCCATGTAGACAGTGTGGCATTCATCTCCCATCCCATTTCCCATATAGACAGTTTGGCATTCATCTTCCATCCCATTTCCCATGTAGACAGTGTGGCATTCATCCCTCATCCCATTTCCCATATAGACAGTTTGGCATTCATCTTCCATCCCATTTCCCATGTAGACAGTGTGGCATTCATCTCCCATCCCATTTCTCATATAGACAGTGTGGCATTCATCCCCCATCCCATTTCCCATATAGACAGTGTGGCATTCATCTTCCATCCCATTTCCCATGTAGACAGTGGGGCAGAATCATCCCTCATCCCATTTCTCATATAGACAGTGTGGCATTCATCCCTCATCCCATTTCCCATATAGACAGTTTGGCATTCATCTTCCATCCCATTTCCCATATAGACAGTGTGGCATTCATCTCCCATCCCATTTCCCATATAGGCAGTGTGGCATTCATCCACCATCCCATTTCCCATATAGACAGTGTGGCATTCACCCCCATCCCATTTCCCATATAGACAGTGTGGCATTCATCTCCCATCCCATTTCCCATATAGACAGTGTGGCATTCATCCACCATCCCATTTCCCATATAGACAGTGTGGCATTCATCCACCATCCCATTTCCCATATAGACAGTGTGGCATTCATCCACCATCCCATTTCTCATATAGACAGTGTGGCATTCATCCACCATCCCATTTCCCATATAGACAGTGTGGCATTCATCCACCATCCCATTTCCCATATAGACAGTGTGGCATTCATCTCCCATCCCATTTCCCATATAGACAGTGTGGCATTCATCTTCCATCCCATTTCTCATATAGACAGTGTGGCATTCATCCCTCATCCCATTTCTCATACAGACAGTGTGGCATTCATCTCCCATCCCATTTCTCATATAGACAGTGTGGCATTCATCTCCCATCCCATTTCCCATATAGACAGTGTGGCATTCATCTTCCATCCCATTTCTCATATAGACAGTGTGGCATTCATCCCTCATCCCATTTCTCATACAGACAGTGTGGCATTCATCTCCCATCCCATTTCCCATATAGACAGTGTGGCATTCACCCCCATCCCATTTCCCATATAGACAGTGTGGCATTCATCCCCCATCCCATTTCTCATACAGACAGTGTGGCATTCATCTTCCATCCCATTTCCCATATAGACAGTGTGGCATTCATCCACCATCCCATTTCTCATATAGACAGTGTGGCATTCATCTCCCATCCCATTTCTCATATAGACAGTGTGGCATTCATCCACCATCCCATTTCCCATATAGACAGTGTGGCATTCATCTTCCATCCCATTTCTCATATAGACAGTGTGGCATTCACCCCCATCCCATTTCTCATATAGACAGTGTGGCATTCATCCACCATCCCATTTCTCATATAGACAGTGTGGCATTCATCCACCATCCCATTTCCCATATAGACAGTGTGGCATTCATCCCCCATCCCATTTCTCATATAGACAGTGTGGCATTCATCCCCCATCCCATTTCCCATATAGACAGTGGGGCAGAATCATCCCGACCCCCCCCCCCCCCCTCCCCACGCTTGAAAAAAAAAAAAAACCTTATACCCAGCGTTCCCACATTGCTGGCAGCCACCAGGAGGCCAAACGTTAGATGAGCGGCGCCTGCTGTCCCTGCCACTGCTTCTCAGGCGTGGCGCGTGCCCTACACACACACCCAGTCCATGCAGCGGGTGGGTGTAGTGATAGTCTAGCATTCAACGACCACGCCCACTGCACAGACCGGGTGCTTGTGTAGGGCACACGCCTGGCCTGAGATGCATCGGCAGAGAGGAAAGCGGGCCCGCCGCCCATCCATCGCCTGGCCCCTGTCCGGCTGCCAGCAACACAGGAGTGCTGGGTATATGCAAGTTTCTTTCTTTTTTCATTTTTTTTTTTGCTCAATGCGCTGACCTTTTCCCCCCACTTTTGATATATTGCAGTTATTAGACTGATATGGCTGACTCATTGCTGAGCTGTGTGTGCACCGGATTCATCGCTAGAAAGCACCAGGGAGCCAAACGGCTGCCATTTGAACATTATACGGCTGTGTTTTAAAGTGGACCAACACCCAGGATTTTGACTATCCTGGGTCTTGGTCCACTTCAGGGGGGCACCCCGATTGGGGGTGCCCGGCTGTGTGAAACCTCCCAGAAAGTCCCCAAAACTCACCTCACCACGCTCCCACGTGGCCGCGCTCCAGTCCAGTCCCTGCCGACGGACAAGCGGGTGACAGCGACGGACAAGACAGCGCGTCCGCCGCCGCCTCCCGCACGTCACTCTGACAGGGCGCGCGCCCGCGCCGGCCATTCACAAACAGCCGGCGAGGGCGCGCGCACGTCTAAAGGGGCCGCCGCCGCCGATGAGGTAAGTTTTTTTTTTTTTGGGGGGGGGGGGTCCCTCACCGCGGGACATCCTGATCTCGGATGCCCCGTGGTGAGGGAGGTGATCGGCCCGGGAATCTTATAGATTCCCGGGCCGATCACCCGAGGGTGATGGTCCACTTTAATGAATATTGGACTTTAGAAAAAAAAACATGGGCTGTTTTGGGGCACTGGGCTGGGAATGGTGACAACATAAACATTTGGGTATAGAATCACATCATTGGATGTGTAGATGGGCGTCTGTAAATTTAAACCGGACCTTCAGCATGATTTAATGAAAAGCCCAAACCCTTAAAAAAACTATTCCCAAGCATCTAAAATTAATATATTCTAAGTATGTCACACACCCCACTTCAAACATTAATAATTACACTAGGGGTTAACGCACCGCTAGGTGGCAGCATTGCAGAGAACTTCTCCAAAAACTTCAACAGGCCCCTCCCGGTCTATACATACCTGGTACCTCCCAAGAACCTCCCAGTGTTGTTCTCTGCAAGGTGGCGACAAGACAGAAGAAAGAAGTCTCCTGCTTGCAGGTAGCCGGGGTATCCCCCCCCCCCCCCCCCCCCCCCGTGGTCTATTTCTGCCCGGCTTTTGTTTGAAAGTATTCTATTTAATGGCAGCCTCCCAGCTTCGGCTGTAGGCCGGGCAAAAAGGTAGCCGGCACCATTGGTGCCTAGGAGATTAGCTCCTCCGCTCGACCCTTCATTGCGGGGCATAGCGGGATTCCCGGAGTGGTGATCCGGATGCGGGATGCCCCATTTTATAGGAGTTAGTGGTCAGGTTGTGCCTTGCCCTGGGATATTGTGTCACTTTCCGGGGTGTGGGGGCGCTTGGGACGGTGACATGCTGTGCAGCAGACTGAATGGCTTTAAACGGTGACATGCTGTGTGAGTGTGCTGCTGCGCTCTACATTGTGAGTCCCTTTGTGATTTTACATTGACTAACTTCACTGTAAGTTTGCCTGCCTTTTTCCCCATGTCTCTGTGTCTTTCTCCCCTCAGGAGCCGGGGGGGGCGGGGCCTCGCGGCGCGCTGCGCCGCGGTCCCGCCGGTGGCTGAGCGCCGTACCCGGCGCTTGCAGCCTGCTTGTCCGGCTGCTCAGGGGGGACCTGTTATCAGTGTGTGGGTCTGTGTATTGCGCACTGGGAGCCGGCGGGTGGCTCCGCCGGTCCCGTCATTGAGGTCTGCTCGCGGTCCCCGCCGGCAGACGCTGACGCTGCCTGGGGGCGGGGTCGCGCGCGCCGCGCACGGATTGGATGTCCCGGAGGGGCGGGGCCTTCTCGGCTCCCGGAGCTTGTCTCTTCCTCCCTCACTGCGCTGTGTGCGGGCCGCCATCTTCTGCTGGCTGCGCGGTTTTCCTCTCCTCTCAAGGTAGGCGTTTTTTGGTTTGTCTTGCGATGACCCCTCGGATCCTTTCCTCCTCCTTCTCCTTCCTCCTCGCTCCGGCGCATCTTTATGGTGCTGGTTGGCATTAACCATTTCCTTTGCTCTGGTTAATGGGGGGGGGGGGGTGGTGTGAGGGGGGTTTTGTATGTTATGTGGATTTTGGTTATGGTGCTGGATTGACGCCTGTCCCTCTCCCTTTGTGTTTTTCAGATCCTGGGATCCCGTCTGGCAGGGCTCTCCCGGTCATATATACCTGGCTCGTGGGGGGTGTTTTTTCTTTGCAATATATATATATACACATATATATATATATATATATATATATATAGTTATAGTTATATATATTTTTATAAGGGTCTTATGCTATTCCCCTGGGTCAGGATCTTGTGACTATCCTTAGACAAGTGTTAGGTTATTAAGGGGCATCCCGGGTCGCGTACCGCATAAATCCCTGGGTTCTGCGAATACCATAAATTTCACCACATGGAGGTTGCCACAGATACCGGGAATGGTTCTTCGGGACAATCCAAGGTGTGCGGGGGTTGTGGGACTCCGCTCCAGGGAGATGATGTCATTTTGTGTATTCCTTGTGCACAGCAGAACATTGCACGGCAGTCCAGTACTCCGGTGCCTAGCACTTCTTCGGCCGCGCCATCTCCCTCTCCCCCTCGCTTATTCCGGACCCCGTGTGACGTTGTCCTGGGCGGGGATTCGCAGTCTGATGTATGTGCCCGCTTGACCAGCCTTGAGAAGCGGTTTTCTGTTATAGCCGCTCAGAAGGTTTCAGCTAAGCGGAAGCATCTGTCTCCGCCCCCGCCGGATTCAGATGAGGAAGTGGTGGGAGATCTGGATTGGTCGGATCGTCCCCGTGAAGAAGGTGAGCTCATTGAGGAAGAAGATTCTGATGTTCAGCAGGTGCTGGGTTCTGAGGGGGATCAGGCTGAGGGCCTCCCTCTCGATTCCTCTACCATTCTGAGCCAGATGTTTGAGGTTTTGGATTTGGAGCCTCCGGTGGTTGCTCCTAGGCCCAAGGGTCAGCTTTTTGGGGTGTCCAAGCAGCGTCTGGAGTTTCCCAGCCAACAGCATTTTGAAGAAATTGTTTTCAAGCAATGGGAGCAACCTACTCGTCTTGTTGGGGTGCCGTCTAGCTGGGATAGGAAATATCCCTTTCCGGCGGAATTGTTGAAGCGTTGGTCTGTTCCCCCTGAGGTAGATACTCCGGTCCTGGGACTGTCCAACACGGCGGTTGTGCATTCCCCTGACACGACTTCGCTCAGGGACGGCGAGGATCACCGGGTTGATCAGCTTGCCCGTCATGGTTTTGTATGTGCGGGTTCCGTGTTAAGGCCTGTTTGTGCCTCGGCTCTTTTGACTTTTGCTGTCAGGTCTATTGTCAGGGACTTGGGGGTGGATCTCGAGCCCACCAGTGATGAGTCCCTTGGGCTTAAGTGCTGCGATGCTTTTTTGTCTTTTATCCTGGCCGCTCAGGAGGATGCCATGTTGATGTGTGGCAGCGCTACTGCCTTGCTGGTGGCTATCCGGCGCTGTGTGTGGTTGAGACAGTGGACGGCCGATTTTAATTCTAAGAGATCGCTCACGGCTCTGCCCTTTTTGGGTTTGATGCTTTTTGGTGAGAGGCTGGATTCTGTTGCCAAGGGAGGTAAATTACCTCAGCACAAGAAATTTCGCCGTTCCTTTCGGGGGATGCTCTCGTTCAATCCGTCCTTTCGGGGAGTCGGCGCCGGTAGAGGTGCGGGCTCCTCGGCCCCCAGGGGCGCCAGTTGGAATAGGGGCAGAGGCCGTGGCCGCCCCACTCGCGTCTGGGGTGCCAAGCCCAAGCCGGCTGCCAAGCCCACCCAGCAATGAGGGGGCGCCCTCACCCGTTCGGGTGGGGGGACGGTTGCAACTTTTCTCCCGGGTGTGGGACCAGGTGGTCCCGGACAGATGGATCCGGGAGGTGGTTTCGGCCGGTTACTAGTTGGAGTTCGAGTCCCGTCCTCCTCCAAGGTTCTTCAGGTCTCGGGTGTCTTTGGATCCTTTGGCCGCGCAGGGGCTCCTGGCGGCAGTAAGGAATCTTCTAGATTTAGCTGTCATTTGCCCGGTTCCTTCTTCAGAGGAAGGGCGCGGGTTTTACTCCAATCTCTTCACGGTTCCCAAAAAGGACGGGTCCTTCCGTCCTATTCTGGATTTGAAGTTTCTCAACAGGTTTATTCGTCCCCGGAAGTTCCGCATGGAAACCCTGCGGTCTGCGATCGGTTCGCTTCGGCAGGGGGACTTTATGACGTCCATAGACATCAAGGATGCGTACCTGCACGTGCCAATCTTTCCTGCTCATCAGCGGTTCCTTCGTTTCGTGGTGGAGGATCGGCATTTTCAGTTTGTGGCTCTTCCATTCGGCCTCACCTCTGCTCCGAGAGTGTTCACCAAGGTGTTGGCGGGGGTGATGGCCCTGCTCAGAGCTCAGGGGATTCGCATTGTGCCTTACCTGGACGATCTTCTCATCATGGCTCCTTCCTTCAGTCAAGCAGAGGGGGACACCAGCACGGTGGTGTCTATGTTGGAGAGGTTCGGCTGGGTGATCAATTACCCCAAGTCCTCGCTGGTTCCGGCCAGGGTGGTGACCTTTCTGGGGATGTCGTTGGACTCCTGCCAGCACAGAGTGTTTCTCCCTCAGGCCAAGGTTCTGATGATTCAGGAATTGGTCCAGTTGCTCCTCTCCCATCCTCATCCGTCCATTCGTCTGGGGATGAGACTGGTGGGGTTGATGGTGGCCTCGTTCGAGGCAGTTCCCTTTGCTCAGTTTTCATACGAGGACTCTTCAACTTCATCTTTTGGCGTCTTGGAACTGGTGTCCGGGGTCGTTGGATCGGTCCTTCCGGTTGTCCCCTCGGGTTCGGCAGTCCGTTCTGTGGTGGTTGGTCTCGGACAACCTTCTGAAGGGCAGGTCGTTTCTGACCCCGCTTTGGGAAACTGTCACCACGGATGCCAGTTTGTCAGGCTGGGGAGGTTATTGGAAGGATCTTCGGTTTCAGGGGCAGTGGGACCCTCAGGAGGCCCACTTGCCCATCAATGTTCTGGAATTGCGAGCCATCAGGTTGGTTCTGTCTCACTTGACGCATCATTTACAAGGTCTGCCGGTTCAGGTTCGCTCAGACAATCAGACGGCGGTTGCTTACATCAATCACCAAGGAGGGACTCGCAGTCTGGGTGCCCACAGGGAAGTGTCTCTGATTTTGGTCTGGGCGGAGACTCATGTCCCTTGCATCTCGGCAGTTTACATTCCGGGAGTGGAAAACACAGAGGCGGATTTTCTGAGCCGGTGTGCGTCCCGTCGGGGGGAGTGGTCTCTCCATCCCCAGGTGTTTCGGTCACTTTGTCTCCGGTGGGGGACGCCGGAGGTGGATCTGTTTGCCTCTCGTCACAATCACAAGCTTCCGTCCTTTGTGTCTCTGTCCCGGGACCCTCTGGCTCTGGCGGTGGATGCCATGACCCTGAGCTGGAGGGACCTGGGGTTTCTTTATCTGTTTCCTCCGATTCCCATGCTAGGCAGGGTTCTGCGAAAGTTGGTTCTGGAGGGAGTTCCCGCCATTCTCGTGGCTCCAAGGTGGCCAAGGCGGGTGTGGTTCGCGGACATCGTTCGTCTGGCCGTGGATCAGTTCGATCTGCCTCTTCGGCCAGATCTTCTCACTCAGGGTCAACTCTGTTACCCCAGTTTACAAACGCTGGCTTTGACGGCTTGGCTGCTGAAACCTCCATCTTAAAGGAGGAGGGTCTTTCGGATGCGGTCATTCAGACTCTTATTAGTGCCAGGAAGAGATCTTCTTCTTCCATCTATTACAGGTATTGGAGATCTTATATTGATTGGTGTGAGGCTAGGTCTTTGCCCTGCCGGGTCTTTTCTGTGTCTAGGATTTTGGAGTTTCTTCAGTCGGGGCTGGACTCCGGTCTTCAGCTGAGTACCTTGAAGGGGCAGGTTTCTGCTTTGTCAATTTTTTTCCAGAAATCTTTTGCTAGTCATTCCTTGGTCAAGACTTTTTTCCAGGGGGTTTCGCATGTGCGGCCTCCCAGGAAGCCTTTGCTCCCAGTCTGGGATTTGAATTTGGTTCTTTCCGCTCTTAAGGCTCCTCCTTTTGAGCCTTTGCGGGATGTCGCTTTGTCCGTTCTTACTCAGAAGGTTGCTTTTTTGGTGGCCATCACTTCGGTTCGGCGTGTTTCAGAGCTGGCAGCTTTGTCTATTCAGGCTCCTTATTTTGAGGATCATCAGGACAAAGTGGTTTTTCGTTACAAGTCAGATTTTCTCCCTAAAGTGGTCTCTGCGTTTCATCTTAACCAGGACATTGTTCTTCCTTCTTTGTGTCCTAAGCCTAAGAATGTCAAGGAGAGTGCTTTGCACTGCTTGGATGTGGTACGTTGTGTCAGGTACTATCTACGTGCGACGTCTTCTTTTCGCAAGACTGATGCCTTTTTCGTTGTGCCCTGTGGGCCTAGGAAGGGTTTGGCTCCGGCCAAGTCCTCCATTAGCAAATGGATTCGTCAGGCCATTGTTGGTGCTTATTCGGCTAAGGGGAAGGCTCCTCCTTTCCGAGTTACTGCTCATTCTACTCGTGCGGTTGGTGCTTTCTGGGCTTTTCAGCACCAGGCTTCGGTTGAACAAGTGTGTAAGGCTGCAACTTGGTCTTCTGTTCATACTTTTTCTAAGTTCTATAAGGTTGATGTGCGGGCTTCAGCGGATGCTGTTTTTGGCCGCAAGGTTTTGCAGGCTGCAGTGGTCTGAGTTTTTTCTGCGTTATTGCCTGATTCGGATACCCACCCTTTTCTGGACACTGCTGTTGGATGTCCCTAGTGTAATTATTAATGTTTGAAGTGGGGTGTGTGACATACTTAGAATAATACCATTTTGTGAATACTCACCTGTAAAATGGGTATTATAAGTATGTCACACACCCCACTTCACCCGCCCTTTTTGGTATCCTGGCTCTCTATTTGGTGAAGTTTGGTTCTTTACGTTGAGGGTTACATTGTTTGGTTCTGGTACCTTGTCTTACTGCTGTTCTAATACTGGGAGGTTCTTGGGAGGTACCAGGTATGTATAGACCGGGAGGGGCCTGTTGAAGTTTTTGGAGAAGTCCTCTGCAATGCTGCCACCTAGCGGTGCGTTA
The DNA here is from genome assembly GCA_027917425.1 of Gastrophryne carolinensis. Lineage (NCBI taxonomy): Eukaryota > Metazoa > Chordata > Amphibia > Anura > Microhylidae > Gastrophryne > Gastrophryne carolinensis. The sequence goes on along the minus strand of CM051242.1, from coordinate 15,989,051 downwards.
ACCCCTAGTGTAATTATTAATGTTTGAAGTGGGGTGTGTGACATACTTATAATACCCATTTTACAGGTGAGTATTCACAAAATGGTATTATTTTAAGTTTTTAGTCACTTTATTATTCTTCCCCCCTACTGGGCTGCAACTCTGTTCAGGACTCTAGGATATGGGCGCCACCATCTTGACTCAGAAGCGACACATACTGAGGAGAGGAGAGCAGGATAAAGTACAGGGGGCAGGTTATAGCTGTGGGGGGTCAGGAAAAGGACAGCAATCCCAGAATGCAAAGTGACACAGTCAGAAGACACTTCCTGTTTGCAGGCTGCCTGATGCTCCATGAGCCACCATCTTGGATGTTTAAAGGCTCATAACATGCAGCAGATGCAGGTAGGATGATTTTTAATGTGAGCAATCTGTATGTACAGGGTGTGGGAAACGTATAAGATAGGCTCTTATTCAGGGTGAAGGTCCGGATTAATGTGAGCAATCTGTATGTACAGGGTGTGGGAAACATATAAGATAGGCTCTTATTCAGGGTGAAGGTCTGGATTAATGTGGGCAATCTGTATGTACAGGGTGTGGGAAACATATAAGATAGGCTCTTATTCAGGGTGAAGGTCCGGATTAATGTGGGCAATCTGTATGTACAGGGTGTGGGAAACATATAAGATAGGCTCTTATTCAGGGTGAAGGTCCGGATTAATGTGGGCAATCTGTATGTATGGGGTGTGGGAAACATATAAAATAGGCTCTTATTCAGGGCAGGGGTCTGCTTTAATGAAATTCCAAATCGTTCCCCTTCCTCCTCTTGCCTCCTCCAGCACCTGCCAGCTATCTTACCGGTTCTTGTGCATTTCAGCTGCCAGAAAATATAATGTGTGACCACATCTTCTGGCTGATTTTGTGGCTTCTTCTTTTTCTGTATTATTTGTTAGTCTTGCCCTCCTGAGTCTTTGTTTCCTCCCTCAGGGAGCTGTCAGGCACTTTTGCGCACTTGTGCCAGCAGGTGGATGTAACGCGGGAGAACCTGGAGCAGGACATCGCCGCACTCAATAAGAAAATTGAGATTCTGGACAGCCTGCAAAGCAAAGCAAAACTATTGAGGTGAGCAAAGGTGCCGATTAAAATGGGCCTACACCCAGATGTAGAAGCCTGTCCCCTGCCCACCTGCCACTTTTTTTTCCCACTGGTTTATCCAACCCAGTGCTGTGGCTCCTTCACCAGTAGGAACCAGACACCGTCACCGACACTTCGCCAAAGAAGGCGCTGGGGCTACTGCGGTGTGCACCAGCTTCTGGGTCTCCAATGAAGAGAGGATGCCGTGCTGGGCTAGATAAACTGGACAAAAAGGAGGCTAAGTGACAAACTAGTCTGTCCAGCAGAGACAAGCTTGCATGGTGGTGTGGGTCTACTTTGTGTTTTCATTTTTCAGGGTGTTAAAAGTGATTGCAACAATGCAATTATAGATGATATATTATAATTAAGTGGTCTTGCTTGCCAAGATCACTTATTGTTCTCGCTGATATATTATTCTTATTCCACCATATTTTGCACTGTATCTCCTCCCACAGTTTTTACTCTACATAGACCATAATATACCAAAACGTGTGGATCGTTCCCGAATGGTGTGCTACTATTTTGTGGAACGTTTCGCCAAACGGTTTCCGAAATATTGGCGTTTTTCTGGCGCAATTTTCCCATAGGAATGAATGGGAGGAATGTTCAAAACTAGAGTGGGAGATGAGTGTGAAGTGAAAAATCAGGACATGATTTCTAAACTGCGACCTCTCCCTCATTTTTAATCCCACCTACACAAATCTTATATCAAAACGTTCAGCTATCCCTGCTGCCGCTAAAAATGTCCAAGGCTAAGCCATAGCCCGAACAGATTTCACAATATGACCTTTTGTTTGCAACTCACACCTCCCATTGACATTCATTGAAACTCCACTCTAGACACATTTGAATGGCAATTTCTAAACTGCGACTGTGCCTTCATTTTTAATATTTCAGAGACATGCTATACACCACTGCCCACTCCACCCAGTTACTCTGCCCACTCCACCCAGTTACTCTGCCCACTCCACCCAGTTACTCTGCCCACTCCACCCAGTTACTCTGCCCACTCCACCCAGTTACTCTGCCCACTCCACCCAGTTACTCTGCCCACTCCAGTTGTAGAGAACTGGCGGAGACAAGAACACTTCACGCAATTTCCCCGGAAATTGCACTTTGTCGCTCTTTACTTTTCAGGTTGCTTCCTCCTGCCTACAACTAATTAACCTTTTCCCTACAGGGCGCCTTAACTAACCTTTTCTTTTTTCGGGCTCCTCCCTATTTATGAAGGAGAAAAGGGAAGGACAGCACCAGTCGCCCGCAAAGCAAGAAGCATATAAGCATATATCGCAGTGTGCCTGCTGCCCCTGGTATAGTAGGTAGAAACAACAACAAATATATATTGGGGGTCCCACACACCCCCAAGAAACTAAACCAGGGGACTACAAAGAGCGGCACTACTCTACAAAGTCATATTATAAAATCTGAGTTTATTGCAAAATATCAAATGACTCAAAACACATGAAAAAACAGACATGGACATTCACATCACATAAACACAATGGACACTAGGGGGCACCAGAGGTCCGTTGCAGCAATAATACCATTTTGTGAAATACTCACCTGTAAAATGGGTATTATAAGTATGTCACACACCCCGCTTCAGAATATCCATAACGTGGGTAATACCGACCTGAAGGGGCGTTCCTGCAGAGATGATAGCAAAAAGAAAGCCCCTCCCTGATCCATAAATACCTGGGACCTCCCACTCATCACCCAGTATATAGAAGCAGTAAGGTAAGGGACCAGGAAGAGGCAACTATAAACCAAAAACAACGCAAAATTCACAATATAGAGGATCCAGAATACAAAAAAGGGCGGGTGAAGCGGGGTGTGTGACATACTTATAATACCCATTTTACAGGTGAGTATTTCACAAAATGGTATTATTATAAGTATGTCACACACCCCGCTTCAGAATATCCATAACATGTGGGACATCCAATAGCAGTGTCCATAACAAGGGCGGGGATCCAAAACAAGGCAACAATGCACAACTTAAACCACAACAGCTTGCAGAACTTTGCGGCCAAAAACAGCATCCGCTGAGGCCCGAACATCAACCTTGTAAAACTTGGAAAAGGTGTGAACAGAAGACCAGGTAGCGGCCTTACAAATTTGCTCAACAGAAGCCTGGTGCTGAAAAGCCCAGGACGCTCCAACAGCACGAGTAGAATGAGCAGTAACACGAAAAGGGGGACTCCTCCCCTTGGCAGAATAGGCCCCAATAATGGCCTGACGAATCCATTTACTAACGGAAGATTTGGCAGGAGCCAAACCTTTCCTAGGCCCAAAGGGCACCACAAAAAAGGCATCAGTCTTACGAAAGGAAGACGTAACCACCAGGTAATATTTCACAACACGAACCACATCCAAGGAATGTAGCGCCCTTTCCTTGTCGTTGCTGGGATTAGGACATAGAGAAGGCAGCACAATGTCCTGATTCAGATGAAAGGCAGAGACCACCTTAGGAAGAAAATCCGGCTTGAAACGAAAGACCACCTTGTCCTGATGCCTTTCGAAGTACGGAGCTTTAATGGATAAAGCTGCCAACTCAGAAACACGCCTAACCGAAGTGATAGCCACCAAAAAGGCCACCTTTTGAGTAAGAGAAGCCAAAGCAACCTCATTCAAGGGCTCAAACGGGGGACCCTGAAGAGCAGAAAGAACCAGATTCAAATCCCAAACTGGAACAAAGGGCTTCCTAGGAGGGCGTACATGTGTAACTCCTTGGAAAAAGGTCTTGACTAAGGGATGAAGTGCAAAAGACCTTTGAAAGAACACCGCCAGGGCAGAAACCTGCCCCTTCAAGGTACTAAGTTGGAGCCCCAGATCCAGACCATGTTGAAGAAACTCCAGAATTCTAGGAATGGAGAACTCCCGACAAGAGAGAGACCTACTTTCACACCAATCAATATAGGACCTCCAGGTCCTGTAGTAGATAGTAGAGGAAGACCGCTTCCTGGCGCTGATAAGAGTCTGAATCACCGCGTCAGAAAGACCACCTTCCTTCAAGATGGCGGTTTCAGCAGCCACGCCGTCAAAGCCAGCGATGGTAAATTGGGATAGCGTAGCCGACCCTGAGTGAGCAGGTCCGGTAGTAGAGGCAGAATGAACTGATCCTCTGCCAGCCTTACGAGGTCTGCGAACCAAACCCGCCTTGGCCACCTTGGTGCCACCAGAATCGCCGATGCGCCTTCCAGGGCCAGTTTGCGCACCACTCTGGCTACCATTGGGAACGGAGGGAACAGGTAAAGAAACCCCAGATCTCTCCAGTTCAGAGACATGGCATCCACTGCCAGAGCCAGAGGATCCTGCGAGAGAGACACAAAGGCTGGAAGCTTGTGATTGTGCCGAGAGGCAAAGAGGTCCACCGCTGGGAACCCCCACCTGAGACAGATCGAGCGAAACACCTTGGGACTGAGAGACCACTCCCCCTGACGGGAGGAGGCCCTGCTCAGCGAGTCCGCCTCCGTGTTCTCCACTCCCGGAATGTAGACTGCTGAGATACACGGGACGTGGCTCTCCGCCCAGTCCAGAATCAAAGACACTTCCCTGAGGGCACTCCTGCTGCTAGTCCCCCCCTGGTGATTGATGTAAGCAACCGCCGTCCGGTTGTCCGACCTGACCTGAACAGGCAGACCTCTCAACTGAGGAGTCAAGCGAAACAGAACCAACCTGATGGCTCTCAACTCCAAAACATTGATGGGCTCGTGAGCCTCCTGCGGGCCCCACAGACCCTGAAACTGGAGGTCTTTCCAAACACCCCCCCCAACCTGACAGACTGGCATCCGTGGTGACAGTTTCCCAACACGGTGCCAGAAAAGATCTGCCCTTCAACAGATTGACAGACCCCAGCCACCATTGCAGTGATCGACGAACTCGGGGAGTCATCAGGAAGGACTGATCCAACGATAGTGGAGACTTGTCCCAAACCTTCAACAGATGAAGCTGAAGTGTCCTTGTATGAAACTGCGCAAAGGGAACCGCCTCGAATGAGGCCACCATTAACCCCACCAGCCTCATCCCTAGACGGGTGGCTGGACGAGGGGCCGACAAGAGAAGCCAAACTAACTCCTGAATCAAAAGAATCTTGGCCTGGGGCAGAAACACCCTGGCCTGCGAAGTGTCCAGAGACATTCCCAGAAAGGTCACCACTCTGGATGGAGAAAGAGAAGACTTGGGGTGGTTGATCACCCAACCGAACCTCTCCAGCATGGACACCACCGCTCTGGTGTCCAACTCCACTCGGTTGAAGGAAGAAGCCATGATCAGAAGATCGTCCAAATAGGGCACAATGCGGATACCCTGAACCCTGAGCAGAGCCATCACCCCCGCTAGCACCTTGGTGAACACCCGAGGAGCCGAGGTGAGACCGAAAGGAAGAGCCACAAACTGAAAGTGCCGATCCTCCACCACGAACCTGAGGAACCTCTGGTGCGCTGGAAAAACCGGAACGTGTAGATAAGCGTCCTTGATGTCTATGGACGTCAGAAAATCTCCCTGGCGGAGAGAGTGAATAGCCGAGCGCAGCGTTTCCATTCGGAATTTCCGCGGCCGGATGAACCTGTTGAGGAATTTCAGATCCAAGATGGGTCGGACCGACCCGTCCTTCTTGGGTACCGTGAACAGATTGGAATAAAAACCCCTGCCCCGATCTGAGGGAGGCACTGGGCAAATGACAGCCATGTCCAGAAGATTCTCTACTGCCATCAGGAGCCCCTGCGCCGCCAGAGGCTCCGAAGGCATCCGAGACCTGAAAAATCTGGAGGGGGGGCGGAGCTCGAACTCTAACTTGTAACCGGAAGACACCACTTCCCGGATCCATCTGTCTGAAACTTCTTGATCCCAAATTTGGGAGAAGTGTCGCAGCCGTCCCCCCACCCGAATGGGTGAGGGCGCCCCCTCATTGCTGAGCTGGCTTAGTAGCCGGTTTGGGCTTAGAGCCCCAGCTGTATCCAGAACGTGCACGTCCTCTGCCCCTGTTTCCAGAGTCTCCTCTGGAAGAGGGGAATGCAACACCCCTGCCAGATCTGGCTCCACGAAAGGAGGGAGTGAAAACAGTCGCCCCTCGAAAAGGACGGCGTTGTTTCCTGCGTTGAGGTAATTTACCACCCTTGGTGACAGAATCCAAAGTCTCTCCAAAAAGCCGAAGTCCGACAAAAGGTAGAGCCGTCAGTGACTTTTTGGACATAAAATCGGCCGCCCACTGGCGCAACCACACCGACCGCCTAATAGTCACCAGCAGAGCCGACGTCCTTGCACACATCATCAAGGTGTCATCCAAGGCTGTTAACACAAAGGATAAAAACAACTCACACCGTTTAAGGCTAAGAAACTCGCTACTACCAGGACGAAGCCCGGAAGAAGTCAACAGGTCCCTGACCACAGACCTGGCAGCCAACACCATTAGTTCTGAAGCGCACACGGGCCGTATGGCTGACCCAACGCTAGTAAAACCATGACAAGCCATCTGGTCAATGCGTTTATCCTCTCCGTCCTTGAGGGTGGAACAATCAGGTCTATTTAAGACCGAGGAGTTGGACAACCCCAGAACCGGCACATCCACCTCGGGGGGAGAAACCCAGCGCTTAACCGCCTCCGAAGGGAAAGGATATTTCTTATCCCACCCCTGAGGGATGCCAGGGAGCCGAGCCGGCCTGTCCCATTCCTTATCAATGATCTTGTCAAAATGTCGTTGTGTAGGGAACTCCAAGCGCGGCCTGGATTCCTCAAATAATTCACCCTTTTGCTGTGAAGCCTCCTCAGGAGGAGAAATATTCAGAACCTCCAACATGAGAGCCAGAGCGTGAGGAGTATCCAAGGATCTCCCCAGGTCACCAAGCTCGGCCTCAGCGCCAAAAGACTGCTCATCGTCCGAAGCATCTGACGCCTCATAAACCTCCCCTTCCTCTAGCGGGGAATAATCAGACCAATCCAGATTATCAACGTCATCATGGTCGTCCACCGGCAGAGCCGGTGACAAATGCTTTCTCTTAGTCGGGGCCTTACGGGCGACCGAGCTGGAAACCATTCTCTCAAGGTTGGCCAATCTGGCGCACATCTCAGATTGCAGATCCCTGCCCATGACTACGTCACACGGGGCGCGTTTCAAGGCGGGAGGGGGAGATGAGGCGACCGGCTGTGCAGACTCCGAAGCCTGGGGTTCGGACTGCCGCGTAATAGTTTGCTGTGCACAAGGTATACACAGAAGTACATCGTCCCCAGAAATGGATACCCCACACAACATACACTTTTTGGGATGCCCCGAAGGGGTCCCAATCCCAGTATCCGGGGATGCCTCCATAAGGTGAACTTTTAGTGGTCGCTATGACCCAGGGAATTACGCCAGTAAGCAACCCGGGATGCCCCTTTAATGTCCCGAGTGGGAGGATTTTAGAACAATAAATGGAACCCAGGGATTAGGACCGGGAGAAACCCTCTAATGCTACTGGAGATCCTCCTGATAACTTCCTCCTGAAAGACACAGAAGGAACTAATGAGGAGATAAGATTCAGAAAACATGCACACAAGCAGACAAATACAGTAAAATGAGGAGGGGGCCACAGGCCACTCACAGTACCGCGGGACTCGCAATGGCGTTGAGACCGTGAAGAGAAGCTTTTCAGACTGAGAAGAGGAGAAGAGGAGAAAGGGGCGTGGTCAGCGCGGGGCGCGCGAGACGCCGAACCACGCCCCCCCCTTCCTAAGAACAGTATCAGCTCCTCAGCGGCGCCTAGAGATAGATGGGGGCGGGCCGCGTGATGCTGCAAGACCGGCCCCGCCCCCAAGAGCATAGTCGTGAGGGAAGATTCCCTCAGGGAAAAAAGAGCGCCAACACCGTCCCGAGCCACAGTAAATATGCGGCCGCGGCGCTTGGTACCCCCACCAAAAGACAGTGAAGTAAAAACACACACGCACAAACCTATCACCCATTCAAAACGGAGGGCTCTGTCACACACAAGGAGGGACGGACCCCGGCCCGCGCCGAAGGTCCGGCCCCGCCCCCCCCCCACTACATTCTATACACTGCGTGAGGTAAATTACCTCCGCCATCATGAGGGAGAAGGAAAAGCCCAAAAACCACACAGAGGTCTCCAAGCGCGACCGCAGCGCTGAAAATGACAGTTAAAGACACACACACACACAAAACTGTGATAAAAGACAGCCTCCTGACTGAAAGAATAATAAGGAGGGGACCCAAAAAACCACCCATCCCCACTGTGGAAAGGGATCCTGGGAGGGCCAATGCAATCATTAACTAAGGGACAGGGCATCCCAAGCCGGGGTCACCAACCCGGAGTAACCGCCTACCCTCTTGTATAGGGTCTCACGGTGGAGCGTTGCTCCTGAGCACCAGAGGTGCTAAAAAACCCTCGCATGGACCCGCAGCCACGGCTGGGAGGCATATATACTCTAGGGATAAATTGGTCCAAACGGAAATAATTAAGTAGCGGGTCGGGAATCATCCCGGCTACCTTAAATCCCCCTGTGCAAGGAGGAGACATCATCTTCTGACTTGCTCGCCGTCTGCAGAGATGGAAAACTGGGTGATGAGTGGGAGGTCCCAGGTATTTATGGATCAGGGAGGGGCTTTCTTTTTGCTATCATCTCTGCAGGAACGCCCCTTCAGGTCGGTATTACCCACATGTTATGGATATTCTGAAGCGGGGTGTGTGACATACTTAGAATAGATCCATTATCACAATAAATAAGTCATCATTTCATCAACACTACTGGTCTATACAATAAATAAACAATCCAAAAAATGTATCCCCACCAAAAACACTCTTAAAGCGGACCTTCACTCTGAATAAGAGCCTATCTTATATGTTTCCCACACCCTGTACATACAGATTGCCTACATTCATCCGGACCTTCACCCTGAATAAGAGCCTATCTTATATGTTTCCCACACCCTGTACATACAGATTGCCCACATTAATCCGACCTTCACCCTGAATAAGAGCCTATCTTATATGTTTCCCACACCCTGTACATACAGATTGCTCACATTAAAAATAATCCTACCTGCATCTACTGCATGTTATGAGCCTTTAAACATCCAAGACGGCAGCTTATGGAAGCCGCCATCTTATCAGGCAGCCTGCAAACAGGAAGTGCCTCCTGACTGTGCTGCTCTGCATTCTGGGACTGCTGACTGTCCTGACCCCAGCTCTGCTCTGTCTGAGCAAAGCACAGCTATAACCCGCCCCCCCTGTACCTTATCCCACTCTCCTCTCCTCAGTAAGTGTGATGCTTCTGAGTCAAGATGGCGGCGCCCGTATCCTAAATTCCTGAACAGAGTTGCAGCCCAGTGGGGGAAAGTATAATAAGTTAGTGACTAAAAACGTAAAATATATTAATTTTAGATGCTGGGGAACCGTTTTTTAAGAGTTTGGGCTTTTCATTAAATCACGCTGAAGGTCCGGTTTAAATCAATATTAATAATATATCAAAAAGTCAGAAAAACATCAACCTAACACACTCCATATAATGAAAAAATTCAGAGAAAAACTCGTATAATAATGAATAATGTGCAACAAAGTGCATATGCTGTGCAAAGAAATATATATATATACAATGACAGTACTAAATACAAAACGAATAAAGTGCCTGTGCTAAATATTTACCCTATCAGTTATACCAACTATAAAAGACATAAGAGGACCAGCCGGGAAGGATAACAAGAGATATAAAACAAATATAGGCGCATACAAACCGACTGGGCTCCCGCAGGACAAGGCCCGCCAACGCGTGTCTCAGCACCTCCTAGCTGCTTCCTCAGGGTGACTAGAGACTCCTCCCTATTTAGAAATAGATTAGTATATTTTCCAGTTGTCCTATAGGGTTTACAGGTTCACCCGTACCAAGGTGCAGCTAACATTTTCGACTTTGTGCTCACCCTACATATTTCCTTCTACCATGAAATCTTCTGACCCTAGAGTCTTGTAGACTGGTCCACTTTAATGATACTAGTGGGATGTGGGGGGATCCCGCCGTGCTTTTTCCAGTTTTTTACTTAGGATGTTTGATTTGTCTTCTAGGAATAAAGCCGGCTGGCTGGACAGCGAGCTGAAGATGTTCACTCACCAGTACTTGCAGCAGAGCTGACCTCTCGGCAGACGGACCCTTGAAGGATCTTCATTGCACTTGTCGGATAATCTCATTGCTCTGCTTCCTGTCCACTCACCTGTGGTGTATCTGTACATCGCCCCCTCTCCCAGGGGATTACTGTAGTCCCGGTAAAGTTTACAGAAACTCTGCCACCGCTGCTATCTTCTGGAATCACTTCTGCCATTTCATGCTGATTTTTACATACCTGTGCAGCTGCAAAGGATGTTGGGAAAAGTGGAATTGTGGGATAGGGTTTTAGGTGAAACCACATGGTGGCAAGAAAGTGGGCAGGTTATTTGGGTTAAAGTGAGAGTTGGGGTGGTGAGCGCACACTGTGCCAGTTTACCAGGATTTGTATTGAGATGTTCAACTCAAAGTATGTAAAAGTTAAATCCCCCCTCCCTCCTAAAGCGGAACAAATCTGGTCAGATTCATAGCAGCATCTCGATTTAGACGCCCCCAGAATCCAAATGTGCGAGCCTCCTCTGGATCCCTGCTCCCGGCATGGCTTCCCATTGGGAGCTCTGATCATTGGAGGGGGCCCGCGCATGTGCCATGGGAGCAAAGGAGGGTTTTCATGATGCCAAGATGATGGTGGGGGATTAAACTGACTCCACAGTCTCTGTTCTCTTTTGCTCTACTTAAAGTGGACCAAAACTCCCCCCATCTGGCATCCTGATTTGGGATGCCGCGATGTGTCAACCTCCCCCTATGTCGTCCGAAAACTCACTTTCGTTCCCGGTCCAATGGCGCATGCGCAAGCAGCGGCTGCATCCCCACTATCCCTTTAGCAAGGTGCATGCCCGCGCCAGGCATTTGTGAATGTCGGCAAGCCATGCTCCCTGTTAGAGGTAGTAGGGAATGCGGCCACCAGCGCACTCGGATCCGCTCTCCTTAGATGAGCTCTAGGACGAACGGGGCAAGCGCAAGCGGATGAGAGGCTGCGCACGTGTCATAGGGCCGAGGAAGGGTGAGTGAGATTAGGCGACCTGGGGGGTTTCACACAGTGTGGTGCCCGGGGGGGGGGCAGGCAAAGACCAAAACCCAGGGTAGACAAAATCCTGGGTTCTGGTCCACTTTAAAGAATTGGTCAGCTTACTCTGGGTTGATGTATGGTGTGACCACCAGGCCTAATTTCCTCTACTCTGCCCCCATTTCTGCAGGGGATGCTGTGTCTTATGATTGTGATTCAGATAATTGGAGGGGGGACCCACATCTCGGGCTCAGGAGAGCCAACACGTGCTCTGAACTTTCAACTGGAGGATTCTAAAGTGGACCAACACCCAGGATTTTGATTATCCTGGGTTTTGGTCCACTTTCCCGGGGCACCCCGATCGTCTTACCCTAGCGGCTCCGAGCATGTCTTACCACCGCATCTCGCGCTTCCCTCTAACAGAGAGTGTGCCTGTGCCAGCCATTCACAAATGGCGGGCGCGCCCTGCTAGACAGAAGTGCGAGATGCGGCCCACGCATGTGCCGTTGGACCGGGAGTAAGGTAAGGTTAGCTGGCGCCCTGGGGGGTTTCACACAGCGGGGCATCACTATTTTGGATGCCCCGTGGGGAGGAATCGGATCAGTCTGGGAATCTTAGCGATTCCCGGGCAGATCCAGCAGGGTGTTGGTCCACTTTAAGGGAGCTTTGTAAATAGGGTTTGGAACAGGTTTAAAGAAAAGTTTAGCAGACTTGGAGTTGGGCTTAGAGTTGGACAAAATTCGAGATAGTGTTCTGCTTTAAGTTGAGTCTAGAATGGGCTTCCATTTATTAATAAACAGTGGGAAAGGTAAGTGAGGGTCAGTACTCGCCTCCCTCATTTGTCACGTTAAACATGCCAGAGTTCGTTTGTGGTAGAGTCTTAACTTGCCATGTTGCAGGGGCGTAGCTAGAGGGGAGCAGGGGGCACTTGCCCCAGGTGCAGCAGGTCAGGGAGGCCTGAAAACAGGTGGGGGCGCCATTTTGAATCTCTGCCCCGGGTGCTAGGAAGCCGAGCTACTCCTCTGCCATGTTGGGTCAATCCATGCTTTCCAGTAGCATATTATACTGATAAAAGGGGTCTTTACAGTCCCCTTACCCATGAGCTTTTGCATTGTTTGCCCTAGATGACATAGATGTCTGATATCCAGACATAGGACATGCTCTGTAAAGCACCCCTAACCCATTTATGTGTCTGATCTGATATTAGATGCTACATTGGGCAATAAACTGGTTATAATTCTCAAAGGACATCTATTAGATCACGGAGCATCTAGTTGGTGAATTTACTCTGCTTTCCAATTACCGCTTGTGCTTTATACCCGTGATATGATGATTTGTTTTAGGACTGATGTAGGTGCATTGGTTCTCTACGTTTGGTATGCTTATTATCATTAAGGATTTCCATCGACTATCAGTTTTCCTGCGTAATTTATATTAACAGGCTAAATACTCACCTGCTCACACGTGTAGGAATGGAGTAACTCACTTTATAAAGCATTTGTATCTGATGCTTCCATTAAACATGGCGGCTTTGTCTATAGACCCAGTTACCAGCTCATGGTGAGAGGCAAAACCTAAAAATCTGAGTGAAGTTGAGATTTCTAAATTAAAGGGTTTGTAAACCAGGTTTTGATCCTCTCCCCCAAATTGGGATACCCAGACAGGTAAAACCCCACCACGTGGCTCGCTCTCCTCCAATCAGCTTCTCCAGCCACGTGTATCAATGTGCAGCAGGAGAAGCTGAATGGATTCCCAGCCGCGCTGCATCACTAGCATCCTTTGGCGTTGCCATGCCAACCATTTAGATACAGCGGGCGTGACTTCACAGCCGGTAAATGATCAGAGTGATGCTGCCGGCCGTGCATGTGCTGTGGGCTTATCGGGTGAATGGGTTTTCACACAGCCGGGGCTTTACAAATCGGGATGCTCTGGGAAGCGGAAATCATATGGCCCTGCAGTCTCATAGACTCCAGGCTGCTATTTGGTCCACTTTAATTACTGGGAAATTGGGAAGGAATCCCAGGCATATAATGTATGCTCAATGGGGCTTTCCCATGATATATATGCAACAGGAGCCTATCCCAACCTTTGGCCAGATCAGCCAATGCTGGTAACTTGCTTAGTCCTAGGATATTGTGTAAGCTGCCTCGCTGTGCATTGCACAGTACTCATCTCTCCAGGGATTCCCTGATGCGGCTGCCGCGGCAGCCTATCTGCTCGGTACGGCCGACACTGGCCGCGCTGATAGGTAGGTCACGTGAGAGCACAAGTAGGATGAGGGGAGTACCCGAGAAGCCGGTTGTCTTAGCGGCACGATGCACAGCAGGGCAGCCGGATCACTCGGCCCCACTTCTGCATAGTAAATGGGAACTAAGGTCAGTTTTGATCGTAATTCCTTTTTTAATGCTGAGCTGTGTGTAAATCATCACTGGAAAGGGCCAAGGGGCTCGGCCAGGTAGCAATACTGCTTCCTGTTAAGGACAAAGGCTTTAGTTGGAAAAAAACAAAACAGTTTTTTTGGGGCACTGAGCTGGGGATTGGGGGAGGTAATAAAAACTTCCTTTTTGGTTATAGGATCACTTTAACTAAGTGCACTGCGAACCCTGGCATCCCAAGTAACCTTTAGCCCTTTCCTGAACACTATGAGCCCCCCAGATCCTCCATACCTGTAGCCAGGTAGCCGTCACTTCTGGCAGTGTTCTCTGTATTGAAGGTAGAGTTAAGCATGTCCCCCGACCCCCCCCCCCCCATTCCCGTTCCCTGCCATGTGACTGCAACAAGGAGTGTGATTTATTCACATAGGAACGCTTTCCCTTAATGTATATACATGTAACCCCCCCTGCCCCACCCTTGGCCTTGTAAAGCTGTGGTTGCTGTGATCCAGGGACGCCTCCTGTGTATGCTGATGCTGGGAGCTGCTGAAGTATGAAGGTTCTAGTTATGCGCTGTTTTAATTTTTTTTCCATTGTAATCTTATTTATTGTGGTAGCCAGTTTGATGACCGAGGTATGGCTCCGATCTAATCGCAGACAATCCTGGTCGCCAAATGGTTAATAAAAACGCATATGTTCTGGTCACCTGTGTCCGGTGGAGGCAGAATTGCCCTGGGCTGGGATACTAGTTTGCTTATTATGAGGCTGGAGAAAAGTCATCTGATCTTTTTGGAACCTGGCCAAACTACGACCTGATTGGTTGCTTTGCTCCATATGTTTTCTTGCACCAGTTTTGATAAATTTGCCGCTTTTAGACAAGGGGGAAAGGGTAAGTCTAATGCTGGACATAAACAGGGCAGAACGAAGCTAATGTGGCCGACCCTGGAGTGTAAGACTCTAGGGCAGGCAACTGGCCTTCGCCATGGGGCACCCCCCCAGATTGCTGCAAAACTTTCCTTAGACCTGGTTCGCACATCAATGTAAACAATACCGGCCTCATCACGACATCTCTGGGCTGGGGCGTCCTCCCATGCCTAGCTATCCAGATGGGCTTAAGCCCGCCCCGATCTGAAGGGAACTGGGGATGCGTTCGATCCCTTTTGCCGTGCACTGCGTCTAAACAGAGCCCTATTGCTGATCATTAATATGCACGGCATACAGCTCTGATTGGACGAGAGCCCATGCATGCACTTTAGGACCGGGTAAAGGTGAGTTTTAATTGGCGATCTGGGGGGCTTCACACAGCGGGGCATCCCAAATTGGGACAAGGAACTAAACCCAGGCTAATCAAAAATCCCGGGTTTTGTTCCGTGCCCCTGGTGAATCCCGAAACGGCATCCCCCGCTTTGTGAAACCCCCCAGGAAGCCAGAAAAAAACTCACCTGTCCAGGCTCCAATGGCACATGTGCACACTCTCGTCCAATGAGAGCCATCTGCTGTGACTACATCATTCGGCAGGCAGCTCTCATTTACTAGAATGTGGAGTGCGCAGCCCTATCCCGGGCCGTGCACGCACTCCCGCTCCTTCCTATCTGAAACAATGAGCCGCCTGCCGAATGACGCAATCATAGCAGGTGGCTCTCATTGGACGAGCGCATGTGCCCTTGGAGCGGGGAAGAGTGAGCTTTTATGGAGGTCTCCTACAGTGGGGCATCCCATTTCCGGGAAAAGCCAGCGGCCGGCCCTGGAATAATTTATATTCAAGGCTGGACGCTGCTGGGCTTTGTTCCACTTTAACAAGGAACACCACCTGGGAAGTTCACTCTCCCGGTGGTTCCTCTTAGGCGGGACATCCCGATTAGGAAACTCAACTTTCCAGGGTTCCCACGGCCCAGACATGGGCTTCTTAGCCAATCTGCATGCATGGTTTTGCTTGGTAAGCCATTACATCTATTGAGCCAAATGGAGCCACAGCCCCACACCCCCAGATCGGCCATTCAGAAGGGCTTGATGCCACTATGTGCCCCAGATAGAGGTATGCTGGGAATGTGGGTGCAACGCTCTGGGAAGGAAGTCGTACAATCTGCGGAGTTTCAATTCGGGATACCCCAGAGTGTGGGAGTTGGACAGCCCTGGAGTCTCTTAAACACCAGGGACTCCCATGTTCCTCATGAAAAGGGCAAGTCCTGGCATAGGGTTAAATCGGCCTGCTTTCTGCTCACTTCATGCTCTATCCCCGGAGCCATGTCTTTCATTCACCTGCACTTTCCATCTCTCCGGGAGCAGCACTGGGAGGACGTGCAAACGTGTTCAATACAGCTTATAAGAAAACATAAGGAAGCACTGCTGTATGTAATACATGGCCCCTGACATCCAGCATGAAGGGATATGCTGGGGTGACCTCTGACTGGAGCCTCACTACAAAGACCAAATCTAATTTGACAATGGAGGGGGGGAAAGTCCTGGAGTTGGGATGGGGATTTCCTTGCCTTTATCAGCACGAATATTCCAGGTTCAAGACGTTGTAATGTCATTTTTGTTCACATGATCAATTTATTGATCGTGATTGGTTCACTTATTGCACGTGGTGGAATATTTCATCGAATTAAATGACAAAAAGTTAAAGTTAGCACACACGTGGTTTAGATTTGATCTAAAGTATAAATTAAATTAAAGCCACCCAAGCTTTTATAGGGTCCTTTTTGGTGAATAAGCAGCCTCCACAGGGTGCAGGTGACTCGTAACACTAAGTAAACGCGATCTGAGAAGCTCCAGGTAGGGGGCGCTACAGAGACTCTTAGCGGTTATGCACTTTATTTCTTTTGTAGGACGAAATTTGTTGTCACGGGTCAGTTGTACATTGATATTCTATATTGTATTTAATTTTGCATGTCTGCTTTAACACTTCTGTCTATTAATAAAAAGTGAAATCCCACCCGGTTGTGCTCGTCTTCTGTTCTGCTGACATGTTCTGATGCATCTAGTACAGGGCCACCATCTGGAATATTTAGGCCCCATTCAGAGGCAATATCTGGGCCTCACTCATAACCAATGTGTGATTGCTTGGCCCTTAGTTTAAACTGAGCCTCTGGCCCCAAAAAGATTGGGCTTGCCTCAAAATCCAGGTTGACTATATAGAAATAAACTCCAGGGGCCCAGCTATTACATTATATGGGGGGGGGGGGGCAGCCACAATATAATCAAGATATAATAATATATAATAATAATATAATCTAGATATGATGGTTGGGGCCTTAGTTTGAACTGAACCTTTGTCAGCAAGTCAACCAGGCTTACCTTATTATTCAGGCCATAAAGGAAATTGACACTCATACTAGGGGCCCAGCCATCAGATTATAGGTTCTGAGGGGCCCAGACACGATATAAGCTCTATAGAGGCTGGTCCCCTCTCTAAACTATGTGTGATGGCTTGGCCCCTAGCTTGGATTGGGCCCCAAGGCAAACCAGTGTGGGGGAGGGGGGCAGACAGTCGGTGTAGCCTTTAGGGCCCCATACTGGAGTCTTGGCTCTCCTGCCCTGATACAGTATATAAACCATCCAGCTCCCCTCGCTATTTGAGTAGAAAAGCTGTGCTGGGGAAAGGGAAATAAAAACAACTTGGGACGCTGTGTAAAATTAAACCGGACCTTCACTCTGAATAAGAGCCTATCTTATATGTTTCCCCCACCCTGTACATACAGATTGCCCTCATTAAAAATCATCCTACCTGCATCTACTGCATTTTCTGAGCCTTTAAACATCCAAGATGGCAGCCCATGGAGTTTCAAGCTGTCTGCAGCAAGGAAGTGTCTTCGGACTGTGCTGCTCTACATTCTGGGATTGCTGTCCTTTTCCTGACTCTGCTCTGTCTATGCAAAGCACAGCTATAACTCCACCCCTGCAGCCCCCCCCCTCTCCTCAGTATGTGATGCTTCCTTCTGAGGCAAGATGGCAGCGCCCGTATCTTAAAGTCGTGAATAGAGTTGCAGCCCAGTGGGGGACAGAATAATAGATGACTAATTTTAGATGCTATATTATTTTAGATGCTGGGGAGTAGTTCATTAAGGGTCTGGGCTTTTCATTAAATAATGCTGAAGGTCCGGTTTTAAGAATAAAAAAAAAAAACAAGAATGCAATGTCTATTCTGACTCTCCTGGTGGCAGTATTGAAGATGGCTTCACTTTGTGTGTGTGTGTCTGTCTGTATTGGACATGTTCTTACTCCATAAAGATTATCAGGTTACTCGGCTGATGGGGCATGTGGAAGATTTCTGAAGAGCTTTATTTCCACTGCAGAATCTTGTAATGTACACTCGTAACAGCAGGTAAAAAGACTGTAAGTTGCCAGAAAGTAGCAGCATGTGTGTACTGCTTGAGACACAATAGGAAAATGGCTGAGGGGAGGAGCTGCTTTCATCACAGCTAGACTACAGGAGCTCAGGTGGGGACAAACCAGTAAGTATAAGCAAATGAGGATTTATACTATGAACACCCGGACACAGGACTATGCAAAAAATAAGCTTTTAATGCTGGTGATTAGATACCATACATGAAGTGAGAGTGTAGTATACATAGGAAAACATGGACATGATATGCAAAATGAAGATCATTGTTGACCGCTAGGTGGCACTAAGGTACAAATGTGGGGAGGAACGGTGATGGATCGAGAAAAGTAAGCTGCGTAGCAGGGGAAACTCTGATGGCACACTGATATCAGAACAGAGGTATATTATGCAGAATGACCCAGTGACTCCCTACATAAAGAGCAAGTACAAAATGCATAGACATTAGTAATCAATTTGTCAGATATGATACAGAAAATAGGCAAGTTGTAAAGTAGTATGCCAAATGATAATGACGCCAAAAAGCCTCAACGTTTCAGTGTATGAACCTTCATCGGGAGTGTACCTAGTGGAAATGACACTGAGATCATCAACATTTCGGTGTATAAACCTTCATCAGGAGGGGGAGCTTTCTTGATTACTAATGTCTACTTGTTCTTTATGTAGGAAGTCACTGTGTCATTCTGCATAATATACCTCTGTTCTGCCATCAGTGTACTGTCAGAGTTTCTCCTGCTACTCACTCACTACTCCATAATAGGACTGTATATGAGAGAGAGAGAGCGATGGATAGAGAGAGAGATAGAGATAGATAGATACATATAGAGATAGATAGATACATATAGAGATAGATAGATAGATACATATAGAGATAGATAGATCTAGAGATAGATAGATATAGAGATAGATCTAGAGATAGATAGATATAGAGGAAGATATAGAGATATAGAGAGAGAGATAGATATAGAGAGAGAGATAGATAGAGAGAGAGATAGATAGATATACTGTAGAGATAGAGATAGATATAGAGATAGATAGATATAGAGATAGATAGATAGATATAGATATATAAATATATATATTATTTATTTATATTATATTGTCTAGGTCCTATCATTGGACCAAATTATATGGTTACACTATGTAAATTATAGGGAATTTTGCAGTTGCTTTTATCTTGTCATATGTCTTATGTTGTGTGTATTTTATTATACTCCAGTGAGTGTAATTATATTCATTAAAGAAACATTTTACATGGTATTTGTGGTTGGCGCTCCCCATTGAGGAAGGTGTGACTTTCTTCACGTCCACTCATATTTGTTTCTGTACATGTATCTTCAGGAGTGAGCACATATTAGTATCTATATTATTGGTGGTGCACCCAGATTTGTTTAAGTTCAACTGTCACCGTGGTCCACGGGTGCCAGGCAGAGCCCACCACCCAGCAGGGTTTAGGAGAGGATTGCAGCGATTGAGCTGTTTTATTTTAATGCCCAAATCGGGATTAGCACAGGGGGAGGCAGGGCAGTAGTTTGGGGGTTACAAAAAGCCTGGACGTCCACTTTCAAACAGATTGGGTTTTGGTCTGCTTTTGATAAAGATCCGTGGGCAGCTCCCTTTTTTGCTCTGTACGGTTTAGAGATTTTTCTAGTGTCGTGCGGTCCTCCAAAATAATCTAAGGGAGTGAAAATATACACGTAACGAAGGCCACATACAGACAGCGTCTTCCAAGATACACGGGAGAGCGCTCTCTGCTCACTCCGCCCAGTGGCACTTTATTTTTATATTGAAGTAAAAAAAAAACACAGCACACGTCATCTATTGGACATCATCATATAAGGAAAAATCTAATTACTGGCTCAATGATTGGTCATCACAGCCAAATATCATATTCTTAGGAATGTTAGTGACACCTGCGGGACATAATAAGGTGTTGTCCAGCTCCACAGCGCCATCTTGTTCATAGTAATGTGTTAATAGCAGTGTGCTTCATTAACTTTAATGCTCTAAATTCAGTACAAGCAAAAGGAAAGACTCAGCGCAAAGTGGCTTACTGAGGGGTTATTTTACCTTTTATTAGCCACTAAAGCATACAATGCAAATCTCAAATCAAGTGGTGTAAATTGAGAGGGGGAGTGTAAAATATCATTATTTGTGATATTTCTTTCCCTTGTTTTCCTTAACAAGGACTGTTTTGGGCCATCCAGAATCTGATCTCAGCTATAGTAATTTAAGCAAAGTATTGGCCGAAACCAAAAATCAATAGATGGATTTAATATAAATAGAGCTGATTACATTACAGAAATATAATATTAATGGTGTAAATATGATATGAAGTTGCAAAGCAGGAATGTAAGCAGTGTCCATAGGAAAATCAAACTAGGGTCTTTGTCTCTCTCGCCCAACCCCCACCATACTGCCTGGCAAACTTTTACATGTCTCACATGTTGTCCGTTCAGAGACCCAAAGCAAAGAGAGCCCGAAAGACTCCGTCCTTTAATGTTATTTCTCTGGCCATACCTTTTCCCCTCCTCCAACTGTCCTCCTATTACAAAGAAGCAGTCATGTAGTACAAACATATGGTTTCAGTTAAATGGTCGAAGTTAAGGTAATTACTAGGAGAAGCTAACCCAAACATTACTTGAGTCTGTGTATACACATACACACACACACATATATATATATATATATATATATATATATATATATATATATATATATATATTGAACATTGAGGCAATTAACCAAAATAAACTTTATATTATATGTGCATCAGCCAGCCCTGGATCAGAATCATAATAACCAGGTACAAATCCACAGACTCCATTCATCCAAGTTACCTATTTTCCAGTAATATTAGTGAGTTAATAATAATTCATTAATAATTGAGATCATAAACATTTTATTCCTCTGGAACCTTCTTACAGGGAGTGTTCATATATATTTTCATTTTATTGATTCTGACCTCCATCCATCACACTTTAAAGAGGAAGTTCAGCCTATCCCGGCGACTGCTCACCCCTAGGGTCCTGGGTCGTGATTTTCTGCGTGTGTGTGCAGCACCTTTGAGATCAGCCACTCGCCGTTCTCAAAAGTGCCGCTGGGCGCGGCTTAGGTGGTGGAAATACAGTTTTCTTTAAAAACTGGGTCACCTCCGAGCCAACAGCAGCACCCAGCTGATTGAGCGAGGGAAGGCCCAGGGGATGAGGATGAACTTTTTTGTGACATTTCTCGCTTCTGAGAACTGCTGCAATTGTAACAACTGGTTCTACAGAACCAGGGGGAAGCTGCTGGATCCCAACCCCTGGGAGAATCACTGTGGTCATACACACAGGGGCATCCAAATTCTGGACGCACCAGTAAGCCCCTTGGATCCCCAAAAGAAGGTTATAGTTTAGTGGGTCCTGTGCCCTGTGCATTCGCTATTGGATCGGAGGTCAGGGAAGTTTGAATGGGGGGGGGGGGGGGGTTCACAGAATCCAAATCAGGATTCCCTGGGAGAGGGAATCAAGTGGCGCTGCCCGAGATTTTGGTCCACTTTAAACCGGACCTTCACCATGATTTATTGAAAAGCCCAAACCCTTATAAAACGATTCCCCAGTATCTAAAATTAATATATTTTAAGTTTTTAGTCACTTATTATTCTTCCCTTCACTGGGCTGCAACTCTGTTCAGGATACGGGCGCCGCCATCTTGACTCAGAAGCATCTCATACTGAGGAGAGGAGAGCGGGATAAAGTACAGGGGGGGCGGGTTATAGCTGTGCTTTGCACAGACAGAGCAGAGCTGGGGTCAGGAAAAGGTCAGCAATCCCAGAATGCAGAGCGACAGTCAGAAGACACTTCCTGTTTGCAGGCTGCCTGATGTTACATGAGCTCCCACGTAGCCACGGACAAGCGGGTGACAGCGGCGGACAAGACAGCGCGTCCGCCGCCGCCTCCCGCGCGCCCCACTGACAGTGCCCGCGCCGGCCATTCACAAACGGCCGGCGCGGGGGCGCGCACGCCTAGAGGGGGTTACTTAGATGAGGTAAGTTTTTCGGGGGTTTTGGGGGGGGTCCCTCACCGCGGGACATCCCGATCTCGGATGTCCCGCGGTGAGGGAGGTGATCGGCCCGGGAATCTTATAGATTAAAACTTGCCGGCCCGGGAATCTTATAGATTCCCGGGCCGATCACCCCTGGGTGACAGTCCACTTTAAAGGCTCATAACATGCAGTAGATGCAGGTAGGATGATTTTTAATGTGAGCAATCTGTATGTACAGGGTGTGGGAAACATATAAGACAGGCTCTTATTCAGGGTGAAGGTCCGGATTAATGTGGGCAATCTGTATGTACAGGGTGTGGGAAACATATAAGATAGGCTCTAATTCAGGGTGAAGGTCCGGATTAATCTGAGCAATCTGTATGTACAGGGTGTGGGAAACATTTTAATGGGAAATAGGGGGTTCCACAGAGTGGGGCATCCCAAATCAGGATTCCCCGTTAGAGAGAATCAGGTGGCGCTGCCCAAGATGGATTTTGATCCACAAAAATACAGCAAATTCCATCCCTCAATGAGAGGGCGTGGCCTAATTTACTAATTGTCCCTCTTTCCCGCCCTGAAAAGTTGGAAGGTATGAATTCGGCTGCCTTGATTTATTACTATAGCATAACTTCCAAGTGTCCCTGATTTGGAGGGACTGTCCCTCTTTTGTGTCCATGTCCCCCAGTCCCTCGTTTTTCTTATTTGTCCCTCTTTGAGGTATAACATGCAGATCTACATCAATAAAAGATTTGCCTATTTAAAGTATTGATATTGTTTGAAATGTTACATCCTATTTCCTATCCATCAATCAATGAGGGGGCGTGGCCTAATTTAACAAATGTCCCTCTTTTCCACCCTGAAAAGTTGGCAGGTATGCTATAGATATTTATATTTTGTTTTATTTATATTTTATTACTATAGATTTCCCATGACCTGGATGAAGAAGAACTTCCACAGACATCTTTTAAACTAAAACGACCTCATGTTTTGTTTTTAATGGAAACTCGTCACCAAGATAACCATATCAGAGCAGCAATGTGCTGTTACCCTTAGTAACCAGCCTGACCATAAGAACGGCAAGCGATTGGTTGCTCAGGCCAAAGCTAGGGTGCACTGCAATCATGGCACTCGCGGATTGGCCGTGCATTGAGTTACCCTGACGACCAACACGGCGTCCCAGCGGCGCGGCGCGACGCGGGCTGAGGCGCGGTTCGAAGTCGACCAATCAGCGAGTAGATATGTAAGTATGGTTGAGGAGGAGAGGTCTCGCTTAAAGCGGCGGCAAGTTTTAAGTGGGATCTCCAAACAAAAGAGGCTTGGTTGCCGTTTTAAGAGACCGCGTTGTCTTCCTGTAGATGGGGCCGGCTGCTGCGTGAAGTTGTTGGATAGCCAGTGAGGTAAGTGGTGGTCGTCCTGTCCCGCTTTCTATTGCATTGGTTAGAGTGGGGAAGGGTTATATACACTACAGCGGTGACCAAACAGGACCCTCGTGTTATTGTCCCAGCCACCCCCAATGGCTTCCCTCCATTAATTGGGCTTCCTGTCCACAGAAAGTGACGTCACATCACCCACATGGGGGGGGGGGGTCACTAACATCTTAAACCAGACCTGAGGGGTGTCTATATATCCCATAATGCATAGGGGTATCACTGGTGTCCTCAGATCTTCAAGGGGATCCCCTTATTCTGAGGGGTGTTTCTATATCCCATAATGCATAGGGGTATTACTGGTGTCCAGATCTTCAAATACTCTTGAATGTTTCGGAAATATTGGGGCAGGGTGAGCCCAGTGGGCAATAACAGAAAAGCTATGGGTGCCCCCTTGCTTAAAGGGATGCCCCTAGATCTAGGGGGTGCCCTTTTGCTTCTATGGGGTGCCCTTTATCAACATGGGTGTCCTAGGTCTACAGGGTTCCCTTTTATCTACTGAGGGTGTACTTCAATCTTTAGACATTTTTGAGTTGTGACCCCCCCCCCCCCCATTTTTGCAGTGACCAAGAGGAAACTCATCTAACAGGGATGCCCCCTATATTTATGCAGGGCCATTTTATCTACAAGGAAGTCTCTGGATAATCTGAGTGTTATTTTTATCTACCCAGTCCCAGTGAGTCTGTGGGGTGCCCTTCATCTACAAGATCCACTAGTATGATTCTAGATCTACAAGGTTCCATTTTATCTACAGGTGTATCACTGGATCAATAAGGGGTGACCATGGATAGATGGGGGTGCCCCTTTATTCAAATATACAGGCACATCCCATTATTTATAGACATATCACTAGATTGACAGGGGGTGTCCTTGGATCTTAAGGCCTTTTTGCAATTTTTGGATATATTGGGGCAGCATGAGACCCATTGTGACCCGCCAACCTACAAAAGCTATGGATACCCCTAGATCTATTAGGTGCCCTTTTATCTACAGGGGTGCCACTGGGTTCATGGGGTGCCCTTTATATCTACAGACAGGGTCCTTGAATTCTTATACATTTTTAAAGTTATGAACATATTGGGTAGTGTGTGACCCCCCCGCCCCTATTGTTGCAGTGACCAAGGGGAAGCTTGTTTATCAGTAAAGCAATGAGTGACCCTTTATTCATAGGGAGGCCTCTAGATCCACAGGGTGTCCTTTTATCTACAATGAAGTCTCCGGATCATCCGAGTGTCCCTTCATCTACCCAGTTCCTCTGAGACTACAAGGTCCACAGGGATGCCTGTAGATCTACGATCTAGAACTACTCTCACAGTATCACTGGATCAACAGGGGGTGACCATGGATAGGCAGGGGTGCCCCATTATCTACATATACATGAATATTCCATTATCTATGGGGGTATTACCGGTGTCCTTGGATCTTCAGACGTTTTGGAAATATTGAGGCAGTGTGAGCCCCGTTGTTAGTGACCTATAAGAAGCTCACATACCAGAAAGACTAGGGGTGCTCCCTTGTTTACAGGGATGCCCCTAGATCTATGGAGTGCCCTTTTATCTACAAGGGTATCATGTGTTTGCCTTTTATCTGCAGGAATGACACTGGGTCTATGTGGTGCCTTTTTATCTACAGGGTTCCCTTCTTATCCTCAGGGGTATCCATGGACCAACAGGATGTGTTCTTGGATCTTTGGGCATTTTTGAAAGTTTTGGAAATATTTATATTGGAGTTTTAATAACCTCTTCTAGCCCCATTTATGCAAAAGCAATTATTGGCCCTCAGACCTATGCTGATGTCATCCCAGTCCTCACAGGGGAAGCAAAGCTTAACAATGTCTGTGTCCGACAAACTGGAAGAGCTGCGGCGGATCAATAAATCGCTCCTGGATCGGCTAACAAGAAAACAGGACGAGTTCAAGAAACAGAAATCCGCAGACAGCATTAGGGAGGTTCAAAGAGCTACAAGGGTAAGAACCCACCATCACCCCCATTCCCCTGATGTTGCTGTAATGTTGGATTGTGCTGCATCTATCTCATATTGGACATGTTTTGGGTTGTCAGGCCAGCAAGGATCACCTGGCAGTAAATGACTCCTCCATCGCTCCGCCATCCGTTCAAGGTCTGTCCTCCATCGCCAGGAAAGCTCTGTCCACTCCCAAGAGGACCCGCCTCCAGGACCCAGCGCGGCCCCTTAGCTCCACTCCTTGTGCTCCTGATAAGGCTCTTGATAATCAAGGACCTCCGTATGAA
Organism: Gastrophryne carolinensis; assembly: GCA_027917425.1. Lineage (NCBI taxonomy): Eukaryota > Metazoa > Chordata > Amphibia > Anura > Microhylidae > Gastrophryne > Gastrophryne carolinensis. The sequence goes on along the minus strand of CM051242.1, from coordinate 15,963,435 downwards.
TTCATCACCACTAAAGATGTAATAAAGATCCGATCTCCTGTCAAGCGCTTGTCTATCCCAAATTTTGCATTTACTCATGCTCCCCCAAGGTCCCCAGAAGGCACCTCTAGAATCCCTGGACAGTATGCCGACCACCTTATGGATGAAGGGAACCGCCGCTGTCAGGAGCCTAGGACACCAAAATCCATACTTGTGACTCCAAAGCGAAGTGCAAAGGTTGGTCCGGGGTGTGTGTATGTATGTAAAAGAGTTTATGGTTCACTGATTCTCTTTAGTACACATGAGGTTCATGCTCCTCCTGCCAGAGGACACAGACATTGACCTCTATTCAGTAAGAGTTGAAAAGAATTCGCATGGTAGTCAACAATTCATTTTATGAGACGCTGGCCTTAGACGACGTGACGTCAGCGGCCCTGACCGCGCTGATTGGACGAGCGGCCGCACGTGTCGTACGACCGGGAAGAGGTAAATTGGCTTTGGCGATCTGGGGGAAAGGACCAAAACCCATGATAGTCAAAATCCTGGGTTTTGGTCCACTTTAAAAAAAATTAGAGAACTTTTTACGCTGTAGTAAAAAAGTGCCATTGACTTTCATTGTCTTCCTTGGTGGTGATTCAGCAACAGTGATATTCTCAATTTTTTTTTTTTTTTTTTTTTTTTTTTTTTTTTCTTATAAAGTGAATTCTTTTCTACCATGAGAATTTTTTTTTACTTTTTGAATCAAGGCCATTCCCTGAAAGAATTCAAAAATCCTTCTCCTGTCTGCCTTCTCCCTGATAGGCCGACCCATCTTATCCAGTACCAATTTCCTGTATGAAAGGAATCATGGACTTTTTGCACAGCTCTTCCTTTTGCTGTAAATATTTTTATTCTTTTACTCTTTGTTTGATGGGTAATTTAATTTTATCAATCGAACATCATTAAAAAAAATGTTTTTCTAATCAATCAAATGAAAGAATTTATATGTGAGGCATTATTGCAGACTAGCCCAAGGCTAGAGGGGTGTCCCTGTTACAGGAGATCTTTAAAGGTGCGTGATTTATTTTGAATTCAGAAATGCTGACAGAGGTGCAGGTGCTCCGAGAATCCTGCCGGGGGTTGGTTAAATCTGGATGCCCCAGAAGGGCCATTATCATGAGTGCGTTTAGGTCCGCATTTAAAATCTTCTTCAGGGTTAAGCAGCAAGACCAAGACAGTAACCCCCTAAGCCAAGTTCCTGGAATCTGGTAAAATGGGTTAATGGGGGTGGGCATCCCTGTTTTACCAAAGCTGTTGCCTGAATCCCCCCCCCCCCCTTCTTCTTTTTTTTTTTTTTTTTTTTTTTTTTTTTTTATTTATTTTTTTTTATATATATCTCTGGCCTGCATCATTTGGTCACTATGAGGTCGATTCAGAGCCAGGTGAGAATTCTCACGCATTTTTGAGGAGAGAAAAGCGCCATTCACTTTCATTGTCTACCGGGTGTAAATTTTCACCTGGCTCTGAATCGGCCCCAAGTTGGACAATAAAAGTGAATGGCAGTTTTCTCTCCTACAAAATGAGTTTTCTCACCAGGCTCTGGATTGACCAAAGTTTGGATTTATTTGTCAAAACTGTACATTCTGCACCCAGGCGGCATCTAGGACACCTCGGGTCGATTCGGAGCCAGGTGAGAATTCTCATTTCTTTTTTAGGAGAGAAAATTGCCATTGACTTTCATTGTCTACTTTGGGGCTGATTCAGAGCCAGGTGAAGACTTACACCCAGTAGACAATGAAAGTGAATGGCCGTTTCTCTCCTAAAAAAAGAAGAGAGAATTCTCACCTGGCTCAGAATCGACCCCCTCAAATCAGAGCAAAACTCTGGGTGGCTGGTCCTGGAGAATAAAAGACTTCAGGGTCGGCCACTGTTCGAACCCCCCCCCCCCCCCCCCCCCCCCGGGTTGCCGCAAAACTCACCTTTTCCCTGGGTCCCATGGGGATGTAAATAATGGAGGCTGCATCCCCAGCATCTCTGGGCTGAGGCACGCTCCAGCACCCAGCCATTCAGATAGGCAGGAGCGCTCCCCTATCTAAAGGGAAAATGGGGATGTGGCCGTTCCTATTGCTGAGCTCTGTGTCTAAACAGAGCCGTATATCAGGTATTATTATGCGCAACATACAACACTTATTGGACGGGAGCCTGTGTATGCGCCATGTGACCAGGGAAAAGTAAGGTTACATGGGCAATTCGGGGGGGGGGGGGTTACATAGCGGTCAAGGATCACATGGATAGTGAAAATCCTGTGTTTTGTTCCGCTTTAGGATCATTCCATACATCCAGAAAGGCAAAGCTAACCTACTCCCATTGCCAGGCACCCAGCCAGCAGAACAGCAACTACCCAGGCTCATTACCTCAGTTTGCAACAGATCAAGGACACTAACCTGGAGCATTTAAGACCAAGCAAAGGGGGTGGGAGCAGCTCCATCCCTCTTATTTATACGAGATTGTTACTTCATATAAGATTATTCTTATTATATATCCTCTTATACAAAATTATTCTTATTATATATCCTCTTATCATACAAATCATACAAAATTATTATTATTATATATCCTCTTATCATACAAAATTATTCTTATTATATATCCTCTTATCATACAAATCATACAAAATTATTCTTATTATATATCCTCTTATCATACAAAATTATTCTTATTATATATCCTCTTATCATACAAAATTATTCTTATTATATATCCTCTTATCATACAAAATTATTCTTATTATATATCCTCTTATCATACAAAATTATTCTTATTCTTATTATATATCCTCTTATCATACAAAATTATTTTTATTATATATCCTCTTATACAAATCATACAAAATTATTATTATTATATATCCTCTTATCATACAAAATTATTATTATTATATATCCTCTTATCATACAAAATTATTCTTATTATATATCCTCTTATCATACAAATCATACAAAATTATTATTATTATATATCCTCTTATCATACAAATCATACAAAATTATTATTATTATATATCCTCTTATCATACAAATCATACAAAATTATTATTATTATATATCCTCTTATCATACAAAATTATTCTTATTATATATCCTCTTATCATACAAAATTATTCTTATTATATATCCTCTTATCATACAAATCATACAAAATTATTCTTATTATATATCCTCTTATCATACAAAATTATTCTTATTATATATCCTCTTATCATACAAAATTATTCTTATTATATATCCTCTTATCATACAAAATTATTATTATTATATATCCTCTTATCATACAAAATTATTATTATTATATATCCTCTTATCATACAAAATTATTTTTATTATATATCCTCTTATACAAATCATACAAAATTATTATTATTATATATCCTCTTATCATACAAAATTATTATTATTATATATCCTCTTATCATACAAAATTATTATTATTATATATCCTCTTATCATACAAATCATACAAAATTATTATTATTATATATCCTCTTATCATACAAATCATACAAAATTATTATTATTATATATCCTCTTATCATACAAAATTATTCTTATTATATATCCTCTTATCATACAAATCATACAAAATTATTCTTATTATATATCCTCTTATCATACAAAATTATTCTTATTATATATCCTCTTATCATACAAAATTATTATTGATATAATTCAGGGCCTGGGAACTAATTCACCGCCCAGTTTAACCCTCTCATCCTCAATCTCATCTGATTATTCAGCACCAAACATGTCTAGCTATGTGGAAAGACAGAGATTTGGTTGCATATATCTGCAGATACATGTGGAAGCCACACTGCCCCGGCAAGGCACTCTGTGTTTAGTGTGGTCCCTACTCTTAATTTTGAGTCCCCAAAATTGGGACATGCAATGCAGTCAAATATTTTTTCAGAGCTACTCACCTGGGAAGCTGCCAGCCTCCCTTTAGAACACTTTAAGACCAGCATGATAAATCACCATTTCCTCTGATGGCGCCAAACGCGTCAGGGCAACCCCACACTATATGCTACTTACCTTCAATTTCATCAAGCACCCAGGAAAGGTAGCCCCATCCCTGGTGCAGCAACTAAAACTAGATCATCCCAACCTGGACTTCAAGTGTCCTACCTGTATCTTGTTTTGTGTATTTATTCAACCCCTTGGAGATAATCTTATGCAAATTCTGAATATTATTTCCTGAGTGACATATTGAATAAATTATATGAATTGCTGCCATGTAATATATTGGTTTTGTGATTATGGTTGGTGACTGATCTGTATTGTCTTCCTTCTCTTATGTCTTCCATTAATGCTTGCAGAAAGATCCAGGTCATGTGACCTTCCTGTCCAGCAATGCAGAGTCTCATGCTGATCACTGGTCTGGGCGCCCCCTACTGGGATATGACTGGATAGCAGGTAAGTGCAATATATTATCATGCAACAGGCTTCACCGACATGTTCTCAGTGATCAACGTTCTTTGCTGTGATGAAGCTTATGTCTTTAGGGTTTGGTTGGTGGAGGAGGGGTTCTTTATGGTAATGGGGGGGGGGATTTCCCATTGATGGGGCATTTAACCTGCCCCATCAATGTGTTCCCTCGCTGTGGCTCTCTGTGCCTTACTTAGTCCTGTTCTGCTCCTGTGTCCGGCCCTTGAGTATTACTGGCCCTAGGGCATAGGTTCCAGAAGCAACTTTGCCCAGTGGGCTTGCCCTCAAGACCCTGGCGTCATGACCACCCCTGAAACCGTTCTGAAGCTCAGCTTTTGCTGATAGTTTGACCTAGGGCGGTAGAGGGTGCCGGAAGTAAGCAGCCAGGCCAATATTGGTCTCCCAATATCTACATTATGGACCTTTTATATAGAAAACAAAGGTACAACTCAAAGTAGAACAAGACCCGGGAATTTGACTATCCTGGGGTTTTGTTCTGTGCCCCTGGGTCATCCCAAATTGGAGTGCCTCTCTGTGTGAAACCCCCAGAAAGCCCACTAAAATTCACCTTTCCCCGTCTCCAACTGTGCATGCGCGGGCTCTTGTCCATTCAGAGACCTTTTTTGTGTTTACTTCATTTCAGGCCTCTGATTGATATAATTGGTAGCACACTACCATATCCCTGGCCCTGTGCGCCCTCCCGCACTGGCCTATCTGAATGGCTGGGGTGGGAGCGCGCTCACGCGGCAGTGCGTGATTCCCATTGTAAACAATCAGAGCCGTTTCCCGAAAGGCAAACTGCTCTGATTGGACGCTCATGCTTCCTGGATCATGCAAAGGTGAATTTTTACGGGCATTCACCCAGCGGGGCATCCATAATCGGGATGTCCCGGGGAAAAGCCAGCGGCCGAACCTGGAATCTTTTATATTCCAGGCTGGCCACTGGTGGGTTTTGTTTCGCTTTAAAAGCAGACCTGAACCCACAGTGCTTCCTGAATGTACTTGGCTTTTGGATGCCCGTCTGCTTAAAGCGGACCTTCACCCTGAATAAGAGCGTATCTTATATGTTTCCCACACCCTGTACATACAGATTGCCCACATTAATCCGGACCTTCACCCTGAATAAGAGCCTATCTTATATGTTTCCCACACCCTGTACATACAGATTGTCCACATTAAAAATCATCCTACCTGCATCTACTGCATGTTATGAGCCTTTAAACATCCAAGATGGCTGCTTATGGAAGCCGCCATCTTATCAGGCAGCCTGCAAACAGGAAGTGCCTCCTGACTGTGCTGCTCTGCATTCTGGGACTGCTGACTGTTACCTGACCCCGGCTCTGCTCTGTCTGAGCAAAGCACAGCTATAACCCGCCCCCCTGTACCTTATCCCACTCTCCTCTCCTCAGTAAGTGTGATGCTTCTGAGTCAAGATGGCGGCGCCCGTATCCTAAATTCCTGAACAGAGTTGCAGCCCAGTGGGGGAAAGAAAAATAAGTTAGTGACTAAAAACGTAAAATATATTAATTTTAGATGCTGGGGAACCGTGTTTTAAGAGTTTGGGCTTTTCATTAAATCACGCTGAAGGTCCGGTTTTGATGGAAATGCCCAAAAATACAGGTACAACTATATTTCTGCATCACCCCATTAAACCCCATTGGCCACCAGATACAACATGTTCCATTTTTAAGGGGTTTTTAGTTGGTGGCCAGGGGAGCGGTGGGCAAGGGCTGCTCTGGTCAGTTTCATTAAAAGTCTGCCTTAGGAATTTCTTACTTGTCTCCTGCTATGTGCATTTATGATTGCCAGAGTTCCTCTTTAATTCCACTGTCTTCTGTACAGGCCTTCTGGAAACGGATTCCATGTTCACCAGTAAACCAGATCACTTCTTCTCCGAGATCAATGAGTTCCGGCGGGTCAACAGAGAGGAGTGTGTGCACGACTCCTTGGCTGGGTGAGTCCTCGGTTTATTGTTGGTTGTCTTGCTCCACCATTAATCACACACGTATAATCCCCATCTCCCCTTGGGATTTTTTTTCTTAATATCCTGGATTTCATCACAAGATTTTACTTTACTGCTTTTTTGGAAGTCTTTTTTTTACTTTCAACAGGGAGAATTCTTTACTTTGTTTCTAGCACATCATAAACATTTTCTGTGCCAGCGAAAGGCCTGGGGCCCCTGTGCCACATGTGACTTTGCCGTTAGATGGTTTTCCTGTTAGTGGGATGGCTGTAACCCTTAGTTCCTCTATTCAAGACTAAATACAAAATGGCTAAACTCCAGTCAAAATCCAAATTTGCGGAAGGTGGGGAAAAGGTTCAAACTAATTTTAAAAGGAAAGTGCACTAAGTGTCCACTATTCTCTATGGACAGCAGGACCTAGCTAGATGGTTGTGGGGTTTAGGAAGCAGCTGTCCTCTGGGCTTGCAGGTTCTTGTGGCACACGTGTGAGGTTGGGGCTGCTCTAGTCAAGGGTGTAACTACAGATTGAGGCCGCGGTTTCTACAGAAGTTTCTGCTTTATTAGAAGCTTCATTGGTGTCCGGGGAAACAGTTCACTTCACATGAGCGGCAGTACAGATGATACACAAGACACATCAGATCCTCATCCTCTCCTGGGTGCACCTTCAGTGCTGACGTGGCATACTTCCATGCCCTCTGCGGGTCCTTTTTCTGTGTGGCCCCTCTGCCGGTTCCTTCGTAGAGGGGTGGTATCTGTCTGTTTGCCTTAGGATTTTTTAAACTTGTATCCTGCTACGTGCATTAATGATTGCCAGAGTTCCACTTTAATTCCACTGTCTTTTGCACAGGCCTTCAGTGCTGACGTGGCATACTTCCATGCCCTCTGCAGGTCCTTTTTCCGTGTGGCCCCTCTGCCGGTTCCTTAGCAGAGTGGTTGTATCTGTCCCGCTTTTAGGTCTTCCCGTCTTTGTCTGGTTCTCTCTATTCAGCTGGTTTCCAAGAGCTTCTCTCTCTTCTCTTTGGTATTCTCATTCTTCCCAATATCTTTGAATACTACGCTCATCCAGCGGTCTCCCATCCTTTTACAGCCTTAAAAGGTCTGTAAACTAAAAAAAACAAAAACAAACGGGCACTTAACTTCTCCGCCCCCCCCAGTTCCCGGGCAGTCCATTGCCCAGAGACCTCCCGGTTTCTAAGAACACCCCCCCCCCCGTGTCCTTGCGTGCTGTTCCCACCCCTTACGTCAGTCACTGTGCACAGTGCCCTCCTATCATTGCAATGGAGTTGTTGTTCCAGGCAATGCCCCGGCACGCCCCCTCAGTTGCAATGAATGAAATGGATTGTGCACAGGCTATGTGAGTGTCGGAGAGTGGTGCGGCCATAACCGCAGGGAGCGTTGGTCCTGGCTCAAAGAATTCTGGGGCACGTGCCTGCGCTGCCGCTCGATCCTGATAGCCGGGAGGTTTTTGAGCAGTAGACCACCTAGGAACTGCTGTGGGCAAGGGAGGGTTAGTGCCTGCTTTTTTATTTGGATTTACGTTTCTTTTAAAGCCGACCAAAACCCAGGCTTTTTACTCCCATGGGCTTTGGTCTATTTTTTACTGGGGCATCGTGTGTAGATGGAGTACTCGCACAACCAACTTTAAATGGATAAGCACAGCCTGATAGATAATAAATAAATATATCACATAAGGGGGTGCCAGAAAAACCGGTGCTTGTAAGGCTTAAGCAATAAAGAAAGATAAAAGGGACACTCTGGTATGTCCCATACATGCACCAAAAATTAATCTGCACTCACCCTGAAAAAATAGGTGAAAGACCAGTATATAGAAAATGTATTAAGTTATTTTATTAGAATCAAACAATGAAAGTCACAATGAGCCCAAATGGGCATACACATTAAAAAACATTTACAAGACAATATAAAAAGAAAGGTGGTGGGGGCTTAGGCGAGGCGATGCTGAAATGAGCAAATCACAATCAATATAAATTGATAATTATATGCCAAACAATAAATGGCATAGCATTGTGTACTATTATCACTAAGTATAACCAAATATAACCCAGAATATGTGAAGAAATATGTGACCTAGAGAGGTAATAGAAACAGAGAAAACGTGTGTATAGATAAGTGCAGCAGTATATGAGGCATGTGAAAACAAGGTCCCAGAAAGTGAAGCCGAGAATTGGCTATAAGTGATGGGTAAGAGCGGTGTAACAGAGCACTTACTGGCTGGTCATATAGTATGATACAATTAAATACAATGAAATAAAATCTAAGATAATGAATACATCACCGTAATGTAGCAAAGCCTGCCGATCCCCCCCCGACACACCAATAGACAACCGCCGACGCGCTGCGTGGATGACCCACTTCTCCTGGACGGGACCAGGGTGTGACTTTCATTGTTTGATTCTAATAAAATAACTTAATACATTTTCTATATACTGGTCTTTCACCTATTTTTTCAGGGTGAGTGCAGATTAATTTTTGGTGCATGTATGGGACATACCAGAGTGTCCCTTTTTATCTTTCTAGATGGAGTACTCGGACTGGACATCCATTTTGGCGAGGCAAATTTGGCATGGGTAAAGTTTAGGTGGCAGCAGATTAGGTTGGGGTACAATATCACCTGTACAATATCACCTGATAGGACCACTCATACCACTGGTTGGAAACACCTGGTTTAAATATTCCTCGTACAGTTAATTGGTCAATAGGAAGGCCCAGGATGATCATTGGAAGCCTTAGTACATGCAGCACAAGGTAGAAAGCAATAGGACGTATGGAAAAGTGGTGGATGGCGTCTATATTTCCCTTGGTTTTTTCAGCCAAGCACGATCCACGCCGGGATATCAGAGATCCAATCCACATCCCGGGTCCTCTAGGGGTTTTTCCCCTACTCCCAGATCTCTCCAGGTGATAAGATTAATTGAAGGACGGAAGCCCTATAAAAGGAGCTGCTGAGGCTTCCAGTGTGGAGAAAGAGAGACTGGGATGAGGAGCCCGTGCCTTGCTGCTCCCAAAACCTACAGGTCTGCACTGCATCCGAAGGACTTTTATGTGTTGTGTTTTGGAGCCTGTGGATTAGCAGCCTTGGCTTCTATGCCCTGAAAGTGGACCTGTGATATCGAGGACTTGCAATACTCTGTACCTATCAGACACTGGACATTGCTAAAGCTGGCGAGGAACCCGCTGACTTTACTGCATTGTACCCCGCATTTTACTCCGGACCTTCACCATGATTTATTGAAAAGCCCAAACCCTTATAAAATGATTCCCAAGCATGTAAAATTAATATAATTTAAGGTTTTTAGTCACTTACTTATTATTCTTTCCCCCACTGGGCTGCAACTCTGTTCAGGACTTTAGGATACGGGCGCCGCCATCTTGACTCAGAAGCATCACACTTACTGAGGAGAGTGGGATAACGTACGGGGGGGGCAGGATATAGCTGTGCTTTGCTCGGACAGAGCAGAGCTGGGGTCAGGAAAAGGTCAGCAATCCCAGAATGCAGAGCAGCACAGTCAGAAGGAACCTCCTGTTTGCAGGCTGCCTGATGTTCCATGAGCCGCCATCTTGGATGTTTAAAGGCTCATAACATGCAGTAGATGCAGGTAGGATGATTTTTAATGTGAGCAATCTGTATGTACAGGGTGTGGGAAACATATAAGACTCTTATTCAGGGTGAAGGTCTGGATTAATGTGAGCAATCTGTATGTACAGGGTGTGGGAAACATATAAGATAGGCTCTTATTCAGGGTGAAGGTCTGGATTAATGTGAGCAATCTGTATGTACAGGGTGTGGGAAACATATAAGATAGGCTCTTATTCAGGGTGAAGGTCTGGATTAATGTGAGCAATCTGTATGTACAGGGTGTGGGAAACATATAAGCTAGGCTCTTATTCAGGGTGAAGGTCTGGATTAATGTGGGCAATCTGTATGTACAGGGTGTGGGAAACATATAAGATAGGCTCTTATTCAGGGTGAAGGTCTGGATTAATGTGGGAAATCTGTATGTACAGGGTGTGGGAAACATATAAGCTAGGCTCTTATTCAGGGTGAAGGTCTGGATTAATGTGGGCAATCTGTATGTACAGGGTGTGGGAAACATATAAGATAGGCTCTTATTCAGGGTGAAGGTCTGGATTAATGTGGGCAATCTGTATGTACAGGGTGTGGGAAACATATAAGAGAGGCTCTTATTTAGGGTGAAGGTCCGGATTAATTGCCGTTAGCACCCCAGATCCTGACAGATGTTATACTGGATATACTGGTAATAAATACATTGCAGCAGCTGTATGAGTGTGTATGTATGTATATGTGTATATATAATATATATACTTGGTTTTGATGTCCTTTCTCCTTTTCCAATCTAGATCAGAAGCACAGGACTCCTCTGACTCTGAAGAAGACCTGGACCTCTCGCTGGATACTCATCAATGTAGGAGAATTTGGAGATCCTTTCTGGTCACTTTCTGATAATGTGCTGGATTATTTATACCTCCTTATTTTCTGTCTGTGTTCAGGTGTTTACTGCTACCGGGTCAACAGCCGCCTGTTCACCTCACCTGTAGGAGCGGAGGCTGCTTGTCCAATCTGTAAGAAGCGCCGGAGCAGACGCCACGCAGCATTGGAGGAGCCGGCTTATATCAGGTTTGGCTTTGCTGCCTAGTCATACTGGTCTGAAGCTGAAACGAAACCTGAAATCTGAAAGATTCCAGGGCCGCCCGCTGGCCTCCCCTGGGGCATCCGAAATCGGGATGCCCCGCTATGTGAAACCTCCTTTGATCACCACAAACCGCACCTTTCCCGACAGCTCCCTCGCCGATGTAAACAAAGACAGCCTCCAGCATCCACGGCATCACTGAACTGACGCACGCTCCTGAGCCCGGTATCAATATACCGTGAGCATCCTATATTTTGTGCCGGCACAAAAAAAATCAAAATACAAAAATGCAGAAAAACCCTAAAAAAAAAAAAAAAAAACCCCACAGCAACCAACGATAAAGGTAAGTACCACAATATAATAAGTGAGAATAAACGACACAGTGTGGTAATGGATAAACATAACACTTATAAGATTCTGTGAGACCTACTCAGAGGGATACAATTGCACAAAATATTAAATACAATATTAAAAACATATAAAGTTGTTTAATATTTTGTGCAATTGTATCACTCTGAGTAGGTCTCACAGAATCTTATAAGTGTTATGTTTATCCATTACCACACTGTGTCGTCTATTCTCACTTATTATATTGTGGTACTCACCTTTATTGTTGGTTGCTGTGGTTTTTTTTTTTTTTAGGGTTTTTTCAGCATTTTTGTTTTTTGATTTTTTTTTTTTGTGCCGGCACCGGGATGCTCACGGTATATTGATAAAATAGTCAGTATCCTACAGCGGAACATCCCAAATCAGGGCATGGAACAAAACCTGGGATAGTCAAAATCCCTGGTTTTGTTCTGCTTTTATAGCTTATTACACCGTGGAGACAAGGGCGTTCCATACTCGCACAAGGAGCATGCTTTCCACAAGTTTGGCCACTATGCCCCATAAGCCAAACTCCATCATTTACTTTCAGAGCCCCCTCCCTGCTTCCTTCAATAGGTTTTAAACTCCACTGAGACTGCGGCCCGGTAAGAATTATTTTCCACTTTCTTATCTGCCATAGAACAATGTTTAATTCCAGTTGTTGGGGTGGGAATCTTTTATTTCAAACGTTTCTTCTGTTACAACAACAAAAATACCCTGTTCTGTTTTAGGGTGAGCATCCCCCGCTCTACACTGCTGCCGCCCTACAAGTACCGAGCTCATCGGAGGAAAAGTTTCGATCCCACGGACACTCTAGCCTTGCCATCTGTGAGTACCATCCCTCAGATCCTTCATTTACTCGTAAAGCCATACTGCGCGATTCTGCCTCCAGTGCATCCGAAAATAAGATTCTCCCACTGTGTGAAACCCAACTTGTAAACAATTTAATACTCCTGAATGGCTCGTCCAATTTATGTAAACAATTTACTCTAATATCTCCTTAAATGGTTCCCAAATGATGTAACCAATTTTACTCCTGAATAACTAAAATATCAATATTATTATATATATTTATCCTGCCCGGCTCGATTAAAATAGTCAAACAAAAACCAAATGATAACACAATGGATACCCACAAAAGACTGTAGATTCTTTCGACTTCCGGTATAAACGAAGGACACTGAGACAAATGGTGAATAAAGAGATATATCGTTAATAAAATAACACAAAATGCAATCAAATCTTACAACAAAATACAACTTGCTATGATCATAGTTCTATGACCGGCATACATATATCCAATGATTAAGGCAATTACCTGACCAGCAAATCGTACAATTACCATCCTGATCAGGGAACCCACCAGCCGACTGTCACGCTGGCAGCCTTTCCTCTCCTCGTTCTCTCTCCCCCAGATATATACCCAATATCCCCTTTGATCTCTGGTCTTCCTCTTCTTTTATGACCCTAATCATAAGTTTTATGTTCCCCTAGTCTGCCTCCTCTAACCTTGTCCCAACCTGCTTTGTCTGTTAGAATGAAACGGATTTTATTGCTTTATTGTCTCATGATGCTGATACTATCTACTTTGAATACAGTTCCTGCCCTAGGCCTGCTGGTATTCTAAGCAGCTTCCCACTGATGTCATGCCATGAACTATTTTGCTGTATATCCCTTTATTTAATAAATTGCCAAAATTGGTAACAATATAAATTTTCCATAAAGGCCCATTATTTACAAACTCATGTTTCCCAGTGGCTCCCACATTGCCTCCGCTGCCTGGGGCCACATCCCTGGCTTCCTTTTTGGCTGAAGCACGCTCCTGTGCCCAGCCATTCAGATAGCCTGGGGCAGGCGAGATCACACCCAACCAGGGATGCAGCAGCACATGCTGCCCATTGAAGTCAGTGAGAGACGCCTGGTGTATGACATAGCCACAGCAAACGGCTCTCATTGGTAGAGAGCCCGCGCATGTGCCATCGGAACAGGCAATAGGTGTGTGAATTGCAGTGGGGGGTTTCACACTGCAGGGCATGTGGGGGTATGCAACAAAAAAACCCTGGGTTTTGTTCCACTTTAAGCATATTGCACTTTATTGGAACTGTACATTATTGTGTATTATTGGATGATTATCTTTATACCCTCCAGTATATGATCGCTTAAAATCAAACATCGGAGGCCCTGGAGTCTAAAAGGCTCCCCGGCCTTCTGAGTTCTAGTCCTTGGGCTGTGTGAAACTCCCAGCCCCAGGAACCCTCCGGAACACTTACCTTCTCCAGGAGCCCTCACCGCATCTCCGCTCACCTCTAGACGTGCGCGCGCCCTGGCCTTTCTGAATGGGCAGCGCAGGCAGTTTGTGGATTGGTGTTAGAAAAAGTAGACTTACTTGCCTAGGTCAAGTACTAGTGCCAGCCATCATCCGCGGCCATGCCCGCCACAAGTGAATGGCTGTGCGTGGCCGAGCGAGTAATGCTGTGTCCTGCTCGTATGTGTGCCTAGGGATTCCATTCAGCTTTTCTACAATATATATATAGCCAGAGAAGCTGATTGGATAAGCCGCCGCACCTGTGCTGTAGGCTCAAGAGACGAGTCTGCCCGGCATTCTAAGGGGTTTGACACAAACCAGGGTGGATGGACCAAAACCCAGGATAGTGAAAATCCTGGGTTTTGGTCCACTTTAAAGGAGTATATCTCAACATATTGCAATCAATCAATCTGCCATCTTCTAAATTGGACTCTTCTATTGGGTTTTAAGCTTACACCTGGGCCACAGAAATTTGGGAGAATACTTTGTTTTGCTTGGCAGCGTAACATCCAAGCACCAGTTTAGGTTACTCTTGAAAATCTGATTGTTTTGAATGGAGAGCGAGATCTGCGGCATACCCGGCAGCGTGAGTGTGCTCCCACCCCAGCCATTCACATTGGTTTCCCAATAAAGTCAATGAGATGCATTTGCTGAAAGAGGTAAACACAGCATATGGCTCTCATTGGCTGAGCTCCTGCGAACCCGCTGTTGGATTGCGGTAGAAGTGAGTTGTTTGGGGCTTTCTGGGAGGTTTCACACAGCAGGGCATCCCAAATGGGGTCCCCCCTGGGGAACGTAACCAAACCTGGGAAAGTCAAATTACTAGGTTTTGTTCCACCATTACTCCCTTCTCTAGAGGTTTTACCTCACAACCAATGATAGCATCATTTTAAAAATGGAACGTAGATTCTCATCACACTTCTTTTTACATAGAAACATAGAAGGATGATGGCAGAAGGAGACCATACACTCCATCTAGTCTGCCCTTATGTGTATACTGTATGTTCTCTGTATCTTATGTGTATACTGTATGTTCTCTGTATCTTATGTATATACTGTATGTTCTCTGTATCTTATGTGTATACTGTATGTTCTCTGTATCTTATGTGTATACTGTATGTTCTTTTTATCTTATGTATATACTGTATGTTCTCTTTATCTTATGTATATACTGTATGTTCTCTTTATCTTAGGATAGATGTGTGCTTATCCCAGACATGTTTAAAGTGGACCAACACCCAGGATTTTGACTATCCTGGGTCTTGGTCCACTTCGATGGGGCACCCTCGATCGGGGTGCCCCGCTGTGTGAAACCCCCCCCCCCAACCCCCCGAAAAACTCACCTCTCTGCGCTCCCAGCGCCAACGTACAAGCTCTATTCCAGGACGTCTAAGCGGCTGCCGCCGCCGCCGCCTCCCGCGCGTCCCTTTTGACGCGCGCGCGCCGCGCCGGCCATTCGCAGACGGCCGGCGCGGGCGCGCGCACGCCTGCAGGGGCGCGAGGGAGGCGGCGGCGGCCGGCCGCCGCCGAAGATCAGGTAAGGTTTTGGGGGGGTTACACCCCGCGGGACATCCCGATCTCGGATGTCCCGCGGGGTGGGGGGTGATCGGCCCGGGAATCTTATAGATTCCCGGGCCGATCACCCGTGGGTGTTGGTCCACTTTAAATTCAGGGACTCTTGATTTTTCAACTACCTCTGCTGGAAGTTTGTTCCCGGCATCTACTACTCTTTCTGTAACATAATATTTTCTAACATTGCTCCTGATCTTCCCTCCGACTAGCTTCAGGTTGTGCTCCTTGCTCTATCATTAAGTTTCTTTTTAAAAACACTTCCCTCCTGAACCTTATTCAATCCTGTCACATATATAAAGGTCTCCATCATGTCCCCTCTCCCTTCTTTCCTCCAGACTGTACAAATTTAGTTCTTTAAGTCTCTCCTGATAAGTTTAAGTCCTTCCACCATTTTTGTTGCCGGCCTTTGGACACGTTCTATTTGAATAATGTCTTTTTGCAGGTAAGGTCCCCAGAACTGCACACAGTATTCTAGCTGTGGCCTCACCAGGGCTCTATACAGCGGCATCACAACCTCCCTCTTCCTACTTTTTCCATCCAGAAATGCCCAAAACTGCCTTTCTCATTGTGGTGACGATTGTTCCGAGTTTAGGATTTTCCTAACATATAAACATAAGTGTTTGGACAGCTGCTTCTACAAATAATATTTTGAGCTTTCGCGGCTATTGGGAAATATTGGAATTCATTGAGATGACCTGGCGTTCATGTATTTCCTCTTTCCAGCATTGCTTGGCCGGATGGGAAAACGCCGTGCCCTCCTGCAACCTCCGGGTCACCAGCCTGGACCTAAAGACCTCTGTGGACCCAAGCATGGTAGAAGCAGCATCTTCTGGTAACATAAGTACGGTAAGTGGAGTGACTGGTGGGTGGGGGTGTCTGGGTTGTTTCCTGCTACTTGTTATGGTCTTATTTATATTGCCCAGACACATGTTTCACAATCTTGGACATGTGTCACCATCTTGGATCAGGTCCCCACACCCCCTGCCCTTTGTAATAACAACATACAATTAAAGAAAGAGGTGCTTTCCTAGAATGGAAAGTATTTACACAGCGCCCAGCACAAGGAATAATAGATCTACCCATCACTCCTTACAGTGGGTGACGCCCTATTTTACTTTACCTTTGAGTAGAGGGTCTTTTGGTCTCTTTAGCCCCTATATTAAAGCGGAGCAAAATCTATGCTGCACTAGCCTACACCCATGGGAACCTATAGGGGGATGACCCGCTGTGTAAAACTCCCGGAGTCGCCAGTATACTCGCCCTTACCACGCCCTTACTGCGATGCTGCGTCCCTGGCTTCCCTGTAGCTGTGTGTGCTCCATGTGCCCAGCCTTTCTGACTGGCTGGCAGAAGGCACGCTCAGCGTGAAAGCCAGGGATGCAGCCAGCCACCTGCTGCACATGACTCGGCACCTGGCTCCTTGAGATCAGCCAATCGACGATCTTAACAGGACCAGGTGGGCGTGCCCTTTTTACCAGGCCGCCGCCGAGCCGCCAGCATTACTCTGCTGCTCAGCTTGGGGAGGAGCGGAGCACCCAGAAATAGGTTTTGCTCTGCTTTAAGCCTAACGTGGGTTTTTTCACATGATGTCTTGTGACTCTGCTTTCATACATTAAAGGGAGAGTCCAGCCTTTAAAACAAAAAAAAAAAACACCTCCCAGCATGGTCTTCGGGGGGGGGGGGGGGCATGTGAGCAGCTGGACCAGGATATTAAAGGAGCTCTCCCTGGGCAAAGCAAAAAAATGTCTACTCTCCACCAGTCCTGGTAATTTGCATCTTGCCACCGCACAAGATCCAGCGTTGGACCATCCCTGGTCGACAATGGCCGCCTCTTCACATCCGTCCCGGTGGCCACGCCTACTTCATTTCAAATTAAGGAGTGTTCAGTGGACTGGCTCGCACTGACATGGAATGGCACACCCCTCCATTGTATTTGTATTCAATGTAGAGGGTGTGGCTAGTGACTGACCCGGGGGGGGGGGGGGGGGATGTGCCTGGATGCGGTAAACAGTGGGACCAAAGAAGAGGGTTTTTTTTTTTTTTCTTCTTCCTGCCCAGACAAGGACTTTAAAGCAGTCCTTTACTAAATGAATGACTATCACACTGACAGCCAGGAGAGAAAGCAGACACTATAGGGCAATGGCAGCAAATTTCTTTGCTCCATGGGGATGTAGGACCTCTCTAGCCAATCAAGTTCAGGTACATCTCTTATACACGTGTTCTTGTCCCTAAATAGTCTTCTATAGTATTAATAAAAGGTTGTAGCACGCTGTTAAAGTGGACCAACACCCAGGATTTTCACTATCCTGAGTGTTGGTCCACTTCTGCGGGGCACCCCGATCGGGGTGTGAAACCCCCCAGAAAGCCCCTAAAATCTTACCTTATCGGCGACGGACAAGCGGCGGATAAGCTACCGCCTCTTGCACGTCCCTCTTACAGGGCGCGCGTCCTGCTATAGGGACGCGCGGGAGGCTGTGGCGGTGGCTTATTCCTAGCCTATAAGATACGTGTTTTTTTTTTTTTTTTTTTTTTTTTTTTTTAGGGGGGTTTCACCCCGTGGGACATCACGATTTCGGATGCACCGCGGGGAGGGAGCTGATCAGCTCGGGAATCTTATGGATTCCCGGCCGATCAGGGGTGGGTGTTGGTCCACTTTAAGTAATTTAGAAAAGAATAAAGTTTGGTAAAGAAAGGGGTTCAAAAGATCCCAATATGCATCCACTCACTGCGCATCACACGTAACATAGACTTCTAGGAATGGGAAGAAATGAACACCCATAATAACTGCTATGCAAGAGAAATAGTGATTTAATACTGTGACACAAAAGGACAGCACATTAACAATGTGTAAATACAGAAACAAAAATATATACGGTAGAATGGCCGCTAGGTGGCGCTGTGTCCCTGATCACAGAGCTCTGGTGTAGCCCATATTAAATGCATAACACAAGAAGAAAAAAGTAAAAAAAAATGCAGTAAGTCATATGCAGTAAAAGCAACCTTTAAATGGGCAAACAGCCAGAGAAATCCATTCCTCAATAGCATGTCATAGAAACAAAAAGTGCAAAAAGCATAATGTAAGGCTTACAGGCAAGATACCAAGATACTCTTTATTCTATCCTAAGATAAAGAGAAGATACAGTATACACATAAGGGCAGACTAGATGGACCGTATGGTCTCCTTCTGCCGTCAACCTTCTATGTTTCTATGGAAGACAACAAGTAAACTCAACGTTTCGGCTGACGCCTTTGTCAAGAGCGCATCTCTTGACAAAGGTGTCAGCCGAAACGTTGAGTGTTATGCATTCATTATGGGCTACACCAGAGCTCGGTGGTCAGGGACACAGCGCCACCTAGCGGTCATTCTATTGTATACATTTTTAATTCTGTATTTACACATTGTTAATGTGCTGTCCTTTTGTGTCACAGTTTTCAATCACTATTTCTCTTGCATAGCAGTTATTATGGGTGTTTATTTCTTCTCATTCTTAGAAGCCTAAATTGTCTTCTGTCATGCTTTAAAGTGGACCAACACCCAGGATTTTGACTATCCTGGGTTTCGGTCCACTTCGGTGGGGCACCCCGCTGTCTGAAACCCCCCAGAAAGCCCCAAAAAACTCACCTCTCCCCGCTCCCACGTGACCGCGCCGTCCAATCACAGCACTCAGAGCCGCTGTGGTATGCGCGTCCAAGGCCGCCTGGCTCTGAGTGCTGGAGGCCGCGTCTCGCGCTTCCCTCTAACAGGGAGCGCGCCTGCACCGGCCATTCACAAACGGCCGGCGCGGGTGCGCGTCCTGCTAGAGGGAAGCGCGAGACGCGGCCGCGGCCGATGGAACGGGGCTGAGGTAAGGTTTGTGGGCCTCCTGGGGGGTTCCTCCCTGCGGGACATCCCGATTTCGGATGCCCCGCGGGGAGGGATCTGATCGGTCCGGGAATCTTATAGATTTCCGGGCCGATCCCCCCTGGGTGTTGGTCCACTTTAAGGGGTTTACCCGCACTAGGGTGCTGTTGAAACATTTTGTTTAAGGTACATTACAGTCTCTTGCCTTTTTTTTTTTTTTTTTTTTTTTCTTCTGTAGTGCTGTACAAGGGAGAAATGACAGACCCGGTAAAAGAAGTATCATGCTTAAAATGCAATAAGGGATTTGGGGTTAGATGTGGCAGAGAATATACCTGGTCTTTGCCCGGCTACGTTGGCACAGATCTTGGTGATGGACGAGGGGTCACTAGACTGATACTATGGCTACAGGCTCAATGATGAGGCCAGCAGATGGCGTAGCACCACCATGGTGGCCTGTTTGGATTCTGCGGGGTAGTGCAACCCAGCCAATCTTATAGTGAATAGGAAATTATCATATTTAATCATTTAGTCCCCTGAGAAGTTCTATTTTGACTGTCTGTACTGCTTTGGGGTAAGGTGACCAAGCCAGTCTGGTAATGATTAGGTAGATGAGTCATTTGGACCCCTGAGAAGGTCTCTTAAACAGCCTGTGCTTCAGCATCGTGGGAAAAGCAGAAGGTGAGTATATAAGGTGTCTGTGGGTTACCATGTCACAATCGCGATCTATCAGCCCAGCCAAAACGCTAGAGAGAGTGTGATGGTGCAAGGGTTAAAGCCGCCAGACCCCTGGATATTCACTACTAGTCCCAGCAAGTCACCAAATTAACCCTTTGATAAACGTATTTCACCAGAGCTTCCTTCAGAAAGGTGAGCTCATATATTTAGAGATCAAAGACCAGAGCTGATTAATTAAACATTTAATCTGATAAAAAGTTATCGGTGCTAGATGTAATATACAGAAACAAATGACACACAGGTACAAAAATACATAAGAGTACAGCAAGACAAGTTCAGAAAACAAAAAGAAAGTCCTTACAGTATAATGGCATAGCAGTCCTTGTGAGTGAGTCTCCAGCTGTTGCTTAGGGTCTTTTGTCCAGCTTTTGCCACAGGCTTGTGACAGAGGTTCGTGACTTAGGTTTCTGACTCCAGAATGTGTTTAGCATCTAGGTTTTATTAGTTAAATTTAGGAGGGAAAAGCTTCGCCCCCCCCCCCCCCGACCCCACCTGGTGAGGGCATCTCTCTTCCAGGTCCCTTATCTCAGCTTGGTTTTATGGTGGGTCCAGAGACAGCACATCCTGCTGCTACAAAGGCTTTTGACTTCAAAGAAGAAAGTACCACAAACAGAACCCCCAATAAAACTGGAATACACAAACCAGGCACAGTCTGAGTGACCCCTCACCCAGGTCTTGGACTATACATTATACACAAATACAATTATAATACACATGCTTACCTGACATACCATTTAATATTCACATTTTTATTATAGTTTCTGTGATTTGTAGTTAGAGGAACAACACACGTGATTTTCACTTTTCGGGGGGGTGGTCCTCTCAGTGGGGGCATCCTGAATTGGGATGCCCCGCTGTGTGTATGCCCCTAGGTCACTCAACTTCCTGTCGCTTCCACAATGCAGACTCAGGCGAGCAGGAGCACACTGATTGGCTGAGCGGCCCATTCAACCAATCGGTGTGCTCGCTTTCATTCGGGTCCGCTGATGGCTAAGCCGCCTGGATGGCTCTGAAGGGGGCCGAGCGCGTCACCGGCCGCATCTTCCCCCCTCACCTCTTAGCTGTTGCGTGCCCGCACCACCCATTCAGAAAGGCCAGGAGTGCGCATGGTTAGAGGTGGACAGGCATGCAGCCGCGCCACGGAGACGCGGTGCGAGCTCCAGGACAAGGTGAAAGAAACGGGGCTTTTACACAGCAGGGCATCCAAACTCGAACGGCCCTGGAGTTTTTTTGACTCTTTAAAGCGGAAGAAAACCTGGGAATTAGACTTACCCTAGTTTTGTTACGTTCCCCAGGCTTTCTGAATTAGATGCCGCTATTCTCTCTCCTCTTCCTGGTTCCGACGTCGCATGCGTGTGTCCAATGAGAGCCATGTGGCGTGTTTACATCCTTCAGCAAACCGCTCTCGATGACTTGGGATTATGCGCTGATGCATTTCTGCTCGCGCTCCCGTCCCCACCTATCTGAATGGCTGGGGCAGGAGCGCGTCCGCTGGGGATACGGCAATGTACTCACCCTATTGACAACAATGGGAGTAGCCTACCAAATGATAGTCGCGGCAGACAGCTCTCATTGGAGGAGAGCTCGCGGTTGCGCTGTTGTGATGAGGAAGAGAGGAGTTCTGGGGGTTTCACACAGGGGGCATACCGATTCAGCCTAGAACTCAGCTGGATCCGGGCTGATCCATTCCCTTCCCACGGGGCATCCAAAATTGGGATGCCCTGCTGTGTGAAACCCCCCCCAGGACGCCCGCTACAATTACCTGAATCTCGGTCCAATGGTGCATGCGCGGGCCGCCGCCGCATCTCGCGCTTCTCTCTAGCAGGGCGCTACCTGTTAGAGGGAAGAGGGAGATGCGGCCGCCAGCGCGCTCGGAGCCGCTGAGCTAAAACGCTGCTAAGACATGCATAGCTCAGCGGCTCAGAGCGTGCTGATTGGACGAGCAGCTGCGCATGCGCCGTAGGACCCTGGTGAGTTGAACTGGGGGGTTTCACATAGCGGGGCATCCCCGATTGGGGTGCCCCAGGGGAGTGGACCAAAACCCAGGATAGTCAAAATCTTGGGTTTTGGTCCACTTTAAACCACTGGATTGTAATTCGTATTTGCAGCCCTTAGTGATGAGCACTGCCTCACTTATTTCAGTGACTGTTCCCGCTAACCCATGTCTGTGTCTTTACTCTCAGGACAGTGCGTCTTTCTACGCTTCCCGGGCAAGGTCGGAGAATCTGCTGAATATGTCGCGCTCCATCTCTTTCCATCACAACAAAGACAAATAATACCAATATGACGGACGATGAGGTGCCTCTACTCAAAGCTGCTGTAATTTCCGATGTGAAATTAGAAAAGACATTTTGAAATTTAAAATAATATCTCACATGTAATGGCTGAAGCGCAGGTGAGACTAGTGAGGTGGCCTTTACCCAGCATGCCCTTAAGAGTTACAATCTTTTTTTTGGGGTTTTCACAATCCATGTGCCTGGGTTATAGCAACCGGCTGGAGTGAACGAACCACTTCAGAGTAAAGGTCCCTTTAAGTTCCTGCATTGATGACTGTATGATTGATTCCTGTCTCTGGTTTATATAAAATTTTTATATATATATAGTTTGAAATAATAGATTGGGAAACAAAAAGTATTTGTGCAAAGTGCTGTCTCGTTTTTAAGGGACAGTCCAAGCAGTGGCAGTAATCAGGAGTTTACCTGATGTCTGTTCGTGTGCGTAGATCATATATCCTCAACATGTGGCCCTCGGAGTTGTGTGATGTGGCCCCTGACCTGCTGTGGGGGAAAGTGGGAGCTTGACTTTACAACATGACGTGTAAAGGTAGTTAAATAAAGGCTCAGTAAGAATGGAAGGTTAAGTACAATATTGAAAAACGAACACCCAAATCCAGACTATGCATAAATAAATAGTGATTTAATGCCAGTGTACAGAATATATACAGTGAAAAACAATAGTGATAAATAGTTTTTCTATAATCCCACGCAGGGGTCTTGTCAGGCGCATATCATGAGGCAAGTGTATATAACAAATCGCTAACCAGGAGTAGTTTCATGAGAGCACAGAAGAGTCCAAGTGCTGTATCAAAGTTCAGTTATAGGTAAAGGATCCTGGATCCTGAATGCAAACATGCCATCCAGCCAGTGATTGGTCGGGACGGGAGGCGGAAGTCGCTGAGGAAGTTTGGGTTTGGCGCCCTCTGTGCGCCGATCCTTGCGTCCTCATTGGTTGCTGTAGACCATAAATAGGTAGGCCTATTCTCTTCTTGAGAAAGGTCTATTTGACCGAAACGTTGAGGTTCGTTCATCAACCAGCAGTCAGCCTGTAAGCTCTTTTGCCCTGTCTTGCTGTGTTTCTTATACTATGCATTGTAGTAGTAAGTTGTTGTACCGAGTTAGCCATCGATGTAAGCAGGAAATCCAAGGTTAAGGTAATACCATTTATTGGCTAACTCATTTAGATTGAAAATGCAAACTTTCGAAGCTGTTCAAGCTTCTTCTTCAGGCATAATACAGATCTGTAACTTAGACACACATTTATACAAAAAACTACAAAGGAGTGACAATTGTTTTTACACTGATACACATGAAAAATAGCTAAGTCGTAAAATCGTATACTGTGAGATCCCCCTGATCCTTATCTCACAGTATACGATTTTACGACTTAGCTATTTTTCATGTGTGTCAGTGTAAAAACAATTGTCACTCCTTTGTAGTTTTTTGTATAAATGTGTGTCTAAGTTACAGATCTGTATTATGCCTGAAGAAGAAGCTTGAACAGCTTCGAAAGCTTGCATTTTCAATCTAAATGAGTTAGCCAATAAATGGTATTACCTTAACCTTGGATTTCCTGCTTATACAATGCATTGGAATTGTGATTCTTGTTAGTGCGCTCCAGGATCCTTTACCTATAACTGAACTGTGATACAGCACTTGGACTCTTCTGTGCTCTCATCAAACTACTCCTGGTTAGCGATTTGTTATAAACACTTGCCTCATGATATGCGCCTGACAAGACCCCTGCGTGGGATTATAGGAAACTATTTATCACTATTGTTTTTCACTGTATATATTCTGTACACTGACATTAAATCACTTTTTATTTATGCATAGTCTGGATTTGGGTGTTCGTTTTTCAATATTGTACTTAGCTATACACATACACGGTATACACATTGAGTGGGTGTATTTGAATATACAGAACCCCCTTCTGATACCTACCTACTTGCTTGCTACTTACTGAGGTTTTGTTGTGGGTGTGCTATGGCCTTTCACTAACCTACTAAGAGAGGGAGGTTGCAAGGAGGGCACATTGGCCAATAGAAGTGGTAGCAGAGGATTGGAGGAATGTGGTGACGCTGATAGTGCAACACCACCCCTGGGTGACCTCTCTGGCACCATATCACAGGGTGACCAGGTGAGGGGGGCATAACTGGGTGACTCCCTGGAAAACAGGGTGACTTGGCATCACTGATTGAGATCTATAATGAAGCTCTTGACATGTGCTAAGCAGCTGAGCCTTGTATACGGATGAGCAGGGTGACACCTAGAGCCGTTCTTATGATTCTTTCTCTCCGAGGAAAATGATGCCCATTCACGGTGCTGCTATCGGGTTGTGATAGTGATAATTGCCATCACAACACGATCACCCGATGTTTTAGGAGTGATCGCGCTTGCAACAGATTTTTGCTATAGAGTGTTTGCTATTGCTCCAAACACTCTGCGTGCAGGACTTTTCTCAATCGCCAATGCGAATGGCTCCATAAACAACCATTCGCAGTGATTGCTTCGGAATGGGAAATGAATTTCCTGTTTGGTCACACATGTCTTCAAGACAAAATGCCACTGGCAATACTGAGGCCCTGACATGGCAGCAGCGAGCTGCTGATGAATTATAAAATGGCTAAATATAAAGGCGCTTAGTAAGTATTCCAACAGAAGCGTGAGGCAGCCAGTATTTTAGGGGCCGTTCACCCGGGCATGGCCTACTGTTTCTATATAAAATGTTTTTTATTCAGAACCTTATCTCTGTTGTAGGATAATGACACATGCGGGTGACATAGGGGTTAGTTAACTAGAATTTCCTTCTCCCTCTGTCTCTGTGTCTCTATCTCTCTGTCTGCCCCAAATAGCGTAACTGTGACTTTGTGGAAAGACAGGCGATGTGCTCATGTCAGTACTTCTGTCAGGTTCATGTGAACATGCTGCTCTGGCAGAGGAAAGGTTAGTCATCCTCGGGGGTGGGATCCAGCAGCTTCTCCCTGGTTCTGTAGAGCCAGTTGTTAAAATTGTAGCAGAAGTTACACAATCTCTTAATCCGGACCTTCACCCTGAATAAGAGCCTATCTTATATGTTTCCCCCACCCTGTACATACAGATTGCCCACATTAATCTGGCCCCTTACTCTGAATAAGAGCCTATCTTATATGTTTCATTCACCCTGTACATACAGATTGCCCACATTATTCCGGCCCTTCACCCTGAATAAGAGCCTATCTTATATGTTCCCCCCCCCCCCCCCACATATAGATTGCCCACATTAATCCGGCCTTTCACCCTGAATAAGAGCCTATCTTATATATTCCCCCCCCCCCTACATATAGATTGCCCACATTAATCCGGCCCTTCACCTTGAATATGAGCCTATCTTGTATGTTTCCCACACCCTGTACATACAGATTGCCCACATTAAATATCATCATACCTGCATCTACTGCATGTTATGAGCCTTTAAACATTCAAGAGGGCGGCTCATGGAGCATGAGGCAGCCTGGAAACAGGAAGTGTCTTCTGACTGTGCCACTCTGCATTCTGGGGTTGCTGACCTTTTCCTGACCCCAGCTCTGCTCTCTCTGTGCAATACACAGCTATAACCCTGCCCCCTGCACTTTATCCCCCTCTCCTCAGTATGTGATGCTTCTGAGTCAAGATGGCGGCGCCCGTATCCTAGAGTCCTGAACAGAGTTGCAGCCCAGTGGGGGGAAAGAATAATAAGTAAGTGACTAAAAACTTAAAATATATTAATTTTAGATGCTGGGGAATAGTTTTTTAAGGGTTTGGGCTTTTCATTAAATTATGCTGAAGGTCCGGTTTAAATGTAAATTTTCCTAGTGTACAGCACGGCTTGCTTCATTTCAATTCTTTCACACTTGGGTAATCCGCCACAAGGTGGCGCAGTCGACTCCAGAAAGACTTGTGGCTCCTCCCGGCCCATAAAAAGGTCGGGAATCACCCAGAGACTCCAGAGTTTCTCTGCAGTCCTGACTGCGAAGACAGAAGAATTCTCTCTCCAGTTATTCGCAGGTGAGCGGGGCAACCCAAGCCCGTCGGCTCTGCAAGCCTATTCCCACCTGTTTCCGGACCCTTCTGCCTCCCAGCCCTGGCTGACGGATCGGGTGATGGTAGGAGAACACCTGGGGTCGGGTGTTCAGGGAGCCTAGCTCCGGGCCGCAGATCCTGTAACTAAAGGGTAAGCCGGCCACAGGTTAATGGTGAGCCTGGGATGGGGGAAGGGAGAAACCACACTTTTTTTGTATTTATCCCACATGCTTTATTGGTGTGTTTGTGATTGTGGCACTTTCACTTCACTTTGGTCTTGTTGGTTTGGAGTGTCTGGAATTAATTTCTCTTAAATTGGTTGTGAGGTTCTTCCCCCCCCCCACTATTCTTCCCCCCGCCGCCGGGGCCTGGTGCGGGGAAGCTCTGGAGCCCGCGCTGCTGTCCCCCTCCCGCCTCCGGGCAGCATTTTACACTATTGGCGCCCGGAGGAGCCCGCGCTGCCGAGGGGCGGAGCCGCGAGATGACGCGATCTGCGTCATCACTCTGCGGCCCGCCCCTCGAGGATCCTTTCTCCGGCGCCATTTCCTGGCCTCCTCCTCTTCCCTTGTGCGCGCTGGCTGCTGGTGTGGGGTCGGTGGATCTTTCTCTTCTGCTGCGGGGCCCGGTTCGGTTCTGCTTCTGGACGGCTGCTGCAAGCTCCGCTTTGGTCCGTGAGTCGCTCCTTCTTTTCATTGATCTTATTCTTAGTGCATGTGCTGTGGGATGCTCATTGGCTCTTATGTTTTTCAGACGGGCCTCCCGGATGATACCGACAGACTTTACACATCGTTCCCCCTAAGGCGGCAAAGAGGAAGCAGGGGGAGCTCCTCTGTCCTGACAAGCAATGCTTAGAATTCCCGGAGCAGGGACATTTTTCCAATATGATCCTCAAAGAATGGGAATGGCCCAACAGGTTGCCCTCGGTGCCCAAAGGAATGGATAGAAGGTATCCCTTCTCGGCCGTCTTGGTTTGCCGCTGGTCTTGTCCCCCCAAGGTGGACGCCCCCGTCCTGGGGCTGTCCAATACTTCTATTATGCCGTCTCCTGACACCACTACTTTGCGCGATAATGCCGACCGGCGTATGGATCAACTAGCCTGTCATGCCTTCACCTTTGTGGGAACGGGTTTACGCCCGGTCTGTGCCGCGGCTATTGTTGCCATTGCACTTAAGAAGACGGTTAGGCGCCTTGCCGAGGCTGCCAGATCTCGCAAGCGAGAGGATCACTACAAGGACCTTTTTGCTTTGCTCTGACTTTATTGCTTTTGTGCGTTCTGCCATGGACAATGCCGTCCGGCTTAGTGGTAGGGCCTCTGCCCTGTTGGTTGCCATGCGTAGGTCTGGCTGGCTGCGTCAGTGAGCGGCTGACGCTAAGAAGTCCCTCACCGGGCTTCCCTTTACGGGACTACGTCTCTTTGGGGAACGTCTTGATGTTTTGACCAAGGATGGTTGACTCCCTCAGCGTAAAAAGCATTCTCAGCCACTTCCCGGGGTCCTCCTCAGTTCGCCCCCTTCCAGTGGGGGACGCGGATCTTCCTTCTCAGGTAGCCGCAGAGGCTCCTGGGGACGGGGTAGATCCGTGGTCGCCCTGGTCTCTCCTGGGGTGCTAAGCCCAAGCTCCCTACCAAGGCCCCTCAGGCATGAGGGGGCACCCTCACCCATTCGGGTGGGGGGGCGGCTTCGACTCTCTTTGCTCGCGTCTGGAGACAACGCGTCTCGGATCGGTGGATTCAGGAGGTGGTGTCTTCCGGTTACAAGATAGAGCTAGCAGGTTGGCCATTCAACATCTTCTGTCATCCGGAGTGGTTTGCCCGGTGCCTCTTCAGGAATGGGGTCGGGGGTTCTACTCCAATCTGTTCACGGTGCCCAAGAAGGATGGCTCCCTGAGGCCCATCCTGGATCTAAGGGTCTCAACCGATTTGTCAGGTTCAAACACTTCCGCCATGGAGACCTCATGGACGGCGGTGAGCTCTCTTCGGACAGGCGACTTTATGACCACTGTGGACATCAAGGATGCCTACCTGCACGTTCCTATTTTCCTGGGGCATCAGAAGTTCCTGAGGTTCGCTCTGGAGGATCAGCACTACCAGTTTGTGGCCTTGCCGTTGCTGCTGGCGGGTGTCATGGCCCTCCTGAGGAGCCAGGGCATTCGCATTCTTCCTTACTTGGACGACCTGTTGATTGCTGCTCCATCCTTTCATCAGGCCAAGAGGAATACTCAGGTGGTTGTGTCCACCCTAGAGTCCTTCGGTTGGGTGATCAATTATCCCAACTCGTCGCTCACTCCATCTTTGGTGAGGTCCTTCCTGGGCATGACGCTGAATACTTCTCAGGTCAAGGTGTTTCTTCCTCAGTAGAAGGTGGAGGGTCTTCAGATGCAGGCACGAGCCCTGCTGTCGTGTCCTCATCCTTCCATTCGTCTGGGGATGCAGTTGGTGTCGTGCTTCGAGGCTGTGCCCTTCGCCCAGTTCCACATGAGACCTCTCCAGTTGAATCTCTTGACCGTTTGGGATCGGAAGCAGGAATCCCTGGAGCGGGAATTTGCTCTGTCCCCTCTGGCCAGACAGTCCCTCTCGTGGTGGTTGGACTCGAATCTTCTAGCGGGCAAGTCCTTTCTACCTCCATGCTGGGAGATTGTCACCACGGATGCCAGTCTGACCGGTTGGGGAGGGTTCTGGCACTCTCTGAAGTTCCAGGGCCAGTGGGGCCCTCAGGAGGCCCACACGCCAATCAATCTCCTAGAGCTAAGGGCGATCAGGTTGGTTCTCTTCCAGTTGACTCTCCACCTTCGGGGTCGTGCGGTCCAGGTCCGTTCGGACAATCAGACGGCTGTCGCTTACATCAATCATCAGGGTGGGACTCGGAGCAAACAAGCCCTCAAGGAGGTGTCCCTGATGTTGTCTTGGGCAGAGGAGAATGTTCCCTGCATCTCAGCGGTTTACATCCCAGGGGTGGAGAACCAGGAGGCGGACTTCCTGAGCAGGGGGACGTCTCGTCTGGGGGAATGGTCCTTCGACAACAAGATCTTTCATGCCCTGTGTCGCCGCTGGGGTCAGCCGGACGTGGACCTGTTTGCGTCCCGTCACAAGCTTCACAAGATTCGTCCCTCTGTCGAGAGATCTGCTGGCCGTCGCCACGGACGCTCTAGCCATTCCCTGGACGGATTTCTGGCTCCTCTATGCATTTCCTCCATTTCCTCTCCTGGGGCGGGTTTTGCGCAAGAAAACCCAGGAGGGGGTACCGACCAGTCTGGTGCCCCCCCCCCCCCCATTGGCCGAGGAGGGTAAAGTTCGCGGACGTCGTCCAGATGGCAGTGGATCACTTCGTCCTGCTTCTCACTCAGGGACAGTTGCGCCATCCCAGTTTACGAGTGCTGGCTTTGATGGCTTGTCTGATGAAACCTCCATCCTGATGGATAAGGGATTGCCGGCTTCGGTAGTCGGTACTTTGATTCAGGCTCGAAAGAAATCATCTTCCATGATTTATTGCAGGGTCTGGCATGCTTACATTGCCTGGTGCGAGTCTAAATCTTTTCCTTCTCGCACTTTCTCCATTTCCAGGATTTTGGAGTTTTTACAACATGGTCTGGAGTCGGGTCTACAACGGAGTACCCTCAAAGGCCAGGTTTCGGCCCTGGCTATCTTTTTCCAAAGATCTTTCGCCAATCATAGGCTTGTCAAGACTTTTTTCCAAGGAGTTACTCATGTACGTCCACCGTGTAAGCCCCTGCTACCGGTGTGGGATTTGAACTTGGTGCTTTCTGCTCTCCAGGGTCCTCCCTTTGAGCCCTTGTGCAATGCTGCGCTGGCCATTATATGACTCTTAAGGTGGTCTTTTTGGTGGCTATCCCTTCTGTGCGTCGTGTTTCTGAGCTGTCAGCGCTCTCTATTAAGCCTCCTTATTTCGAACGGCATCAGGATAAGGTGGTATTCCGTCTTAAGCCTGAATTCTTGCCTAAGGTCGTTTCTGCCTTTCATCTGAATGAGGACATTGTCTTGCCTTCCTTGTGTCCTGCCCCTTCTAATTCTAAGGAACGAAGTCTTTATTCTCTGGATGTGGTCAGGGCGCTCAAATTCTATTTGACCACCACTGCGTCTTTTCGGAAGTCGAACTCTCTGTTTGTTCTTCCTGCTGGACCTAGAAAGGGTTTGCCTCCAGTCAAGTCCACTATCAGCAAGTAGATCCGACAGGCGGTGGGGCAAGCATACGCTGCTAAGGGGAAGGAACCCCCTTTTCGTGTTACGGCTCATTCCACTAGAGCTATTGGTGCCTCTTGGGTTTTTCAGCACCAGGCTTCTGTTGAACAAGTTTGTAAGGCCACTACTTGGTCTTCCGTTTATACCTTTTCTAAGTTTTACAAGGTTGATGTTAGGGCCTCAGCTGACGCTGTTTTTGGTCGCAAGGTGCTTCAGGCGGTAGTGTCTGAAACTGCCTGCTGTTGCTCACTGGGGATCCCGCCCTTTTTTCTTGGACACTGCTGTTGGATGTCCCAAGTGTGAAAGAATTGAAATGAAGCAAGCCGTGCTGTACACTAGGAAAAATACAATTCTGTGATTACTCGCCTGTAGAATTGTTTTTACTGTGTACAGCACGGCTTGTTTCATCCCTCCCTTGTTATCGTTTTCCTCTTTTGCCTTGTTATGGTGATTTTTTCTTGAGAGAGTTACTTTTTAGTGGGGCTGTGTTTTATTAACATGGCCTTGCCTCCCGGCTTCTTGTATTACTGCTTTTAAACACTTGAGTCTCTGGGTGATTCCTGCCCTTTTTATGGGCCGGGAGGAGCCACAAGTTTTCTGCAGTCAACTGCGCCACCTTGTGGCGGATTACCCAAATGTGAAAGAATTGAAATGAAGCAAGCCGTGCTGTACACAGTAAAAACAGTTCTACAGGTGAGTAATCACAGAATTGTATTATTGTGACCAGCGCCGGATTAAGTGTGGTGGAGGCCCCTGGACACAAAATCTGGCCCCAGATTTAAAATAATAGTCCAGCCAAGTAACTGATTGGTGGTTGTCTGGCCCCCGCCTACTTACTGGAACGTCAGATCGAGTCCCTTGTGCGGGTGCGTGCTGCTCGGGAACTCCTGCTTTGCCATTCTGGGTGGGGGGTGGTGTAGTCGCCCGGCTGGTTCCCTGCATTGAGCTGCCAGCGGCTGTGCTTGGTGGCTTATGTGCAGTGACAGCTCTGCACCCATCACTGTAGCGTTGCTGGCGGCGGCTTTGCTGCTCTAGACTCTCCGTCCTGCCCTGTGGTGGCTTTGGCTGCAGGTTTGCAAAAACAAAAAAAGGCTTGTCCAGGCATCGGGGGCCACATTGCCACCAATAGCTTTGTTGTCAGACCAAAGACTGAAAAGCCTCCTGGACCAGACCATAACCCAAATGTTGGTGGAGGCCCCAGGCACACACCCCTTACGCCCCCCTCATAATTTGGCCCTGATTGTGTCCTTTTGTAGTCTTTGCCCTGGGACACCGCAATTCAGGATGACCCGCCATGTGAAACCCCCAGGTCACCCAGTAAAACTCACCTTTCCCCGGTCCTACAGCTCATGCGCGGGCTCTCCTCCAATCCGCACGCTTGACTGCGCTGGTCAATATCGTTTAAGACTCGACTAAGGGTCAAGTCTAATCAAAGAGAGCTGAGTGCGCCGGCGACTGCATCGCCGCTGCCCTCTAACAGGGAGTATGCCCGTGCCGATTTGCCGTGCTATGTGAAACCCCCCAGTTGTTCATAAAAGCTTACCTTTCCCGGTCCATTGGCACGTCTAGTCCAATCATCTCTGTTTGCCGTTCATATCAATGCTCTACAAAGAGGTCTGTTTACAGACAATGGTGCGAGTGAGCATCTGAATAGCTGGGCTCAGGAGGCCTCAGAGATGCCTGGCGTACGGCAACTCGGGGGGGAGGGAGGGTCCGCTGTGGGGCAACCCAATTAGGGATGCCCCAGGGGAAGGCCAGCAGCTGGCACTGGAGCCTTCTAGACTTCAGGGCCTGGCTGCTTAGGGTTTTTTTTTTCCGCATTACGTATATCAAGGCCAAGCTGTTATTATTAGTCCTGCAATGGACCAAAGCTGCAGGCAGTGGTGAACTGGGGCTCGAAAATCAGCCCTGGATTTTACCAGCCAGTGGCCGGTCCCCCAACCATGACGCTGGAGATTTAGCATTGGGGGCTGGGGTTCCCTGGCTTGTGGGTACAGGGGTACAGAAAGTATTGTCAGCTCTACCTAAGAATCAGAAGCCAGAGTCCAAGCCTTGTAGCAGGGCAGCTGCGAGCGCTCCTCTTGCAATTTCCATGCAGTGGATACAAAAGCCGGCCAGCGTTTTGCAATAAAATTCCCATTTTTATGGAGCCATCATTAAAATTCAATCAAAGTACAGGTAATCCTAATAATTTTTTATTTTAATTTTTTTTACATTTTAATTAAAATTTTATGAAATTATTTTTTTTATTTTAATTAATTTAATTATATTTATTTATTTCTCTTAATCGATGTGAAATGGGCTATGATTGTGTTTTATTTGTACACCGCTTGATGTTATTATGGAATTTGATAGATGCCGATGAGGATAATAGATATACCTACATATGTCATTGTTTATCAGCTGTTGTTAATGTGACTGGGAAAGGTGAGGGGGCGGGGTTTTGTATATATAAACAGTATAGGGATTTGGAAACCTCATGTCATGATTAAGGACCCCCGAGTCTGAAACGCGTATACAGAGGATCCTCCAGCCCCACCTTTTTTATTGGGATTACCTGTACTTTGCAATAAAATTCCAATCTTTATTGATCCATTGTTAAAATTCAATCAAACGCTGGCCGGCATTTGTATCTACTTGTGGGTACAGGGGGCTGAGATGGAGACTAAAGGGCAGGGAATAGATGTGGGTGTTAAAAGCAGCAGCCCAACTGGCCCCAAAGCAGTGCGGCCCACCGAGCATTATCCCGGGTCTCCACCCCTGACTGCAGGTGAACTTTAGAGAGGCTGGATCTGTCTCTAATCACACAGTGGCCACCCCCTATGGTGCTCTGACAACTCACCTGACCTGGTGAGGTTGAGGGAAAGGAGAGTAAGGGGGTTATTCATCAAGCCATAGTGCCAGGTAGCGACTGGCAGCACCAGGTAGCGAACGGTAACTCTGTACGCAATACCACATTTATTAAAGCGATTCAGGTGAACAACTCTAACAGCGCCATGTAGCGTCCTATTCATCATCACAGACGGCTCAACGGATCCTGGCGGCGCTCTGCCTTTCTGGTATTACCTGTCGCTCTCCCATACATTTCAATGGACGATCCTTTTCTTCTCTTTAAACAGGGTTTTCTTTCTTTTTAAGTTTTTTTTTTTTTTTTTTTTTTGTTTTTCATCAAATGATTGTT
Organism: Gastrophryne carolinensis; assembly: GCA_027917425.1. Lineage (NCBI taxonomy): Eukaryota > Metazoa > Chordata > Amphibia > Anura > Microhylidae > Gastrophryne > Gastrophryne carolinensis. Next base: position 15,929,854 of record CM051242.1, on the reverse strand, counting down.
TGACCACTCCTGGCCTATTAAATGTCATTTTTGAAAACTTTTTTGATTTTTTTTATATTTTTATGCAGAATTGTCGTTACAGGTCTGGTATTAAAGTGTTAATGTCACAATGTTACAACAATGTCATTCCATATGTTTTCGCTTTGTTACTGGTGGATATGTGTTCAAAAACAGACTTTTATCACACAGCTTCTGGCGCTCTGGGCTATAACAACACAATTTTGATCACCGGCGCTATGTGAGGCTGTTTTTTTGATGAATATGGTTTGAGTCTCTCACGCTGACCAGTCGCTACCGTTGGCTCCCATATAGCGCTGTACAGGTGCTATAGCGACTCTCACATCACATTCATCAATGCCGCCCAGCGACTGAGACGCTCTGTAACAGCGACCCATAGCCGATCACAGCAACTACTAGCGGTCGCTCTGAGCGCCTTGCTATAGACGCTCATCTGCTGATACCTGGCGCTGGTAATGAATCGGCCTCCACGTATTCCAATGCTCAAAGCCAAAGCAGATGCCATACCTCCCAAGTGTCCCTGATTTGGAGGGACTGTCCCTCTTTTGAGTTCATGTCCCCCTGTCCTTCGTTGTTCTCATTTGTCCCTCTTTGAGGTGTAACATGCAGATCTGCATCAATAAATGATTCATTCGCCTATTTAAATAGCTTCTATTGTTGTAACTGTTACACTCTATTTCCTATCCATCAATCAATGAGGGGGTGTGGCCTAATTTAACAAATGTCCCTCTTTCCCACCCTGAAAAGTTGGGAGGTATGTAGATACTGCATCTGCTTCAGTTTTGCTTGACTTTTCCTTGCACTGGTTTTGATGAATCTCCCCAATGTGTTCTGACACCCCAATGAACTTTTGTCCCTGGCCGGCCATGTAAGAGGTCAAGTCCTGCGCACCCCCCTCCACTTTCCACATTGCTTCCTCTCTTACTAGAAAATCAGATATTTCCCCCAGATAAACAGTTTGTACAATGTGAATGATGTCAGTGGGGCTGTTGCAGTGGGTGGGTGACCTCTAGTTCCAGCTTATCGCCTAAATAGTCTGTTTCCTGCCGATAAGGCCATTCTGTCCCCCAGCAATTCATTCAGATGGAACCAAACCATCAGGCGTAAATAAATGTGACAGGGGGGGCATTAGATGGGGCACTTCCTTTTCAATAACTTTTATTGAAGATATCTATAAACACTTTTGATATATCTGATATAACAGATCATAGACATCCTTATATAAACCAATTTGTGCAAATAAACACATTATCCAAATTATATATATATATATATATATATATAAGTATAAAGTGTAAAGGCTTATGTCATAAAACCTAGAAAATGGGGCCCTTTCATGGATCATACAAGGCACTAAACTCCCCTCCAAACCAAAAAAATGTTGTGATGTAATCGATGTTATCGGCATTTGTCTGTATGTGTTTTTTTAATTGGTTTTAAGTTTTTTTTCTTGTTTGTAGTGTATTTATATTTTATAAAAATGGTTATATAAATTAGTGATTATTGGTGGTGCGTTTCTAGGCTGGCTAGGAGGAGGGTGTCTGGGCCATCCTCATCGTATTATATCTATGGAATGGGAAGAATGAACACCAAATAAAAGTTATGCAATGAAGTTAATGTTTTTAATGTGCGTAAGTACTTTTTGTACAGATAAAGTGAGATTAATTATATACAGTGCATATAGTGGTTCTATGGACAAAATATATTCCCCAGATAGGGAGTACTACTATACAACATCAGCAGAGGAAACATACATAGCACTTTAACATAGGATCAAAACAAGACAGATAAGTCATCGCAGAAATGGTATAACATAGGTGCATGTCCCTTTAACATTTAATTCCAAAGCATAACAAAGATAATGAGAATGACAAAAAGTTGCATAGATAAACGCTTACAGGGTGACCACAGGCGAAAGATAATCCCAACGTTTCGGTCTACAAGCGACCTTTCTCAAGAGGATGCGTTACCTGGATCTCACCCCAATGGCTTTTTATACATTATAGGTCTCCAGCTAATTGAGGAAATGGCGCCAGGAGCAGTGTGTGCGCACGGGGGTCGGTTCCTGACGTCATCAGCGACACCCGGCCGGCGTCCCGATCACTCCACCCAATCAGAGGAGAACACCCTCCGGAAGTGAAAGTGACGTGCAGGGCGGCGCCGGGGTCGCAGAGTGACAATGCCATCCTCATCTTCTTGCATGTACTTAAAGTGGTCCTTGCCCCCTGTGTGAAACCCTCCAGATCGCCTAAACCAACTCGCCTCTTCCCGGTCCTACAGCACATGCTCTGAGTGCGCTCACATCCGCATTCCGCGCTACCCTCTGACAGGGAGTGCGCCTGGCCGGCCGTTCACAAAAGCCTGGCGCGGGCACATGCTCTGCTAGAGGGATAGCGGGAATACGGCCGCGGCTCACGCATGCACCGCTGGACCGGGAAAGAAGCTAAGTTTATGGGCAACCTGGGAGGGGTTCACACAGCAGGGCATCCCGATTTTGGATGCTCGGGCGGGGGGGGGAATAGATCGGCCCAGGAATCTTATAGATTCCCAGGCCGCTCGCCGTGGGTTTTGGTCCACTGTAAGGATCATACAGTAACATATATTTTCTGTCTTTGGATGCAGATAGACAACTAAAGACTGAAAAAACAGAGACAAATGGGGCTACCTTTATCTAAATGATGGTAAATGGCGAACATATGATAACTAAAGTGGAGGAGCAACAATGATGTGGCCTTCTCACCTCCTGGGCCCTGGTGCGGTTGCACTCCCTCCAGTTATGCCCCTGCCAATTTAAGCTGGCCACCCACAGAGCTATTTTTTCTGACAGTTCAAAGAAATGTCTGCTCTTTATCATCACTTACTGTCATCTTTGTCCCTATTCTCTATACGGTCTTGCCCCTTCCCCTCCCCATCCTTTCTTCTTGGGTATTTCTATCTGTCCTCCTTTTCTCTATCTGTGACCCATCTCCCCTCTTGCTGTGGTCGTAACAGCCCACAGGGGATGCGGCACACCTCCATTATATTCTCCTTTTGCTTAGTTTGTGGTACAGGTGAGCTCCCTCTAGTGTTGTGTATTTACTATGACAGAGGGTATAATACCACAAAATGAACACCAGGGGGCTCATTTCGAATCCAAACTATTGGGGTTATTCATCAAGGGATAACAGGCAGCATCTGGTAAACGCCGGGTGCTATACGCAATACAATATTTATGAAAGCGATTCTGGTGAGCGACTATAACAGCGCCATTTAGCGTACGATTCATTATTACAGGCGGCTCAGTGTATAGCGCCGGCGCTCTAGCTTCCAGAGCACCAGGTATTACCTGTCGCTCTCCCATACATTTCAATGGACGTTTCTTTTCTTTTGTTTGAACATGGTTTTTTATTTTTATTATTTTTTTTTCTCTCAAAAGGTCTGGCACTAAAGTGTCACAATGTTACAACAATATCATTCCATGTGTTTTCGCTTTGTTAATGGTGGATATGTGTTCAAAAACAGACTTTAATCACACAGCGTCTGGCACTCTATGCTACAGTGCACAGCTGTGTCCTTTTTTGATAAGTATGATGTGAGCCGCTGAGAGTCGGTCGCACTGAGCTGGTGCTACCTTTCTCTCCCTGCAGCGCTGTACTGGTGTTAGAATGCCCAACATACATCACATTCATCAATGAGTAATCAGTAATTTATAGATGAATGACAGCGTATGCTGAACAGCAGCGCCCAGATTCTCATAGGGGGTGGTTTTCCTTAAGCCTCCAGTAAAACTCCGCAGCGAGTGGAGGAAGTGCATGATCTGATTATTTTGCCAGTTTGTCCATGCCGTTATCCCCTTCGCTTGGGCGAGTATTCCCAGATCCAACCAATCCTCACCCCCCCCCCCCCAAAAAATGACCCACCCTATAGACCCCCGCTTCTCTCCACACTCTAGATGTGGGGCCTTCGTTACCCGGAGGAAAACTAGGGTTGCCCAGGATTGGGAGCATCCTGGAGGGGGCAGGGGAGAACTCCAGGTGCTCAAAGTGGCGCTTGCAGGTTCTAATAGTGGCTCCAACTGTGGGGTGTTTCAGGGCCAGAGGGGTCCCATGATCCCCCCAGCCAAGCGATTCCGTAGATCGTGGTCTCCAGGAACCCCTGCTCCAGACCCACCCACTGTTTATGGCTCCCATGCAGGCACCAGTCTACTGCTCTGCTGAGGTGAACCACTGCATGGTAAAGCGTTGGATCAGGGAAGCTGAGTCCTCCACTTTCTTTGGACCGAGATAGCATTGTTTTATTTAGCCTCGGTTTCTTTCTCCCCCACACAAACTTAATGAAGAGCCCTCTGATTTTTTGCAGAAAGCTCTGGGGGACCATCACTGGAAGGGCCTGTAGCAGGTGAAGCAGGCGGGGGAGTAAATTCATTGACGCGGCCAAGCCAAGAGATCCTCCCCTGCGCCCATCTAGCCGTCTCCTCTTCAAACTTTCTCAGTAGAGGTGGGAAATTTAGATCAAAAATTTTTCCTAGTTAATTGCCAATTTTGGTCCGAGGTACGTGACAAAATCATTTGCCCATTTGAACGGGAAAGCATTTCTTAGATTGTCGAATCTCTTGGGTGGGATAGTTATGTTAAGGGCCTCAGATTTTTGGCAATTAATCTTATACCCAGACAACTCCCCGTATCGCCTCAGTTCAGACGTTAGGTTTGGAAGGGAGACCTCAGGGCATGACAGGCTGAATATCAAGTTGTCTGCGTATGCAGCAACTTTGTATTGTTTGGATATGTTGGTTAGGTCTTTGATGTCTGGGTTGCGGCGGATGTGACACAGGAAAGGCTCCAGGGTGAGTATGAAAATTTGGGGTGAAAGAGGACACCCCTGCCTCGTACCGTTTGCTATCCGGAAGGAGTCTGATATGACCCCATTCACCCGTACCGCGGCAGACGGGGACCCATACAAGCTTTCGGTCCAACTCAAGGCGTTTGGACCAAGCCCAATGTGCCTGAGTGTGGCACGCATATAGTCCCAGTTCACTCAGTCAAAAGCTTTTTCTGCGTCTGTCACAAGTAGGAGGGCAGGGGTCCTGCTTTTCTTGGCTAAGTGGATCAGGTTCAACACCTTGATGGTGTTATCCCTCGCCTCCCTGTGTGGCATGAACCCCGCCTGATCCAGGCCAATGACATTGTGTAGGTGAGGAGCTAGTCTGGAGGCCAGAATCTTGGCAAAGAGTTTCAAATCTGAGTTCAGGAGTGAGATTGGCCTGTAACTCTAACATTGGGCCGGGTCTTTGCCATCCTTAGGGATAACCGAGATATACACTCCCAATGAATCCACGGGGAGGGCATTGCTGTCTCTAATCGAATTAAGGACTTCAAGGAGCTTCGGTGCCAGGAGAGGGAGGAACTTCTTACAGTATGGGAGGCTAAGGCCATCAGGCCCCGGGGCTTTCCCCCCCGCCGCTCCCGTTACTGCTTTGTGCAGCTCAGCCATTGTTATTGGGTCCTCCATCTCCTCCAGGACATCTCTGGGGAGCCTCGGGAGCCCAGATTCCGCAAGATAGCTTTCTATGGGGTCCACATCCCCTCCCCTCCGCTCCCTCGGAAGATTATACAAGTGTTCATAAAACTTCCTAAATGTTTCCCCAATTTCACTAAACAGGTGTGTTACTCGTCCCTCCATATTGGAAATTTTGGGGATGTATGTTTTAACCCGCTCCTCTCTAAGGGCCCTCGCTAGGAGTTTGCCGCATTTGTCTCCCGATTCGTAGAAAATTCTACGACAGTTACTTATTTGCTCTTTTATCCTGTCGCAACATAACGTTTTTAGTTTCTCCCTCAGGGAGGTTAAAACAGGGAGAAATTCACTGGCCAAAGACTTTTTATGCTTCCTCTCTATTTTCCCAATATCATCCAGTACATCCCTCACTTGTTTGGCCTTCTCTTTTTTAATTCTTGAACCAATTTTGATAAAGGTACCCCTAATGACGCATTTGTGCGACTCCCATAGAGTCCTAGGGCTAATCTCTGGGGATGAGTTAAGCTGGAAAAAAAATTTAATATCAGTCTGTACCTCTTCTAAAATGCTTTGGTCTTCAAGTAGGGACGTGTTGAGACCCCTAAGCCGAGCCCCGGTGAAGGCCGCACCCGGAGATCCGCACTTGCTAGAGAGGGGAGGAAAGGACATTAGCAGCCTAAGGCAGATGTGGGGTGTTAGGTTAAGAAGGGGGGAAAGGGAAGTTAAACCAGGAGAAAGATAACTCCAAACAAGAACTAAGTTTCCCAACTAGTGGGATAGTTTTAGTCTATGGGGACAGTCGTGTCCTATAGACCAGCCTATTGAGGGGTAGTGCGTCCAACAAGAGTGAGGAGGCGCTCAGGGGATCTCGCTCCACTCTCTCCCAGCCCATGATGGCACATCACTACCAGCCACGGGCGGTCCAGGAGCCGATGCACGTGAGACCCGAGGGACTCCCGTGCATGGCTCCATATTTCATTTCAGGAATATCCTACAAAAACATTGAACATTGAGGGCTCACTCTTATAATCAAGAGAAGGCAACATGAACAATAGAGGCGTTACTGCGGAGGACCGACGTCACATAAGATTCATATGTCCTCATCATGAGAAGCTGACTGGCTTCGTTCAGTCACCGTCCCCTCCCTCACCTCATATGAGAAGACCGAGGGAGAGTGGGGGCCAGATGGACTTGGGGTGCTGGGTCTGCCGGTCGAGAAACCTCCACGACTGAAAGTCTCTCGGGGGCCCCCCCCCCACGGCCCTCTGTGATGGGCCTCTAACTCGTGAAAGATCTCGGAAGCTCCTAGGACCTCGGTTTCTTTTGCTAGGCGGCCATGATAGTGCTGAGGACCAACCCGGGTCCACCCAGTCCGAGATCTTGACCGGCTCACACTGCAGGAACTCGAACAGGTCCTCTAGGTCCTCATGTTTTTTCAGTAGAAAGACTCCTTTGGGGCTTTTGACGATCAAATGAAAAGGATAACCTTATCTGTATGTGGCTCCTTTGCTGGCGATAGCTTCAAGTAGGGGTCTCATCACTCTGCGCATTTGGAGAGTCTGTTTGGACAAATCCTGTAAAATCTTGATTGTAGCTCCTTTAAAACGGACGGAACTCTTGATCCACGCCTTCCTCAGGATTTCCTTTTTTAGGGAAAAAAGGTGTACCCTGCAGACTATGTCTCTCGGAAAGGCAGGGTCAGCGCTCATGGGGCCAAGTGCTCTGTGAATTCTATCGAGTTCGATGGTCGAGGAGGGGTCTCTTTCCAGCACCTCGTTAAATATGGTAGTGATGATTGCTCTGACATCTTCCGCGCCTTGTGGCTCTGGGACGCCCCTGATCCTTAAGTTGTTTCGTCTCCTGCGATTTTCCAGGTCATCAAGGTGCAAATGGCAGGTTTTAATTATAGCTTCCTGGGAGTTGCATCTGGCTTCCAAAGCCTGTAGTCGACTGTCGTATGAAGGGCCTTCCGCTTCCAAGGTGCGTACTCTAGATGCAACTTCTGTGACTTCTTGGCGCACTGCTGCTATCTCGCGTTTGTGCGCTGCTTCATACTTAGCTATTAGATTTTCAATCTCTGATTTGGTCGGTATACCTCTCAAGAGAGAAATAGTTTCAAGATGAATCTGGCGCTCACGTAGCTTTTCGTCTGGGATCTCCAGCGGGACATCCATTCCCCAGTCGTCCGGGGTATCGGGTGTAGGGGTGCGGGTGACAATCGGGGCTGCTGGTGACATTTCGGGGCTTCTGCTCTGGCTGGAAGGTATTCGTTCCGGGGAGGGCAGGAGTGGGGATACAGGCGACCCCAACAGTGCATTAGGATCCGTGCTTGATTGGAGTAGTTCTCCCGGCTCATTTCTCCGCTTCGCCGGCCTCTGCGGGAAGGCACTACTATGGGAACTCAGGGCGAGCCCCGTGCGACCCAGAGGCTAGCGGGGGGGGGGGGGGGGGAGCACCACTTCCTGGCCCATTCTGGGTTTAAAAGCGAATCTGCCGAGATCTGAGGCATAACTTCTGCTTCCGAGGCCCGTTACTGACGATCTCGTATGGTCCCCAGAGTCTTCCTCATCCCCTGCGTGCGTGACGGCGTTATGGAGCATTATGACTGCATTTTCCCTGGGATTGGCAGGCTGGGTGTTCTGCCCCTTTAAGATGGGCAACACTTGCTGAAGATCCCATGGGGAAGACTGGGCCGCCGGGTCCCGGGACTCAGGGTGCTTCTGAATAAGTGCCGCTCTCTATTCCATCTTCCTCCCAGTTTGTTCCCTGCTACTGCCCCCTGGTCTGTCTAAAGCCCCCTGTTGCGCGGTTGTATCTACGCTGCTGACATGCTTTGGGGAAGCAGTGCAGGGTATGGCGGCCGCCATCTTGCTATTCCCAGCCCAGCATCTATCATTGATGTCGTCTCCTGTGGCAGCCCCATGCGGGCCTCTCTCACTGCCGCTCATGGCCTCAGGTCTGCCCGCAGCACTCACCCTCCCACCGCTGCTCTCCGACCGATCTTCTCCCTGCTCTCTCGTCGCTTCCGGGCATAAATACTGGGCAGTGGAAGCCATCTTGGCACACCCAGCTTCTCCTGCCTCCGCACCTCCGTCTTATCGCTCTTCACTCCCCGGCCGCGTCTCATCCTCCTCTTCCTCACTGGTGATATCTCCGGACGAGGCGGAGACCGACTCCTCTCTCACCCGTCCTTGCCTGCGGCACATCTCCTCTGCCGTCACCTGGATGTCCTCTGCCTCCTCTCTTCTTCTCAGCCGCTCAGGTTAATGACGCCTTGTCGGCATTCCTCCGCCATCACTCAGTCTTCCACCTTTCTTGTGCCTTCTGGACATGTTTTAGGTAGGTCCCTGACCACCCGGGAAACACTATTTTTAGGGGCCTGGGGAGCCGGAGATCAATCACACACATGCCGGGACACGCCCCCCCCTGCCCCCTTATTCTTAAATCTTACCACGTTCCTCCTCTTAAATGCCTGACTGGTGTAATGTAAGCCGGGGCTAAAAGATGGGGCACCGCGGCTCCAGGCATTCTGAGGAGGAGCATGGCCAGATGCATTGCCAGTATTATCACTGCAGGGTCTGGATTGTGGGGGACCCACTACCTGTGGCCGGTCATCTGTGGGAGGAAAAACATAATTAGTGCATGCAGACGATTCAGTCCCATTACTATCAGGGATCGCAGGCTGTTCATTCATTGTCCCAAACAGATTGCAACACATTGCGACTTGCTTGCTTGTTTCCTCGATTGATGTCTAACAATGTGGGGGCAGTCCAGAGGAGTCACTATGTCCCGGCTGTGACCCCGGGCTTGCAATTTGGGGGGTCTCTCCAACTTCCATAGTGTCACTGGCTGCATCACATCAATTCTCAGGCTGGGGGAGGGCGCCTTGTGAAACACAGAGTTCATTGCTATTCAGGGATTGCTCACTGCTGCCCTCTGGGGGTGGTTGGCTTACTTGGCTGGCATCATGAAGAGAAGGGACAGAATCTTGCAGCACTGGGGTCCTGTACAGCAGCTCCTGTGAGGATGTCTCCTGCTCTGATGGTGAGGGGGTGGCTGAGCTGGGTTCAGTCTGTGTTTTAGGAGCTTCTGAGACTCCTCAAACCGATCCAGGTTCTTGTATCTCTGCCCCATTTGTTTCTCAAGTGTCTCAATGTCTCTAACAATTGTAGCAAGCCCTGTTCGTCAATTCTGTAACAGCTCATCACAGGCGCCTGCGTTACTGGGGTTTGCTGCCTTTAGTTGATCAATATGTCTTTGCAGCTCTGTCCTGGTTGCTCTTAAGTTGTTCATGTTGTTGACTAAATCTGGAATCTTGTCTGCAAGCTGCAGTTCTGGTGCGCGCTCTGTCTCTTTAAGACTTGCCTTGCGCCTTGGCTATTCTGCTGGGTCTTTGAATGTCTCTGCTGCCTCAGTCCTGGGAGACTTGTGCCTATTTGCCCCCAGCTCAGCATTTGCATTGTCTGATAACTTCCCAGATTGATGTCCAGTGGCAGATTTAGCAGATTTCCCCCCAGTGATGGGGTCACCGGTGGCCGCTTGGGTCTTGGATCGCAGGGTTCTGGACTCTCGGCTCACACACACATTCTGCTGCAGTCTTTCCAAAGATGTCCTCCTCAGCTTGTGCTGCTTCCCAGTGCCGGCCTGAGCTGGCTGCTGAGTGTCCTTCACAACAGGTTGTTAGATCTCCCTGCCTGGATCAGCACAGTTACCTCCCTCCATTACATGCTGCACACAGACACTGCTACACGGCCCATCATTATTATCCACCACTTCTATTCCAGCTTCACTTACTTTACTGTGACTTTCTTCCATAAAGACTCTTCCACTGCCATCATTGTAATCCATCACGGTCAGCGGGTCACCAGCACATTCTATAGCCAGAGGGTCTCTCACATGGACTCCAGATTCAGACCCAGAAGCCTGGAGCTCACCTGAGGAGCGACACCACCCAAGGCAGCCAGGCCCTGGGCTAGAGCCAGACATTCAGAGCACTTGCAGAGAGCTCACTCACACACCTCCTCCCACCTTAACGATCTATTAGGGTATAAGGGAGGATACAGAAGGAGAAGAGCTTACAATCTATTAGGGTATAAGGGAGGGTACAGAAGGAGAAGAGCTTACAATCTATTAGGGTATAAGGGAGGAAACAGAAGGGGAAGAGCTTACACTCTATTAGGATATAATGGAGGATACAGAAGGAGAAGAGCTTACAATGTATTAGGGTATAAGGGAGGATACAGAAGGAGAGGAGCTTACAATCAAGTTTGGGTCTTGCTGGCAGGGCTTCTATTGTTTCTGCTTCAGCTGGTTTGGGTGCTGTTACTGATGTTGTTGCCCTGTTACTGCTGCTGTGTCTGGAGAGCACAGGGGTTAATTCTATTGTTGGACTTTCTGCTGTGACTGCTGCTGATGTTATGACTGTCTCCTCACCTGCACCTCAGGTGGACTGTAAAAAGACTGTGCTGCCTAATGCTGGGGCTCCTACTGCAGTCCGCCCTGCCCTGTATTTCATCCAGCGAGGTGGCACAGGAAGTGGGGCCAATAATGCTGTTGGTGCTGCCGTGCAGCCCCCTGTGTCCTATGCCCAGGTTGCCCGGTGCGGTGGAGAAGCTGCTCTTGAGAGGATGTCTGTGCCCAGTGAGGCCAATGCCCCTGCCAGCAGTTTCAATAGGCGCAACCTGGTCCAGCTTAGGTGGGAGGGGCCAGTTATCACCCGGCGGGCGGTGGTGGATCTCATCCTTGGCATAGGATTTACAGCCGCAAACATTTTTGCCCTGATCAGTCCAGTGGGGGGTGCAGAGCATGACTTCATCAGACCGGAGGGGATGGACTTATTTTGGGAGCGTTATAAGCTGATAAAGCAAGATCCTGCCTGGAAGGTGTTAACTCCCTTCCAGGTTTCCAGACAGCAGCTTGTTAAAAATGTCACCATATTGGTTAGAAACGAGTTCATTCCCCCCTCTGATTTGGCTAAAGCGTTATGGTGATGTTCTCACTCCCCTGATGAAGATCCTGGACGATCGGGACATTTGGACTGGGGGCTGGTCAGTGACCCTGAGGCTCAGCAGGAATGGCAACCAGGTCACCCACCTGCCATCTTCTGCCTATATTGGCTGTGACCGGCTGACCATCTTTTATCCTGGTCAGCCCAAGGTTTGCTATAAATGTGGGGCCAAGGGTCACTTCAGCTCCTCCTGCTCACTTCTTAGGTGCTCGTTGTGCCAGGGCTTGGGACACTTGGCTAAGGACTGCAATACCATCCGCTGTAATCTATGTAACCAGCTCGGCCACCCTTATAGTCAGTGTCCTGAGGCCTGGCACAACCTGGACAGGGAACTGGTGCAGGAAATGCTGCGGCTGGAGGAGGAAGAACGTTCCCATGCTGCCCCGTCTGCGATCCATCCCCCCACTCAGCTGGGGGTTCCTGAGGCCCCTGTGTCTGTGCCATCTGCAGGTGGCCCTAAGGTGAATCCCCAGTCTGCCCCCAAGTTAGTATTCTTTAAGGTAAGACCAAGCAATATAATAGCTGAGGTGGCCCGGGGGGGCTGGCACTGCAATACCAAGGGGGTTTCAGTAATTGTGGCCCCTGCTGTAAGACCTCACAGGCTGAGGCTGGGTGACCCTGATCCTGCACCCCCTTCTGAGCACGGTGGGAGTTCAGACCCAGAGACAGCGGGGAGACAGTCGATTTCTCCGATCACCTTTTACTATCGATGGTCTTGAATGCTTCTGACACACCCCCTACAGGAAGAGGCATCTGGAGGATGAATTCGGCTCTCCTTGAGGAGGCATTGAGAAGGATTTTTGCAGCAGCAGGTCTGAGTGGTGGGAGCTTACCAAAATGAGAATTGCTGGGTTTTTTTAGAGGCCTAGGAAAAATAAATCAGCTTGATAAATACATAGCCTACCAGCGCGTGCGGAGGAAACTGGACCTCCTTGTCTCGAATGGTGGAGATCAAAGGGCAATCTCTGAAGTCAAGCTTCTCCTCAGGAAGTGTCAGTATGACCGGCATGCTTCTCTGGTTCTGGAAAGGGATTATGGGAAATACCAGTCGCCCGATCCCTATCAGAATTGCAGACAGGCTACAGCTCTCAGGACTGTCCTTGGTCTGAAGGATAGCACAGGTTCCCTGGTAAGATCTAAATCTGGGATCCTGGAGATTATTAAGTCTTTTTATGCTGACCTCCTGGGCATAAAAGTTCTTGACCGGGCAAGGATGGAAAGTTTCCTGGACTCTACTCCAGGATTGGGAAATTGTGACCTTTCTATCACTAGCCTGACAGAGCCAGTCATGGCCGATGAGGTGGTAAGTGGAATTGATCACCTTGCCATCAAAAAGTCGCCCGGGTCAGATGGTCTGACAGCTGAATTTTATAAATGTTTTAAGACCATCCTGGCACCACATTTGGTGGAGGTCTTTAATTGCTGTCTTGCAGAGGGTTCCCTCCCTCCATGAGGCTCTCGGCTGTGATCCTTCTGTCAAAAGGTAAGGACTCTTCGATGATTGAGAACTGGCGCCCCATCAGCCTTCTCAATGTTGATAGAAAGATACTGGCCAAGATTTTGTTCTGGCGCTTGTCGTCAGTGGTGGAGCAACTGCTTTCCCATCATCAGCACTGCTCCATCCAAGGTAGAAGCACCTTCTCAGCGGTTTTAGCCATCCGGAGAGCCTTGGAGCGATGCAGGGATGCGGGCTGGGGAAAGTACTTGTTGGCGTTAGATCAGGCAAAGGCTTTTGATAGGGTCAATCACGAGTACCTATGGCTGCTTCTTGGTAAGTATGGCCTGCCAGGGCGGTTCATTAATTGGCTATAAACCCTGGTGTGCCTAGTGAGCCTCCTTTGAAGGTCATTGCCTACGCTGATGATGTATCTGTGATTGTCTCTGGGACAAATGAGGCAGAGGAGGTGGCCTCTCTGATAGCACAGTATACAGAAGTGTCGGGCTCCAAGGTCAATCACGAGAAGAGTGAAGTTTTCTGGATAGGTGAGGAGGGTGAGGGCTTTGAACTTCTGGACGCCTTCCCAGTGCCCCAGCAGGAAATTAAGATCCTTGTCATTAATTTCGGTCCTGGCGATTATGGCCCAAAAAACTGGGAGCGCAGGCTGGGAATTGCCAATGCCAAGGTTGCAGTCTGGAAGAGCTGGAAAATGTCTCTCAGGGAAAGGGTTGACCTTATCAAGACCTACCTGATCCCCATCTTTTTATACGTCAGCTTTGTCTGTGTTTTGCCAGTGTCTCTCTACCCCAGGGTCTACAGCGTGTTTTTCCAGATGTTATGGGGAAACCGCATGAACCTGGTGAAAAGAAACGTCACTTACCTATCCAGGCGGGAGGGTGGCCTAGGGTTTGTCAACCCAGTAGTGTTTTTCTCTCTCTTGTTTCTGAAACATAATTTTGGAAGCATGTTGGCAGACCAGTTTCCAGTCCTGGTTTAAGCCCTTCCTGCGAGACTGGGAGAATGGTGGCCGAGTGAAAAGCCCTCGAGTTCCTCAGGCTCAGCTCCTGGCCTATGTTGCCCCATGCTTGAAAATACTTCGGCAATGGCAATTGACAGCAGAGGACATGAGATCTACTCAGAGGAAGCTTCTGGTGAGTCGGGTCCTGGGTCTGGCTTTTCATGAGCCATTGTCCCTCAGGGATTGCCCAGGCTCCATCATGAGGGAGGGTTTGAGGCTTATTAACTCCTCAAGAATTCATTTGAAATACCGGGATATAGCCTGGCTCTCCTTCCAAGGAAAACTCTACCTTAGGGGGATCCGGAAGAGTCGCAGCCTGCCAGAGATAATTTGTCTCTGTGTGGAGTGTCAGGATGAGTTGGAGACTATGGACCACTTCCTGCTCCGGTGTCCCTTTAATGTAGAGGTGTGTAAACAGGTGGGGTTGGCCCTCGGTGCCCCCTTCTTCTCCCAGCTTTCCTATGCTGAGTGGGTGTATGGGGCATTCAAGAACAGAGGGGATTTTTGTTTGGACACTTTATATCTAGTTAGTCTAGTGATTCGCTGTTTCACGTGGAATGCACGGTGCCAGCTCTGCATTAGGAAGAAAGTCCTCCCTGTCCTGGTGGTAGTGCATGACATCCTGCATGAGTTGGGGAAGATCCGGGTGCTGGAGAGGGACAGGTGGGAACGATTTTTGAAGAACAGCTGCGTGCACAGGTGCTGGGGTCTCTTAGTCTTCCTGTTGAATTGTGTATAGCAGTGGTCCCCAACCCTGTCCTCAAGGCCCACCAACAGGCCAGGTTTTGCAGATCCCCACAAAGATGCGCAGGTGGAGTAATTAGTGCAGCTGCAGAGCAATAGAGCTGGCTATTTGGAGATCCAAAAAACATGACATGTTGGTGGGCCTTGAGGACAGGGTTGAGGACCACTGGTGTATAGTATAGTGTTAGGTTGTAGATAGGATTGTATATAGAATAATGGATACTATATATTATATGCCGAATTGTTTAGTTATTTATTTTATTTTATTTATTTACTATTGTAACTTTGTATATATTGTATATGATTGCTTTATTTTACTCAATAAAAAGTTACAATCTATTAGGGTATAAGGGAGGATAAAGAAGGAGAAGAGCTTACAGTCTATTAGGGTATAAGGGAGGAGACAGGATGAGAAAGAGCTTACAATCTATTAGGGAGGATAAAGAAGGAGAAGAGCTTACAATCTATTCGGGTATAAGATAGGATACAGAAGGAGAAGAGCTTACAATCTATTAGGGTATAAGGGAGGATACAGGAGGAGAAGAGCTTACAATCTATTAGGGTATAAGGGAGGATACAGAAGGAGAAGAGCTTACAATCTATTAGGGTATAAGGGAGGATACAGAAGGAGAAGAGCTTACAATCTATTAGGGTATAAGGGAGGATACAGAAGGAGAAGAGCTTACAATCTATTAGGGTATAAGGGAGGATACAGGAGGAGAAGAGCTTACGTGGCGCCTGAACTCTACCCCAGAGGATGGGTCTGAGAATCGCGCAGCTGTTCCTGTCCCGGGATGATCAGATTGGCTTTCCAAATGTCATATTGATGATAACCTATAGAAGACACTGAAAGTCTGATCTCACCTTGTGGTGAGGGAAGTGGAGGCTCCTCAGTCTCAGCGTTTCCACGCACAGCCTGGTGCTAGAGCGGTGTTGCCCTTTAGGCAGCAGGCAGGCACCGCTTTGCTAGTGTGTCACATCTTGCAGTGCGGAATTGGGAGATCCCCTGTTAAATGGCAGAAAAACAGCCTGAGACGCTCTGCAGATCAACACAGAGACCCTGACAAATATTTTCGTACACTGGTGCAGGTACAGGCTTATGTTTAAGGGGAGCACTGCTGTGGTTTTTTACTAAATGTTAGACTCAGGGCCACCCATGGTTATATTGTGCTGCAAACAACTTAGGGTTATGCATTTACCATACACAGGCTTAAAGGGGCCATCACTAAGGGGAACCAAATCTGAACCCTGGACCTGTAAGGATGACTTCTTAAGTCTGGACCAGCTCCATACTGCAACATGGGTCCCACCATCAAGGGATAATGATTCTGAAGGAAGTAAATAAAATGGAGATATGCAAAGCAGCACTCACAGGGCCCCATAGTAACATTTTGTTGGAGCCCTTCCTAACTGTCTGATACCCCTCCCTGCACCCTGCAGCAGTGTCAGTGTGAAAGAATAGAAGGAACTGCAGGGAGTATACAGGAGGAGAAGAGCTTACAATCTATTAGGGTATAAGGGAGGATACAGAAGGAGAAGAGCTTACAATCTATTAGGATATAAGGGAGGATACAGGAGGAGAAGAGCTTACAATCTATTATGGTATTAGGGAGGAAACAGGAGGAGAAGAGCTTACAATCTATTATGGTATTAGGGAGGATACAGGAGGAGAAGAGCTTACAATCTATTAGCGTATAAGGGAGGATACAGAAGGAGAAGAGCTTACAATCTATTATGGCATTAGGAAGGATACAGGAGGATAAGAGCTTACAATCTATTAGGGTATAAGGGAGGATACAGAAGAAGAAGAGCTTACAATCTATTAGGATATAAGGGAGGATACAGGAGAAAAGCTTACAATCTATTAGGGTATAAGGGAGGATACATAAGGAGAAGAGCTTACAATCTATTATGGTATTAGGGAGGATACAGAAGGAGAAGAGCTTACAATCTATTAGGGTATAAGGGGGGATACAGATGGAGAGGAGCTTACAATCTATTAGAGCATAAGGGAGGATACAGAAGGAGAAGAGCTTACAATCTATTAGGGTATAAGGGAGGATACAGAAGGAGAAGAGCTTACACTCTATTAGGATATTAGGGAGGATACAGAAGGAGAAGAGCTTACAATCTATTAGGGTATAAGGGAGGATACAGAAGGAGAAGAGCTTACAATCTATTAGGGTATAAGGAAGGATACAGAAGGAGAAGAGCTTACAATCTATTAGGATATAAGGGAGGATACAGAAGAAAAGCTTACAATCTATTAGGGTATAAGGGAGGATACAGGAGGAGAAGAGCTTACAATCTATTAGGGTATAAGGGAGGGTACAGAAGGAGAAGAGCTTACAATCTATTAGGGTATAAGGAAGGACACAGAAGGAGAGGAGCTTACAATCTATTAGGGTATAAGGGAGGATAAAGAAGGAGAAGAGCTTACAATCTATTAGGGTATAAGGGAATTTTTATTGGTAAACAAACAAACAAAACTCAGCTAATCAGCATTAATACATAATATAAAGAAAACGTATGCTTGTATACAATGAACATAACACAGCAGAATACTACATACTATACATTATCTATTGTGTCTATACTCTTAATGGTTAATAAGTGCAGATACTTCAGGTTACAGATCAGGGGTTAGGTGCCATCATTATACAGAGCAGTAACACATTAAACACCATCATAGATCTGAATCATCAGAGTCGTCCTGCCTGCCAGTCACTTCCATATCAGAGTCCCTCTGACCCTGAGTCACATTCTCTGGCTATACGCTTTAACTCTTGCTCCAGCTCCATAGTATAATGCTCAGACAGTATGTTATATCGGTTGGATGTAACTGTCACTGCTGTATCTATTCTGCCTTTGGGCTTTTTTCCTGGCTTTTGGACTAAGGACCATGCGCCTTCTGGTCTGCGGGTGGACTTGTCTTTTTTTTCCCTCTCTTATCACCAGGGGCTTTACTATCTGCAGAAGAGGCTGGAGCAGGGCAATGGGCCATAGCAGGGGAAGGGGCTACAGGGGAAGATGGGCTATCAGCTTGCTCCGGTGCTGGCCGTGGGATGGCGGCCACAGGCTGTGTGGTTACATCTGTCTGATCTCTTATCTCAGTTGTCTCAGACCCTGGCCTTGTTACTATCTGCCCAGACATCAGAGCCTCCTCCTCTGTAACCTCACCTGCTGCCACCAGCTCCTACGCAGCCTAGCTATAGAGGTTATGGAAGGCCTCCGAGCAGTCCTTATGGTAATGACCCATCTGACCACACAAGTTACACCGGACATTTGTACACATGGCGCTGGTGTGACCAATCTCCCCGCACAGGTTACACTTCACTACAGTACACACTCCGGCCACATGACCGGCCTTCCCACACTTAAAGCACAAGTGGGGCTGACCGGCATAGAAACACACCCCCCTCTCCCGGCCAATAAAGAAGGAGTTGGGCAAATGTAAAGTAACATTACTGTGCTGCCTGAGCTTCACCAGCACCCTCCAGCCTCCCGTCCAGTTCCCATCATCATCAAGACACTTTGTCAGGTCAGACACCATATCACAATGTCTCCTCAGCCATATCACAATATCCTGCGGGGGGACGGCCTCATTCCAGAACAAGATATTAAAGCTCACAGTGCCCGGCTTTGATACCGGGATAAGGATAAACTGGTCCCATCCCTCAGCGCCCCTAAACTTTGTCTCACTTGCCCAGAACCTGTCCAAGCTGGCCATGAGCTTTAAGCTTATATCGTAGCCCTGCCTGTCCGGGAGGTTTATTACTGCCAATATATCTGCGGGTGTGAACCCCATCTGGTTACACAGGAGCTCCCGGATCACATGTCTCCTGTCTGGCAGATCTTCCTTTGCCCCCTTATTCTTAAATCTTACCACGTTCCTCCTCTTAAATGCCTGACCGGTGTAATGTAAGCCTGGGCTAAAAGATGGGGCACCATGACTCCAGGCATACTGAGGAGGAGCGTGGCCAGATGCATTGCCAGTATTATCACTGCGGGGGCTTGATTGAGGGAGACCCGCTACTTGTGGTCGGCCACCTGTGGGAGGAAAAACATTATTAGTGCATGCAGACGATTCAGTCCCATTACTATCAGAAACCGCAGGCTGTTCATTGTCCCAAACAGATTGCAATGCATTGCGACTTGCTTGCCCGTTTCCTCGATTGGGGGACAGTTCAGAGGTGTCACTATGTCCCGGCTGTGACCCCAGGGTTGCAATTTGGGGGGTCTCTCCAACTTCCATAGTGTCACTGGCTGCATCACATCCATTCTCAGGCTGGGGGAGGGCTCCTTGTGAAACACAGAGTTCATTGCTATTCAGGGATTGTTCACTGCTGCCCCCTGGGGGTGGTTGGCATCATGGAAAGGGGCAGAATCTTGCAGCCCTGGGGTCCTGTACAGCAGCTCCTGTGAGGATATCTCCTGCTGTGATGGTGAGGGGGGAACTGAGCTGGGTTCAGGTATCTGTCTGTGTTTTAGGAGCTTCTGAGACTCCTCAAACCGATCCAGGTTCTTGTATCTCTCTGCCATGGGCCCCATTTGTTTCTCAAGTGTCTCAATGTCTCTATCAATTGCAACAAGCTGTGTGCGGCAAGTCTCTGACACCCCATCATAGAAGGCTGTCGTGCTGGGGTTTGCTGTCTTTAGTTTATTTATTTCCTCTATGTGTCTTTGCAGCTCTGTCCCGGATGCTCTTAAGCTGTTCATGTTGTTCACTAAATCTGGAATTCTGTCTGCAAGCTGCAGTTCTGGTGCGCGCTCTGTCTCTTTAAGACTTGCCTTGCGCCTTGGCTTTTCTGCTGGGTCTTTGAATGTCTCTGCTGCCTCAGTCGTTGGAGACTTGTGGCCATTTGCCCCCAGCTCAGCATTTGCATTGTCTGATAACTTCCCAGATTTATGACTAGTAGCAGATTTAGCAGATTTCCCCCCAGTTATGGGGTCACCGGTGGCCGGCTGGGTCTTGGATCTCAGGGCCCGGGACTCTCGGCTCACACACACATTCTGCTTCAGGTTTTCCTGCATTGTCAGTCTTTCCAAAGATGTCCTCCTCAGCTTGTGCTGCTTCCCACTGCCGGCCTGAGCTGGCTGCTGAGTGTCCATCACAACAGGTTGTTGGATCTCCCTAGTAGTCCCAAGAAGATAGACAGCTCAGAAATCCCCTGAGATATTTCACCTGGGAGCACGGACAGACCTCTGTAAGTCCCAATTGTAGTAATGTGCTGCAGGTCCAGCTCACCAAGTGTGATAAAACATAACATTTAATGTAACATTGAAGGTAGGATTAAGGGGTGAGGTAACCCCGAAACGCGTTACCTTTGAATGGGGAGCCCAGGATATTCACTCCACACAGGTCATGCTATATTTTAAAATGTTACATTAAATGTTATGTTTTATCACACTTGGTGAGCTGGACCTGCAGCACATTACTACTGTTGGATCTCCCTGCCTGGATCAGCACAGTCACTTTGCTGGGGCTGCCGCCCTCCCTCCATTACATGCTGCACACAGACACTGCTACACGGCCCATCATTATTATCCACCACTTCCATTCCAGCTTCACTTACATTACTGTAACTTTCTTCCATAAAGACTCTTCCACCTTCATTGTAATCCACCACGGTCAGCCGGTCAGCAGCATATTCAGTAGCCAGAGGGTCTCTAACATGGACTCCAGATTCAGACCCAGAAGCCTGGAGCTCACCCCACCAAGGCAGCCAGGCCCTGGGCTAGAGCCAGACATTCAGAGCACCTGCAGAGAGCTCACTCACACACCTCCTCCCACCTTAACAATCTATTAGGGTATAAGGGAGGATACAGAAGGAGAAGAGCCTACAATCTATTAGGGTATAAGGGAGGATATAGAAGAAGAAGAGCCTACAATCTATTAGGGTATAAGGGAGGATACAGGAGGAGAAGAGCTTACAATCTATTAGGATATAAGGGAGGATACAGAAGGAGAAGAGCTTACAATCTATTAGGGTATAAGGGAGGATATAGAAGAAGAAGAGCTTACACTCTATTAGGGTATAAGGGAGGATATAGAAGAAGAAGAGCTTACAATCTATTAGGGTATAAGGGAGGATATAGAAGAAGAAGAGCTTACAATCTATTAGGGTATAAGGGAGGATACAGAAGGAGAAGAGCTTACACTCTATTAGGGTATAAGGGAGGATACAGAAGGAGAGGAGCTTACAATCTATTAGGGTATAAGGGAGGATACAGAAGGAGAAGAGCTTACACTCTATTAGGGTATAAGGGAGGATACAGAAGGAGAAGAGCTTACAATCTATTAGGGTATAAGGGAGGATATAGAAGAAGAAGAGCTTACAATCTATTAGGGTATAAGGGAGGATATAGAAGAAGAAGAACTTACAATCTATTAGGGTATAAGGGAGGATATAGAAGGAGAAGAGCTTACAATCTATTAGGATATAAGGGAGGATACAGAAGGAGGAGAAGAGCTTACAATCTAATAGGGTATAAGGGGGGATACAGAAGGAGAAGAGCTTACAATCTATTAGGGTATAAGGGAGGATATAGAAGGAGAAGAGCTTACAATCTTTTAGGATATAAGGGAGGATATAGAAGGAGAAGAGCTTACAATCTATTAGGGTATAAGGGAGGATACAGGAGGAGAAGAGCTTACAATCTATTAGGGTATAAGGGAGGATATAGAAGGAGAAGAGCTTACAATCTATTAGGGTATAAGGGAGGATATAGAAGAAGAAGAGCTTACAATCTATTAGGGTATAAGGGAGGATACAGGAGGAGAAGAGCTTACAATCTATTAGGATATAAGGGAGGATACAGAAGGAGAAGAGCTTACAATCTATTAGGGTATAAGGGAGGATATAGAAGAAGAAGAGCTTACACTCTATTAGGGTATAAGGGAGGATATAGAAGAAGAAGAGCTTACAATCTATTAGGGTATAAGGGAGGATACAGAAGAAGAAGAGCTTACACTCTATTAGGGTATAAGGGAGGATACAGAAGAAGAAGAGCTTACACTCTATTAGGGTATAAGGGAGGATACAGGAGGAGAAGAGCTTACAATCTATTAGGGTATAAGGGAGGATATAGAAGAAGAAGAGCTTACAATCTATTAGGGTATAAGGGAGGATACAGAAGGAGAAGAGCTTACAATCTATTAGGGTATAAGGGAGGATATAGAAGAAGAAGAGCTTACAATCTATTAGGGTATAAGGGAGGATACAGAAGAAGAAGAGCTTACACTCTATTAGGGTATAAGGGAGGATACAGGAGGAGAAGAGCTTACAATCTATTAGGGTATAAGGGAGGATATAGAAGGAGAAGAGCTTACAATCTATTAGGGTATAAGGAAGGATACAGAAGGAGAAGAGCTTACAATCTATTAGGGTATAAGGGAGGATACAGGAGGAGAAGAGCTTACAATCTATTAGGGTATAAGGGAGGATATAGAAGGAGAAGAGCTTACAATCTATTAGGGTATAAGGGAGGATATAGAAGAAGAAGAGCTTACAATCTATTAGGGTATAAGGGAGGATACAGGAGGAGAAGAGCTTACAATCTATTTGGATATAAGGGAGGATACAGAAGGAGAAGAGCTTACAATCTATTAGGGTATAAGGGAGGATATAGAAGAAGAAGAGCTTACAATCTATTAGGGTTTAAGGAAGGATATAAAAGAAGAAGAGCTTACAATCTATTAGGGTATAAGGGAGGATACAGAAGAAGAAGAGTTTACACTCTATTAGGGTATAAGGGAGGATACAGAAGGAGAAGAGCTTACACTCTATTAGGGTATAAGGGAAGATACAGAAGGAGAAGAGCTTACACTCTATTAGGGTATAAGGGAGGATATAGAAGGAGAAGAGCTTACAATCTATTAGGATATAAGGGAGGATACAGAAGGAGGAGAAGAGCTTACAATCTATTAGGGTATAAGGGAGGATATAGAAGGAGAAGAGCTTACAATCTATTAGGGTATAAGGGAGGATACAGAAGGAGAAGAGCTTACAATCTATTAGGGTATGAGGGAGGATACAGGAGGAGAAGAGCTTACAATCTATTAGGGTATAAGGGAGGATACAGAAGGAGAAGAGCTTACAATCTATTAGGGTATAATGAAGGATACAGAATGAGAAGAGCTTACACTCTATTAGGGTATGAGGGAGGATACAGGAGGAGAAGAGCTTACAATCTATTAGGGTATGAGGGAGGATACAGGAGGAGAAGAGCTTACAATCTATTAGGGTATAATGGAGGATACAGAAGGAGAAGAGCTTACAATCTATTAGGGTATAATGAAGGATACAGAATGAGAAGAGCTTACAATCTATTAGGGTATGAGGGAGGATACAGGAGGAGAAGAGCTTACAATCTAATAGGGTATAATGAAGGATACAGAATGAGAAGAGCTATCAGTGTATATGAGTATATAGAGTATATGGGATGATAGAAAGGGGGGAAACTTTACAATCTAATATGATGTAATGTAGAATATAGTACTAGAATAACAACATATCACTATATAATTTATTTTCCCGGCTTCTCGGATGCAGGAAGGTGTAAATGCAGCCTGGGGAAACTTGCGCTCCTCTATGTTATAATATAAAAGCCTGTTCATATAAGGATGAAATATTTGGCAGTAAGGATTTAATGATGCCGTTGCCCCAGGACGGGATATAACTGATCCGGTGATGCATGCAGCAAGTATGATCTCTGAGAAAGCATTCAGAAGTGAGACGCGTTGGGACACATTACTTTAGTCTGCAATAGAAAGCATGACTTATTATCTAAAGATGTGTTTGTATAACAGAATAGCTCATCTTAGTGCGCAAATATCACCCAAGGCTGGGACAAAAAATGTCATGAACAGGGTCTTTAGGTCATCCTAAAGGTCTCCCCCAGGTCTCAGCCAAACGCACTCACTTTTCTGGCGGCTTCCTTGGCAATGTAAACAATAGGGAGCGAGCGCGGCCTCATCCCCAGCATCTCCGGCTGTGGTGCGCTATTTGGGTATGTGTCGTGTCCGCATTCGCTCCCGACTACCGAGCGCAGATCCGTTGAGCAATAAAATGCACTGCAAATGGTTCTGATTGGACGAGAGGCCGGACATGTGCCGTAGGACTGGGGAAAGGTGAATTTGTACTGGGCAATCGGGGGGGTCACACAGCGGGGCATCACTAATCAGGATACCTCGGGGGTAAGAAACACAATACAGGATAGGCAAAATCTCGGGTTTTTTTTAGCATTAATGAATCTAATTGCTTAGTTGGTTATTTGTTTCATAAACATTTAATAAACTTACATTATACATTCGTATTTAAAGTGGACCAAAACCTGTGATTACCCCAATCCCCGAGCCGCACAACATGTGCTTTATGATTTATATTTATCTGTCTCAATTAGACAATACATGATGCCTGGACCCTATTACCCCCTCCCTGGATAGTCTAAAAGGAGCAAAGTTGGGACAGACTACCCCCCCCCCCCCGATAGACAGCAAGAGCAACATTAAATGCATACCCTGATTTGGAAGGATTGTCCCTCTTTTGAGTCCATGCCCCCCTGTCCCTGGTTGTTCCCATTTGTCCCTCTTTGAGGTGTAACATGCAGATCTGCAGCAATAAATGACTCATTTGCCTATTCAAAGTATTTCTATTGTAACTGCTACATCCTATCTATCAATCAATGAGGGGGTGTGGCTTCAGCCATCCTCAATGGGGGGCGTGGCTTCATCCGGCCCTCAATGCGGGGAGTGGCTTCACCTGTCCCTCAATGAGGGGGCGTGGCCTCATTATAGTACTTGGTACAAGCACATATAGTGTAATCCAATGCCAATTTTTCTTATTCTTCTCCCTTTTAATGCGCCCGCACGTGAAACATACAGACCTGGTTTATTTTTCCCTCACCCTATACTTACCTGGTCTCTGTGAATTTCCCCCCACCCTATACTTACCTGGTCTCTGTGATTTGCGCCCCCCACCCTATACTTACCTGGTCTCTGTGATTTGCGCCCCCCACCCTATACTTACCTGGTCTCTGTGATTTGCGCCCCCCACCCTATACTTACCTGGTCTCTGTGATTTGCGCACCCACCCTATACTTACCTGGTCTCTGTGATTTGTCCCCCCACCCTATACTTACCTGGTCTCTGTGATTTGTCCCCCACCCTATACTTACCTGGTCTCTGTGATTTGTCCCCCCACCCTATACTTACCTGGTCTCTGTGATTTGTCCCCCCACCCTATACTTACCTGGTCTCTGTGATT
Organism: Gastrophryne carolinensis; assembly: GCA_027917425.1. Classification (NCBI taxonomy): domain Eukaryota; kingdom Metazoa; phylum Chordata; class Amphibia; order Anura; family Microhylidae; genus Gastrophryne; species Gastrophryne carolinensis. The sequence goes on along the minus strand of CM051242.1, from coordinate 15,904,868 downwards.
TGTCCCCCCACCCTATACTTACCTGGTCTCTGTGATTTGCTCCCCCCACCCTATACTTACCTGGACTCTGTGGTTTGCCCCCCTGCCCTATACTTACCTGGACTCTGTGGTTTGCCCCCTCAACCCTACACTTACCTGGTCTCTGTGATTTGTCCCCCTACCCTATACTTACCTGGTCTCTGTGATTTGCGCCCCCCCACCCTATACTTACCTGGTCTCTGTGATTTTCTCCCCCCACCCTATACTTACCTGGTCTCTGTGATTTGCGCCCCCCACCCTATACTTACCTGGTCTCTGTGGTTTGTCCCCCCCCCTAACTTTTTCTAAGCCGTCCATACATATGAACATCAGCACATCATGACATCACTTGCTGACATCATACCGGTTCAAAGTCGGCTCATTTCATAAACAATCAGTCATAAGAAGACCTGGCTCCTTTTTGGTGCTGGGAAGTGGCCAGCGAGGGGTTAACCCCGGCCGTCAGCACTGTAGTTACTGTACAAGAAACTCCCACACAGCTTCCCTTTCCTAGACAGAGGTTTGTACCGCGCTACAGCTCACTGCGCCGCCATTGTGGCTCCCACTGCGGAGGAAAGGGTCCGTGTCGCCCGCAGCAGTCAATCAGCACCCAGGTGTCACTGATAAAGAAGAACAGAGGAGTGGTGAAGACATACAGCTTGGTCATATGCTAATTAGCCAATAAATATCCAGATATAGCAAGGCTGCCCTTGCTATACCTTCCAACTTTTTATGGTGGCAAAAAGGGACAGTTGTTAAATGAAGCCACGCCCCCTCATTGAGGGATGGATGAAGCCACGCCCTCTCATTGAGGGATGGATGAAGCCACACCCCCTCATTGAGGGATGGATGAAGCCACGCCCTCTCATTGAGGGATGATGAAGCCACACTCCCTCATTGAGGGATGGATGAAGCCACACACCCTCATTGAGGGATGGATGAAGCCACGCCCCCTCGTTGAGGGATTGATGAAGCCACGCCCCCTCATTGAGGGATTGATGAAGCCACGCCCCCTCGTTGAGGGATGGATAGAGATAGGATGTAACTGTTACAATAATAGAAACACTTTGAATAGGCAAATGAATCATTTATTGCTGCAGATCTGCATGTTACACCTCAAAGAGGGACAAATGAGAGCAACGAGGGACAGGGGGACATGGACTCAAAAGAGGGACAGTCCCTCCAAATCAGGGACAATTGTTAAATGTAGCCACGCCCCCCTCATTGAGGGACAAATGAGACCAACGAGAGACAGGGGGACATGGACTCAAATCTGGGACACTTGGGAGGTGTAAATACATGATGCAGAGGCGTAGCAAGGCTTACTGCCGCCCGGGGCAAAGATTCAGAATGGCGCCCCCCACCTGTTCTCAGGCCCCCCTTTGGTGCCCCCCTGACCTGCTGCACCCGGGGCAAGTGTCCCCCCTGCTACGCCCCTCCATGATGCAGCAGCAGCCTGGTTCTAGAACAGGAAGTAAGGCCATACCTCCCAACATTTCAGGGAGGGAAAGAGGGACAGTTGTTAATATTAAGCCACGCCCCCTCATTAATTGATGGATAGGAGATAGGGTGTAACTGTTACAACTGACATATATAGAATAGAAACACTTTAAATAGGAAAATGAATCATTTATTGCTGCAGATCTGCATGTTACACCTCAAAGAGGGACAAATGAGAACATCGAGGGGCAGGGGGACATGGACTCCAAAGACAGTCCCTCCAAATCAGGGACAATTGTTAAATTAAGCCACTTCCCCTCATTGATTGATGGATAGGAGATAGGATGTAACAGTTACAACAATAGAAACACTTTAAATAGGAAAATGAATCATTTATTGCTGTAGATCTGCATGTTACACCTCAAAGAGGGACAAATGAGAGCAACAAGGGACGGGGACATGGACTCAAATCGGGGACAATCCCTCCATATCAGGGGCACTTGGGAGGTATGAAGGCTGAAAATGGGATTTTTGGTATGTGTGGTGTGTTGCTAGACGTGGCTAAGCTCAGAAATCGTCATGCCTTGCTGTGTGAATTCCCCCAGTTCGCCCCATACACTTACCTTACTGCCCGGTCCAACGGTGCATGCACAACCCGCGGCCGCTTCCCCACTATCCCCTGTTAGAGGGAAGCTGGGGATGCGTCTGCCAGCTTGCTGGAGTGCGCTGATTGGACAAGCGGCCGCGCATGCACCGTAGGACCAGGAAGAGGTGAGTTAACTTTGGCGATCTGGGGTAAGGACCAAAACCCAGGATAATCAAAATCCTGGGTTTTGGTCCACTTTAAGTGTATTTGGGATGCCCCGCTGTGTGAGACCCCTATATACATGCCTTGCCAAGGTTCCCACGGTGCAGACACGGCTCCGCTCCAAACATTTAGATATGGTGACCGCGAACACACGCAGCCTGAGAAAGATGCAAAAGACTCCGCTGCCGGACGCGCATGCGCCGTGGGTTTGTTGGAGCAGTAAGAATATTGGGGGGCTGGTGGGGTTTCACACAGCAGGGCATCCCAAATGTCATAGGCGCTAGGTCCAGCTTTGGTCCACGTTTTTCACTCACCTGGGATTTGTGTATGTTCTCTTTTACAAACCTTTTTGTTTCAAGCTGAAACACCCCACAGTGAAGCCTGTGCCTAATTTATATATGTATAATGTAAATATATTTTGGGCACAAGAGGGGACAGTGGATAATTGATCCACCTCCACCCTAAAGGACGGAGCACCAATAAATAACCACAGAAATATAATATACACATAAATGTATTGTACACAAAAAGGAAAAATCACAAGACACAATACAACACAATTAAAAACACTGCAAAAACTCCGCTAATACATCCAGTGTGGATCCAGTGCATTACACTGAATGTATTAGGGGAGTTTTTGCAGTATTTTTAATTGTGTTGTATTGTGTCTTGTGATTTTTCCTTTTAGTGTACAATATATTTATGTGTTATTATAATGTAATAATGTAATATATTATATTTCTGAGGTTGTTTATTGGTGCTCCTTCCTTTAGGGTGGAGGTGGATCAATTATCCACTGTCCCTCTTGTGCTTTGAATTGTTGATGTAAAGTGTAGCACAGCTTATGTATTAGGTGGTGCACCCCCCCCCCCCCCCCGTCTTGTGGTATATATATTTTGGGGTAAGGTGAGTATTTGGGTTTGTTCTTTTGAAAATCTTAGAGGCTGATTCATTAATAGCGGCAGGTAGCGACAGTTGAGCGACTGTAGCAGTATTTTCACAGCGCCCGCTAGTAGTCGCTGTGCTTGGCCGTTGTTCGGTTGTTGATAGCGACTGAGTCGCTGTGCAGTAATGTTGAATACCGGGTGACGAGTTGCTATTTGACAGGTTCCGCGATGTATGGGTGCGCATGATAGCGACTGGCCCTAGCGACCGGCTCCCACCATATTCATCAAAAAATCACGCTCAAAAAATTCTCGCGCTGTGAAATGCATGTTTAAACCCCAGAGTGCTGGCGGCGATGGGTTAAAAGTAGTTTTTTAACCCCCAAACAACCATATTTTTGGAAACCCAAAAAAAAAAATTTTTTTAAGAATTTAGTAATATGAATACAATAATATCAGACCTGTAATATCAATTCTGCACATATTTTTTTTTTTTTTTTTTACCTTAAAAAAATTATCTAACATTGCAGAAGTGGTCACAGAATTTTTCCCATTTAAAAAAACAAAAACATTAATAACAATTAATTATGAATGTTTAAAGATTGCTCCATTGAAATGCATTGGAGAGCGCCGGGTAGCGAGAGGTCATACCTGTCAAGGTCGGACGCTGGCGCTGTGGGCTGAGGCTGGAATAATGATGAATGAGTGGCTATATGGCGCTATCTCAGTCGCTAAACAGGATCGGCTTGATAAATGTGTGATTGTGGTGGGGAGCCGGCGTTCTCGTGGCGGGGGCCGTCATTACCGGTCGCTCACCAGTCGCTACCTGACGCTATTCCTTCATAAATAAGGGCCTAAGTCTCTCTCTTGTATGGTGGTATAGTGAGCAGAGGCGGACTGGCCATAGGGACACCCGGGACAATTCCCGGTGGGCCGCACTGCTTTGGGGCCAGATGGGCTGCTGCTTTTAACACCCACATTTAAGCCCTGCCCCCTTAGTCGCCCTCTCAGCCCCCTGTACCCACAAGCCAAGGAGCCCCCAGTGCAATATCTGCAGTATCATGGTTGGGTGCTCAGCAGGGATGTCTCGGGCTGGCCAGGGGCTGGTAAGACCCCAAGTTGAATTTTGGTCCCAGCCCACCACTGATGGGTATTCTTAAAGCTGATCTACACCCAATAGTAAATCTTGTGCCTAATACACGGGGTAAGGTGAGCGTGTGTATTTATTTTTTGTATAGGGCACTGAGCCCCAACCTGTAGCTCAGAAGCCACACTTAGCTTGTGGACCCTTGTGGCTTGCGGACTATCTGGAATCATGGAGTTGGGCAGGTGGAGAAGCGCGCCAACTTACCTGTCTTTGCAGCTTCCAGTGCTACATTTCCCAGACTTGTTCTGGAGGTAAGCAGGTAAAGGTAAGCCGACATACTTTCCCGCCTGCCTGACTCTTTCATTTACCCTAATTGGCGATAGAGGATCCGTTTGTAAAGGAGAAAGTATAATATGGGGTGGAGTCACTAATTTCTTCATCCTAAATGTGGCTCAAGAGCGTCTTTCAGTACTAAGTGTGGCTCTCAGGGTTCGAAACGTTGGGGGGTTAAGGTGAGTTGTGTCTTTTAAAAACCTTTTTTTCTTGCGGATCGGGTAGCCTGTGCCACAGAGTAAGGCGAGTATGCATGTTTATTTTTTATTAAAAATCTCTTTGTTAATCAGATCTACACTTTGTGTATAGTGCGCAGGTGTTTTTTGCTTTTAAAAACTTTTTTTAAGCAGACCTACACTCTAAAATGAAGCTTGTGCTAATTTGTAGGGTGAGGTGAGTATCTGGTGTGAGGCATATCAGGCACAGGCTTCACATGCAGTGCGTCCCCCCTTTAGGTTAAAGTGGACCAAAATAGATTTCAGGACCGCTTGATTCCCTCCGCCCGGGGCATCGAGAATCAGGATGTTGTGTAAAAGCCCCCCAGGTCGCCCAGAAACTCACCTCCTTCCCCGGTCCAATGGCGCATGTGCGCTTTCCCTTTAGCAAGGATTGAGCCCTTGCCAGGCAGTTAAAGTGGACCAACACCCAGGATTTTCACTATCCTGGGTTTTGGTCCACTTCGGTGGGGCACCCCGCTGTGTGAAACCCCCCAGAACACCCGGAAACACTCCCCTCACCATGCTCCTACGCGGGCGCTCGTCCAATCAGAGCGCTCAGAGCCGCTGTGGTATGCACGTACAAGCGGCGTCCAACCACAGCGGCTCTGAGTGCTGGAGGACGCGTCTCGCGCTTCCTTCTAACAGGGAGCGCGCCTGCGCCAGCCATTCAAAAACGGCCGGCGCGGGTGCGCGCCCTGCTAGAGGGAAGCGCGAGACACGGCCGCGGCCCGCGCATGCGCCGTTGGAACAGGGTTAAGGTAAGGTTTCTGGGCTTCCTGGGGGGTTTAACCCTGCGGGACATCCCGATTTTGGATTCCCCGCGGGGAGGGATCTGATCCCCCCCTGGGTGTTGGTCCACTTTAAGGGTAGCGGGGGACGCAGCTGCCAGCGCTCGGATCCGCTCAAGCTCGTAGATGAAGGGGCGGGAGCAGACTGGGGAAGGGTAAGTCAGATCGGGCAACATGGGGGGGGTCTCACAAAGAGGGACATCCCTGATCAGTGTGCCTGGGGGGCAAGGACCAAAACTCAGGATAGTCAAAATCCCATGTTTTGGTCCACTTCAAAGCGGAACAGAACCCGGAAGTTTGACTTTCCCAGGTTTTGTTCTGGAAAGTCAAAAGTCTGGAAAGTCAAATTCCCGGGTTTTTGACTTTCCCAAATCGGGATGCCCCAGAAACACCTGGTTATTTCCCAGGTTTTGTTCCACTGTGGGAACCCCCCCTCAGAACGCCCAGTAAAACTCACCTCTCCTCGCTCCAACGGCACATGTGTCACCTCCCGTCCAATCAGAGCCCTTTGCCGTGTTTACTTCCTTTTGGCAAAGCTTAAATTCAATGGGGAGCTTGCGCTGCCGCATCCCCTGTATCATTCCACATCCAAAACAATCAGAGCTAAATGCCGAAAGGCAAACTGCTCTGATTGGACGAGAGCCATTGGGTCAAAGAAAGGTGAGTTTTTACCTGCGCCCTGTCACAGCGAGGGAACCCCGTTTCGGGATGACTTGGGGAAAAGCCAGTGGCCGCTGGTGGGTTTTGTTCTGCTTGAAATAAAGGCACCAGTAAGAAGATACATACATATTGAGAATATGGCCTTGATTCAATAAAGGTAGAAACAATTTCTCATGGTAGTAAAAGATTTAATTCATGAGAAAAAAGCCTGAGAATATCACTGTTAATGAATCACCAGATAGGAAGACAATGAAAGTCAATGGCAGCTTTTACTACAGTGTAGAAAGGAGGAAACACTTCTCTACTTTTCTTAAGAGTAAAAAAGTGCCATTGACTTTCATTGAATTTTTTTTCTAGTGATTCAGTAACAGTGACATTCTCAGGCTTTTTTCTCATGAATTGAATCTTTTACTACCATGAGAATTTTTTCCAACTCTTATTGAATCAAGGCCTGTGTATGTATCTTCTTACTGGTGCCTTCATTTAAAGCAGAACAAAACCCACCCTTGCTGCTGTATATAGTTACTGACTGCAGCGAGAGAGCCCCACCTAAGTGACAGCACTGGACCCAGGGCCAGGTTATGAGGGGGGCGCAAGGGGCTCGCTCCCAGGGGCCTCCACTACTTGCCCTGCAAAACCAACCTTTGGGTTATGGTCTGGTCCAGGAGGCTTTTCAGTCTTTGGTCTGACGGGCCAGCAACCAAGCTATTGGCGGCAGTGGGAGCGCCTGGACAAGCCTTTTTTTGTTTTGCCAAAGCCACCACAGGGCAGGACGGAGAGTCTAGAGCAGCAAAGCCGCCACCAGCAACGCTACAGTGATGGGTGCAGAGCTGTCACTGCACATAAGCCACCAAGCACAGCCGCTGGCAGCTCAATGCAGGGAACCAGCCGGGTGACTACACTACCCCCCACCCAGAATGGCAAAGCAGGAGTTCCCGAGCAGCACGCACCCGCACAAGGGGGGCACAAGGGACTCCATCTGACGTTCCAGTAAGTAGGCGGGTGCCAGACAACCACCAATCAGTTACTTGGCTGGACTATTATTTTATACTGTATCTGGGGCCTCGACCACACTTAAAGCGGTCCCTCACCCTATATAAGAGTCTATCTTATATGTTTCCCACACCCTGTACATACAGATTGCTCACATTAATCCGGACCTTCATCCTGAATAAGAGCCTATCTTATATGTTTCCCCCACCCTGTACATACAGATTGCTCACATTAATCCGGACCTTCACCCTGAATAAGAGCCTATCTTATATGTTTCTCACACCCTGTACATACAGATTGCTCACATTAATCCAGAACTTCACCCTAAATAAGAGCCTATCTTATATGTTTGCCCCCACCCTGTACATATGGATTGCTCACATTAATCCGGACCTTCACTCTGAATAAGAGTCCATTTTATATGTTTCCCCCACCCTGTACATACAGATTGCTCACATTAATCCGGATCTTCACCCTGAATAAGAGCCTATCTTATATGTTTCCCACCCCCTGTACATACAGATTGCTCACATTAATCCGGATCTTCACCCTGAATAAGAGCCTATCTTATATGTTTCCCACACCCTGTACATACAGATTGCTCACAATAAAAATCATCCTACCTGCATCTACTGCATGTTATGAGCCTTTAAACATCCAAGATGGCGGCTCATGGAACATCAGGCAGCCTGCAAACAGGAAGTGTCTTCTGACTGTGCTGCTCTGCATTCTGGGATTGCTGACCTTTTCCTGACCCCAGCTCTGCTCTGTCTGAGCAAAGCACAGCTATAACCCGCCCCCCTGTGCTTTATCCCACTCCCCTCTCCTCAGTATGTGATGCTTCTGAGTCAAGATGGCTGCGCCCGTATCCTAGAGTCCTGAACAGAGTTGCAGCCCAGTGGGGGAAAGAATAATAAGTAAGTGACTAAAAACTTAAAATATATTAATTTTAGATGCTGGGGAATCGTTCTTTAAGGGTTTGGGCTTTTCATTAAATCATGGTGAAGGTCCGGTTTAATCCGGCCCTGATTGGACCCCATCATAGCTGACCAGGACACGCTAATTGAAGAAGGGCGATTAAAGGACAGGCTTCTGCTGGTAATGCCCAGCCGCGCTCCCTCACACAGGCTTCCAATAAACTTTCAGTTTTGATCATTTGCTTTGTTCGTTTCTTGTAATGACGTCCTGATGAATCATTTAACGGGTGAGTTATACAGAGATCTTACATTGTATGGCCGGCTGAAGGGCACACGGGGGGCAAAACAAAAGTCAGGGGAATTGGCTGACTGGGTGTCCACACGGTCACATTATAGCCAGGGCCTGTAGGGCTCGTGCCCAGGGGCCTCCGCCACTTGATATAGCTGAGGGGTCTCCACCACATGATATAACCAGGGGGCCTCCACCACTACTACCACATACCTATCAACTTTTGAAAGCCGCAAAGGGACACGAGAAGCTATTTTTTTACATTTAAACCATGCCCCCGGCCATGCCCCCAACCACACCCTTAAAGGGAAACACCACCTAAGAAATAAATAAGTAATAATAATAATAATACAGGCAAGTCCTCCGAAAACCCATTACATCCAGGGGCTGTAGTGAGAGGGGCATCCCTCCATTCCAGCCAGTGAGGGGCATCCCTCCAATACAACCAGTGAGGGGCATCCCGCATTACAGCCAATGAGAGACATACCTCACTGCAGCCAGTTAGGGGCATCACTCACTGCAGCCAGTTAGGGGCATCACTCACTGCAGCCAGTTAGGGGCATCACTCACTGCAGCCAGTTAGGGGCATCCCTCATTGCAGCCAGTTAGGGGCATCACTCACTGCAGCCAGTTAGGGGCATCCCTCATTGCAGCCAGTGAGGGGCATCCCTCATTGCAGTCAATTAGGGGCATCCCTCATTGCAGCCAGTTAGGGGCATCCCTCATTGCAGCCAGTGAGGGGCATCCCTTACTGCAGCCAGTTAGGGGCATCACTCACTGCAGCCAGTTAGGGGCATCCCTCATTGCAGACAGTTAGGGGCAACCCTTACTGCAGCCAGTTAGGGGCATCACTCACTGCAGCCATTTAGGGGCATCCCTCATTGCAGACAGTTAGGGGCATCCCTCATTGCAGACAGTGAGGGGCATCCCTCATTGCAGCCAGTTAGGGGCATACCTTACTGCAGCCAGTTAGGGGCATCACTCACTGCAGCCAGTTAGGGGCATCCCTCATTGCAGCCAGTTAGGGGCATCCCTCATTGCAGCCAGTTAGGGGCATCCCTCATTGCAGACAGTTAGGGGTATCCCTCATTGCAGTCAGTGAGGGGCATCCCTCATTGCAGCCAGTTAGGGGCATCCCTCATTGCAGCCAGTTAGGGGCATCCCTCATTGCAGCCAGTTAGGGGCATCCCTCATTGCAGACAGTTAGGGGTATCCCTCATTGCAGACAGTTAGGGGTATCCCTCATTGCAGTCAGTGAGGGGCATCCCTCATTGCAGCCACACACACACAGACACACAGGCATACTCTCCGCAATGCATGTGATTCCCCCCTCCTGCGCAATCTCCAGCGAGTCCCGTCCACCGATGGCGCGGATAGGCTCCTTCCTGGAGTCCCGCCCAATGAACCACCAAGAGCTTAAAGATAAAAGAAAAACAGCCTGCCTCCCAGACACCCAGCTTCTGCGGCCTCTCAGACACCCGCGGCCACCAGCCCCGAGCGTGCAGCCGAGAGATCACACTTGGGGCCGGCAGCGGCAGACATCTGAGAGGCCACATAATGGGAGACGGAGAGCGGTGACGGCATGGGACAAGTGCATGCGTCGCGGGACCCCGGGACCAACTGCCCGAAATTGGGATTGTCCCGGGGAAATCGGGATGGTTGGGGTGTATGCTACCAGAATAGGAGTAAAATCTTGCAGAAGCCGCGTTTACACAAGGTGCCGGGTGAGACTGCCGATATCCACGGGCTACGGCAAGATGTCTGCCTTGAATGTTCACTTGATGAATACATACCTCCCAAGTGTCCCTGATTTGGAGGGACTTTCCCTCTTTTGAGTCCATGTCCTCCTGTCCCTCGTTAATGGGTGCTGGGGGAGTTGATGGGTGTTGGGGGGGTTGACAGGTGCTGCGGAGTTGGAGGGGATAGATGGGTGCTGGGGGAGTTGATGGGTGCTGGGATGTTGATAGGGGTTGATGGGTGTTGGGGGGTTGATGGGTGTTGGGGGGTTGATGTGTGCTGGAGGGATTGATGGGTGCTGGGGGAGTTGATGGGTGCTGGGATGTTGATGGGTGTTGGAGGGGTTGATGGGTGTTGGAGGGGTTGACGGGTGTTGGGGGGTTGATGTGTGCTGGAGGGATTGATGGGTGCTGGGGTGTTGGGGGGGTTGATGGGTGCTGGGGGGGTTGATGGGTGTTGGGGGGATTGATGGATGCTGTGGAGTTGGAGGGGATTAATGGGTGCTGGAATAAGCTGACCATTTGGGGCACTTGAATTGTGACCGCTTAGCAAACTTCCAGGTCACAGGTCATACAGTGGTGTTCCTATCGGAAATGAGTCTAGTGATTTGTTAAGCTGTCAAGTTTTAAGCATCCCATATTTGTCCCTCTCAAAAAATGGTCAGCTTATGCTGGGGTGATAGAAGGTTGATGGTCGCTGGGATGTTGAAGGGGCTAATGGTTTCTGATCTGATGAGGGGGGTTGATGGTCATTGAGATTTGGAGGGGGGTTGATGCTCGCTGAGGTGTTAGAGGGGGTTAAAGGGTGAGGGGTTAATGGTTGCTGGCGTGTTGAGGGGGGTTGATGGTCACTGAAGTGTTGGAGGGGGTTGACGGGCGCTGGGGTGTTGGGAAGATTTGATGGGTGCTGGGGTGTTGCAAGGTTGATGGTCAATGGGGTGTTGGAGGGGTTGATGGGTGCTGGGGTGTTGGAAGGGTTGATGGGTGCTGGGGTGTTGAGGGGGGTTGATGGTCACTGAGGTGTTGGAGGGGGTTGATTGGTGCTGAGGTGTTGCAGGGTTGAAGGTTACTGGGGTATTGGAGAGGATTGATGGGTGCTGGGGTGTTAGAAGGGTTGATGGGTGCTGGGGTGTTGAGGGAGGTTGATGGTCACTGAGGTGTTGGATGGGTTGATGGGTGCTGGGGTATTGGAGAGGATTGATGGGGTGTTGGATGGGTTGATGGTTGTTGGGGGGGTTGATGGGGGAGTGATGGTTGCTAGGGTGTTGATGGTTGCTGTGGAGTTGGAGGAGGTTGATAGGTGCTGTGGTGTTGGAAGGTTAGATGGGGTAATGATTGCTGGTGTGTTGAGGGGAGTTGAAGATCACTGACGTGTTGGAGGAGGTTGATGGGTGCTGGGGTGTTGGAGGGGGTTGATGGTCACTGAGGTGTTGGAGGGGGTTGATGGGTGCTGGGGTGTTGGAGGGGGTTGATGGTCACTGAGGTGTTGGAGGAGGTTCATGGGTGCTGGGGTGTTGGAGGGGGTTGATGGTCACTGAGGTGTTGGAGGAGGTTGATGGGTGCTGGGGTGTTGGAGGGGGTTGATGGTCACTGAGGTGTTGGAGGGGGTTGCTGGGTGCTGGGGTATTGGAGGGGGTTGATGGGTGTTGGAGGGGGTTGATGGGTGCTGGAGGGGGTTGATGGGTGCTGGGGTGTTGGAGGGGGTTGATGGTCACTGAGGTGTTGGAGGAGGTTGATGGGTGCTGGGGTGTTGGAGGGGGTTGATGGTCACTGAGGTGTTGGAGGGGGTTGCTGGGTGCTGGGGTGTTGGAGGGGGTTGATGGGTTCTGGAGGGTGTTGATGGGTGCTGGGGTGTTGGAGGGGTTTGATGGGTGCTGGGGTGTTGGAGGGGGTTAATGGTTGCTGGTGTGTTGAGCAGCACAGAGCACGTATGTATGTTAGCTCTACATGTCAGAACATGACGGAGGAGCATGGTCACTGGGGTGTTGGAGGAGGTTGATGGGTGCTGGGGTGTTGGAGGGGGTTGATGGTCACTGAGGTGTTGGAGGGGGTTGATGGGTGCTGGGGTGTTGGAGGGGGTTGATGGTCACTGAGGTGTTGGAGGAGGTTGATGGGTGCTGGGGTGTTGGAGGGGGTTGATGGTCACTGAGGTGTTGGAGGAGGTTGATGGGTGCTGGGGTGTTGGAGGGGGTTGATGGTCACTGAGGTGTTGGAGGGGGTTGCTGGGTGCTGGGGTGTTGGAGGGGGTTGATGGGTGTTGGAGGGGGTTGATGGGTGCTGGAGGGGGTTGATGGGTGCTGGGGTGTTGGAGGGGGTTGATGGTCACTGAGGTGTTGGAGGGGGTTGATGGGTGCTGGGATGTTGGAGGGGGTTGATGGTCACTGAGGTGTTGGAGGAGGTTGATGGGTGCTGGGGTGTTGGAGGGGGTTGATGGTCACTGAGGTGTTGGAGGAGGTTGATGGGTGCTGGGGTGTTGGAGGGGTTTGATGGGTGCTGGGGTGTTGGAGGGGGTTGATGGGTGCTGGGGTGTTGGAGGGGGTTGATGGGTGCTGGGGTGTTGGAGGGGGTTGATGGTCACTGAGGTGTTGGAGGAGGTTGATGGGTGCTGAGGTGTTGGAGGGGGTTGATGGGTGTTGGAGGGTGTTGATGGGTGCTGGGGTGTTGGAGGGGGTTGATGGTCACTGAGGTGTTGGAGGGGGTTGCTGGGTGCTGGGGTGTTGGAGGGTGGTTGATGGGTGCTGGGGTGTTGGAGGGGTTTGATGAGTGCTGGGGTGTTGGAGGGGGTTAATGGTTGCTGGTGTGTTGAGCAGCACAGAGCACGTATGTATGTTAGCTCTACATGTCAGAACATAACGGAGGAGCATGGTCACTGGGGTGTTGGAGGAGGATGACAGGACAATGTCAGGACAGGCTCAGGTGTGGGGAGCGAGGGAGCGTGGCCACAGAGCTGTGAATCAGAAAACAGATTAAATAGGAGGGAGGGAGGGAGGGAGGGGTGGGCTGCCGCTAAGTGACAAGGCGCCACTTTGTTCAGTGACTCAGAGTCACAGCCGGCGTGGAGCGAGCACAGCACGTGCCGGGGAAGAGAGCGCAGCCCATACACAGCAGCGTGAGTACCCGGCTCCCCACAGCCATCTCATTCATTGGACTTTTATGCCTATATCGCCAACATAGTCTGTAGAGGAGTATCGAAAATGGGGAACTTTTCCCTTACAGCTATTTTATATTACAGTATATATATATATATATATATATATATATATATACAGTAATATATATGTATATATATGGGCTGTTGGAGGAGGTTGATGGAGGAGGAGGATGGTTGTTGGTGGAGGACAATGGTATATATATTATATATATATATATATATATATATATATATATATATATATATATATATATATATCACAGGGCAGGCGTCAGCACTAGGCATACTCGGGCAGGTGCCGGGGCCCTTGCACCTTTGGAGGCCCATCTCATTCCCTCTACCCCAGGATTATGGACTGTCAGCCAGGGGCAGATTGGCCATTGTGAGAGTCCTTCAGTCCTGCTATTCTTTGTCTCTTTCCTTCCTTCTATTTGTTTCTTTTCAGTTATTCTTTTTTATCTTTGATTCTTTTCTTTTCATTTCTTTCTTTCATCTGTTCTTTCTGTCTTTCATTTTTTGTATCTTCTTTCCTTCTATTCTTTCTTTCATCTGTTCTGTCTGCCATTCGTTTTCTTTCTTTCTTCATTCCTTCTGTTATTGTTTTCATTCCTGTTTGTTCTGCTATTCCTTTTCTTTTTTTTTCCCATTCTTTTTCTTTAATTCTTTCCCCCTTCCCTTTCCATCTCTATACATTTCTGCTTTCTTTTTTCTGAAATTCCTTTTATTCGTTTTTCTGTCATTCATTCTCTGCTTTCATTCTTTCTTTCCTTTTACTTTTTATATCTTATTTCCATCTTTGCCTCAATCTAAAGGGCTTTCCATCGATTCTTTGTTTCTATATTTAATCTATTCTCTTATTCTAATTGTAATTATATTCTCTTATTTCCTCATATTATTTTTCATTTCATTCATATTTCATTCCTTTTCTCTCTTTCATTCTTGCTTTCTTTTTTTCTGTCATTTTATTCTATCCTTTATCTTTCTTTCTGTCACTCCTCCTCTTACTTCATTCTTTATTTCTCTGTCATTCCCTGTATTTCCTCTTTCATTCATACTCTCTGGCTTTAATTCTATTCTTTGCCATTACTTCCAACTTTACTACCAAGTATTGAGGGGCCCACTGAGACACTGCCGCCCAGAGGCCCACATAAACCTGGAGCCTGCCCTGTATATATATATATATATATATCTCACTGACATATTGTGCAGCGCTGTACAGATGACTTGGGATCTCTCTCTGCAGCACTTTTATTTGACTGATACCTGGATGTAGCAATCCTTACCCTGACAGTTATCGCTTTACGCCATTGAAAAGTTTGGACAACTTAGAGATGTCTTAAACGGCCAGGTAAGAATTTCTACATTTGTAGCACCAACATGCGCCGCTGCGCTGCACAGAGGACAGAGAAGCATCCTCCACAACTAGGAGGCCGATTCATTAATAGCGCCAGGTAGCGACAGATGAGCGCCAGTAGCGTGATTTTCACAGCACCAGCTAGTATTCGCTGTGCTTGGCCGGGGTTTGCTTGTTGACAGCGACTCAGTCAGTGTGCGGTAATGTTGAATACGGGGTGGGGGGTCGCTGTTTCACAGGTTCCGCGTTGTATGGGTGCGCCTGACAGCGAATGGCCAGAGCGAACAGCTTGCTGCAGATTCATTAAAAAATCACGCTCAAAAATTTCTCGCGCTGTGAATTCCTTGTTTAAACCCCAGAGCGCTGGCGGCGATGTGTGTAAAGTAGTTTTTAACCCCCAAACAACCTTTTTTTTATGTAAAAATTATACAAGTTTTTCTAAACATTTTGTAATATGAATACATGAATATCAGACTTGTAATATCAATTCTGCACATATTTTATTTTTTTTTTTTTTTACTTAAAAAAAAATCCTAACATTGCAGAAGTGGTCACAGAATTTTTGACATTAAAAAAAAAAAAAAAAAAAAAAAAAAAATTAATAGCAATTAATTATGATTATTTAAAGATTGCTCCATTGAAATGCATTGGACAACGCCAGGGAGCGCCAGGTCATACCTGGCGCTGTGATGGGATTAGCAGCGGCGCTGTTCGTTGCAGTCGGCTACATGATGAATCCCGCGCTAGCTGACGCTCTCGCCGGCGCTAGCCTCATTTAGCGTGATAAATGCGTCATTGTGAACGCCGCCGGGCGTACTTGAGTCAGTAGCCGCCGTTAGCTGGCGGTACCTGGCGCTCGTCAGACACTACCTGGCGCTAGCCCTTGATAAATAAGGCCGTAGGTTACTTATGTAAAGGGCGTCCCCCAGACGACAGCGCATGCCATTGGTAAATTGAACTTGTTAAATGTCACGTTAAGGACTGCTACATCTGTATATAGCACTGACATAGGCCCTTATTTAAGAAGGGATAGAGTCAGGTAGCGCCTGGTTAATGAGAGGTAGTGACTGGTCAACGCCGGACACGGCGGCAATGACACATTTATCAAGCAGAATCTGTTTAGTGACTGGGATAGCGCCATGTAGCGTCTGATTCATCATTTTCACAGCCTCAGCGAACAGCGCCAGCGTTCAGCCTTGCACAGCGCCAGGTATGACCTCTCGCTACCTGTCGCTCTCCCATACATTTCAATGGACGATCCTTTCCTTCTCTTTAAATGGGGTTTTTTTTTTTTTTCAAAAAAATCACAAATAATTCTGTGACCTCTTCTGGCATTGAAAAAGCTGTTTTTTCATAATTTTTTCATTTTTTAAATATTTCCTCAGAAATGACATTACAGGTCTGCCATTAAAGTGTTCATGTTACAATGTTGTTACAATGTAATTCCATATGTTTTCGCTTTGTTACTAGTGGATAGATGCTGGAAAACAGACTTTAATCACACCGCCTCCTGCGCTCTGGGCTTCAAACAAATATTTTTCAGCGCCAGAGATTTGTGAGGCTGTTTTTTTGTTGAATATGGTGTGAGTCGGTCGCTATGAGCAGTCGCTAACATGCGCTCCCATACAGCGCTGTACTGGTCAAATAGCGACTCCTCACAATGTATTCAACATTACTGAACAGCAACTGAGTCGCTATAAAGTAGCGACCCGCGGCCGAGCACTGCGACTACTAGCGGACGCTCTGAAAATGCCTGCTACAGGCGCTCATCTGTCGCTACCTGCCACTAATGATGAATCAGCCTCATAGTCTGTAGCGCGGTACAGATGACCGGGAAGCATTCCTCACAGCTTTTTTATCTTAAACCCTTATATCGCCGACATATTCTGCAGCGCTGTGCAGAAGACTTGCGATTATTACGGCCACAGCATTTTTATTCTCCTCGTGTGTAGAGCACCAACATGGTCCGCAGCTCGGTACAGGGACAGGGAACCATTTATTTTTTGAAACATCTGTATATAGCGCCAACATATTCTGCAGAGGTGTACAGACTTGAGATCATTCCCTACATCTATATTGCCAACAAATTCTGCAACGCAGTACAGAAGACTTAGGATTTAAACACCCACAGCATTTTTATTCTACTTGTGTGTAGAGCACCAACATAGTCCGCAGCGGAGTACAGAGGACAGCGAACCATTTATTTTATATAACACCTGTATATATCGCCAACATATTCTGCAGTGTGGTACATATTACTTCAAATCCGTCACTACAGTATTTTTATTCTACTCATGTATATGTTGTATATGTATCGTCTGGAGTATAGTACAGAGGACAGGAAACCATTTACTTTATATTACACCCGTATATAGTGCTGACCTATTCTGCAGCGCTGTACAGATGCCTTGGGCCCGTATTTAAGAAAGGATAGCGTCAGGTAGCGCCTGGTTAATGTGAGGTAACGCCAGGTAGCGACTGGTGAACGCCGGACACGGCACGCAATTCCACATTTATCAAGCAGAATCTGTTTAGCGACTGGGATAGCGCCATGTAGCATCTGATTCATCATTTTCACAGCCTCAGCGAACAGCGCCAGCATTCAGCCTTGCACAGCGCCAGGTATGACCTCTCGCTACCTGTCGCTCTCCAATACATTTCAATGGACGATCCTTTTCTTCTCTTTAAATGGGGTTTTTGTTTTTTTTTTTTTCCCCAAAAAATCACAAATAATTCTGTGACCTCTTCTGACATTGAAAAATCATTTTTTTTCACATTTTTATGATTTTTTAAAAAATTCTTCAGAAATGACATTACAGGTCTGGCGTTAAAGTGTCATGTTACAATGTTGTTACAATGTAATTCCATATGTTTTCGCTTTGTTACTAGTGGATAGATGCTGAAAAACAGACTTTAAACACACCGCCTCCTGCGCTCTGGGCTTCAAACAAGTATTTTTTTGCGCCAGAGAGGCTGTTTTTTTTAATGAATATGGTGTAAGTCGGTCGCTATGAGCAGTCGCTAACGTGCGCTGCCATACAGCGCTGTACTGGTCAAATAGCGACTCCTCACAATGTATTCAACATTACTGAACAGCGGCTGAGCACAGTGACTACTAGCGGGCGCTCTGAAAATGCCGCTACAGACGCTCATCTGTCGCTACCTGGCGTTAGTGCTGAATCAGCCTCTTGGTGTCATTTTCTACATCAAGTTTAATTGACTCATCTATATAACACCAACATAGTCTGGAGCACTGTACAGTCTCTAAAGCTAAGTTTATAAACTGATTTCTATCTACAGCGAAGTTTAGAGGATGTGACATCATTCCATACTTTATTATTCTATTCCATTATTTTACACATGTATGTAGCGCCAACATGTTCTTCAGAGTAGTACAGAATGATGTCACCCCCTATAAATAGCGCCAGCCTATTCTGTAGCTTTGTACCATGGAAATCACATTCTCCACATGTGTATGGCGGCAACATAGTCAGTAGCGCTGTACAGATTATGTAAAATGGCTGCCATTTTATTGTCCTCCTATAGCGGCCACATAGTCAATAGTGCTGTACAGGGGATGTCCTGTAAAATAGTTGTGGAATTTGTTTCATCTGCCCTGTTAATATAGCGCCAACATATTCTGCAGTGTTGTAGCCCGGGCATCTAATGCTTTGCCCCCAACATTGCACAGTATAGCAGCAACATAGTCAGTAGCGCAACACAGACCATATAAGATAGCTTTAGTATTTTTTTGCTTTTATTGGCCTTATTAATATATCTCCATCATATGCTGCAGTGTGGTACCCAGGACATCAAATGATTCTCCACTGATATTTTATTGTCTTTATATATAGCTGCAACATAGTCAGTCACGTAGGGATTTTTAAAAAATCTGCTCTATGAATATACATATGCTCATATTGCCAAATTGGATGATATCACTCCTACCCTCCCATACTGACCGACTAACAAGCTGTGTTTTTTTTTTACCCCAGACGCCATGACCGGCTACCACATCCTCGCCCTCATCACTGCCGCCATAACGTTCCAGGTAAGAGGCTTCCAGGAAATAAAGTGCAGCTACTGCAGGGAAAGGTTCAAACCTCCGAATGGCATTTACTGCTTGGGGGGATGATCCTGATCCTTCATCAGCACAGGGGTCATGGAACACAACCAAACATGGAACATTCAGTCTTCCTAGTTCCAGATACACAGCTTACAATCTGATTGTACAATCTCTACAAACTCTAATATAAGAACTGCAAGTAAACAAAGTAATCAAATGGGGACTGTCATAGGACAAAGTTTTGCATCATCATTGTGTAACTCTAATAGATTGGAAGACCTTCCTCCCTCTGTATCCCTCATTATAGATGAATGGATTGTAAGCTCTTCCTCCTCCTGTATCCTTCCTTATAGCCTAATATATTGTAAGCTCTTGTTACTTCTTTATCCTCCTTTATACCTTAATATATTGTAAGCTCTTGTTACTTCTTTATTCTCACTTATACCTTAATAGATTGTAAGCTCTTCCTCTTCTGTATCCTCCCGTATACCCTAATAGATTGTAAGCTCTTCTCCTCCTGTATCCTCCCTTATACCCTAATAGATTGTAAGCTCTTCTCCTTCTGTATCCTCTCTTATAACCTAATAGATTGTAAGCTCTTCTCCTTCTGTATCCTCTCTTATAACCTAATAGATTGTAAGCTCTTCTCCTTCTGTATCCTCCCTTATACCCTAATAGAGTGTAAGCTCTTCTCCTTCTGTATCCTCCCTTATACCCTAATAGATTGTAAGCTCTTCTTCTTCTGTATCCTCCCTTATACCCTAATAGATTGTAAGCTCTTCTGCTTCTGTATCCTCTTTTATAACCTAATAGATTATAAGCTCTTCTCCTTCTGTATCCTCTCTTATAACCTAATAGAGTGTAAGCTCTTCTCCTTCTGTATCCTCCCTTATACCCTAATATATTGTAAGCTCTTCTTCTTCTGTATCCTCCCTTATACCCTAATAGATTGTAAGCTCTTCTCCTTCTGTATCCTCCCTTATACCCTAATAGATTGTAAGCTCTTCTGCTTCTGTATCCTCTTTTATACCCTAATAGATTGTAAGCTCTTCTCCTTCTGTATCCTCCCTTATACCCTAATAGATTGTAAGCTCTTCTCCTTCTGTATCCTCCCTTATACTCTAATAGATTGTAAGCTCTTCTCCTTCTGTATCCTCCCTTATACCCTAATAGATTGTAAGCTCTTCTCCTTCTGTATCCTCCCTTATACTCTAATAGATTGTAAGCTCTTCTTACTTCTGTATCCTCCCTTATACCCTAATAGATTGTAAGCTCTTCTTACTTCTGTATCCTCTCTTATAACCTAATAGATTGTAAGCTCTTCTCCTTCTGTATCCTCCCTTATACACTAATAGATTGTAAGCTCTTCCTCCTCATGTATCCTCTCTTTTACCCTAATAGATTGTAAGCTCTTCTTACTTCTGTATCCTCCCTTATACCCTAATAGATTGTAAGCTCTTCTTACTTCTGTATCCTCTCTTTTACCCTAATAGATTGTAAGCTCTTCTTACTTCTGTATCCTCTCTTATAACCTAATAGATTGTATGCTCTTCCTCCTCGCGTATCCTCTCTTTTACCCTAATAGATTGTAAGCTAGTCCTCCTTTTGTATTCTGCCTTATACCCTAGTAGATTGTAAGCTCTTCTCCTTCTGTATCCTCCCTTATACCTTGATACAGTGGTTCTCAACCTTTTTATGCCAAGTACCTTTTAGTGACAAGCAGTTACAACCTTGTACCCCCTAGGAGGAGATCGTGTACTAATGTTACCAAAATAAGTGGGTCATGAGCCTTGCAGCACCTTTTAAGCAAGAACAAATACTTTTTTACTGTTAAAAATAATATACCACAACTGTCAGACCCTTGACCATCGTCGAGTACCCCCTGGGGTATGTGTACCGCAGGTTGAGAAACAGTGTCTTAATAAATTGTAAGCTTATGTTCCGTGCTCTGCTGATCCTTCATCTACACAGGGGTCATGGGAACACCATAGGACATGGAAATGTCATCTTCCCATTGGCAGCTGCACAACTTACAATGCGATTGTACAATCTATAGACAGCAAGAACTTGTACATGTTGCTCATTAAATTAGAGGCCGATTCATTAATAGCGCCAGGTAGCGACAGATGAGCGACAGTAGCGGTATTTTCACAGCGCCCGCTAGTATTCGCTGTGCTTGGCCGTTGTTCGGTTGCTGACAGCGACTCAGTCGGTGTGCGGTAATGTTGAATACGGGGTTAGGAGTCGCTGTTTGACAGGTTCCGCGCTGTATGGGAGCGCATGACAGCGAATGGCCATAGCGAACGGCTCCCAGCATATTCATTAACAAATCACGCTCAAAAAATTCTCGCGCTGTGAAATGCTTGTTTAAACCCCAGAGCGCTGGCGGCGATGGGTTAAAAGTAGTTTTTTAACCCCCAAACAACCATATTTTTGGGGAAAAAAAAAAAACAAGTTTTTCAAAACATTTTGTAATATGAATACATTAATATCAGACCTGTAATATCAATTCTGCACAAATTTTTTTTTTTTTTTTTACCTTAAAAAAAATATCTAACATTGCAGAAGTGGTCACAGAATTTTTCACATTTAAAAAAAAAAAATACATTAATAACAATTAATTATGAATATTTAAAGATTGCTCCATTGAAATGCATTGGAGAGCGCCAGGTAGCGAGAGGTCCTACCTGTCGCTGTTCAAGGTCGCTCGCTGGCGCTGTGGGGTGAGGCTGGAATAATGATGAATGATTCGCTATCTGGCGCTCTGTCAGTCGCTAAGCAGGATCGGCTTCATAAATGTGTGATTGCGGAGGGGAGCCGGCGTACTCGTGGCGGTGACCGTCATTACCGTTCGCTCACCATTCGCTACCTGGCGCTATCCCTTGTTAAATAAGGGCCTTAGTGTTTCTTAACCTTTTAATGCCAAGAACCCCCTAGTTACAGAAGAGACAATGGAGTGGAATCAATTATAGATATGACCAAAATATGGCATCGCTGCATTTTTAAAGGAAGATTGGCATATTATTTTAACAGCAAGAAATAATTCAGACCTATCAGACTCCCCGACCTTCCGGGGGAGCGTGCACCACAGGTTGAGAAACAGCGCATTAGAAGACATAGGACAAGCATTGTGTTTGATTGTATGAAGATTGTACAATCAGATTCTAGACTACGAGGTTTATTCATCAAGGGATAGCGCCAGGTAGTGCCTTGTAGCGTCAGGTGAAAGCCGGGCGCTGTACGCAATACCACATTTATCAAAGTGATTTCGGTGAGCGACTCTTACAGCGACACGCAGCGACCGATTCATCATCACAGGCGGCTCAGCGTATACCGCCGGCACTCTGGTATTACCTGTCGCTACCTGTCGCTCTCCCATACATTTCAATGGACCTTCCTTTTCTTCTTTTTAAACAGGGTCTTCTTTTAATTTTTTTTTTTATTTTAACAAATCATTTTGTCACCTCTCCTGGCCTAGAAAAAGCCATTTTTTTAAACTTTATTGATTTTTTATATTTTTATGAAGAATTCTCCTTACATGTCTGGTATTAAAGTGTTAATGTCACAATGTAATAACAATGTCATTCCATGTGTTTTCGCTTTGTTACTGGTGGATATGTGTTCAAAAACAGACTTTAATCACACAGCGTCTGGCGCTCTGGGCTACAGAGACCCAATTTTGAGCGCCGGCGCTGTATGTGTCTGTTGTTTTGATGAATATGGTTTGAGTCGCTCACACTGACCAGTCAATACCGTTTGCTCCCATATAGCGCTGTACTGGTGTTATAGCGACTCACACATCACATTCATCAATGCCGGCCAGCAACTGAGGCGCTCTGTAATAGCGACTCGCGGCCGATCAGAGCGACCACTAGCGGTCGCTCTTAGCGGCGCTGTACAGACGCTCATCTGTCGTTACCTGCCACTAGTAATGAATCAGCCTGCCCATTGTACAATATCTATACAATCGTGATGTATAAGCATGTTTCTGAACAGACCATTCAGTTTGTATTTAAGGCTCCTATGCTCTATATATTAGGTAGCACAGGCTCGGACTGGCCTACGGGGTTGCAAGGAAATCCCCCGGAGGTCTTCTTAGCCAGAAAGCTGAACTGTACATAGCAGACAAAACAGTCTGGCAGAATGTCTGTACATGGGCCCTAAATATAAGCCAGTAATACTTGCATTAAAGTGTGAGGTAGTGCTGCTGACCAGCCCTGGACACCCCAGTCCGACACTGTGATAGCATTGCATGGATTCGCATTTATAGACATAGCAAATGTTATGCTGGCTACACACATAGCAATCTGATTGTACAATCTTCATCTGATCATACCAATACTAGCCCCCCCCCCCCCCGCCCTGTAGCTCAGCGCCCTCTATTCTCTAAATGTATATGCAAAATGAAACATTGACGTGTTCTGGCTTGTTTCTCGTTGGGTGGGCGAGCGAGTGGCAGGGCTGGGGGGGGGCTGGGTAAGAGATAAGTCAGGTCAGCAGACTTTCCACACAGTGTGTCTGTGTGTGTGTCTATGTGTGTGTGTGTGTGTGTCTGTGTGTGTGTCTGTGTGTGTGTGTGTGTGTGTGTGTGTCTGTGTGTGTGTGTGTGTGTCTATGTGTGTGTGTGTGTGTGTGTGTCTGTGTGTGTGTGTGTGTGTGTGTGTGTCTGTGTGTCTGTGTGTGCGTGTGTGTGACTGTGTGTGTGTGTGTGTGTGTGTGTGGGGGGGGGGTCCTATCCCTGGGGCTCAGCCTATAAGAGAAGAATGTAAGGTGTTATGCCCTCAAACCTACAATGCACCTCCCTTATACCCTAATAGATTGTAAGCTCTTCTCCTTCTGTATCCTCCCTTATACCCTAATAGATTGTAAGCTCTTCTCCTTCTGTATCCTCCCTTATACCCTAATAGATTGTAAGCTCTTCTCCTTCTATATCCTCCCTTATACCCTAATAGATTGTAAGCTCTTCTGCTTCTGTATCCTCCCTTATACCCTAATAGATTGTAAGCTCTTCTCCTTCTGTATCCTCCCTTATACCCTAATAGATTGTAAGCTCTTCTGCTTCTGTATCCTCCCTTATACCCTAATAGATTGTAAGCTCTTCTGCTTCTGTATCCTCCCTTATACCCTAATAGATTGTAAGCTCTTCTGCTTCTGTATCCTCCCTTATACCCTAATAGATTGTAAGCTCTTCTCCTTCTGTATCATCCCTTATACCCTAATAGATTGTAAGCTCTTCTGCTTCTGTATCCTCCCTTATACCCTAATAGATTGTAAGCTCTTCTCCTTCTGTATCCTCCCTTATACCCCAATAGATTGTAAGCTCTTCTCCTTCTGTATCCTCCCTTATACCCCAATAGATTGTAAGCTCTTCTCCTTCTGTATCCTCCCTTATACTCTAATAGATTGTAAGCTCTTCTCCTTCTGTATCCTCCCTTATACCCTAATAGATTGTAAGCTCTTCTCCTTCTGTATCCTCCCTTATACCCTAATAGATTGTAAGCTCTTCTCCTCCTGTATCCTCCCTTATACCCTAATAGATTGTAAGCTCTTCTGCTTCTGTATCCTCCCGTATACCGTAATAGATTGTAAGCTCTTCTCCTCCTGTATCCTTCCTTATATCCTAATAGATTGTAAGCTCTTCTCCTCCTGTATCCTCCCTTATATCCTAATAGATTGTAAGCTCTTCTCCTTCTGTATCATCCCTTATACCCTAATAGATTGTAAGCTCTTCTGCTTCTGTATCCTCCCTTATACCATAATAGATTGTAAGCTCTTCTCCTTCTGTATCCTCCCTTATACCCTAATAGATTGTAAGCTCTTCTCCTTCTGTATACTCCCTTATACCCTAATAGATTGTAAGCTCTTCTCCTCCTGTATCCTTCCTTATATCCTAATAGATTGTAAGCTCTTCTCCTCCTGTATACTCCCTTATACCCTAATAGATTGTAAGCTCTTCTCCTTCTGTATCCTCCCTTATATCCTAATAGATTGTAAGCTCTTCTGCTTCTGTATCCTCCCTTATACCCTAATAGATTGTAAGCTCTTCTCCTTCTGTATCCTCCCTTATACCCTAATAGAGTGTAAGCTCTTCTCCTTCTGTATCCTCCCTTATATCCTAATAGATTGTAAGCTCTTCTCCTCCTGTATCCTCCCTTATATCCTAATAGATTGTAAGCTCTTCTGCTCCTGTATCCTCCCTTATATCCTAATAGAGTGTAAGCTCTTCTCCTTCTGTATCCTCCCTTATACCCTAATAGAGTGTAAGCTCTTCTCCTTCTGTATCCTCCCTTATATCCTAATAGATTGTAAGCTCTTCTCCTCCTGTATCCTCCCTTATATCCTAATAGATTGTAAGCTCTTCTCCTCCTGTATCCTCCCTTATATCCTAATAGATTGTAAGCTCTTCTCCTTCTGTATCCTCCCTTATACCCTAATAGAGTGTAAGCTCTTCTCCTTCTGTATCCTCCCTTATACCCTAATAGATTGTAAGCTCTTCTCCTCCTGTATCCCCCTTATACCCTAATAGATTGTAAGCTCTTCTCCTTCTGTATCCTCCCTTATATCCTAATAGATTGTAAGCGCTTCTCCTTCTGTATCCTCCCTTATACCCTAATAGAGTGTAAGCTCTTCTCCTTCTGTATCCTCCCTTATACCCTAATAGATTGTAAGCTCTTCTCCTCCTGTATCCCCCTTATACCCTAATAGATTGTAAGCTCTTCTCCTCCTGTATCCCCCTTATACCCTAATAGATTGTAAGCGCTTCTCCTTCTGTATCCCCCCTTATACCCTAATAGATTGTAAGCTCTTCTCCTTCTGTATCCTCCCTTATACCCTAATAGATTGTAAGCTCTTCTGCTTCTGTATCCTCCCTTATACCCTAATAGATTGTAAGCTCTTCTCCTCCTGTATCCTTCCTTATACCCTAATAGATTGTAAGCTCGTCTCCTTCTGTATCCTCCCTTATACCCTAATAGATTGTAAGCTCTTCTCCTTCTGTATCCTCCCTTATACCCTAATAGATTGTAAGCTCTTCCTTCTGAGTCTGGAGCATTTATGGCTCCCCCTCTCTCTGGGAAGGCCGCTGTCATCCTGGACAATAGGTCGGGGGATCTCCTGGAAGTGCTTTCTATGGTCCTCCAGCCACAGGGTGTTAGTAAATAGGAGTGTGGTGGGTGTGAGTGGGACATGGCGGCCCCCCTCCTCTGTTGTGACATTTCCTATAAGGCTGTGACGCTGGTAATGAGGGGCTCTTCTGTTCTGAGACGTCTTTTTTACGAGAAGAAATAATGGCAGCGACTTGCGAAAAACCTTGTTTGCTGATCTGGAAACTGTTGTGACTGGGTTGAGAGGTTGAAATGACGGCGTCAGCGGCCTCGGCTCTGCGCTGCGGCGCTCTTATCGCCATTCATTTATGATCGGCGGTGGTTTTGGTATCACTCAGCGTTTTTTCCCTGCCAGCCATTTCACAGAGCTCGCCCCAACCCCAAAAACCACCAGACACGCCCACCGCCTGCGGACGCCATTCATTGGCTGCTTTCACAACAGCCAGGCCCGGACTGGCTCACAGGGTTATCAGGAAATCCCCTGGTGGACCCCTGGCACTATGAGGGCCATAATGACCAAAACCTGAACTATGAGGCCGATTCATTAACAGCGGCAGGTAGCGACAGTTGAGCGACTGTAGCGGCATTTTCAGAGCGCCCGCTAGTAGTCGCTGTGCTTGGCCGTTGTTCGGTAGTTGATAGCGAATCAGTCGGTGTGCCGTAATGTTGAATATTGGGTGAGGAGTCGCTATTTGACAGGTTCCGCGTTGTATGGGAGCGCATGATAGCGACTGGCCCTAGCGACCGGCTCCCACCATATTCATTAAAAAATCACGCTCAAAAAATTCTCGCGCTGTGAAAAGCTTGTATAAACCCCAGAGCGCTGGCGGCGATGGGTTAAAAGTAGTTTTTTAACCCCCAAACAACCATATTTTTGGAAACCAAAAAAAACAAGTTTTTAAAATAATTTAGTAATATGAATACAATAATATCAGACCTGTAATATCAATTCTGTACAATTTTTTTTTTTTTTTTTTTACCTTAAAAAAATTATCTAAAATGGCAGAAGTGGTCACAGAATTTTTCACATTTAAAAAAAATAAAATAAATAATAACAATTAATTATTAATATTTAAAGATTGTTCCATTGAAATGCATTGGAGAGCGCCAGGTAGCGAGAGGTCATACCTGGCGCTGTTCAAGGTCGGGCGCTGGCACTGTGGGCTGAGGCTGGAATAATGATGAATGAGTCGCTATATGGCGCTATCTCAGTCGCTAAGCAGGATTGGCTTGATAAATGTGTGATTGTGGTGGGGAGCCGGCGTTCTCGTGGCGGGGCCCGTCATTACCGGTCGCTCACCAGTCGCTACCTGTCGCTATCCCTTCATAAATAAGGGCCTATGTATAGCTTATCTGTGGCCTCCTACAAACTTCTCAGGTTGGGAAAGAGGGACAATCATTGTATTAGGCCACACCCCCTTATTGATGGATGGATAGGACATAGGATGTAACAGTTACAACAATAGAAACACTTTGAATAGGTAAATGAATCATTTATTGCTGCAGATCTGCATGTTACACCTGAAAGAGGGACAAATGAGAACGAGGGACAGGGGGACATGGACTCAAAAGAGGGACACTTCGGAGGTATTATTACAGTCTGGCATAATGTTGATCTCCTGAATTTAGGCCAGTGATACTTGCGTCGGCCAGGCTGATTCATTACTAGCGCCAGGTAACGGCAGGTGAGCGTCTGTACAGAGGCGCTAAGAGCGCCCGCTAGTATACGCTGTGATCGGCTGTGAGTCGCTATTACAGAGCGCCTCAGTCGCTGTAGTAACATGGCCGGCATTGATGAATTTGATGTGTGAGTCGCTATAACACCAGTACAGCGCTATATGGGAGCGAACGGTATCGACTGGTCAGTGTGAGCGACTCAAACCATATTCATCAAAAAAACTGCCTCACACAGCGCCGGCGCTCATAATTGTGTCGCTGTAGCCCAGAGCGCCAGACGCTGTGTGATTAAAGTCCATTTTTGGACACATATCCACCAGTAACAAAGCGAAAACACATGGAATGACATTGTTATTACACTGTGACATAACACTTTAATACCAGACATGTAAGGACAATTCTGCATAAAAATATAAAAAAAGTTTTCGAAAATGTATTAAATCGGCCAGGAGACGTCACACAATGATTTGATACAAACAAAAAAAAAATATTAACAGAAAACCCTGTTTAAAGAGAAGAAAAGTAACGTCCATTGAAATGTATGGGAGAGCGACAGGTAGCGACAGGTAATACCAGGCGCTCTGAAAGGCAGAGCGCCGCCGGGATCCGCTGAGCCGTCTGTGATGATGAATCGGTCGCTACGTGTCGCTGTAAGAGTCGCTCACCAGAATCGCCTTCATAAATGTGGTTTCTCGTACAGCGCCCGGCGTTCACCTGCCGCTACCTGTCGCTTACAAGGCGCTACCTGGCGCTAGACCTTGATGAATAAAGCCCTAAGTGTGGGATGGGCCCCAGACGCCCCATACCAAGAACAGTCACAATGGCTGGGGACCTCAGGTGTCACCCACAAATACGGGCTCACAACAGAGACGGGGAGGCCGATTCAGTAATAGCGCCAGGTAGCGACAGATGAGCGACTGAAGTATGGCGCTATGAGCGCCGCTAGCGTTCGCGCGGGCGGCTGCGATTCGCTATAGCAGGCCTCCTCAGTCGCTACCTGCCGCTAGTGAGACACTACCTGGCGCTATCACTTGATAAATAAGGCCCAGAGGGAAAGAAAATGAGAAAATTAAGCGCACACTCAATAAAGGATGGAGGGAGCGCAGAAAAGAGAAGTGTGCAAAATCAGAGATCAAGGAAATGTGGATAAGAAAAAAAAAGGGGGTAAAAAAAAAGGGAAAGGTTAAGGAAATGTGGAAAAGGAATGAATGATGGAATCCAGAAAAATAGGGAGATAATGCAAATGTGGACACAAAGCGAAGAGAGAAAAATGTAGGAAAAGTGGAAAAGAGAGAAAAATGGGGGAATGTGGAAAAGAAAGAGAGATGGAGGAAAAGTGGAAAAGAGAGGAAAATGGGGGAATGTGGAAAAGAAAGAGAGATGGAGGAAAAGTGGAAAAGAGAGAAAAATGGGGGAATGTGGAAAAGAAAGAGATGTAGGAAAAGTGGAAAAGAGAGAAAAATGGGGGAATGTGGAAAAGAAAGAGAGATGGAGGAAAAGTGGAAAAGAGAGAAAAATGGGGGAATGTGGAAAAGAAAGAGAGATGGAGGAAAAGTGGAAAAGAGAGAAAAATGGGGGAATGTGGAAAAGAAAGAGAGATGGAGGAAAAGTGGAAAAGAGGAAAATGGAGGGAATGTGGAAATGAAAAGGAATGAATGATGGAATCCAGAAAAATAGGGAGATAATGCAAATGTGTACATAAAGGGAATATGGAGAAGAGAGAAAAATAGAAAGATGGAGGGAAAGTGGAAAAGAAAGAAAAATGGGGGAATGTGGAAAAGAAAGAAAGATGGAGGGAATGTGGAGAAGAGAGAAAGATGGGGAGAATGGGGAGAAGAGAGAGAGATGGATGGAATGTGGGGAAGAGAGAAAAATGGGAGAAAAGTAGAAAAGAGAGAAAGATGGGGTGGAGGGTGGTGTGGCAAAGAGAGATGGGGGTGGAAAAGAAAAAGAGAGAGATGGAATGTGGAAAAGAGAGAAAAATGGGGGAATGTGGAAAAGAAAGAAAGATGGTGGGAATGTGGAAAATAGAGAGAGATGGGGGAACGTGAAAAGGGAGAGATATAGAGGAAAAAATAGAAATATGGAGAGAATGCAGAAAAGAAAGTGAGAGAGAAAGAGATGGGGGATTGTGGAAAAGAGAGAGAGATGGAGGAAATGTGGAGAAGAGAAAAAGATGGAGGAAATGTATAAAAAAGAGAAAGATGGAGGAAGTGTGGAAAAGAGAAAAAGATGGAAAAAAATGTATAAAAAGAGAAAGATGGAGGAAATGTGAGAAGGATGGAGGAAAAGTAGAAATGAGGAAAAAAAAGGAAGGCGTAAAAAGAGAAAGATTAAGGACTGTGGAAAAGAAAGGGATAAATGATGGAATTCAGTAAAACAGAAATATAAAGCAGAAGAAGAAAGAAGAGAGAAAGATGTGGAATCGGCTCAGCACTAATACAAGCCATAACCACTAAACCCAGACCTAACAGCTAAACATGGAGCTGACTGCCACCACAAACTTCCTTTCTCATTCCTTTTTTTTCTCTTTCTTTCCTATTCCTTCTTTTCTTTCTTTCTTTCTTTGCCACTCCCTTTCTTTCTTCATTTGTCATTCCTTCTTGCTCATTCCTTTTTCTTTCTTTATTGCTTCCTTATTGCTTGGTCTTTCATTTTTTTCTGTGTCATTTCTTGTTTTCTTTCTTTCCCTCTTTCTTTCCCTTTATTGATGGATAGGACAAGTTAAAACAATGGAAACACTTTCAATAGGCAAATGAATCATTTATTGCTGCAGATCTGCATGTTAAACTCCGAAGAGGGACAAATGATAACAACGGAGGACAGGGGGACGTGTACTCAAAAGAGGGACAGTCCCTCCAAATGAGGGACACTTGGGGGGTATGGCTCAGGTGTTGGGTTGGGTTTGGCCTGTAATGGGGGGGAGGAGCTATTCTATGGTCAGGTGTCCGGGCCGCACTGCTCTGGGCCAGTCTGAGCTGCTCCCTTTACTAACACTCCCATCCAATCCCAGACACCCACCCCATAACCTCACCCAAGCAAGCCCCGCCCACATCCCCCCCAATGATATATCCCCACAATGATATATCCCCCCCAATGATATATCCCCTCCAATAATATATCCCCCCCCATGATATATCCCCCAATGATATATCCCCCCAATGACTTATCCCCCCCAATGATATATCCCCCCAATGATATATCCCCCCAATGATATATCCCCCCCAATGATATATCCCCCCCAATGATATATACCCCCCAATGATATATACCCCCCAATGATATATACCCCCCAATGATATATCCCCCCCAATGACATATCCCCCCCAATGATATACCCCCCCAATGATATATCCCCCCCAATGATATCCCCCCCAATTATATATCCCCCCAATTATATATCCCCCCCAATGATATATCCCCCAATGATATATCCCCCCAATGATATATCCCCCCAATGACATATCCCCCCCAATGATATATTCCCCCAATGATATATCCCCCAATGATATATCCCCCAATGATATATCCCCCCAATGATATATCCCCCCCAATGATATATCCCCCCAATGACATATCCCCCCAATGATATATCCCCCAATTATATATCCCCCCAATAATATATCCCCCCAATGATATAGCCCCCCAATGATATATCCCCCAATGATATATCCCCCCCAATGATATATCCCCCCCAATTATATATCCCCCCCAATTATATATCCTCCCCAATGATATATCCCCCCCAATGATATATCCCCCCAATGATATATCCCCCAATGACATATCTCCCCCAATGACATATCCCCCCAATTATATATCCCCCCAATAATATATCCCCCCCAATGATATAGCCCCCCAATGATATAGCCCCCCAATGATATATCCCCCCAATGATATATCCCCCCCCCAATTATATATCCTCCCCAATGATATATCCCCCCAATGATATATCCCCCAATGACATACCCCCCCCCCCCAATGATATATCCCCCCAATGATATATCCCCCAATGACATATCTCCCCCCAATGACATATCCCCCCCCAATGATATCCCCCCCAATGATATCCCCCCCAATGATATATCCCCCCCAATGATATATCCCCCCCAATGATATATCCCCCCCCCCAATGATATATCCCCCCCAATGATATATCCCCCCCAATTTTAAGTTTGTACTTAAACCCGACCTTCACCATGATTTATTGAAAAGCCCAAACCCTTATAAAACGATTCCCCAGCATATAAATGTAATATATTTTAAGTTTTTAGTTTTTACTTATTATTCTTTCCCCCACTGGGCTGCAACTCTGTTCAGGACTCTAGGATACGGGCGCCGCCATCTTGACTCATCACATACTGAGGAGAGCAGAGCAGGATAAAGTCCAGGGGGCGGGTTATAGCTGTGCTTTGCTCAGACAGAGCAGAGCTGGGGTCAGGAAAAGGTCAGCAGTCCCAGAATGCAGAGCAGCACAGTCAGAAGACACTTCCTGTTTGCAGGCTGCCTGATGTTCCATGAGCCACCATCTTGGATGTTTATAGGCTCATAACATGCAGTAGATGAAGGTAGGATGATTTTTAATGTGAGCAATCTGTATGTACAGGGTGGGGGAAGCATATAAGATAGGCTCCCTTTCAGGGTGAAGGTCCGGATTAATGTGGGGAATCTGTATGTACAGGGTGTGGGAAACATATAATATAGGCTCTTATTCAGGGTGAAGGTCTGGATTAATGTGAGCAATCTGTATGTACAGGGTGTGGGAAACATATAATATAGGCTCTTATTCAGGGTGAAGGTCCGGATTAATGTGAGCAATCTGTATGTACAGGGTGGGGGAAACATATAAGATAGGCTCTTATTTAGGGTGAAGGTCCGGATTAATGTGAGCAATCTGTATGTACAGGGTGGGGGAAACATATAAGATAGGCTCTTATTCAGGGTGAAGGTCCGCTATAACAGCACTAGAGATGAGCGAACCGGTTCGGACGAACCGGAATTCGCTCCGAATTTCAGGAAATATTCGATTCGGCACGAACCCGAATATTTTGTGGTTCGTGCCGATCAAATTTTTCCTGAAATTTAAAAAAAAAAAAATGCCGGCATGGTGGGAGCGGGCCGGCCGGCTCCGCTGTCAGCTGAACCGGCCGGCCCGCTCCCACCATGCCGGCATTTAAAAAAAAAGCAAACACTTACCTGCAGGTCCGGAGCGTGGAGGCCGGCGCCGCTCTCAGCTGTCATCTGAGGGCGCGTCATCAGAGGGGGCCCGCTCCCACCATGCCGGCATTTTTGATGGGGAACTTCGCAAAAGTTCGATTCGGCCGAACCCGAATTTCTTTGTGAAATTCGGCGAATCGGCCGAATCGAACTTTTCAAAAGTTCGCTCATCTCTAAACAGCACCCTATGGGCTATGCTAAAGAATTGGCCACATTTTCTGCATAGCCTATAGGGTGTTGTGGTTTCTAAACGTTAAAAATAAATTCTTACCTTACGGGAAAAATGATGCACCTCATCTGAACTGATTGTTGATTAGAAAAAGTAGAACAAGCATTTTCTTTTGTGTGTTAATGGTAAAATGCTCACCAGGATGCAGGCAGCAATCAGTGGAGGACTGGGGCCAAATATCAGCCCGGGACCAGCCAGTGGCATCTCTGCTGCTTCCTGGCCAGTCACCAGTGGCATCTCTGCTGCTTCCTGGCCAGTCACCAGTGGCATCTCTGCTGCTTCCTGGCCAGTCACCAGTGGCATCTCTGCTGCTTCCTGGCCAGTCACCAGTGGCATCTCTGCTGCTTCCTGGCCAGTCACCAGTGGCATCTCTGCTGCTTCCTGGCCAGTCACCAGTGTCATCTCTGCTGCTTCCTGGCCAGTCACCAGTGGCATCTCTGCTGCTTCCTGGCCAGCCACCAGTGGCATCTCTGCTGCTTCCTGGCCAGTCACTAGTGGCATCTCTGCTGCTTCCTGGCCAGCCACCAGTGGCATCTCTGCTGCTTCCTGGCCAGTCACTAGTGGCATCTCTGCTGCTTCCTGGCCAGTCACCAGTGGCATCTCTGCTGCTTCCTGGCCAGTCACCAGTGTCATCTCTGCTGCTTCCTGGCCAGTCACCAGTGGCATCTCTGCTGCTTCCTGGCCAGTCACCAGTGTCATCTCTGCTGCTTCCTGGCCAGTCACCAGTGGCATCTCTGCTGCTTCCTGGCCAGCCACGAATGGCATCTCTGCTGCTTCCTGGCCAGTCACCAGTGGCATCTCTGCTGCTTCCTGGCCAGTCACTAGTGGCATCTCTGCTGCTTCCTGGCCAGCCACCAGTGGCATCTCTGCTGCTTCCTGGCCAGTCACTAGTGGCATCTCTGCTGCTTCCTGGCCAGTCACCAGTGGCATCTCTGCTGCTTCCTGGCCAGTCACCAGTGTCATCTCTGCTGCTTCCTGGCCAGTCACCAGTGGCATCTCTGCTGCTTCCTGGCCAGTCACCAGTGTCATCTCTGCTGCTTCCTGGCCAGTCACCAGTGGCATCTCTGCTGCTTCCTGGCCAGCCACCAGTGGCATCTCTGCTGCTTCCTGGCCAGTCACCAGTGGCATCTCTGCTGCTTCCTGGCCAGTCACCAGTGTCATCTCTGCTGCTTCCTGGCCAGTCACCAGTAGCATCTCTGCTGCTTCCTGGCCAGTCACTAGTGGCATCTCTGCTGCTTCCTGGCCAGCCACCAGTGGCATCTCTGCTGCTTCCTGGCCAGCCACCAGTGTGCTCCAATACTGAGGCTATATCATTAGGGGGAGGACATGGCGTAACATTGCTTGGGTGAGGGGGTAAGGAGATGGGTGCCTGAGATTAGATGGGAGTGTTAGTAAAGGGAGCAGCCCAGACTGACCCAAAGCAGTGCGGCCCACCGGGCATTTTCCCGAGTCTGCCTATGGCCAGTCCGCCCCTGGTTGCAATCCACACGGAAGCCACATTGGCGTCATCAAATAATGAGCATGCCCCCCCACGTTTGTCATACAGTCATACATGTGACCATTTTCTGGGACAGACATTTCTCAGATTGCTTCACACATCCTGCACATACCTTAACCTACTTTGCCTCCCTGGCTGCTGTTTAGACAGTAATAGGCAGGGGGAGAAGATACAAGAAATCACCTAAAGCGGACCTTCACCCTGAATAAGAGCCTATCTTATATGTTTCCCACACCCTCTACATACAGATTGCTCACATTAACCCGGACCTTCACCCTGAATAAGAGCCTATCTTATATGTTTCCCACACCCTGTACATACAGATTGCCCACATTAATCCGGACCTTCACCCTGAATAAGAGTCTATCTTATATGTTTCCCACACCCTGTACATACAGATTGCTCACATTAACCCGGACCTTCACCCTGAATAAGAGCCTATCTTATATGTTTCCCACACCCTGTACATACAGATTGCTCACATTAACCCGGACCTTCACCCTGAATAAGAGCCTATCTTATATGTTTCCCACACCCTGTACATACAGATTGCTCACATTAACCCGGACCTTCACCCGGAATAAGAGCCTATCTTATATGTTTCCCACACCCTGTACATACAGATTGCTCACATTAATCCGGACCTTCACCCTGAATAAGAGCCTATCTTATATGTTTCCCACACCCTGTACATACAGATTGCCCACATTAATCCGGACCTTCACTCTGAATAAGAGCCTATCTTATATGTTTCCCACACCCTGTACATACAGATTGCTCACATTAATCTGGACCTTCACCCTGAGTAAGAGCCTATCTTATATGTTTCCCCCACCCTGTACATACAGATTGCTCACATTAATCCGGACCTTCACCCTGAATAAGAGTCTATCTTATATGTTTCCCACACCCTGTACATACAGATTGCCCACATTAATCCAGACCCTCACCCTGAATAAGAGCCTATCTTATATGTTTCCCACACCCTGTACATACAGATTGCCCACATTAATCCGGACCTTCACTCTGAATAAGAGCCTATCTTATATGTTTCCCACACCCTGTACATACAGATTGCTCACATTAATCCGGACCTTCACCCTGAGTAAGAGCCTATCTTATATGTTTCCCCCACCCTGTACATACAGATTGCTCACATTAATCCGGACCTTCACCCTGAATAAGAGTCTATCTTATATGTTTCCCACACCCTGTACATACAGATTGCTCACATTAATCCGGACCTTCACACTGAATAAGAGTCTATCTTATATGTTTCCCACACCCTGTACATACAGATTGCTGAAATTAAAAATCATCCTACCTGCATCTACTGCATGTTATGAGCCTTTAAACATCCAAGATGGCGGCTCATGGAACATCAGGCAGCCTGCAAACAGGAAGTGTCTTCTGACTGTGCTGCTCTGCATTCTGGGATTGCTGACCTTTTCCTGACCCCAGTCTGAGGAAAGCACAGGTATAACCCGCCCCCTGCACTTTATCCCACTCTCCTCTCCTCAGTAAGTGTGATGCTTCTGAGTCAAGATGGCGGCGCCCATATCCTAGAGTCCTGAACAGAGTTGCAGCCCAGTGGGGGAAAGAATAATAAGTAAGTGACTAAAAACTTAAAATATATTAATTTTAGATGCTGGGGAATCGTTTTTTAAGGGTTTGGGCTTTTCAATAAATGATGGTGAAGGTCCGGTTTAAAGCAGACCCCGTCATAGTCCAGCTCTGCATATAAGCTATAAGCCCCTGTAGTAAAACTTTTTTATTTTTTGCAGGCCGCAGAGGGGATTCCACACTGCAGAGAAAACAAATACTACAACTCAACGCTGGGGAGATGCTGCGGGCGCTGTCCTACAGGTAGGTGCCAATAGAGGACAAGCTGGTTATGTTCTGAAGGAGGTTCAGCTTTTGTGTGTTAACTGAAACTTACATCTCAGTGATGATTTTTTTGATCAGCTCCCTTCCCGCGGGGCATCCGAAAACGGGATGCCCCGCTGTGTGAAACCCCCCAGAAAGCCCAGAAACCTTACCTTATCCCCGTTCCAACGGCGCATGCGCGGGCCGCGGCCGCCTCTCGCGCTTCCCTCTAGCAGGGCGCGCACCCGCTCGTGAATGGCCGGCGCGGGCGTGCTCCCTGTTAGAAGGAAGCGCGAGAGGCGGCCTCCAGCGCGCTCAGAGCCGCTGTGGTTGTCCGTCGCTTGTCCATACATACCACAGCGGCTCTGAGCGCTCTGATTGGACGAGCGCTCGCGTAGGAGCAGGGTGAGGTGAGTTTTTTGGGGCGTTCTGGGGGGTTTCACACAGAAGTGGACCAAAACCCAGGATAGTGAAAATCCTGGGTGTTGGTCCACTTTAATTATTCCCAAAAATCACTTGCCCCCCCCCCCCCCCCCCCATATTGGTGCATGTTTTTGAGAGGCGCATCATTTTTTCAATAAGGAAAAGATGATTTCTTGAGAAATAACACCCTATTGTCATTAATGGCTTACCTTCAGTCTGTGCCTGTGGTGTCCTTAGGCGGCTGGTCAGGGCTTCCGCCTCAGGTGTTGGCTCCAGCGTTGCGTGCGTTGCCGAGCTCGCCCTCCTCCCTCGTCCACTGTCGTTCAGGTGTCGTGTCCTCCGGTGGTGCTGCACACAGCGCAGCCGCTGGAGGCTGTTTAAAGGAGCCAATCCTAGGAGGCCCAGTTCTGGCCGGTACGCCTTTAAATGTCAGGTGGGGCAATCAGGACAAGACAGAACTGGTCATTTTCCCACCATCTAACTCCCCTCCCCTCTCTAACACGTCTATCACTGGTAACAATTACACAATAACAGCAACTCCCCAAGCCCTGGGAGTCATTCTGGACTCTGCCCTCTGTTTCAAACCACATATTCACTCCCTGGCCACCTCCTGTCGCCTCCAACTTAAAAACATCTCCCGCATCCGTCCTTTCCTCTCACCTGACACCACTAAAATGCTAGTGCACGCCCTGCTCATATCCCGACTGGATTACTGCAACATCCTTCTTTGTGGCTTACCAACTAACAGACTGGCACCCCTCCAATCTATCCTGAACTCCTCTGCTGTTAGCCTCATCCATCTCTCCTCTCGCTACTCTGGTTCTGCGCCTCTCTGCCAATCCCTACACTGGCTGCCAGTCCCACAGCGAATCCTGTTCAAAACTCTAACTCTCGCCTACAAAGCTCTCTCCAACCAGGCCCCTCCCTACATCTCATCTCTAATCCAACAATATCAACCTAGACGCAGCCTCCGCTCTGCTGCCGACCTTCTCCTGTCCTCCACCCTGGTCACCTCCTCTCACGCCCGCCTCCAGGACTTCTCACGTGCAACTTCAATCTACCGGAATGCCCTCCCGCACCCAATCCGCCACTCCACAACCCTCAAAACCTTCAAAGGTGCCCTCAAAACTCACTTATTCAGACAAGCATATAATCTGGCCTAACCAATCTTCTAAAGGGCACAAAGCTCAATACTGACTGTGATCCTTCCCCCTCGTCTTCACCCCTCTTCCTTTAGACTGTAAGCTCCTCAGGGGCGGGGCTCTCTCCCCTATTGTGTCTTGTACTCGGAATATCCATTGTCAAATCTGTAAAACTGCATTTGAAATAGTATATGTACCGTATGTTTCTACCCTGTCTGTAATTACTACTTTGTAAAGCGCTACGAAAGATGATGGCGCTATATAAATAAACAATAATAATAATAATAATAATCAGCCCAGAGGTCTCTAAGTACACCAATCAACCCACAGATCCGAAGTGCACCAATCACAGTCACTGCCTCCCTGTCCAATCCGGTTGGGTTCAGTCCTATAAAGGGATTACCACTTCAGTGTGTCAGTGCCTGTGATAGCGTTTATCTGGCTTTGTGACGTCTCCTGTGATTTCCTGTAAATATTGTTATTGACCCTTTGCTTGAATCTCGACCACGTCTCCGTCTCATCCCTTTGTACCGCGCAGCTTCCTGGTGTGACCCTTGGCTTGTCGTCTGACTTTGCATGATTTCTCCTGAGCACCCGAATTGCTTCCAGTACTTACCTGTTTCCGAAGCACCCGAACTGTTTCCAGTACTTACCTGCTTCGCCCAGTCTGACCTTTTTTTTTTTCTTTCTTCACTCCCTGTGAGCCTACAATCTTTGAGCCATTAGGTCCTGGGAGCAACCGTGTCTGGCGAGGCGTATATAGCGTCCCGGCAAACGGGGGCTTGTCTATAGGTGAAGCTGGCTGTGGAGATTGGGGGTTGCAGGCTCACAACGAAGACAGGTATTCTTGGGGTCTGACACCTATAGGGCATGCTAAAGAATTTACTCAGGGTATTATTTTGCATACCCCATAAGGTGCTGTTTTCAAACGTAAAAAATTTTTTACCACCCTGGAAAAATGACGCCCCATCGCAGACGCAAGTGATGTTAAAGTGGACCAACACCCTCCCATGATCGGCCCGGGAATCTATAAGATTCCCGGACCGATCAGACCCCTGACTGCGGGGGCACTCCGATCGGGGGTGCCCTGTGTGAAACCCCCCAGAAACCCCTAAATCCCTACCTTATCCACGATCCAGCGGCGCCCGCCGCCGCCTCCCGCGCGTCCCTCTAGCAGGACGTGCACCCGCGCCAGCCGTTTGTGAACGGCCGGTGCGGGCATGCGCCCTGTAAGAGTGACGTGCGGGAGGCGGCGGCGGGCGCCGCTGGATCGTGGATCTGGATCTTGTCCGTCGCTGCCTCCCGCTTGTCCGGCGAAGGGGATTGGCAGCGGCGTTCACGTGGGATCGGGGAGAGGTGAGTTTTTCGGGGTTTCTGGGGGGGTTTCACACAGCAGGGCACCCCCGATCGGGGTGCCCCACCGAAGTGGACCAAAACCCAGGATAGTCAAAATCCTGGGTGTTGGTCCACTTTAATTAGAACAAACATTTTTATTGGACTTTTTTGCTCACATGTAAGAGGCCAATTCATCACTAGAGCCTCGTGAGCATCTGCAGAGGGAGGCTATTAGCGCCTCAGCAGCACGCCGGCTACAGACAGATGGCGCTGTTAGTGTTTGGCGCTGTAGGCTACCCGTGGTGCTGTGCCTTGTTTTTTTTCCCCGATGGAGATAGCGACAGGTAACGCCGGTGGGGAGGGCCAGAAATGTATTTGTATTTAACATGTAAATGAACAGCGCCAGCTCGGGCGCTGTGAAACCACGATACAGCGCCATTTGCAATACTAAAAAAGGCTTTAACTGGGGATGGCTGCACATTGACCAAGCGCAAATACATGGAATAACATTGGGAACATACAAACGACGATTGGCAGGCAAGAAAACACAAGTTAGCAGTGGAATAAATTGGCAGGCTGATTCATTATTAGCGGCAGGTAGCGACAGATGAGCGTCTGTAGCAGGCATTTCAGAGCGCCCGCTAGTAGTCGCTGTGCTCGGCCGTGGTTCGCTAGTTCATAGCGACTCAGTCGCTGTGCAGCATTGTTGAATACATTGTGGGGAGTCGCTATATGAGCAGTACAGCGCTGTATGGGAGCGAATGGTAGCGACTGGTCAGTGCGACTGACTCACACCATATTCATAAAAAAAACAGCCTCACACACCTCCAGCGCTCAAAAATGCTTCGCTGCAGCCCAGAGCGCCGGAGGCTGTGTGATTAAAGGCTGTTTTTTAACATGTATCCACCAGTAACAAAGCGAAAACATATGCAATGACATTGTTATAACATTGTGACATGAACACATTAATGCCAGACCTGTAATGTCAATTCTGCATAAATATATAAAAACTGAAAAATATTTTCACAAATGGCTTCTTCTAGGCCAGGAGAGGTCACAACATTATTTGAGAATAAATAAACAAATTTTATAAAAACCCCCTGTTTAAAGAGAAATTAAAGAACGTCCATTGAAATGTATGGGAGAGCGCCAGGTAGCGAGAGGTAAGACACGGCGCTCTGCAAGGCCGAACGCCGGCGCTGTACGCTGAGGCTGGGATAATGATGAATCGGACGCTACATGGCGTTATCCCAATCGCCCAACAGAATCTGCTTGATAAATGTGTAATTGCTGCCGTTTCCGGCGTTCACCTGCCGCTACCTGTCATTTACAAGGCGCACCTGACGCTATCTCTTCATGAATAGGGGCCTTAATTTTGTCAGCCGTTCTACCTCCACCAACCCAATCGGCATCAATACAGCACACCTGAAAAATGGGGAAATCCCAGCATGCTTTGCAAGTCTAGACAGGTTGCCCCCTTAAAAGCCAATTGCTGATTTATGAAATGTAGTAGCGGGAGTCAGCGCTTCCTGAAACTTATGCTCATGTTTATTTATAGCCCAACTCTGACGTTTGTTTTCGTATCACATTCTAAAAATAGAACAATAGACACTGGGGGGGAAGTGCTGCAGCCCCCATATTCTTTAGACTCAGCATTTCATGCATCCGGCCGGCCCCATCAGTGCGGTTTTTCTTTTATCATTTAAAGGGGATCAAACCAGTGCCCCCAGGGCATCCCGATTTGGAATGCCCCGCTGTGTGAAACCCTCCTGGATCGCCCACAAAACGTACCATTCCTGGGGCTCGCACTCTATTTTTGCGGCCTGTGGCCGCATCCCCAGCTTCCTTTTAGCTGAGTCGGACTCCGGTGCCCGGCCATTTAGATAAGCTGCTGGCGGTGTGGTGAAAAAATATACTCAGAAGCAAAATGTCTTCAGCAAATGCAATGTTTATTCGGTTAACCAGGGGCCCGATATTCCTCGATATGCCCAATTCAACGGTTACTCTGCGTTGCTTAAATACAGGTTTAGACAAAGAAGCTTAGATGATCATTCTGATTGGGTGCCTGGACACGTCATTTTCCCATTGGACATTTCGAACATATACAGACATATATGGTATATATATAGTTCAGACATAAAGAACATCTGTTTCTCATCAAGCAGACACAACATTCCATTCTTGAAAATGGTTTAAACCTATGAGGAGGGAGGGGTGAAAATCCACCTAAACACTGACAATGTGAGAGTTGGCATACAGGTGGCTATAACCAAGTATAATATTTAATTATAATATTTAATTTTCCACTTCAGCGGGAGCACACCTTAGACTAGAGGAAAGCCGTGGATGCAGCCAATGGGCTTGTCACGCCAGACGGAACATTTGAAATGAGCCAATCGATAATCTCAAATCTCCCGGGTGGGCGTGGCCAGGGTCAGTCTGGAGCACCTTGGGCCCACCAGATTAAATCATTCTTGGGTCTACCAGATAAAAGTATGCTAGGCCCCATACTTAACAGGGGTAGGCTGATTCATTACTAGCGCCAGGTAACGGCAGATGAGCGTCTATAAAGTGGCGCTAAGAGCGACCACTAGTCGCTGCTACAGAGCGCCTCAGTCGCTGTAGTAACATTGCCGGCATTGATGAATTTCATGTGTGAGTCGCTATATAACACCAGTACAGAGATATATTGGAGTGAACGGTAGCGACTGGTCAGTGTGAGCGACTCAGGCCATATTCATAAAAAAAACAGCCTCACACAGTGCCAGCGATCAAAATTGTGTCGCTGTAGCCCAGAGCGCCAGAAGCTGTGTGATTTTGAACACATATCTACCAGTAACAAAGCGAAAACATATGGAATGACATTGTTATAACATTGTAACATGAACACTTTAATACCAGACATGTAAGGACAATTCTGCATAAAAATATTATTAAAAAAAGTTTTCAAAAATGTCATTTTCTAGGCCAGGATACATGTCTGAAAGATTTGAGTTTAAAAAAATAAATAAATAAATAAAAAAATTGGGATCAGGAAAGGGATTTAAGGATCATCTATAGAAATGTATGAGAGAGCGCCAGGTAGCGAGAGGTAAGACGTGGCGCTCTGCAAGGCTGTACGCTGAGCCTGGGATAATGATGAATCGGACGCTACATGGTGTTGTTCCAGTCGCTCACCAGATTCGGCTTCATAAATGTGTAATTGCTGCCATGTCGGGCATTCACCTGACGCTACCTGGCGCTGTACAGGCACTACCTGCCGCTATCCCTTCATGAATAAGGCCCAAAATCTCATATTAAATGACCAGATCAAAATGTAACTTACTGAAGGAACAACAGAACACCAGGATTGCCCTGATGGTGGCCCTGGGTCAGTGCCTGTGGCCACCAGAGGATCTTCTAGTGCTGTTGGGCTAGTCCGACACTGGGCTTTGCTATGGCATCTAAAAGAGCCTTTTTGTAAAACCAAGCAACCGCCGA
This sequence comes from Gastrophryne carolinensis, assembly GCA_027917425.1. Taxonomy (NCBI): domain Eukaryota; kingdom Metazoa; phylum Chordata; class Amphibia; order Anura; family Microhylidae; genus Gastrophryne; species Gastrophryne carolinensis. The sequence goes on along the minus strand of CM051242.1, from coordinate 15,862,156 downwards.
GCACATCCATTGCTGCAGGTACTCAGGTGTGGGGGGGCATGGGGTGCAGTAAGTGTACACATGCCCGGAGCAGTGGGCTGCCCTAATTACGGCGCCTGAGGAGCAGTATGGGGGTTAGGTGCCTTGCTCAATGTCCCAGGACCGGGATTCGAACCTGCCACCCTCCGGTTACAAGTACGCTCCCCTTACCTCTAGGTCATTTTAGGGGGTTTTCGTCTGCTTTAGCAGTGACACTTTGAGCGGAGATCATCACTCTTTGTTGCAGGTGTGGGAGGATAAAATGTAATTCAATTTGAAGAGACGAGAGTCCGAAGAATAAAGCCATTATTCAGGATCCGCTCACCTATTTTCTCATTGGTGGCTCAGAGAGTAGCTCAGAGTATTTAGAGGTTGTCACACAACGCCACCTGCAGGTCATCAGCCATTACGACAACAAGCCAAATCTAAAGTGGGTCCTTCCTTGCCATTCAGTGCCCCTGGATGCCCTTCCCCTTGCACACAACCCCCCTGTAAAGCTGTTTTTCTCATCCCTTCCATTCTGGGGCACCACCACCAGCAACGCGTGGGTTAACCTCAGCTGTAGGAGGGGACTGCAAGAAAAACAGGCTGAATAATCACTAGTGCCAGGTAACTGCAGATGAGCATCTGTACCGAACGCTAGTGGTCGCTCTGATCGGCCGTGAGTCGCTATTACAGAGCGCCTCAGTCGCTGTACTAACATGGCCGGCATTGATGAATTTGATGTGTGAGTCGCTATAACATCAGTACAGCGCTATATGGGAGCGAACGGTAGCGGCTGGTCAGTGTGAGCGACTCAAACCATATTCATCAAAAAAAAAAAAAAGCCTCACACAGCGCCGGTGCTCAAAATTGTGTCGCTGTAGCCCAAGTGGGTGGTGGGAGTGGGAAAATCCGGATAAGCTTCTGTCTCGCCCTAGGGTTTTGCACGCCAGATATCCCTTCACGGAAGAAGCGGTTAAGGTCTGGTCTTCACCACCTGAGGTAGACGGTCCGATATCGAGGCTGGCTTGGCATACTTTGATCCAGGGCGGGCTCCAGGTTTATGTGGGCCCTCGGGCGGCATGGTCTCAGTGGGCCCCTTTGCGGTGGATAGTCGCAGGTCAGGGGTCTATATATTGTATGGCCAAAACTAAGAAGGGCTGCTTGCCCTCCTCCGACCCCCTGTTGGAGCTATTTTTTAGTTTGGCCCCACATGAATGGGGAAGTATTGAGGAAGAGGGAGGCTGAGGGAACATAGATGAATGGGACAGAGCTAAGAGAACAAGGATAGATTGGTCAGGGCTCAGGGGATAGAGATGGATGGGGCAAGGCTGAGTGGATAGGGATAAGATGGGTCAGCGCTCAGGGGACAGGAATTAATGAGGCCGAGGTGACATACAACCAATGGGGCAGAGCTGAAGAGACAGGGATGGATGGAGCAGAGAGACAGAGAAAGGAAGTTTGTGCAGTTCTTTAACCACATTGTGCCAGTTGTCAGTGGGCCCCCCTGATGGGCGGGGCCCTCGGCAGCTGACCGGGCTTGCCGGGTGCTGACGCAGGCCCTGCTCTGATCCCTACTATGGATAGTGCGGCCTTGAGAGATCCAGTGGATAGGAGGTTGGACCAGCTTGGACCAGCTCGGTGTGCATTCTCCATGGTGGGGTCTGCATTGCATCTGGCTTGCGCCTTGTCCCTGGAGCACATGGCAGGCAAGGTCTGGATGAGACTTTTAAAGAATCGGATCTTGCACTCCTCTACGCTTTGCCTGAACTCCTTTGCTATGGAGATTTTCAGGTACATCGTGCCAGCAATTGATGACATGGTGTGCCTGGTGGCTAGGGGTCTGGCCTTGTTAGTCACCTTGCGGCACATGGTCTGGCTGAAGAAATGGCAGTCAAGTGGCAGACTAGTCTGGATGTGAAGGAATTTGTTTTGAGGAAAGCGCAGCTAGAAAATATGAGCAGCTCCTACTTGGGGGAAAACCTGTATTTCCCACGGCAATTGTGGTGTGTTAATCAGTTCCAGTTAGGATGTGGTTCCTAGATGGAAAAAGATTAGTGTAGGTGTGCTGTGGATAAAAGGTCGTTAATAATAAATACAATGTTGAGAGGTTATCGGTTATCCTAAAAGCAAACAAATTGGTCAGTTAGTGTGGGTATTGCTAAGAGGATTGTCCCTTATAAGCTTAAAGGAACAGTTAAGGTTATCAGGACCTGTGAAGTAAAGTCTGGATGACCTGGTCTGGAAAGCCATTGGAGGGAAATCAACTAGGCTTCCGCAAATCAAACAAAGACCTCGTTTCAGAAGTCGGACAATTTTCGTCTTTCCGGAGGTTCGGAGGATCTACTGACTCCAGACGCCGCAAGGACAATGCGGGGAAGAGGAAGCCTCAGGGAAAGCCCGAGTCCCCATGGGGCCACAGGCCCAAGCCCTCAGCCAAGCCCCCTCAGGGTTGACAGGGTGCCCTCACCTGACTGGGTGGGGGACAGCTGCTTCATTACGCACCAGTGTGGAGGGATCGCAAGGGTACAAGATTGATTTCTGGACCAGGCCTCCACATGGGTTTGTGCCATCCAAGCTTGGCTTGCGTGGCAGAAATGGCGGCGGCTCATGAAAGTGCATTAAATCTCCTGCTGGACCGGGGGTGGTAGTACCTGTGCCCCCAACAGAGCGGGGCTGTGGCTACTACACAATACTATTTTCCCCAAGAAGGACGGATCTGTTTGGGCGATCATGGATCTCCATCATCTGAACAGTTTTGTTCGAGTGATGATATCTCTAAGATCTCTAAGATCATGACGTCGCTGGAACAGGGGGATTTTCTGACCACGGTGAACATAAAGGATGCTTATTTGCATATCCTGATGTTCACTAGTAGTATTTTGCATTTTGCAGTGGCCACCCGTCATTTCCAATTTGTGGTTCTTCCGTTCGGCCTGTCCACAGCCCTGCGGGTGTTCGCGAAAGTCTTGGCGGTGGTGATGGCGCTCTTGCAGAGGCAGGGGATGCGCATCACCCCATAACTCAACGACTTGCTCATCAGGGCGCCATAACTGCCAGAAACTCTGCAGGATGTCAGAACGGATTATCAACTACCCCGAGTCCCAGGTGGTCCCCTCCAGGGTGGCAACTTACTTGGGAATGATGCTGGATACTCACCTGACCCAGGTCCTCCTCCTGGTGCAGAGATGCACGGCTCTGCAGGGGTGGGTGCCGTCTCTGCTTGCAGAAGATCATCCGACAGGGCATGTATCTTCTGGGCCCAATTGTATCCACCATCAAGGCAGTTCCGTAAGCCCAGTTCCACGCCAGGCCGCTACAGCTGCTGCTCCTGTCGCAATGGAACAAGACGGTACAGACTTTGGACCGTCGCTTAACAGTCAAGGACTTCGTCTGGCGGTCTCTGGAGTGGTGGCAGTGTAAGAGAGTAAAGCCAATGTCATTACTTGGAGAGTTGTGTTGCTGTTTTGCCACAAGGGGCCGCTGTTTCCCCCACGCAGCTAAGCTGAGGCTGTGATTTACAACAAGAAGGAAATGACTCAGCGTTTGTGTGTGAACAACAAGGAGAAGGAAGTGAAGCGTCCTCCATCTTGAAAAGGACAGCAGAAGGCTGTGTGAGGGAGTCCTGCGTGTCGTGTGGAGATCAGAAGTGGTATATAGAGGGATGAAATCATTGCCAGGAGCAGAGGATCTCTTGAGTTCAGCTACCGAGAGCTGTAGAGCCCGCCGGCTGTTCTTCATGGATGTGAGAGAGACTTGCTGCGTCCCAGCCTGAAGATACTATTGGTCAGTAATCATACAGCATGCATGCTTAACTGTACAGACTGAGACTAGACCTATTAGTTAGTTAGATAGGATTTACATAGGCCCAAAGTGTTTTTCTTTTCCCTGTTTGCTGCCAGGATTTCTGAACTGAACGGAACATTTAGCCTGTGAGAGCTGACAACTGCGCCACATTTCCATCCTCGATCAGTGGATCACTCACGCATTCGGGAGCAACATTGTTCTTTTGGGTTCTGGGCAAGTGCTGGGGAGGAGAGTTGTTTTTCTTGCATTTTATGGTTATAGGATTGTAAGTTGCTGTGCTGTACCCCCGATGACCCCTCAGTGAGCACCCACATCAAACATTCGTTCCAGCATTAGGGTATTAACAGGTATGGTGGGACATTCTAGTGCACCCACTAGTAGGTGAATTACCAGGGCTTCCTGTAACATCCAATCAGGGTCATCTGGCTGTGTAGCACAGGGGTTCTCAGTCCAAGCTGAATGTGTGTAACCAAGTTTTGTTGTTCATCCCATTTGTCTTTTTTTTTTTTAAATGGGTTTGATACGCTATTTCAGTAAAAGTTTGATATACCAACGCTGGTGTCAGTGTCGCTTTTCCCGCACGTGGCTTCGCTGTATCCAGGGGAGTGCACACCAGTACACGGCTTACAGCAGGACCAGAGCAAGCTGACGGTGGGTCGGTCCTTCCTGCTTGTTCAGTGGCTCATCCTGACCACAGATGCCAGTCTGACGGGGTGCAGTGGCGTTCTGGACCACCAGATGCAGGGCCCCTGTCTGTTGCTCATTGCATTCTCTTGTGTTAACTGAGGCTCTTCCACAACATGCAATAACATTTTCTATTACTGGATTTGAGTTCATTTCTCTGCACGCGCTCATGTTACAGTAATTCTCATTCAAGCCTGTTCACACTTGAAAGAAGAAATGGCCTGTCCCAACCAAGAATGAGAAAGCCTCATATAACAGCTATAAATAATTAGATCTTAATGCAGCCACCCAAGTTTCAAAATCTCTCTTGACTTCCAGAAAGCTAAACTTATTCTGGCACTGACCCAACCGAAAGTGAGAACACTCTTGTTATTATGTCAACAATAACGGAACACCTAAATGACAGGACCTGACCTTGCCAGATGGATGTGAAAGGTGCAAATTTGTAAAATCTTGGGGAGGATAACATCATTGAGAGTTTCACAAAACTTTTGGGACCAAGAATATCTTCTGTCACAGAATAATCGAATATTATTTAATGGTGGCAGCACCCCCTCCACAGCACATTTTGTGGGGTATCCCAAATAGATCCATAATCCCAATTTCATCCAATTCAAAAAGTTTATAAAAATTAATGAATTCAATAAAGTGCAAAGCTGCAAAAAAGTGCAAAGTTTTGTGCAAAGATATATAAAATGCAAATAGTAACCTTATTACATACCAATACAGTTGTTAGGATCTTACCTCCTCGCCGTCCCCGGTCCCGCGGCGCATCGTCGGGCGGCCCGCGGCCGTCCCCTGTCCAGCGGTCCTCTGGCGGGAGTGCCTCTCGGCGTTGCTCTGGGGGCCGGGGTTCGGCGGCGTGGGGTAGTGCTGGTGGCCGCGCCGTGGCCCGCTTGGCGCGGCTGGGCGGCCCCGTCGGGCTTCCCCCTGGTGCGCCGCTTCCTCCTTCTGACGGGAGCGCGCCCGAACTGCGCGTGCGCGAGCACGTCCTGTTTATGCCTCCCGGCGGCGCTTCTCCCAGCGCGTCCGCCGGGGGCAGATTTAAAGTGACCTATCCTGGTCGCTCTCCTGGGGAGCGGATCCAGGGACTGGTCGGCCTGTCTGGCCTGGGCCGTCCAGTCCCTGGGACCGCTCCCGTTTTTTGTAGTTGCACCAATCACCTCCTTTCCCTCCAATTGTCCCCTTTTCCTACTGGCCAGTATTCCCTTTATATTCGGGCTCCTCCATTTTCCCAGTGCCCGTTATAGCCTCTGGGTTGTTGGGAGCGTTATAGATTGTCTTATCTCAGTTATACTCGGCTTTGTCTTCAGACCATCCTTGCTTGCTGCCTGCCCTGACCTTTTGCCTGCCTGACCACGATTTTCGCCTGACCCCTCTGATACCTCGCCCCGTGACCTTCTGGATTGACCTCGGCTTGTTTGACTCCTCTTTGCTACCTCCGTTGGATACCTCGCTTCGTGATCTCCCGGTTTTGACCTCGGCTTGTTAATTGGACTTCCGCCTTCCGGCATCCTCATTTGGGACTCCCTGCCGTTCATCAGTCTCCACCTTAAGCTGGTAATCTTTGCGCCCATTAAGTCCTGGGGGTAACCGAGTCAGGAGAGGCATAATCCGCGTCTCCTGCGAGCGGGGACTTGTCTATAGGCAGAAGAGGCGGTGGAGATTGGGGATTATCAGCTTAAGACAGAAAGGTGTCCGGTACAGTCCTGACAGTATAACGGGCCTGAAAAATGGACCAGATCTTGGAACAGGTGCAGGCTTTAACGGCGGCTGTAGAGCACCTGGCTCATCGCGTTGCAGCCCAGGAGAACCGTCCTGCTCCTATTACCACCAGCCCTCAAGGGGCTCCGGCCGCATCTTCTGTGGAACCCAAGATTCCACTCCCAGAAAAATTCCATGGCGATAGGGCAAAATTTGCCAATTTTCGGGACTCTTGTAAACGTTATTTCCAACTCCGTCCTGTTTCGTCAGGGTCACAGGAGCAGCGAGTGGGTCTGATTATCTCCCTCCTTCAAGGTGATTCACAATCCTGGGCCTTCAGTCTACCATCCCAGGATCCTGCTCGTCTCTCAGTAGATAATTTCTTTTCTGCTATGGAGGTTCTGTATGATGACCCTGACAGAGGAGCAACGGCAGATGCTAAACTCTGTACCCTGCATCAGGGACGACGACCGGCCGAAGATTATTGTTCAGAATTTCAGCGCTGGGCAGTGGATTCGCGTTGGAATAATCCTGCTCTGTGCGGCCAATTTCGGCTAGGGCTGGCCGACTCTATTAAAGACTCCATGGTGAATTATCCAGTTCCCCAAACATTAGATGAGACCATGCACCTTGCCATCCGCATAGATCGTCGTCTCCGGGAAAGACGCTTGGAGAAAGGGTCTCATCCCGATTCAGCTTTGAGAGCCGAGGCCCCAGCGGTGCAATCTTCTGAAGAATCCATGCAACTGGGAGCCACAAAACTCACGGAGGTTGAGAGACGACGGCGTCTGTCAGAGGGTCTGTGTCTGTATTGTGGCGGAACTGGTCACATGGTCAGAGTATGCCCTAAGAAGCCGTTGGGAAACTTCAGAGCCTAGGGGGTTTCGAGGGGGCCCACCTAGGCTGTAAGGTATCACCTCACGTATCGTCTCCAGTTATAATTCCGGTTCAGATTAAAGTTGCTCTAAAATGTTTGAGTTTGGAGGCCCTCTTAGACTCCGGAGCAGCAGGGAACTTCCTTGACTCTGAGCTAGCCCAGAGTTTAGGAATTGCGCTCCAGTCCCTGCCTGCGCCAATCCGAGTCTCTGCCATTGATGGCACACCAATTGCAGGCGGGCTCGTGCAGTTTAGAACCCTACCAGTATCATTTAAAGTGGGAGCCAGTCATTAGTTTCCTTGTCTTAAGTATGCCTAACACCCCGTTAGTTCTGGGATTGCCTTGGCTGCAGAAGCACAATCCCCAAATTGATTGGGTGTCGGGGCAAATTGTGAAGTGGGGTCACCAATGTTTTCAGACCTGTTTGGAACTTCCGGTTCGAGTTACGCAATTATCTCCGGGTAAGGTTCCTACTCCATACCTGGAGTTTTCTGACGTCTTTTCCGAAAAGGCGGCAGACAAACTTCCCCCCCACAGGCCTTGGGATTGCCCCATTGAGCTCCTTCCTGGTACTATGCCTCCTAGGGGGAGAATTTTCAATTTGACCCGAGCTGAAACCCTTGCCATGCGGGAATATATTGCAGAAAATTTAGAGAAGGGATTTATTCGACCATCATCTTCCCCGGCAGGAGCAGGGTTTTTTTTCGTTGAAAAGAAAGATGGGGGGCTCCGTCCATGTATTGACTATCGGGGTTTAAATAACATCACTATTAAAAACAAGTATCCCCTGCCACTTATTGAGGGGCTATTTACACAGGTGGCTGGGGCGCAGGATTTTTCCAAACTTGACCTCCGGGGCGCCTATAATCTAATCAGAATTAGGCAGGGTGATGAGTGGAAAACGGCCTTCAATACTCTCGAGGGGCATTATGAATATCTAGTAATGCCGTTTGGATTATGTAACGCCCCCGCAGTCTTTCAAAGTTTTGTGAATGAGATATTCAGAGACTACTTAGGTCGTTTTGTAGTAGTTTATTTAGATGACATTCTGATTTTCTCTTCATCTCTTGCGGAACATCGCAAACATGTGCGCATGGTCTTACAAAAACTCAGAGAAAATTGTTTATATACTAAGTTAAAAAGTGTCAATTTGAAGTCTTGGAAGTTCCTTTTCTTGGTTACATTGTTTCTAATACTGGTCTTTCCATGGATCAATCCAAAGTGAAAGCAGTATTAGAATGGGAGCAGCCCAAAGATCTTAAAGGTCTGCAAAGATTTTTGGGGTTTGCCAATTTTTATAGAAGGTTCATTAAAAATGTTTCTTCTTTAGTAGCCCCTTTGACTAATCTCACTAAGAAAGGGGCTTATCCTCCTGTTTGGCCGGTTCAGTCTGTTCATGCTTTTGAAAAGCTTAAGGGAGTCTTTAGTTCTGCTCCAGTGCTGGTGCATCCGAACTGCCAATTACCATTTTTCGTAGAAGTGGATGCCTCTGAGATTGCTGTGGGGGCAGTACTGTCCCAATACCGTGGGTCCCCTGAACGCCTTCATCCTTGTGCCTTTTTCTCTAAAAAATTCTCGGCTGCCGAAAGAAATTATGACATTGGTAACCGGGAGTTGTTGGCTATCAAATTGGCCTTTCAAGAATGGAGGCACTGGTTGGAGGGGGCTCAGTACCCAGTTACAGTCTTTACTGATCATAAAAATTTAGAGTACATCCAATCCGCTAAAAGGTTAACTCCAAGACAAGCTCGCTGGTCCTTGTTCTTCTCTCGGTTTAACTTTTCTATAACCTATAAACCAGGATCCAAAAACGTAAAAGCTGATGCCTTGTCCCGGAGTTTCTCTTTTTCTAATTTACCTGAAAGGGAAGATGTACCCATTTTGCCCCACTCTTTGGTGGTAGCCGCCGTTCAACCACAACTCCCTGATCTAACTCAATTCCAGTCCGAAGCTCCACCTGAAAAGCCTAATTTTGCCGGCGGGTCATCCGGGGGTCAAGAAGACCATCGCTTTACTATCTCGCCAAGTCTGGTGGCCATCCATTAGGAAAGATGCACGAGAATTTGTCCAAGCCTGTAAGGTGTGTGCTCGGAGTAAGTCCTTAAGACACTCCCCCGAGGGCCCTCTACTTCCACTGTCCATTCCTGTCTGCCCCTGGACCCATTTGGCCATGGATTTCATAACGGATCTTCCACCTTCCCAGGGATATTCCGTCATTTGGGTGGTGGTGGATCGTTTTAGCAAGATGGCTCACTTCATCCCTTTAAAGAAGCTTCCCACAGCTCAGACCTTAGCTCAACTCTTTATCACTCACATTTTTAGAATCCATGGCATTCCTGAAGATGTTGTCTCTGATAGGGGGGTCCAATTTGTCTCCCGGTTTTGGAGGGCTTTCTGTGCAAAATTGGACTTTACCGTCTCTCTTTCCTCTGCATTCCACCCACAGTCCAATGGGCAAACCGAAAGAACGAACCAGTCTTTAGAACAGTATTTGCGTTGTTTCGTCGCTGATACTCAAACGGATTGGGTGTTCTTCCTTCCGTTTGCTGAATTCGCACTGAACAATGCTTCACATTCTTCCACTGGAGTTTCTCCCTTTCATTGTGTGTATGGTAAAGATTTGAAGTTTTCAGCCCTGTCAGACCAACCCTCTAGAGTTCCTTCCTTAGATGAATGGGTGTCCCGATGGCCGGGGTTATGGAATAAAATCCAGCAACATCTGTCCAAGGCTGTCTTTCAACAGAAAAAATTTTCAGATCGTAAACGTTCTTTTAATTCTGGTTATTGTGTGGGGGACTGGGTTTGGCTTTCAACTAAGAATTTGGCCTTACGCCAGCCCTCTGCTAAGTTGGGCCCGAAATTTATTGGTCCCTTTCCGATAATACAGAAAATCAATCAAGTTACTTATCGGTTAGATCTCCCTTCCTCCATGAAAATCTGTAACTCCTTTCATGTTTCTCTTTTTAAACCTGCTAGGAACCATGAACCTAACAATCCTCCGAGTCCTGTGTTAGTTGGTGGGCAACAGGAGTTTGAGGTTGCCCGGGTTCTAGATTCTCGCTTTTTTCGAAACTCCCTTCAGTATTTAATTGACTGGAAGGGTTATGGCCCAGAAGAAAGATCTTGGGTTCCGGCCAGGGAGGTTCATGCGCAGAGTTTGGTAAAGAAATTTCATAGGGAGAATCCTCTGAAGCCCAGCTTGGAGGGTCCGGTGGCCCCTCCTCAGGGGGAGGGTAATGTTAGGATCTTACCTCCTCGCCGTCCCCGGTCCCGCGGCGCGTCGTCGGGCGGCCCGCGGCCGTCCCCTGTTCAGCGGTCCTCTGGCGGGAGTGCCTCTCGGCGTTGCTGTGGGGGCCGGGGTTCGGCGGCGTGGGGTAGTGCTGGTGGCCGCGCCGCGGCCCGCTTGGCGCGGCTGGGCGGCCCCGTCGGGCTTCCCCCTGGTGCGGCGCTTCCTCCTTCTGACGGGAGCGCGCCCGAACTGCAACGTGCTCGCGCGCGCGAGCACGTCCTGTATATGCCTCCCGGCGGCGCTTCTCCCAGCGCGTCCGCCGGGGGCAGATTTAAAGTGACCTATCCTGGTCGCTCTCCTGGGGAGCGGATCCAGGGACTGGTCGGCCTGTCTGGCCTGGGCCGTCCAGTCCCTGGGACCGCTCCCGTTTTTTGTAGTTGCACCAATCACCTCCTTTCCCTCCAATTGTCCCCTTTTCCTACTGGCCAGTATTCCCTTTATATTCAGGCTCCTCCATTTTCCCAGTGCCCGTTATAGCCTCTGGGTTGTTGGGAGCGTTATAGATTGTCTTATCTCAGTTATACTCGGCTTTGTCTTCAGACCATCCTTGCTTGCTGCCTGCCCTGACCTTTTGCCTGCCTGACCACGATTTTCGCCTGACCCCTCTGATACCTCGCCCCGTGACCTTCTGGATTGACCTCGGCTTGTTTGACTCCTCTTTGCTACCTCCATTGGATACCTCGCTTCGTGATCTCCCGGTTTTGACCTCGGCTTGTTAATTGGACTTCCGCCTTCCGGCATCCTCATTTGGGACTCCCTGCCGTTCATCAGTCTCCACCTTAAGCTGGTAATCTTTGCGCCCATTAAGTCCTGGGGGTAACCGAGTCAGGAGAGGCATAATCCGCGTCTCCTGCGAGCGGGGACTTGTCTATAGGCAGAAGAGGCGGTGGAGATTGGGGATTATCAGCTTAAGACAGAAATGTGTCCGGTACAGTCCTGACAACAGTAATGTGGCAAGATGAAGAAAGCGCAACAGTGCAAAATACAACAGCAATCTAAGTAACAATAGAGCACATCACCTAAGTGTGGATCCCCAGGATGTCCCCCAACAAATGCAGATGTCAAATAGTAGTCCCCCAACACGTTTCGTGGCCCCCCACTCACAGGCCACTTCATCAAGGTGTATTTGGGTGATTGCTGGATTCACCATTAATTAATATTCGATTGATCTTAGGGAATAATAGTTTCCAATCACAAGCACAGCCGATGGTATTATAGGATATTGACCTTTACTCTTTTATGTATTGACAGTGTGGTGCGGAATTTATATTTTAGGGTTTAGTGAATTCTGTTACAGAATAATCGCTGCTCCATCGTACCTGGCCACACAGTAAAGAAAGTATTCTTCATTTGCTGGATGTAGTGAAAGCACTGAGATACTATCTAACTGCTACACAATCTTTCCGTAGGTCGGACTCCTTATTTGTCATACCTGAGGGTCCACAGAAAGGTCTTCCACCAGCTAAGTCTACCATCAGCCGATGGATTAGACAGGCAGTGGTAAGAGCCTATGTCTCCAAAGGGAAGGATCCTTCCAGCAGTAATCCAGGATTACTGCTCATTCGACATAAGCTATTGGAGCTTCTTGGGCTTTTCAGCATCAAGCTTCAGTAGAACAAGTATGAAAAATACAATTCTGTGATTACTCACCTGTAGAATTGATTTTACTGTGTACAGCATGGCCTGTTTCATTCAATCATTACTTCTGGGTATTCCACCACAAGGTGGCGCAGTTGACTGCGGAAGACTTGTGGCTCCTCCCGGCCCTATAAAAAGCCAGGAATCACAAATAGACCCCCAGTGTTGAAAAGCAGTTATGCAAGAAGCCGGGAGATAAATCCTAATCAAGGATTACACAGCCTAAAAAAGGCTAACTAGAACCAATCACCATAAAGAGGCAACCAAAGGCAACAATAACTAGGGAGGGATGAAACAGGCCGTGCTGTACACTGTAAAATCAATTCTACAGGTGAGTAATCACAGAATTGTATTTTTCCAAGTGTACAGCACGGCCTGTTTCATTCAATCATTACTTCTGGGACATCCAATAGCAGTGTCCTTAAAGTAGGGTGGGGTCCCCAAAGAGTACCGGCAGGCAGTTCAAACCACTACCGCCTGAAGCACCTTGCAGCCAAAAACAACATCAGCTGAGGCCCTAACATCAACCTTGTAAAACTTAGAAAAAGTATGAACAGAAGACCAAGTAGCGGCCTTACAAATTTGTTCAACAGAAGCCTGGTGCTGAAAAGCCCAAGAGGCACCAATAGCCCTAGTAGAATGAGCAGTAACACGGAAGTGAGGATCCTTCCCTTTAGCAGAATAAGCACGCACCACCGCTTGTCTAATCTGATAGTAAATATAACCGGAGGTAAGCCCTTCCTAGTACTGGAAGGAAGAACAAAAAGAGAATCAGACTTCCTAAAAGGCTCAGTGGTGACCAAATAATACTTGAGCGCCCTGACCACATTCAGAGAATGAAGGTTACGTTCCTTGGAATTAGCAGGGGCAGGACAATAGGAAGGTAAGACAATGTCCTCTAAGATGGAACACCACCTTATCCTGACGCCTCTCAAAAAAAAGGAGGTTTAATGGAAAGCGCCGCCAGCTCAGAGACTCAACGCACCGAAGTAATAGCGACCAAAAAAGCCACTTTAAGAGTCAAAATGGACAGCGCAGCCTTGCACAAGGGCTCAAAGGGAGGACCCTGTAGAGCAGACAACACCAAGTTTTAAGTCCCAAACCGGTAGCAGAGGCTTACGCGGCGGACGCACATGAGTAACACCCTGAAAGAAAGTCTTAACAAACCTGTGGGTAGCAAAAGATCTTTGGAAAAAATTGCCAGAGCCAAAACTTGTCCCTTGAGGGTACTAAGTTGAAGGCCCGAGTCCAGACCATGCTGTAAAAACTCCAGAATCCTGGGGATGGAAAATTCCCGACAAAAAAAGAGACTTGGACTCGCACCAAGAAATGTAAGCATGCCAGACCCTGTAGTAGATAAAAGACGAGGATTTCTTCTCCCTCCCTGATGATTGATGTAGGCAACTGCTGTCTGATTGTCCGAGCGGACCTGTACAGCACGACCCCGAAGGTGGGGAGTCAACTGGGAGAGAACCAACCTGATCGCCCGCAGCTCTAGAATATTGATGGGCGCGTGGGCCTCCTGGGGACCCCACTGACCCTGGAACTTCAGAGACTGCCAAACTCCCCCCCAGCCGGTCAGACTGGCATCCGTGGTGACAATTTCCCAGCGCGGAGGCAGAAAGGACCTGCCCACTAGAAGATTCCTCGAGTCCAGCCACCAGGAGAGAGACTGCCTGATCGGACTAGACAGAGCAAACTCCTGATCCAGGGACTCCTGATTCCGATCCCAAACTGACAAGAGATGCAACTGAAGAGGCCTCATGTGGAACTGAGCAAAGGGAACTGCCTCGAAGCAAGACACCATGAGGCACACCAACTGCATCCCCTGCCGAATGGAGGGGTGAGGACACGACAGCAGAACCCATGCCTACATCTGAATGCTCTCCACCTTCTGCTGAGGGAGAAAAATCTTGACCTGAGAAGTATCCAGCGTCATGCCTAGGAAGGACCTCGCCAAAGACGGAGATAGAAACGACTTGGGATAGTTGATCACCCAGCCGAAGGACTCAAGAGTGGACGTCACAACTTGAGTATCCCTCTCGGCCTGATTAAGAGACTGAGCAGCAATCAGAATGTCATCCAGGTAAGGAAGAATGCGAATACCCTGATTCCTCAGGAGAGCCATGGCGCCGGCCAACACCTTGGTTAAAACCCGAGGAGCCGAAGTGATACCGAACGGCAAGGCCATAAACTGGTAGTGTTGATCCCCCAGAGCGAACCTCGGGAACCTCTGGTGACCTGGGAAGATTGGCACATGAAGATAAGCATTCTTGATGTCCACCGTGGTCATGAAGTTGCCCGGCCGAAGAGAACTGACGGCCGAACGTAGAGTCTCCATGCGAAAGTGCTTGAACCGGACAAAACTGTTGAGACCCTTCATGTCCAGGATGGGCCTCAGGGAACCGTCCTTCTTGGGCACCGTGAACAGATTGGAGTAGTACCCCCGACCCTGTTCCTGGTGAGGTACCTAAGAAATGACTCCTGACTCCAGCAGACGTTGAACGGCTAGACGCAGACCCTGAGCCTACACAGGGTTTAGAGATATCCGGGATCGGAGGAATCTTGGGGGAGGCCAGGCTGCAAACTCTATCTTGTAACCGGAGGACACCACCTCCTGAATTCACTGGTCTGAGACACGAAGCCTCCAGACATGAGCAAAAAGCCGAAGCCGTCCCCCCACCCGGTCGGGTGAGGGCGCCTCCTCATGCCTGAGGAGCCTTGGGAGGGAGTTTAGACTTGGTCCCCCAGGAGAGACCGGGGCGAACGCGGGATCTGCCTCTGCCTCTGCGACTACCTGAGAAAGGGGGGCTGCGACCTCCCCTTGAAGGAGGAAAGGAGGAGGATCCCCGAAAGGGCCGAGTCTGCTTCCTACACTGGGAGAGCCTACCATCCTTGGCCAGAACATCCAGATGCTCACCAAAAAGCCAGAGACCCATGAAAGGAAGCCCGGTGAGAGGCTTCTTAGCTGCAGTGTCAGCCGCCCACTGACGCAACCAAACAGACCGACGCATAGCCACCAAGAAGGCCGAGGCCCTACCGCCCAGCCGGACGGCATCATCCATGGCAGCCAGCACAAAGGCTATAAAATCAGAGCAAAGCAAGAGGTCCCTATAATCCTCATTTCTCTTTCCAGACATAGCGGCCTCAGCAAGGCGCCTGACCTTCCTCTTAATGGCAATGGCCATAATGGCCGTGGCGCAGACCGGGTGCAGGCCTGCCCCCACAAAGGTGAAAGCATGACAAGCCAACTGATCCATACGCCGGTCCGCGCTTTCACGCAGTATAGTAGTGTCAGGGGACGGCATGACCGAAGTGTTAGACAGCCCCAGGACCGGAGCGTCCACCTCAGGAGGACATGACCAGCGCTTAAACCGGACCTTCAGCGTGATTTAATGAAAAGCCCAAACTCTTAAAAAACATTTCCCCAGCATCTAAAATTAATATATTTTAAGTTTTTAGTCACTTACTTATTATTCTTTCCCCCACTGGGCTGCAACTCTGTTCAGGAATTTAGGATACGGGCGCCGCCATCTTGACTCAGAAGCATCACACTTACTGAGGAGAGGAGAGTGGGATAAGGTACAGGGGGGCGGGTTATAGCTGTGCTTTGCTCAGACAGAGCAGAGCTGGGGTCAGGTAAAGGTCAGCAGTCCCCGAATGCAGAGCAGCACAGTCAGGAGGCACTTCCTGTTTGCAGGCTGCCTGATAAGATGGCAGCTTCCATAAGCCGCCATCTTGGATGTTTAAAGGCTCATAACATGCAGTACATGCAGGTAAGATGATTTTTAATGTGGACAATCTGTATGTACAGGGTGTGGGAAACATATAAGATAGACTCTTATTCAGAGTGAAGGACCGCTTTAACCAAATCAGCCGAAAAGGGATACCTTCTGTCCAAGCCCTTGGGCATGAGGGTAATCTGTTAGGACGTTCCCACTCCTTAAGCACCATATTGGAGAAATGTCCCTGTTCCGGGAACTCCAAGCGTTGCTTGCCAGGGCGGAAAAGCTCGCCCTGCTTTTTCTTCGCCTCCTTAGGGGGGGCGATGTGCAATGTCTCGAAAATCGCCGACAGTAGCTTATCGGTATCATCCGGGAGCCAGGCATCCTCATCAGAGGAGGACCCTAGGTCACTGTCGTAACCAACCTGATGATCCCCAGAGGAGTCCGAGTCACGGAAAAGCTCCCCATCCTCCGGGGAGTCACAGCCGCCATACACATCAAGGCCCTCATCCTCCTCGGCAAATAGGGACAGCGCGGCGTCAAGGTGGCGCTTCTTGCCAGAGGCCTTGCCCGCCGCCAGTCGGGCCAACTGCCGTTCAATGCTGGCTACACGCAGTGCCAGATCTGATTGCGACCCCCTGCTAATATCCCCATCACTGGGGGCTAAATGCAGGCACGGAGGGGCAGGGGATGCCGTAGGGAATGCAGGACTGGAAAGATAAGCACTCGGCCCAGCCTGATCCCCAATAATACTTTGGGCGCTTGGCACACAAACCGCGCCACCACCACTCAAAGGGGATGCCCCACACATGACACACAGTCGAGGCTGCCCCGGGCGGCCCCCAAGCTTGCTATCCCCAGAAGCCTCCATATGGTGATTATCAAACAGGGCACAGTAAGCCCACAATGCTGATTCCGTCTGCAAAACATAAAACATAACAATCATGATCATCCCACAGCACATGCACCAAAAACAACCCCCGTCGGATCAACTCACGGACCAGCTGAGCCGCACCGCAGCACACACAGGAACCAGGACACCATAAGAGAGGGCCCGCGACGAAGGTAGAGGGACCAGGCCGCGGAGGAAGCCCTAGCAGCAGGAGAGCGTGGCCTCCAAAAAGGCCCAGACGATCCTCGAGGAACGGGCCGCTGGAGGATGGCGCAAAAAGCGTCATCCGCGGCGGCGCCCCCTGCAAAAGGGCGCGAGACGCCGGCGCCATTTTTAGTATGGGCGCCTGCGTCTCGCACCCTTTTGTGGAGCAAGTGAATACCGCCGCGGAGCACAATGCGCTCGTGTCGGCGGAATAGGGACGCCACACCGAGCGGCTGCAGCCCGCTAGCGTCTGACCCCAACACCCACACCGTGCGCGTCCCGCCCGCCGCGGCCAGACCGCGGAATAACAAAGTGGGAGCCGAGGGGAGAAAGAGGGAGGGGGACGGGGGGGGAGAACGCACGGTGCGCGGGAGACGACCAGTCAAGGTAGAGAGGGGGGAGGGGGGGAAAGGAGCCCCCCATAAGGCCCTTACAGCACAACCCCCAATAAAGACTCGCAGTCTTCAGTACGTCCTGCTCCAAATCTAATACTTACAGTTGGGATATACTCCACCAGATGGCGCTGAACTGCAGAGACATCGAAAATAGGCTCCTCCCGGCCCCTTAAATACCCGGGGACCTCCCACAAATCCCCAGAATTTCTCTGCAGTCTGGCTGCGAAGGACGAAAAATGGCTCTCTACTTGCAGGTGAGCGGGGCTATTAGCCTGCGGCCCTGTAGGACTATTCCCACCCGTTCCACTAGTAATATGCCTCCCAGCCTTAGCTGCGCTGGTCGGGTGAGGGTAGGCAGCACCGCTGTTAGGTGCTTAGGAGCGCTGCTCCACCGCAATCCCCCACCAAAGGGTAGGCGGTTCAGGCTTATGGTGAGCCTCTATGGGATGCCCCTCCCGCACTAGTTCCCCCTTGCCCCTGCCCTCGGTGGGCCCTGTTTAAGTGGCCGCTGTCCTCCCTCATCCTCCAAAAGGGGGGGGGGGGGTGTGTATATATGTATGCTATGCATTCTGTGTTTTACACCTTTTTTTCCATTCTGTTAGTCTTGTGTCAGCCGCCGCGCTGGCTTGTCTTTACTGTCTTTTAAAATGCCGCTGCCACCGCCGGGCACTGCCTTCGTTCCGCGCTTGACGGCGGCATTACCTCAGGCGCTGGTGCACCGTCATTGGCTGCTTGCACGTGGGGCATCCGGGGTTGCTATATATCGTTATTCCCCATCGGCGTATAGCGCCGCTAAAATGACCATATGGAGGCATCCCAGGATAATGTGGCCGGGGTCCCTTCGGGACAAGACCGGCTGTGTGTAGCGTGTGGGCAGCCTCATGCTGACGCTGACAAGGCGCGGGTCTGTGTACCCTGTGCTGAGCAGGTGCTTGCATTGCAATCTGGCCTGCCAGTGGCTGCACCTCATTTCACTTCGCCTACTCCCCCAAGCTTAAACCTCACTCCTACTGAGTTGCATACAAGTGGGGATTCTCAGCCTGATGTGTCTTCTAGACTGGCTACTGTTGAGCAGTTGATTGCGAAGTCTTTAGCGCGTAAGGCCCCTGCTAAGAAGCGGCACTTGGCGCCTAATGTCACTGTTTTCCCTATGGGAACTGAGGAGTTTTGGAATCTGTGTGGCTATACCCCGTCTGATGAAGGGGAGCTGTTTTCTGACTCAGGCTCATCTGATGAGAGACCAAGGGGTCATGACGATTCTGGCTCTGACCCCTGGGCCCCGGATGACACTGACAGATTATTGACCCAGATTTTTGAGGTTCTGTCTATCTCTCTCCCTGTTGAGGCTCCCAGGCAAAGAGGGGAGCTTTTCCATACAGCAAAATCACGTTTGGAATTTCCCGAGCAGGCACATTTCCATAACCTTGTGCTCAAGGAATGGGAGCGCCCCAGTAAACTTCCCGGGGTTCCAAAAAGTTGGGATAGGAAGTATACCTTTCCGGCTGAGGTGGTTAAATGTTGGTCATCCCCCCCCAGGTGGATGCCCCAATCCTAGGGCTATCTAACACCTCTGTCATGCATTCCCCTGACTCTACTACCCTGCGGGATTCTGAGGGCCGGCGCATTGACCAGCTGGCATCCCACGCCTTTGCATGTGCGGGGACGGCGCTGCACCCAGTCTGTGCCTCTGCCATTACTGCTGTGGCCACTAGAACCCTTATCAGAAATATGCTTGATAGTGCCCCTGATGATTTGCCTTGTGAGGTGTTTAATGCACTCTCCAGTTGTGATGTTTTTGTAAATTTTGTCCTCTGAGCATTGGATGACACCATCAGAATGTGTGCCAGAACTTCTGCCCTTGTGGTGGCTATTCGCCGCTCAGTTTGGCTGCGCCAGTGGGCTGCTGACAACGCTGCCAAGAAGGCCCTCACTGGGTTTCCCTTTAAAGGACTGCGCCTGTTTGGGGATCGCCTGGACCTTTTTGCTAAGGGAGGCAGGTTACCCCAGCGCAGGCGGCAATCTCGCCCCTTTCGGGGTCAGGGTTCCTTCTCCTCCCTTTACCGTGGTGCAAGACAGGGAAGGGGGGTTTCCTCTCCTGGGGCCCGGGGAGATTTCTGTGGTAGAGGAAGAGGACATGGACGTCCTGGCTCCTCCTGGGGTGCCTAAAGCAAAATCCTCTCCCAAACCCCCTCAGGCATGATGGGGCGCCCTCACCCATCCGGGTGGGGGGGACGGCTGCAGCACTTCGCTCACGTCTGGAGGCTTCATGTCTCAGACTGGTGGATTCAGGAGGTAGTGTCCTCCGGTTACAAGTTGGAGTTTGCTGCCGATCCCCCTTCAGATCCCGGATTCCTCAGGACCCTGTGTCAGCTCAGGAGCTAGTGCAAGCAGTGCAAGGCCTCCTGGAGCTGGGGGTCATCTGCCATGTCCCCTTAAGAGAAAAAGGCAAGGGCTTTTATTCCAACCTATTCACAGTACCCAAAAAAGATGGTTCAGTCAGGCCCATCCTGGACTTGAAGATCCTCAACAGGTTTGTCAGGGGCAGGCGTTTTCGCATGGAAACTCTGCGCTCTGCCATCAGTTCCCTGCGCCATGGGGATTTCATGACTGCTGTGGACATCAAAGTTGCTTATCTTCATATTCCTGTGTTCCCAGGTCATCAAAGGTTCCTCAGGTTCGCTCTGATGGATCAACACTACCAGTTTGTGGCCTTGCCATTTGGCCTCACTTCAGCCCCCAGGGTGTTCACCAAGGTGCTGGCTGGCGTGATGTCTCTGCTCAGATGTCAGGGCGTCCGCGTGCTTTCCTATCTGGACGACATCCTCATCACTTCCCAGTCTCTACATCAGGCAGAGTTGGATACTCAGCTGGTGGTGTCCACTCTGAAGTCATTTGGATGGGTGATCAACCACCCCAAGTCCTCGCTGTCCCCTTCCTTGGTAACTCCATTCCTAGGAATGAATCTGGATACAGTTCAGGCAAGGATCTTCCTTCCTCAGCAGAAGGTGGACAGTCTGATTGCACAGGCTCAGTCCCTCCTAGCTTGTCCCCATCCCTCCATCAGGCAGGGGATGCAGCTGGTGGGCCTGATGGTGGCATGTTTCGAAGCGGACCCTTATGCTCAGTTCCACTTGAGGCCTCTGCAACTTCACCTATTGTCAGTATGGGACAAGGACCCAGCGTCCCTGGACAGGGTCTGTGTGCTCCCCCCCCCCCGGTTCAGGAGGTCCCTCTCGTGGTGGATGGACTCAAGGAACCTGTTGGGGGGCAGATCCTTTCTTGCCCCTTCCTGGGAGACGGTCACCACGGATGCCAGTCTGTCAGGTTAGGTGGGTTTCTGGGAGTCCCTGCGGTTCCAGGGGAGGTGGGGCCCTCAGGAGGCCCACACACCTATCAATGTCTTGAAGCTGCGAGCGATCAGGTTAGTTCTGGCTCACTTGACTACTCACCTTCGGGGCCTGCCTGTTCAGGTGCGCTCGGACAACCAGACGGCATTGGCCTACATCAATCATCAGGGAGGGACCCGGAGCAAGGGGGCCTTCCAGGAAGCGTCTCTGATCCTGACTTGGGCGGAGGCCAATGTCCCCTGCATATCAGCTGTGTACATCCCGGGGGTGGAAAATCACCTGGCGGACTCTCTGAGCAGGGGGACCTCTCGCCAGGGAGAATGGTCCCTATGCAGCAGGGTGTTTCAATCTCTGTGTCTCCGTTGGGGCCAACCAGATGTGGATCTGTTTGCGTCCCGCCACAATCACAAGCTCCCAGCCTTTGTCTCTCTGTCCCAGGATCCTCTGGCCTTGACCTCGGATGCGCTAGCAATGTCATGGAAGGACTTTCAGTTTCTGTATGTCTTCCCTCCAATCCCCCTGCTGGGCAGGGTTCTGAGCAAGATTGCTCTGGAAGGGGTGCCAGCAATTCTGATGGCCCCCAGGTGGCCAAGAAGAGTGTGGTTCGCAGACATGGTACAGCTGGCAGTAGATCAGTACGCTCTGCCCTTGGTGCCAGATCTGCTCACTCAGGGCTCACTACGCCGTCCCAATTTACAAACTCTGGCTTTGACGGCTTGGCTGCTGAAACCTCCATCTTGATGGAGAAGGGGCTGTCTTCCTCGGTTGTGGATACTTTGATTAAAGCTAGGAAGAAGTCTTCCTCTTCCATTTATTACAGGGTTTGGCGTGCCTACATTGACTGGTGTGAGTCTAAGGCTCTTCCCTGTCGTGTGTTCTCTATTCCCAGGATTCTGGAGTTCCTGCAGCATGGGTTGGAGATGGGACTCCAACTCAGTACTCTGAAGGGTCAGGTTTCTGCCCTGGCTATTTTCTTCCAGAAGTCCTTTGCTCAGCACCCTCTGATCAGGACCAGGATCACCCATGTGCGCCCCCCACGTAAGCCTATGGTGCCTGTTTGGGATCTGAACTTGGTCTTGTCTGCCTTGCAGGGTGCTCCCTTTGAACCTGTGCAGGATGCTGCCTTGGCCATTCTTACTCTCAAGGTTGTGTTTCTGGTGGCTATCACTTCTGTCAGCCGTGTGTCTGAATTGGCGGCGCTTTCCATTCAGCCCCCCTACTATGAGAGACACCAGGACAAGGTGGTGTTTCGTTTCAAACCTGACTTTCTGCCTAAGGTAGTGTCTGCCTTTCACTTGAATCAGGACATTGTTCTTCCTTCATTGTGCCCTAATCCTAGCAATGCTAAGCAGAGGGTTTTGCACTCTTTGGATGTGGTTAGGTGTCTGAAGTACTATCTGGTGGCTACTGTACCTTTCAGGAAAACTGATGCTCTTTTTGCGGTCCCTTCTGGTCCTAGAAAGGGTTTGGCTCCTGCCAAGTCTACTATCAGCAAGTGGATTCGTCAGGCTGTGATTCAGGCCTACTCTGCTAAGGGGAAGAATCCTCCCTTCCGCCTTACTGCTCATTCCACTCGTGCTATTGGTGCTTCCTGGACCTTTCAGCGCCAGGCTTCTGTTGAACAAGTTTGCAAGGCCGCTACTTGGTCTTCTGTTCATACCTTTTCAAAGTTTTACAAGGTTGATGTTAGGGCCTCAGCTGATGCTGTTTTTGGCCGAAAGGTTCTGCAGGCGGCAGTGGTTTAAACTGTCTGCTTCTGATTTTTATTGGGGATCCCACCCTACTTTATGGACACTGCTATTGGATGTCCCAACTGTAAGTATTAGATTTGGAGCAGGACGTACTGTATACTAAGAATAATACAATTTTGTGATAACTCACCTGTAGAATTGGTATTATGAGTACACAGTACGTCCTGCTCCAACCCACCCTTGGTTTTGCATTTTTCTCATTAACTGCTTTTCAATGCTGGGGATTTGTGGGAGGTCCCCGGGTATTTGAGGGGCCGGGAGGAGCCTATTTTCGATGTCTCTGCAGTATAGCGCCATCTGGCGGAGTATATCCCAACTGTAAGTTTTAGATTTGGAGCAGGACGTACTGTATACTCATAATACCAATTCTACAGGTGAGTAATCACAGAATTGTATTTTTTTTCTCTTATCTGTTATGCCATTCCTTTTTTCTTTCCTTCTTTTGTTTTATTCTGTCATTCCTTCTATTCTTTCTATCTTTCATTGTCTTTTTTTCTGCCAGTCCTTCTATTCTTTTTCTCCTTCCAAACCTTTTTTTTTTTCCTCTATCGCCTAAGGGCTCGTATAAACCCGGAGTAGACCCTGCTCAATGTTACTTAAAGCAGACCTTCACCCTGAATAAGAATCTTATATGTTTCCCACACCCTGTACATACAGATTGCTCACATTAATCCGGACCTTCACCCTGAATAAGAATCTTATATGTTTCCCACACCCTGTACATACAGATTGCTCACATTAATCCGGACCTTCACCCTGAATAAGGGTCTATGTTATATGTTTCCCACACCCTGTACATACAGATTGCCCACATTAATCCGGACCTTCACCCTGAATAAGAGCCTATCTTCTATGTTTCCCACACCCTGTACATACAGATTGCTCACATTAAAAATCATCCTACCTGCACCTATTGTGTTTTTTGAGCCTTTTAACATCCACGATGGTGGCCCATTGATTCTCAGGCTGCCTGCAGACAGGAAGTGTCTTCTGACTATGCCACTCTACATCCCGAGATTGCTGTCCTTTTTCTGACCCCAGCTCTGTTCTGTGCTCTGCCCATCGCCTACACACTTCCATGTTGATTTGTCTTATATGTATTGTCTCATTATGTGTTTTATTTAATTAATAATAATTAAAATATATTTTTTTGATAAGTTTCTTGAGTGCCTCCCTTTATGATTTCGTGTTTTTGATGTGAGCTTTATATAACTTTGGGAGTGGCACCTTTAATGATTCTAGGGTATTGTGCAGATCCCCTTGCCTTTACCTGTAAGTGGTGTGTGGGCAACATTTGTACTGAGCACGGCTGCAGGATAAGGTAAAGATAAGTAACAGTCTGTCTCCCCTCCTCAGGAAAGGTGAGCAGCTCCGGCTGTGTGCAGAATGTCCAGCAGGAATGTGCAGAGACTTGTGAGGTTGGATACTTCATAAACTGGCAGCGCTCACCCCCGAGATGTGCCAGCTGTAATAAGTGCTCCAAAGGTGAGTACTCCTCCATATTGTCCATGATTCTGCGCCGCTCATCCTGGATTCAGCCATTGCAGAAACATGACTGGGATTATATAAAGTTTCCAGAACCACCACCCAGATGTATAGGAGCAGGCTTCTGGAGAGGGGACGCAGAGACAGACAGAAAGTGCTGGAGAGGGGACGCAGAGACAGGCAGAAAGGGCTGGAGAGGGGACGCAGAGACAGGCAGAAAGGGCTGGAGAGGGGACGCAGAGACAGGCAGAAAGGGCTGGAGAGGGGACGCAGAGACAGGCAGAAAGGGCTGGAGAGGGGACGCAGAGACAGGCAGAAAGGGCTGGAGAGGGGACGCAGAGACAGGCAGAAAGGGCTGGAGAGGGGACGCAGAGACAGGCAGAAAGGGCTGGAGAGGGGACGCAGAGACAGGCAGAAAGGGCTGGAGAGGGGACGCAGAGACAGGCAGAAAGGGCTGGAGAGGGGACACAGAGACAGGCAGAAAGGGCTGGAGAGGGGACGCAGAGACAGGCAGAAAGGGCTGGAGAGGGGACGCAGAGACAGGCAGAAAGGGCTGGAGAGGGGACGCAGAGACAGGCAGAAAGGGCTGGAGAGGGGACGCAGAGACAGGCAGGAAGGGCTGGAGAGGGGATGCAGAGACAGGCAGAAAGGGCTGGAGAGGGGATGCAGAGACAGGCAGAAAGGGCTGGAGAGGGGATGCAGAGACAGGCAGAAAGGGTTGGAGAGGGGATGCAGAGACAGGCAGAAAGAGCTAGAGAGGGGATGCAGAGACAGGCAGAAAGGGCTGGAGAGGGGATGCAGAGACAGGCAGAAAGAGCTAGAGAGGGGATGCAGAGACAGGCAGAAAGGGCTGGAGAGGGGACGCAGAGACAGCAGAAAGGACTGGAGAGGGGATGCAAAGACATAGAAAAAGGGCTGGAGAGGGGATGCAGAGACAGGCAGAAAGGGCTGGAGAGGGGATGCAGAGACAGGCAGAAAGGGCTGGAGAGGGGATGCAGAGACAGGCAGAAAGGGCTGGAGAGGGGACGCAGAGACAGGCAGAAAGGGCTGGAGGGGGGATGCACAGACAGGTAGAAAGGGCTGGAGAGGGGACGTAGAGACAGGCAGAAAGGGCTGGAGAAGGGATGCAGAGACAGGCAGAAAGGGCTGGAGAGGGGACGCAGAGACAGGCAGAAAGGGCTGGAGAGGGGACGCAGAGACAGGCAGAAAGGGCTGGAGAGGGGACGCAGAGACAGGCAGAAAGGGCTGGAGAGGGGACGCAGAGACAGGCAGAAAGGGCTGGAGAGGGGACGCAGAGACAGGCAGAAAGGGCTGGAGAGGGGATGCAGAGACAGGCAGAAAGGGCTGGAGAGGGGACGCAGAGACAGGCAGAAAGGGCTGGAGAGGGGACGCAGAGACAGGTAGAAAGGGCTGGAGAGGGGACGCAGAGACAGGTAGAAAGGGCTGGAGAGGGGACGCAGAGACAGCAGAAAGGGCTGGAGAGGGGTTTCCTGCACAGCCATTATAAGTGCCCAGTGTCTAACCCCCCCCCCCCCCCCCCATAGTGGTCACACCCCATGTCCTCCAGTCTGATCCCTCTTGATTTACTCTTTGCCATTCTCCGTCCTCAGATAAATATCTGGTGGAGATCCAGCGCTGCTCCTCACTCTCAGAAGCCATCTGCCAGTGTCAGGCCGGTTACTTCTGCCAGACCCAGCTATGGAAAACCTGCGGGCGCTGCATCTGCCACCGAGAGTGCCCAGCCGGGCAGGGGGTCAGGCAGACAGGTAAGTCCACAAAATGCATCCACCTTATAACATGGATTGCTACAGAGAACCAATCACACGCTGGCCACACACCTTACAACCTCCAATCAATCCTCTCAAAGAGTCCTAACTGGCAGGCTGATTTATTACTAACACCAGGTACCCGCAGATGAGTCTGTACAGAGGCGCTAAGAGCGACCTCTAGTGGTCGCTCTGATCGGCCGTGAGTCGCTATTACACAGCGCCTCAGTCGCTGTAGTAACATTGACGGCATTGATGAATATGATGTGTGAGTCGCTATAACTCCAGTACAGCGCTATATGGGAGCGAATGGTAGAGACTGGTCAGTGTGAGCGACTCAAACCATATTCATCAAAAAAACAGCCTCACACAGCAGCGGCGCTCATAATTGTGTCGCTGTAGCCCAGAGCGCCAGACGCTGTGTGATATATCCACCAGTAACAAAGTGAAAACACATGGAATTACATTGTTATTACATTGTGAAATTAACACTTTAATACCAGACCTGTAATGACAATTCTGCATAAAAAAAATCAAAAATGTATTAAATAGGCCAGGAGAGGTCATACAATAATTTGATACAAACAAAAAAAAGTTATTAAAACAAAACCCTGTTTAAACAGAAGAAAAGTAACGTCCATTGAAATGTATGGGAGAGTGACAGGTAACGACAGGTAATACCAGGCGCTCTGAAAGGCAGAGCGCCGCTGGGATCCGCTGAGCCGTCTGTGATGATGAATCGGTCGCTACGTGTCGCTGTAAGAGACGCTCACCAGAATCGCCTTCATAAATGTGGTATTGCGTACAGTGCCCGGCGTTCACCTGTCGCTTACAAGGCGCTACCTGGCGCTATACCTTGATGAATAAATCCCTAAGACTCTTATTACATTATGATCATTCAGAGCTCTTATATTCTAAGGATTCAGTAACGATTGCTCAGAGGTTTTACGATCAGAGGGAAGCCGCCTTGTGCTGGATACAACATACACATTGATCTCTGTTTAATCAATCAATTCTTTTCAATCAATCGGGCGTCAGTTGTTCTTTTCAATTTTGATTAGGTTTAATTTAGGGGGTTATTTAAGAAGGAATAGCGCCAGGTAATGCTTCATAGTGACAGGCAGCGTTTGGTGAACGCCGGGCGCTGTACGGGAAACCACATTTAAGAAAGCGAATCTGGTGAGTGCCCCTAACAGCGCCATGTAGCGACCGATTTATTATTACAGGTGACTCAGTGTATAGCGCCAGAGCTCTAGGTTCCAGAGCGCCATGAAGTACCTGTCGCTCTGTAGCGCTCTCCCATACATTTCAATGGGCTTTCATTAGTTCTGTATAAATAGCGTGTTTAACAATTAACATTGTTTTGACTTTTTCATATTTTTATGCAGAATTGTCATTACAGGTCTGGCACTAAAGTGTTATCGTCACAGTGTTATAACAATGTCATTCCATGTGTTTTCGCTTTGTTACTGGTGGATATGTGTTCAAAAACAGACTTTGATTACACAGCGTCTGGAGCTCTATGCTACAGCGCCCAGCTTTAGAGCGCCAAAGCTCTGTGTGTGTGTCGTTTTTTGTTAAACCGGACCTTCATCATGATTTATTGAAAAGCCCAAACCCTTAAAAACCTATTCCCCAGCATCTAAAATTAATATATTTTAAGTTTTTAGTCACTTATTATTCTTTCCCCCACTGGGCTGCAACTCTGTTCAGGACTACGGGCGCCTCCATCTTGACTCAGAAGCATCACACTTACTGAGGAGAGGAGAGTTATAACTGTGTTTTGCTTAGGCAGAGCAGAGCTGGGGTCAGAAAAAGGTCAGCAGTCCCAGAATGCAGAGCAGCACAGTCAGAAGACACTTCCTGTTTGCAGGCTGCCTGATGTTCCATGAGCCGCCATCTTAGATGTTGAAAGGCTCATAACATGCAGTAGATGCATGTAGGATGATTTTTAATGTGAGCAATCTGTATGTACAGGGTGGGGAAACGTATAAGATAGACTCTTATTCAGAGTGAAGGTCCGGATTAATGTGGGCAATCTGTATGTACAGGGTGTGGGAAACATATAAGATAGGCTCTTATTCAGGGTGAAGGTCCGGATTAATGTGGGCAATCTGTATGTACAGGGTGTGGGAAACATATAAAATAGACTCTTATTCAGGGTGAAGGTCTGGATTAATGTGAGCAATCTGTATGTACAGGGTGGGGATAACATATAAGATAGGCTCTTATTCAGGGTGAAGGTCCGGATTAATGTGGGCAATCTGTATGTACAGGGTGTGGGAAACATATAAGATAGGCTCTTATTCAGGGTGAAGGTCCGGATTAATGTGGGCAATCTGTATGTACAGGGTGTGGGAAACATATAAGATAGGCTCTTATTCAGGGTGAAGGTCCGGATTAATGTGGGCAATCTGTATGTACAGGGTGTGGGAAACATATAAGATAGGCTCTTATTCAGGGTGAAGGTCCGGATTAATGTGGCCAATCTGTATGTACAGGGTGTGGGAAACATATAAGATAGGCTCTTATTCAGGGTGAAGGTCCGGATTAATGTGGGCAATCTGTATGTACAGGGTGTGGGAAACATATAAGATAGGCTCTTATTCAGGGTGAAGGTCCGGATTAATGTGGGCAATCTGTATGTACAGGGTGTGGGAAACATATAAGATAGGCTCTTATTCAGGGTGAAGGTCCGGATTAATGTGGCCAATCTGTATGTACAGGGTGTGGGGAAACGTATAAGATAGACTCTTATTCAGGGTGAAGGACCGCTTTAAGTATGGTGTGGACGCATCGAGCTGGCGCTACCTCTTGCTCACTGCAGCATTGTGCTGTTGTTAAAGCGCCCCCAACACACATCATATTCATCAATGCCGGCCAGGTTACTACAGCGACCGCAGCGCTAGGTTTCAGCGCCTGATACCCGCTTACAGCGTCTACTAGCGGTCGCTCTAAGCGCCGCTATACAGATGCTCATCTGCCGATACCTGGCGCTAGTAGTGAATCAGCCTCCACATGTCATTACATCACAAATCTGGGTCAATATTTGATCAGAAATCTGGTGCTGGAAAACAAAATAGCAATGCGAAACCCCCCAGTCCACCCAGTAAAACTCAGTTTTCCTGTCCGCCAGTCCAACAGCGCATGCGCAGGCTCCTGTCCAATCACAGGCGGTGTATATTCCAGCTTGCTCCTTATTGAAAATGAGCTTTTAATGATAGTAGTGAAAAATGTGGGGCTACATATTTAACTACTATCATTAAAAGCTAATTTTTAATGAGGAACAAACTGGAATATAAACTGCCATTGATCTTTATTAAAGTGCACCAAAACCCACGCCAATCGGTCTGGGAATCTATAAGATTTCCGGTGCCGATTGATTCCCTTCTTCCGGGGCATCCAAAATCGGGATTCCCCGCTGTGTAAACCCCCCCCCAGGTCGCCCCATTTACTTACCTTGCTTCCCGGTCCAACAGCGCATGTTTGAGCCACGGCTGCATCCCCGCTATCCCTCTAGCAGGGTGCGTGCCGGCACGAGAACCTGTTAGAGGAAAGTGCGGGATGTGGCCGCCAGCGCACACATGATTGGACAAGCAGATGCGCATGCGCCGTAGGACCGGGAAGAGGTGAGTTCGCTCGGCGATATGGGGGGGTTTCAGACATAAGGGCATCCCTGATCGAAAGGACCAAAACCCAGGATAGTCAAAATTTTGACTATCCTGGGTTTTGGTCCACTTCGGTGGGGCACCCCGATCGGGGGTGCCCCGCTGTGTGAAACCCCCCAGAACGCCCGGAAACACTCACCTCACCACGCTCCTACTCGGGCGCTCGTCTAATCAGAGCGCTCAGAGCCGCTGTGGTATGTACGTCCAACCACAGCCACCACAGCCACAGCCACCGGCCGGTGCGGGTGCGCGCCCTGCTAGAGGGAAGCGCAAGACGCGGCCGCGGGTTAAGGTAAGGTTTCTGGGCTTCCTGGGGGGTTTCACCCCACGGGACATCCCGATTTCGGATGCCCCGCGGGGAGGGATCTGATCGCCCCCCCCTGGGTGTTGGTCCACTTTAAGGAGGACTGCCAATGTGATCTCCTGTTCCTGGCTTTTGGATGGGGTGAGCTGGATATACTTGTTTTCTGTCTTGTGCAATCAGAGCCTTGTTTGCATCCCCAGCGCATCCCTAGAGCGCGTGCACCGCCCAAAGATGCAGGGGATGCAGCCGATCCCGATCCCCATTGAAAACAATCAGAGCCATTTGCTGAAAGGTAAAAATCATCCTACCTGGGTGGGCTAGAGTCCTGAACAGAGTTTCAGTCTAGTGGGGGAAAGAATAATAAGTAAGTCACTAAAAATGTAAAATATATTAACTTTAGATGCTGGGGAATAGTTTTTTAAGGGTTTGTGCTGTTAATTAAATGATGCTGAAGGTCCGGTTTAATACTTGTATGTAGTAATGTGGAAGAAATATCCGAGCTTTTGTCCAATGAGATTTCTTGAAAAATAAATAGGAATCTGATTGGTTTCTCTGATCAACCTTCCTTGCAGCCAATGAGTGACACTGCATGTGTATTTTCCAGGGACACCAGAGAAGGACACAGAATGTGAAGCCTGCCCCCATGGCACATACTCCAATGTCTCGTCTGCTACTGAAAGATGCCGGAGACACACCGAGTGAGTACGTCTGCAGCGTGACACTGATTGCAAGGGGACGGGTCACTTATACACCCGGCATCAAGAAATATCCAGCAGGCTTGGTTTTTATTTTAATGGATGGAAGAGAACATCTGGGGTGACAGGTTTTGTCACCCCGGATAGACTAAACCTGTCACCCCTGGATTGTATTCCTACCAGGAGAAGAAAACAACAAGCTAGGCGGGAGTTTTATTGAGTTTGGGTGTATAAGTGACACCTCCTCCCATTAGCTTACGTGTTTATATGGGTTTTTAATATTTTACGATAGTGCTCATCACACATCTATCCTAAGATAAAGAGTACATACAGTATACACATAAGATACAGAGAACATACAGTATACACATAAGATACAGAGAACATACAGTATACACATAAGATACAGAGAGCATACAGTATACACATAAGATACAGAGAGCATACAGTATACACATAAGATACAGAGAACATACAGTATACACATAAGATACAGAGAACATACAGTATACACATAAGATACAGAGAACATACAGTATACACATAAGATACAGAGAGCATACAGTATACACATAAGATAAAGAGAACATACAGTATACACATAAGATACAGAGAACATACAGTATATACATAAGATACAGAGAACATACAGTATACACATAAGATACAGAGAACATACAGTATACACATAAGATAGAGAACATACAGTATATACATAAGATACAGAGAACATACAGTATACACATAAGATACAGAGAACATACAGTATACACATAAGATACAGAGAACATACAGTATACACATAAGATACAGAGAACATACAGTATACACATAAGATACAGAGAACATACAGTATATACATAAGATACAGAGAACATACAGTATACACATAAGATAGAGAACATACAGTATATACATAAGATACAGAGAACATACAGTATACACATAAGATACAGAGAACATACAGTACACACATAAGATACAGAGAACATACAGTATACACATAAGATACAGAGAACATACAGTATATACATAAGATACAGAGAACATACAGTATACACATAAGATAGAGAACATACAGTATATACATAAGATACAGAGAACATACAGTATACACATAAGATACAGAGAACATACAGTACACACATAAGATACAGAGAACATACAGTATATACATAAGATACAGAGAACATACAGTATACACATAAGATACAGAGAACATACAGTATACACATAAGATAGAGAACATACAGTATATACATAAGATACAGAGAACATACAGTATACACATAAGATACAGAGAACATACAGTATACACATAAGATACAGAGAACATACAGTATATACATAAGATACAGAGAACATACAGTATACACATAAGATACAGAGAACATACAGTATATACATAAGATACAGAGAACATACAGTATACACATAAGATACAGAGAACATACAGTATACACATAAGATACAGAGAACATACAGTATACACATAAGATACAGAGAACATACAGTATACACATAAGATACAGAGAACATACAGTATATACATAAGATACAGAGAACATACAGTATACACATAAGATACAGAGAACATACAGTATACACATAAGATACAGAGAACATACAGTATACACATAAGATACAGAGAACATACAGTATACACATAAGATACAGAGAACATACAGTATACACATAAGATACAGAGAACATACAGTATACACATAAGATACAGAGAACATACAGTATACACATAAGATACAGAGAACATACAGTATACACATAAGATACAGAGAACATACAGTATACACATAAGGGCAGACTAGATGGACCGTATGGTCTCCTTTTGCCGTCAACCTTCTATGTTTCTATGCTCCATTAATAGGGAGTTACATAGGCTCTCTGGACCCGGGGGTGCCCCGCTGTGTAAAACCCCCCAGGGTCACCCATAGCTGCTCTGTGGTTTGCTTGTCCATCTTTTCCCTGCTTCTTCTGTATAGGTCCACCTTTCAGTAATATAAAAATTGGTGGCTATGAATAAATAAATAGAAGCCTGGGGCTGGGCCATAGGAATAAGGCTGACTCTCAGCAACAACAGCTATATTCAGCAGCACACCTAATGAATGCTCTGCATGGCAGGCAAGCAAACAATGATTTGATTTAACACTTAGCCTGGACAATCTTTCAAATAGAACGAGAAAGCCATTTTGTGAGAGTGGTGAAACTTTTGGGAGATTACAGCAAGTCCAGTCACTTGGCCATTTTAATACAGGTCTACCTCGACCTGGATGAATGGGAACCTTTATAGAAATTAAAGCGCAGGGGCATTCCGATTTGGGATGCCCCGCTATGTGACACCTACCAGATAAACCACATGTGCAGGCTCTCGCCCAGTAGGAGCTGTATGCTGTGCTTTTAATAATCGGTAATACAGCTCCATTTTAGAAGCAGAGCTCAGCAATCAGGAGTGAGAGCAGGCGCATCCCTGCCTCCCTTTAGATTGGGGAGTGCTCCTGCCCCCAGCCTATGTGAATGGCTGAGCCTCAGCCCGGAGATGCTGGGGATGCGAAAGCCAAGGGAGCTGCCAGATAAGAGATTTGCAGCAACCTGGGGGGGGGGTTCACAATGTGGGGCATCCCGATTCAGGGGTAAAGTCAAGCTTATTGCTTGCTTATTGATGCTTATTTAGAAGAAAATAACATTAACAGTTACTATTAGCGGTTATCAGTAAAAAAAAATAAAATAAAATAAATAACTTCCACCTATAAAATAAAATAAAAAAGAACTTCCCCTACCCCAACACCATTGGTTGAACTTGATGGACATATGTCTTTTTTCAACCGTATTAACTAACTACGTGCTAGGAACTTTCCTTCACGAAACCTTACCTGATTTCTTTTTTATTTGGCAGCTGCGAACAATTGCGGCTAAAAACGTCCAGGAAAGGGAACGCCAAAACAGACTCGCTGTGCGAAGATCCCGCTTCCCCTGCCCGGCCTGGGAATGTGGTCGCGGACTCTTCCAGGGTGATGACCCATCCGGTCCCCCGTAAGATCCCAACACCTACTGTGTCACCTACCACAGCAAGTGGAGACAGCAGAGGTAAGATACTCTTCAATGTTTTATCGAATGCTCGCCTATAGATGGACGCTCACAAAGGCTTCTGATTGGTTGTTCCCAAATGATTAGGCTCTTAGGAGCCACCGCCTAGTAGAACAGGGAGAACACATGGGTCACACCAGGGCGCATTTGTGGCATCTGACTGAACTCTGCCAGGGCACTATTGACCCCTGACTGGGGCCTAAAATCAGCCTGAGAATTTACTGGCCACACCCAGCTAATGACCAGCCCACGAGCTGCTGAATCTGCCCCCAGGGTGCTGAGGTTATAGAACTGCAGGGGCGGATCATGGGCAGGGGTTGAAATGATACCGAACCTTTAATATTGTAGGGACAGATACTGTGTCATAATTGGGTATGGTCCCCATGGCTGGGGTGTTGGTCATACCCTGATTTGGAGGGACTGTCCCTCTTTGGAGTCCATGTCCCCCTGTACCGCGTTGTTCTCATTTGTCCCTCTTTGAGGTGTAACATGCAGATCTGCAGCAATAAATGATTCATTTGCCTATTCAAAGTGTTTCTGTTGTTGTAACCGTTACATCCTATGTCCTATCCATCCATCAATGAGGGGGCGTGGCCTAATTTAACAATTGTTCCTCTTTCCCGCCCTGAAAAGTTGGGAGGTATGGTGTCGGTCCCCATGGCTCGGGTGTCGGTCCCCATGGCTCGGGTGTCGGTCCCCATGGCTCGGGTGTCGGTCCCCATGGCTCGGGTGTCGGTCCCCATGGCTCGAGTGTCGGTACCCCATGGCTCGAGTGTCGGTACCCCATGGCTCGAGTGTCGGTACCCCATGGCTCGGGTGTCGGTACCCCATGGCTCGGGTGTGTCGGTACCCCATGGCTCGGGTGTCGTACCCCATGGCTCGGGTGTCGGTACCCCATGGCTCGGGTGTCGGTCCCCATGGCTCGGTTGTCGGTACCCATGGCTCGGGTGTTAGTACCCATGGATCGGGTGTCGGTCCCCATGGCTGGGGTGTCGGTACCCCATGGCTCGGGTGTCGGTCCCCATGGCTCGGGTGTCGGTCCCCATGGCTCGGGTGTCGGTACCCCATGGCTCGGGTGTCTTGGACGAAGGATACAAGGGGGGTGGGAGGCAGGAACCTGAGTGGGGATGTGGCCGTCCGTACTCGCTCCATTCAGATTTCCTTGTCGCTGATTGGCCTGAGCAGCTTGCGCATGCGCTGTATAAAAATAAAAAGTCCCAGAGGATACCGCCAAATAGTTTTGCCCCCCACGAGAAGGAACAAAACCCTAGAAAGTGTTCTTCTTTAATGCTGGGGGGGGGGAGTTAGCTTACAGACAAACAGTACAAAACCCAGCAGCAGCGAATTTAAGAGTCCCGGGCCGGCCACTGGTTTTACCCTGGGGTATCCTGAATCGGGATGCCCCGTTGTGTGAACCCCCCGTAAAAACTCAATTTTCCTCGCTTCAATGGCACATGTGTGGACTCTCGTCCCATGAGAGACGGCCGCTATGACCACTTCATTCTGCAGGTGGCTCTCATTGCTTACAATGGAGAGTGCGCGATGCGGCTTTCATTTTCATTTCACATAGGCTGGGATAGGAGCGCGCACGTCTGGGGATGCGGCAGTGCGCGCTCTCTGTTCTAGTAAATAAAGAGTTGCAAGCCAGTATATGGAGAGACCCATGTTAGGTGTAATATAGGGGGGCTAAAGAAACCAAAAAACCCTCTACATAGGTAAAGGAAAAGGGGATCTTTCCTAGAATGGAAAGTATTTGCACAGTAACCAATATCGGAAGAGATGGCATTACCCATCAATCCTTGCAGCAGTCGGAGCTATGCAAATCATTTCTTTATGTCTCTGTGCCATCCAAGGGCTTTAGAAACGCTAAGGGTGCAATGCCAAGGATTAGCTTTACATTTACACAGCCAGCTAGTGGACACGTGTTTCCAGCTTTAGGCTCTCATCAGCACTAGGCCGGATGTTTCTGGCTGTATGGGGGGGGGGTGAGACTTGGTATGTACCAAAACAGAGTCGCAAGCCAGTATGTGGAGAGAACCATGTTAGGCCTAATATAGGGGGGCTAAAGAGACCAAAAAAGGAAGAGAGGAGCTTTCCTAGAACGGAAAGTATTTGCACAGTACCCGATACAAGGACAGATAGCATTACCCATCTATCCTTGCAGCAGGCGGCTCTCGTGGGACGTGAGCCTGGACTAGTGAGTTTTTCCAGCTTCCTGGGGGGTTTCACACAGCGGGGCATCCTGCTTTGGGATGCCCCGGGGGCACAGAACAAAACCGCGAAAAGTCAAATTCCTGGGTTTTTATCTCGCTTTAAATCTTTTTTTTTTAACTTTATGTACAGTTTAAAGTGGAACAAAAACAGAGCGGCCTTTCCCTTTCCCAAATCGGGATGAGGGCCATTAGGCCAGACAATCTGGGGGCAGGAGCGCTTTGCCATCCAAAAAAGCATAGCATCCAAAAAGTGACAAAAAGACCTGTAATTAATCCTGATTGGCTATATAGTTATAGGGTATTTTTTCTTTTTGTTTGTTTTTTTATAGGGAGAATAAGTTTCAGATAGGAGGGAGAAAGTCTAAAAGGAGAGTGAGGGGGAAGTCCACACACAGACAAAAGAACATAAAAGAATATAAAAGATCAAAAAGAAGACATACACATCACATTGCTTCTTCACTTCCTGCTGATGTCACTGATATTTATTGCTCTCAATAAAACAATGAAACAAAAAATACCGGGTTCTCCTTTGATTACAAGGCATCCTTTGGCAGAGCAGGGCACCTTGGGGCCCACCAGAGAAAATTCATCTTGGGGCCCACTAGAGGAGATTATTTTTGGGGGCCCACCAAAGGAAATCATTCTTGGAGCCCACTAGAGGAAATCATTCTTGGAGCCACCAGAGGAAATCATTCTTGGAGCCACCAGAGGAAATCATTCTTGGAGCCCACTAGAGGAGATTATTTTTGGGGGCCCACCAAAGGAAATCATTCTTGGAGCCCACTAGAGGAAATCATTCTTGGAGCCACCAGAGGAAATCATTCTTGGAGCCACCAGAGGAAATCATTCTTGGAGCCACCAGAGGAAATCATTCTTGGAGCCCACTAGAGGAAATCATTCTTGGAGCCACCAGAGGAAATCATTCTTGGAGCCCACTAAAGGAAATCATTCTTGGAGCCCACTAGAGGAAATCATTCTTGGACCCCCTAGAGGAAATCATTCTTGGAGCCCACCAGAGGAAATCATTCTTGGAGCCCACTAGAGGAAATCATTCTTGGAGCCCACTAGAGGAAATCATTCTTGGAGCCACCAGAGGAAATCATTCTTGGAGCCCACTAGAGGAAATCATTCTTGGAGCCCACTAGAGGAAATCATTCTTGGAGCCCACTAAAGGAAATCATTCTTGGAGCCCACTAGAGGAAATCATTCTTGGAGCCCACTAGAGGAAATCATTCTTGGAGCCACCAGAGGAAATCATTCTTGGAGCCCACTAGAGGAAATCATTCTTGGAGCCCACTAGAGGAAATCATTCTTGGAGCCCACTAAAGGAAATCATTCTTGGAGCCCACTAGAGGAAATCATTCTTGGAGCCCACTAGAGGAAATCATTCTTGGAGCCCACTAGAGGAAATCATTCTTGGGGGCCCACAGGACAAAATCATTTTTGCTCCCCCGGCCAATGGGAATCATTCTTGGGTACAGCACAGGAAATAATGTTTTGGACCACCAGATGGAATCCTTCTTGGAAAAACCAGAGAGAGGGGGCGGGGCACCAGCAGGGGTAGACTAGCCATAGGGAGATCTGGGAGAATTCATGGGGGGGGGGGCAAACTACTTTGGGGGCTGTTAGGCTGCTGCTTATTGCATGTCTATCCAATTCCTGCCTTCCTAGTCACCCTCCCAGCCCCCTGTATCTGCCCCCATTGTACCCCCCTATGCCAATGGGGGGGGGGATACCTATCATTGTCAGTCCTTAGAATACTAAAGCTTCATTACTGTTTCAGGCCATATCTACCCCTGTTCATGACCTGGCCCTGCAATGCTATAGCCTCATACTTGGTGCCCCCCCCAGTCTGTCACTGTCCACCAAAGGGAACCATTCTGGAGGCCCACCGGAGGAAATCCCCTGAAGGTAGACCAAAACCTGGAAATTTTACTATCAGAATCAATTCTGATTGGTTGCCATCATCCGGCAATCTATTCTAATGAAGAGCGCTTTCGCATGTGCTGAGGGATTGCTGGAGTGGTAAGACACACAGGATGCCTTAGTTAAGTAGACCAAAACCCAGGTTAGTGTAAAACAGATATCCACCCCGTGTCACCCTGCCTATCTGTTGTTGTAGCCCACCTAATTGCCCCCCCTTTGGAAATTTTTACAGAGTACACAGCTGAGAGTCAGGCTTGGTCAGGGCTTCCCATTAGTCTCTATTGTTATAGCCACAATTAAACCACTGTCTGTCCTGCACTACCTATACACGTACCACAATGATTATTTGTAATATTTGCATGATTTCGAGGTGCTCAACGAATAATGGTAAACCCTTCCATTGTCAATTGGGGATGAGAGGGCAGTTCTGCTTTAGGTGATTTATGCACAACAAGGGTGATGTCAATAAACACAGCTGCCTTGATAA
The DNA here is from genome assembly GCA_027917425.1 of Gastrophryne carolinensis. NCBI lineage: Eukaryota > Metazoa > Chordata > Amphibia > Anura > Microhylidae > Gastrophryne > Gastrophryne carolinensis. Next base: position 15,824,197 of record CM051242.1, on the reverse strand, counting down.
ACAAGAGGGGGTGATAGGCCCCTCCTCACCTTTCCATCACTGTCAGGCCCAGCCATCCTGAAGGCCAGAGAGTCATAAACATGTAACTGAAGCCATAAGCACACAGGCAAATGGTGTGTTTTCCATTAATTGTGAACAAATATGATTGCTGTAGAAATATTCACAAGGATGTGTAAAAAATGGCATCCAACACTACTTAAGTTGTCCTTGCCTAAGCGCCCCCAAATCACCCAGCTCCCAAAAAGGATGCCCTGCACAAGTAGGTATAAGAATGAGTGGTCCAATCTCCTGGGTGTAGGCAAACCCAGATTTTTAAGAATTCAGGGTGTGACCACGCCATACATAATTCAATGATCATACCATGATTGAGAAGGTCATTATCTACTTTATTGTGTCATAAATAGAAAAATTAAAGAGGGAGTACCCATTAGTCTCAATACCCTCTTATATATAAGGTTAAAAACACTGGGTCTACAAAATTTCATAAAACATAGACAAGAATCAACAATTGATTAATCCATATTATACAGCATATATACAATGTAATTAAGTGTTTCACATGATTAGTATTAGCATTTGTTCACATGATTCATTATTCGCAAAAATAAGGTGAAGGTGGACTAGTTTCGCCCCTCGGGGCTTCCTCCGCACCGATCTGCACCTTTATAATTGTAATTTTAGCCAAATCATTTTAGTACATATGTTTCATGCCTGGATGAACAGCCTAGATAATGCAATAAAACAAAAGAAAAAAAAAAGGAACAAAGAAAAAAAAAAGAAGAAAAACACACTCATTTAATATAAAGCACCAACCACAGCACTAAGACAGGTCATTATGTATATGAAAGTACCTGGGAATTAGATGTTCATCATGTGAATTATTTATGTGCTCAGCACAAGATTAGAGGACAGGCTGTAACGCTGAAATGTTTTTGTCCATCTACAAAAATAAACATTATATACCGGGATGTATACGAATGAGTTGATAGTGAGTGAGTTGATACTTACTGTTTCTACGTTCCACCACACGTCCCAGCCCTGCAGGAAAAGCACACAGCCCACTTCCCATGTCTGGTGAATGTGTGTAGCCTACCGGTAGTCACAAGCACGTGGAAGGGAGAACATGGCATACGCTACTCTGCAGTTCTGGAGCTTGAGCTGCTCTTAGCCCCATCACTGGATCCTGGAAACCATAAATAGATCATTCTCAGGCTTACTTTTTTCACTGCTTAGTTACCTCCTCGGGGGCATCCCAAACAGCCCCCCGAGGGGGTACCTAAGCAGGAATAAAGTCTTATTATACTTTAGGTCCACTTTAAGAAAGGATGCTGAATACCACAGGAAGGCAGCGAGCTGCAACTAAAACACCAACACTCTGCAGCATCTCTACTGACTCTCATTAGTCATCCATCAATAGAGCTCTTGTCTTTGCAGATACATGGATCAGTGGGTATGTGGTGGCCATTATCATATGCGTGTTGACCCTTCTTGTCGCCCTCATGCTCCTCGCCAAGAAACTCTGCCGGGTAAAGCTGTGGCTTCAAAAGAAGCGAGGTAAGTACAGACCAGCCTCAACGATAAATGAATTAGCATGTGCATACAGTGCCACCTACTGGGAAATGACAGAATTACAAAACATGTCAAAAATATTCAATTGTATATATTAAAGTGGACCAAAACCCAAGATTTTGACTATCCTGGGTTTTGGTCCTTTCCCCAGATCGCCGAAAACCAACTCACCTCTTCCCAGTCCTAACGCGCATGCGTAGCCGCTTGTCCAAACAGCGCACTCGGATCCTCTGACTTCACGTCGTCTAGGCCTTCAGCTAAGGCGAGCAGCTCCATCCCTGCTATCCCTTTAGCAAGGCGCATGCCCACTCCAGGCATTTGTGGATGGCCGTCGCGGGCATGCTACCTGTTAGAGGGTAGCGGGGGATGCGGCCGCCAGTGTGCTCGGATCACTCGCATTAGATGAGCTCCTGGACAAAGGGGCTTGAGCTGATCCAAGCGAGCTGATTGGACGAGTGGCCGCGCATGCGCCATAGGAAGAGGTGGGTTTGTTTGGGTGACCTGGGGGGTTTCACACAAGAAGGACCAAAAAGGGGGCATGGACCAAAACCCAGGATAGTCAAAATTCTGGGTTTTGGTCCACTTTAATGAGTTTAGAGGTAGGGCTAAAGGTGGCCATAGGTAGGTGTGGCTGACTGGGTGAGTGACAGCTACCTGTGTGCTGACTAATAGAATATGCAGCTGCAGCATCCAGTGCCACGCTGGTTACAACATCTCATACAAATGTGTAAATTCTGTGGCTTTCCAATAACCATGTAGGTTTTTTTTTGAAACCTCACTGTTACACTGTTATCACTGTTGTCATCCAGATTGCCCCCACGAAAACACCAGTTTTACCTTCCTGCATCGCACCTCCCTGGTGAAATCTGCAATTGACTGCTGGTAGTCATGCTGCTTAGCTGCTGAAAGAGGAAGGTGCCCCAAACCATGTGACCGGCAGGGCTGGATTTTGCCGGGGGGGGGGGGGGTTAATACTCTGAAGAGATACTAGGGTTTATAGGGGGTAAGCACTGGGCACCAGGCATAAAGCCAGTAGCAGCACTGTGCAGCAGCACTTATGACGTCCCACATCCCAGAGCACAACACAACCATGTCTCCTATGCTTAGATACAGTATGTCACAATAGTGAGTCCACCCATAGACCAGGTTAGGATACAGATTAGTTAGCGGCAGATGACGTTGGCATACAGGTAAGTTGGCAGTAGACCAGGTTAGGATACAGATCAGTTAGAGGCAGAAGACATTGGCATAGAGGCCATTGGGCTGTAGATCAGGTTGGGATACAGATCAGTTAGAGGTAGATGATGTTGGCATACAGGTAAGTTAGCTGTAGACCAGGTTAGGATACAGATCAGTTAGAGGCAGAAGGCATAGACATTGACATAGAGGTCGGTGGGCTGTAGATCAGGTTGGGATACAGATCAGTTAGAGGCAGATGGTGTTGACATACAGGTAAGTTGACAGTAGATAAGGTTGGGAGACAGATCAGCTAGAGGCAGATTGGGTTGGGTACAGGTCAATTGGGTTTAGGCCAGGTTAGGATACAGATCAGTTAGAGGTAGATGATGTTGGCATACAGGTAAGTTAGCTGTAGACCAGGTTATGATACAGATCAGTTAAAGGCAGAAGACATTGGCATAGAGGTCAGTGGGCTATAGATCAGGTTGGGATACAGATTAGTTAGAGGTAGATGATGTTGGAATACAGGTAAGTTAGCTGTAGACCAGGTTAGGATACAAATCAGTTAGAGGCAGAAGGCATATACATTGGCATAGAGGTCAGTGGGCTGTAGATCAGGTTGGGATACAGATCAGTTAGAGGTAGATGATGTTGGCATACAGGTAAGTTAGCTGTAGACCAGGTTAGGATACATATCAGTTAGAGGCAGAAGGCATAGACATTGGCATAGAGGTCAGTGGGCTGTAGATCAGGTTGGGATACAGATCAGTTAGAGGCAGATGATGTTGACATACAGGTAAGTTGACAGTAGATAAGGTTAGGATACAGATGAATTAGTGGCAGATTGGGTTGGGTACAGGTAAGAAGACATTGGCATAGAGGTCAGTGGGCTGTAGATCATGTTGGCGTACAGTTTAGTTAGTGGCAGAAGACATTGTCATGCAGCTCTGTTGGCTGTAGATCAGGTTGGGATACAGATCAGTTAGAGGTAGATTATGTTGCCATAGAGGTCAGTTGGCTGTAGATCAGGTTGGGATACAGATCAGTTAGCAGCAGATGACGTTGGTGTAGAGGTCAGTGGGCTGTAGATCAGGTTGGGATACAGATCCATCAGTATTGGATCAGTTTGAGAGGTCAGTCACTAGTGGTTGGGGTTTGGTAGCTTTCTTTAACTGGAACAGACAGGGGTGACCCCACTGTTTTTTACTGGGAGCTGGAACAGCTGCATCAGCACCGAGACACTATTTTCTCTCCTTAAAATGGGCCCTACCCTCCTCCCCATCCCATGGGTCCTATCTTGATCGCGACTCCTGCGATTCTCTGCTGTTGTTCTGTTTACGTGCTCTCTATTCTGAATTTTTAATTCTAATGACCAGAGTTTTCATATTTTTGCAGATTTCATCCTCTCAGAGACCCATCATGTAAGTCATTTGTTGTATATTTTTAAAACAGGGCCTTAAAGGCATGGTTAAAGGGATTTGCAGAGGTAGCAACTAAATCAAGGCCAATTAGGCTATGACTGCAACACTTTTGTATTATTAGCCACAAGATGTGTGCCGGCTCTGTAGAGCGGTGGTAGGTTAAAGTGATTGACCACCAAATCAAAAAAGCGAAAGGATACTGAGCTGAGGTGCTGAGCTGATCTAGTATTTTTTTTTCTAATGTTGGCAAATGTGTGTTTTATTGAAGCAGTTTCCACTATCTGCAATATGTTGCTATTGGCAATTTACCCCTAGTGCAGAGTTGGTGTACGTTGCCAGTAGCAACAGATTGCAGATAGTTGCACAGTTGCACACTGCTGCTGGGCATGTGTAAAAACTGCTTTCATAAAACACACATTTTCTAACATAAGAAAAAGCTAAATCAGCTCAGCACATCATGGGGGACACCTTGGATACAGTGGTCATAAAATTAAGGAGCCACAAAAATGCGGAACTTCAAAAAGGCAAAGTTCGACCAGCTTAGAGATGCCCTAAACTGCATTGACTGGGAAAATGTCCTTAAAAACAAAAGCATGGACGCTAAATGGGATACTTTCAAAGGAATCCTCAATTTTCATTGTGATAGATATATACCTTACAGGAATAAAACTGTTAGACACACGTGTAAACCGATGTGGCTAAACAAAAAAACGGGAAGGGATAGTGGAAGTGTTAAAAAACTATAAGGAAGAAAAAAACAATGTAAAAAAAAGATAAGGGCAGCTAAGCTGGAGACAGAAAGGCTGATCGCGAAAGAGAGTAAACCTAACCCCAAATTATTCTTTAGCTACATAATCCGTAAAAGATACAAACCTGAGGGTGTGGGCCCCCTGAAAAGCAAGGAGGGGACCCCTATAGAGGGAAATGAGGAGAAAGCAAATTTACTAAACAATTTCTTTGCTTCTATATTCACAAAAGTATGCGACATGCGAGTGAAATGCAGGGGAATAACCAAAACCCTCCATTAAATGTCACTGGTCTAACCAAGGAAGAAGCCCAGCACCGTCTCAAGCAGATAAGAATCGATAAATCACCGGGACCGGGGTCTTTATTCAGCCTTACATACTATGTTACTATGTACATGCATACTATGTATGCACACAAAAATATACACCCTAAAAAATTCCATCGAAAGTGGACTTAAAGCGGGGGGAACGAGTATGCCTGCCCTGAAGTCTCATAGACTCCAGGGTGGTTTTTGGTCCACTTTAAAGCCCCCAGTTCTATATACTGATCTGGTGATCCCACACTGCATACTCCTTGCCTTTGATGGCCCTTCAATAACATAGAGCGATGATATTTGCATGTATGACATTTTCTAGATGAGGATGAGCAAAGAGCATCTTCAGGAGTTTGAGCTTTCTGAACATTTTATCTTTCTCAGGCTCCACCAGTGACCTATAAAGAAGACGGTGACATGGGGCAGCTATTGCAAAGACAAAACTCCACCCCAGCCCAGTCTGCTACCCCGGAGCCATATGAAACATCAGACGAAGCTCAGAGCGAGAGGATAGCAGATGACACGAAATGTGATAAGCAGCTCGGGAGAGACCATCTTAACAACAGGATCGGTAATAACTTCATCCCTAAAAAATGCACAACCAACTTTCCTTTAAAGTGGACCAACACCCTCCCAAGATCGGCCCGGGAATCTATAAGATGACTGCGGGGCACCCCGACGCTGTGTGAAACCCCCCCAGATCCCCGAAATCCCTACTTTATCCTCGATCCAGCGGCGCCCGCCGCCGCCTCCTGCGCGTCCCTCTAGCAGGACGCACACCCGCGCCGGCCGTTTGTGAATGGCCAGCGCGGGCGCGCGCCCTGTAAGAGTGACGCGCGGCGGCGGCGGGCGCGCTCTCTTGTCCGTCGCTGCCTCCCGCTTGTCCGTCGGTGGGGATTGGCAGCGGCGGTCACGTGGGAGCGAGGAGAGGTGAGTTTTTCAGGGTTTCTGGGGGGTTTCACACAGCGGGGCACCCCCGATCGGGGTGTCCCGCCGAAGTGGACCAAAACCCGGGATAGTCAAAATCCTGGGTGTTGGTCCACTTTAAAAAGACAACCGCAACCATTCCATACCACTACAACTATGCTGCTCCTTTGCTCTGTGGTAAACAGTGTGCCAATCTTCTAGCCTGGTTGTCAACCCAATGTAGCGGGCACGTGCCTGGCCATGGTCACGCGCTCTGGGGAGCGAGGGGGGTTCTTGGACCTAGGGTAGGGCATCCCATGTTGGTATGTGGGTGGAGGTGCACTTACTGGCTTCAGTCGTCGCTTGTCTCCATTGATGACACTCTTAGGTGAACTCAACATTGTCTTTATTGATAGGCTTCCATCCATGGTAAAACAGCAACAGTTCAGTACAGGCATAATCCAAGGGTTACAGCAAACAGTACAATCCACAGGTTTCCTCCATGGCTGTCTCTCAGCTCCTCCACTACATTGAAACGCTTCCCCTCATGAGCATAGTCTTGGCAAAAACAGAACACTCTAGAAGGGTTGGTCCCTCCCTTTTATAACCTCTGTATTGTTGCTACTACAACTAAGTTGCGAGTCTCCTCCACCTGGATAAGTCTCTATTTACCAAAATAAAGGGGAACGCCAGACCATTAAAGTATTGGTTAGGTCCATTCCTTAGGCAACACTGCCATCATGTGGTTTCACAATGCAATGGTCCCAAGAGATGCATCTAACAGGTTTTCAACTTAAACTATTTTAGGTTTCTATTACTATCAGGGGCCTATTCCACTGACAGGGCTCTAATGGTTCCTACTTGTAGTGTTGCCCATGGCTTCCAACCGTCACACCAGTACACCTTGTGATTTCCTTCATGTGGGTCAGGAGTCTCAGTGCTCATCTGTCAACCCCAGGAACCGTGTAAGTACCGTGCTGAGAATTGCAGCACCATTGCCCAATGGAGAAATGATGGTCTTGTGGTGATAGATGGGTAAGGGGCAAAGCGGATTATTGTCCAGCATTGTAGGCGATCTGGAGGATTTCGCACAGTGGGGCATCCCGAATCGGGGATAGCGGGGATGCAGCCGCTGCTCACGCATACGCCTCTGACCCAGGAACGAAGGTGAGTTCTCGGGCGACTTGGGGGTGTCACACAGCAGGGCACCTCTGACTGGGGTGCAAGTATGCCTGCCCTGGAGTCTCACAGTGGATTTTGGTCCTCTTTAAACCACTTGGGTGTTGTCCCTGATGCAGGGGGGCCTCATGACTGTCGATGCCCCTATGCACATTACCCCCATTACATTACTTTTCTCCTCTGTCTCCTGAAGCAATTAAAGTGGACCAAAGTGGATCTATAAGATTCCCAGGCCAATCCTATCCCTCCTCACGGGGCATCCAAAATTTGGATGCCCCGCTGTGTGAAACCCCCCAGGACGCCGCTAACCTCACCTTACTCCCGGTCCAACGGCGCATGCGCAGGGCGCGGCCGCATCTTGCGCTTCTGTCTAGCAGGGCGCATGCCCTGTTAGAGGGAAGCGCGAGATGCGGCCGCTAGCGTGCTCGGAGCCGCTGCGGTAAGAAGTCTCATTGACGCGCATACCACAGCGGCTCCGAGCGCGCCGATTGAACGAGTAGCCGCGCATGCGCCGTAGGAGCGGGGTGAGGTGAGTTTTATCCGGAAATCTGGGGGGTTTCACATAGCGGGGTGCCCCGGGGAAGTGGACCAAAACCCAGGATAGTCAAAATCCTGGATGTTGGTCCACTTCAAGCGCTGTGGTTGGCTGCCGTGGTCAGATGGTCCTCCTTTCTTCCAGCTGGCTGCTGCAGGGAATCAATTTTGTGGGGGAACCAAGGAGAAAGGTAAGATTTTTCGGGTGTGGGCGGGATGTGTTGCTCCTCTTTAAAAAGGACCAAAACCCACGCCGATCTTATAGATTCCCAGGCCAATCGATTCCCTCCCCCCAGGGCATCCAAAAAATCGGGATGCCCTACTGTGTGAAACCTCCCAGGACGCCGCTAACTTTACCTTACTCCTGCCCTGTTAGAGGGAAGCGCGAGATGCGGCCGCCAGCGTGCGCGGAGCCGCTGCGTAAGACGTCTCATTGACGCGCATACCACAGCGGCTCCGAGCGCGCTGATTAGACGAGCGGCCACGCACCTGGGTTTTGATCCACTTTAAGCTCCTCCTTTAAAAGTATTCCAGCCATGATAATGGGTCTCCTTCATTCCACAGAAAATATCTACATAATGAATGCAGAAACGGTGGTGGTGGGCTCCATGTCGGAAGTTCCCAGCAGACCCCAAATGGCGGCAGTGGCAGACAGTGACAATCACAGTAAAGTGGGCCTGGAGTTGGTGTACCCAGAACAGGAATCCAGCAAGGAGCCAGTAAGTGAAGACATGCTATCGGTGGAAGAGGAAGAGGGGGAAACCTGCATGGCCAAACCTATCCTGCAAATCTAAACGGGTGTGGCTCTGGCTACGATGATAGTGGCATGTGCAGCACCGCGGCTGCCAAACTTCCAGCCATTGTGCACATAGAGGACACTGCATGGCCAACACTCAGCTCTGGTGGCCTGGAACTGTTAATGGGTTGCAGGAACGTTGCTTCACATATGGAGGTTGGCAACACGCTGGAAGTCAGAAGCACTTTTCTGCCACTAATTCCTTTGACTCTCAGGTTGTGAACGCTGATTTACCTCAACGCTATGAGGTCATATGTCCACAATGACATGACTAGATCAACACCCCCATCTTCTTAAACCGGACCAACGGCCTGGCACAGTTGGAAAAGAAAGGTAGCAGCCATTTTGAAGCTTCCTCTCCCAACTGACATAACTGAAATGCACAGTAACAGGAAGCCCAGCAGCCAGGGCCGGCTTCAGGTTTATGTGGGCCCTTGGGCGGCATGGTACCAGTGGGCCCCTTAGTGGTAAAGAGTCACATCACATCACAGAGGGACGTCCCAAATCTGGATGCCCCCCTAAGGATCACGCTATTTGGACCAAAGCTTTGGTCAACTTTGAAGCGCACCAAACCCCTTTAAACTTGACCTCTGAGTCTAAACGGATCTACATTCTCCTGATTTTGGATGCCCCTGTGTGTGACCCCCCCCCCCCCCCCTTTGGATCCAAACCAGGGAGGTTCTTTCACAAACAGGAGCATCCCAAATTGAAATGCCCCTGTAAAGCGGACCAAAACTCAGGGGTGGAATTGCTTGCATAGTGGGTATGTCAGCGATCCCAGGGGGTTTCACACAGCAGGGTATCACAGATTGGGATGCTCCAGGGATAGAGATCAGCTGGGGAGGGCAACTTAAAAGCAGAACAAAACCCAGCACTTCCTCCCCTGGCATCTAAATTGAGATGCCTCGTTGTGTGGAACCCCGTCATTCGAGGAGATGTGGGCACCAGTCAAGTGCTGTTGCACACCCCAAAGGGTGGACCTGTCAGTGGGCCCCCCAAGAGAGTGGGGGCCCCCGGCAGCTGCCCACCTTGCCAGGTGCTGACGCCGGCCGTGCCAGCTCCACTTCATGTTTGCAGGTGGCCTGCAAGCTCATTAGCGGCCATCTTGTTTTTAAAATGTATCCCAGTAGGCGTTAGAAAAAGGCAAATTAATTTTTATGTGCAGTAATCTATATTGACCCGGGGAGGAATGGATATGAGCACTGTTTGTTGTGTTGGTCTGATTTAATTCATTTTTGACTGTTGGTCCGCCTTAAATGTTCAGAATATATGTATATATATGTATGTATATATTCTTACACTGTACTCCTTAGACACCCTGTCAGTGACATTGCTACATACAGTTAAAAAAGTTAAAGCGGACCTTCACTCTGAATAAGAGTCTATCTTATATATTTCCCACACCCTGTACATACAGATTGCCCACATTAATCCGGACCTTCACTCTGAATAAGAGTCTATCTTATATGTTTCCCACACCCTGTACATACAGATTGCTCACATTAAAAATCATCCTACCTGCATCTACTGCATGTTATGAGCCTTTAAACATCCAAGATGGTGGCTCATGGAACATCAGGCAGCATGCAAACAGGAAGTGCCTTCTGACTGTGCTGCTCTGCATTCTGGGATTGCTGACCTTTTCCTGACCCCAGCTCTGCTCTGTCTGAGCAAAGCACAGCTATAACCTGCCCCCCTGTACTGTATCCCACTCTCCTCTCTTCAGTAAGTGTAATGCTTCTGAGCCAAGATGGCGGCGCCCGTATCCTAAAGTCCTGAACAGAGTTGCAGCCCCAATGGGGGAAAGAATAATATGTAAGTGACTAAAAACTTAAAGTATATTAAATTTAGATGCTGGGGAATCGTTTTTTCAGGGTTTGGGCTTTTCAATAAATCATGGTCGAGGTCCGGTTTAAGTCAGCTTAGACTTTAGCTTCTCTTCGTGGGGACTTACACTGGCAGCATAAGACATGCCAAATCGGGATGCCCTGCTGCACAGTGCTATATAGTAAGATTGGGCATTGGTTCCCAGGGGGTGGGCTGCTGCATAATAATGACTCGCATGCCCATTATTCCTGAACGGACAGCAGCGACATACCATCGATGGATTGCAGAAGTGATAACTATTGCTGTGATGGCATCGGGCTTGTCTGAAGCACTGTGCATCAGAGCAACCCGATCTGGGATGCCCTATGCTGTCTTTAAATGGACAGTCTATGCTGGAGAAAAAAAAACAAAGAGCACTTACCTTCCAGCCTGCAGGCTAAATCCCACTGTTTCCTATAGGCTGCAGTTTACCTAACCCAGCTCTGGTGCTGACAGTGGGCCGCCTGCCCGGGCCTCAACATCAGGGTGCGGTCACTTGTTGCACCTGCTGCCAGTCTACAAGGGATTAAGGGCCTTATTCATGAGGGGATAGCGCCAGGTAGTGCCTGGACAGCGGCAGGTGAACACCGGAGACAGCACGCAATTACAGTTATGAAGCCGAATGTGGTAGAGCGACTGGAACAACGCCATGTAGCGTTCGATTCATCATTATCCCAGCCTCAGCGTACAGCGCCGGCGTTCAGCCTTGCAGAGCGCCACGTCTAACCTCTCGCTACCTGGCGCTCTCCCATACATTTTTATGGACGATCCTTAAATCCCTTTCCTGATCCCAATTTTTTTTTTTCCCTAAAAAAAACACAAGCCTTCTGACATGTATTCTGGGCAAGAAAATGACATTTTTGAAAACGTTTTGGATTAATAATATTTTTATTCAGAATTGTCCTTACATGTCTGGGATTAAAGTGTTCATGTCACAATGTAATAACAATGTCATTCCATGTGTTTTCGCTTTGTTACTAGTGGATACATGTACAAAAACAGCCTTTAATCACACAGCCTCTGGCGCTATGGGCTACAATTACATGATTTTGAACGCCGGCAATGTTTGTGGCTGTTTTTTTTTGATGAATGTGGTGTGAGTCAGTCGCACTGAGCTGGCGTTACGGTTCGCTCACATACAGCGTAGTACAGTGACTCACATATCATATTCATCAATGCCGGACAGCGACTGAGGCGCTCTGAAACAAAGATCCATGGCCGAGCACAGCGACTACTAGCGGGCGCTCTGAAATCCGCTCTACAGACGCTCATCTGTCGCTACCTGGCGCTAGTAATGAATCAGCCTGCCCGTTGTAACTGACGAAATGCATCGGGCGGAGCTTGCCTGATCACGTGACCCAAAAGTTGACGGAGACTGCCAAAACCGGTGGCCAAGGTAACGGAGAGCAGTGACCGCCATTCGGCGTTTGAATAACTTTGCACAAAAGAGGTAGAAACCCTTATGAGACGGCTAATGGATGTGCAGCCTTCTTTTTTGCCTATGATAAGGGATTTATACGCTGTAAACAAGGATTCATCTGGTAAGCGGTGTTTTAAAGCGTATGCTAGCCGGGAACCAGTTTTAAAGGTATTACGCTATGTATGTTTTTATTGTTTTTTTTTTACATGGAGATTTAATTAAATTGGAGATATTTTTATCGTTCATGGATCAATCTAATTTCAATACAATGCAATAGATGCAATAGATGCTAATTTCAATGCAATGCAATACAATACAATGCAATAGCTCTATGTGTGGGTTACCAGATAATCCACCATGGATTTTTGCCCAAAGGAATATGCCGCTCACTAAAAAAAAGTGTATTAATATTCTATATTTTATTTGGATTAAGCACAAGCTATACACTACAAACATAGATCACAAACATTTAAAATCAAATCCCTTGTGTTTGGGGCTGGACGGATCTCTAATGCTATGGTCTCTCCAGGAATAATAAGGATGTTCCCTGTTTCTAAAGGATTTTTATCTGTGCAATTATGTGGTTCCAAAGAAATTTATATATACCATTCAGTGCTTAATTAACATAAAAGTGACGGTGCTATTCAAGGAAATATTATAAAGTGACCAGTTCTATTAATTAATATATCTTATACAATAGTGCATGCAATTAATAGTGCCATAATAATGCATACAATTAATGATGCCATAATAATAAATGACCCGGGAACTAGTAAGGTTATAAGTACATCACCTGATAATGGCCACGACACGTTGCGTGGTGGAGACCCCACCACTTCATCAGGATGGACCATCCTTCATTGTAACATCTTTTACTCAAGGTGTATTTTACCCTTGCCAGCACCTATTTAAATCAAACATAGTGGTGCAGGGTCCCCTTCTTCTCTTGTTAGATAATAATTTCAATACAACTGTTTAAACTGGACCCAAAGTAATTGGTGGATTTAAAGGCCTTTATTCCTACATCGATCCAGTACATAGTTTGTGATACTGGGTGACGAATTAAATACATGAAAAAAGAAGATTTATGAGCACACTGGTGGCTGAAAGTGTGATTTTTTTTTTATACAAGTCCCGCGGAGATCGTGTATAAATCTAATGCCCCGCTACCTAATATTCCCTGTGAAGCCAGCGGTGGGCCTGAATCACTCACCTATTCTACACTGCTGCCCTGTTCTGGGGCCACAAGTCACTGCTGGTGACCAGTGGTGTTTGCCAGGTGGCCGTGAACAACTGGTCAGCAGAGAGGAAGTGGGCCAGCAGGATATGGCTGCCATAGCACTGAAATGGCAAATTGTGAGTAATTCTCCTTGATTTGGGGATTCATAGGGATCATGCCAAATCAGGATGCCTCTGGTATTAGCAGGTGTACAGTCTATTTTGACTTCACTCTACTCTAAAATGTTCACAGCAATACATTTAGTCTAGCAGATTCATATGAATGGAAAATGGCCATCTCCAGGAGTTGCATACAAGGAGAAGCAAGAAGGTAACATTGTAAAGTCCACTGCTTTTACAGCAAAGAACCCCTTCTGACTCTCATTACAATTGTCTCTGATTTTTGTGTAAGTGATGGTCCTTGTTCTCTGTATGACACAAACAGTTAAAAAGAAAAAAAAAGAAAATACATTTTTCAAATAAAAAATAAGAACTCAGAACTCCATCAGTCCCTGGCTGGATGGTGTCCTCTCTGCAAGTCCCCTGGGTCAGGGGCCTCATCCTGGTCTGGCGGCCTATGATATTTTTGATTCCAGGAAGCTGCTATTGTAGCCACAGCTGCACAGGTCTTCCATCCTCCTTCCTTGGTGGCTCACCAGGGCATTGAGGCTTTTATAGGAGCCTCTGTGAAATCCCCCCATGTGACTAATGATGTTACTGGGGGGGAGGGGAATTTCAGGGAAGACGCCGTCCGTCGGAGGACAGATGAAGCTTTTTTCCAAGGGACCCCTATACCAGTTTACACATTGTGTGGTGACCGGCGCATTGAGAACATACTAAATGCTGAATACTGGGGACTTTCTGGCTGGAGGGCTTCTGAACAGATTGTCCCCGCTCAGGGGCGGGCTGGCCATAGGGCATACCGGGCAAAATCCCGGTAGGCCGGCACTAGCAAAGGTCGCGAATTACAGATGCGGAAGGGTGGGCGGCATCTGCCATTCGCGGCCCCTCACTGCTGTTCCCCCGGCCGCCGCTCACACACACACGCTTACCGGCATTTCCTGGTTGTTACGCGGTGGGCGTCTATGGGCGGTGTCCATTGTTTTCATTGGACGCCGGCCATCTGGGGCCCGCCCACCGACCAGGAAGTGCCGGTAAGCATGTGTATGTGTGCATGCTATGTGCGTGTTTGAAAGCGACGGCAGCGGCCGGGGGAACAGCAGCGAAGGGCCGCAAACGGCAAATGCCGCCCACCCTCCTGCATCTGTCATTTGCAGCCTATGCACGGCTTTGGCGGAACAGCAGTGAAGAGCAGACCGGCCCTCCTCCCACCGGGAACCAGGGTGAGTGTGTGTGTGTGTGTGTGTGTGTGTACAGCTGGGGGGGAGTGAAATGAGGGATGCCCCCACTGGCTGCACTGAGGGATGCCCCCACTGGCTGCACTGAGGGATGTCCCCACTGGCTGCACTGAGGGATGCCCCCACTGACTGCACTGAGGGATGCCCCCACTGGCTGCACTGAGGGATGCCCCCACTGGCTGCACTGAGGGATGCCCCCACTGCCTGCAATGAGGGATGCTACTTAATGGTTGTAATGAGGGATGCCTCCACTGCCTGTACAGAGGGGTGCACCCACTGCCTGTAATGAGGGATGCTACTTAATGTTTGTAATGAGGGATGCCGCTCACTGACTGTAATGGGGGGATTTTATCACACTATTTGGTTCAGAATATTTTCTTTCTTATTTTGTCCTCTTAACCCTGGGTGCGTGCTGTGGAACGAAAAATAACGTTTATATATAATGTGACATTAGGATACTATACTGGGCCAAGAACAGTACAGCAGGGCCGGTGTGCCCCAAAAAGTCCCGGGCCGTTTTTTAGCCCCAGTCCGCCCGTCCCTGCTCCAGCTCATCACTAAATACAACGTTCCTCTGCCAGTTCTTTGTATTGGTCCTGTCAGTATGTATTGATTAGATCCCTAGATTAGATCAGTATGACCCCAGAATGGGGCCAAGTTGGGTGAGTAGTTCTTCCAGGGCCTGGTAGCAGGGTAACTGCAATAACCCCTTTTAGCTAACTGGGACAACCGGTGCAGTTTGGGTGTGCTTCAGGGGAGGCTGGAAGGCGACCCTAGGACAGGACCAGGCTTGGGATGGGACTCTTCCTGGGCTGGCTTGCCAGCAGAAGCCCCCCCCCCCAGGGACTTCAGGTCTACTTGAGGAAGAAAAGCAGCAGCGGGTTCGAGATCAACAAAAAATCTTTATTCACCAGCATAGTCTTTTGCACATCAACTCATAGCGGGTACTCCTGGCACTCAGGGTCTCCTTTTCTCCAGTTACATAGTTGGCACACACCTGGTTACTGCTCTCTGTTAGAAGTATCCAGCAAATGCACGTCTTGGCCCATTTCCCTGTCTCTTTCCAGAAGTACCACTCAGGCCCACATGGCACTTGCCCCGGGTGCAGAAGGTCAGGGGGGCACCAAAGGGGCCTGAGCACAGGTGGGGGTTGCCATTTCGAATCTTTGCCCTGGGTGCCAGAAAGCCCAGCACTCTGGCTCTGCATGATGGTCTCCTATCAAGGCACCCAGAGAGTGCGCAGACACTGCCTTTCTTTCCGGTCCCTTCCAAAGGGGGTATAACCCCAGCGAGCCAGTCTAAAGTGTCGCAAGGCGGTTAGTCCACTGTGATTCTCCAGTCCCTCAGTGTGAATCCATACTCCAAGGCACCAGGGGGCGCACATCTGCCCTTTTCTCTGTCCTATTCACACAGGGGATTCTCTCTGATTCTGGGGTACATTTCACACTCTCTCTACTTGCACTATTACTTGCCCAGGCAGGGGCGTACATAACCCTGATGGGACCCAATAGCAGGGTCCCCCATAACCTCCCTCCCTCCCATTCCAGGGCAGACACTCACCGGCCGGTCATACTGCCACAGGTGCCACTGCAGGTGGCGAGGGGCTGTTAGGCTGCGAGGTGCACGCGTGATGTTGAGTCTCCATGGTTGCGAGGGAGACAGGGGAGTCACTCGCACACAGCTGAGATGCAGTCGCACGTCCTGTATCATGGAGCCAGAAGGCGGCATGGCTGGGTAAGTATTCATTGAGCAGGAGTAGATACTAGAGAGGCGGTGGCGGCAGCTTGCACCAGGCCCCCTTGTTCCACGGGCCCAGGAACATGTGCCTGAACTACCACTATGGTATCTACACCCCTGTGCCCAGGCATGTTCCAGCTTTCTATATAAAGGACTGGAGTCAATCATCTACTTCTGCTCTGGATTTCCCTGTTTTGAGCTCAAGCACTTTTTCCCAGTGTAGTAAAGGAGACATCTGGTGTTCACTTCCACTCACTGCAGCACATTTTCTCCCCAGCCTCTTTTTCTTTTTTTTGACCCCAACGAATAGTCTTAACCCTCCATCATTTTGCAGTCTTGAGCAAATAGGAATAGGTACAAGATAGTATGCTCAGCTAGTTCAGCTCACTTTATATTGTTCAGATTATGTTTTTTTTATTTATTATTATGCAGCCTCCCCTCCCTCCTGTTTCACCCCGGCTGGTTATTGTGGGAAGAGCATAGGGCCTGGGTTCTGATCATTTCTTATGGTTGGGTCTCCTTATGAAAGTTTAAATTGGCTTTGCAGATGTTAACATTGCCTCACATGCCCCAGTAATCGTCTGGGGGAAAGGACTGGCCCATCTGTTAATGATTTTTTTAAGTTAAAGTTGTAGATAAGGTAAGATAATAACCTTGTGTCATTAGAAAGGCTGGGGGCTTTAGTTTAAGAAGAATGGCGTTAGGGTTCAGGTTTAGAGAGAGCTGAATAGTATGCTGAAGGAACCCTGCTATCACCTGCCCTAGTATCTGAATATATTTACATGACCACCAGATATATTTGAGAGTAGCTTTCTCGTCTCTGCACCACCATTATAATCTGCTGTCATGTAAAAATGGGATATAATACAATTCTGTGATTACTCACCTGTAGAATTGTTGTTACGGTGTACAGCACGTCTTGCTTCATTTCTTATTCTTCACATGTGGGTAATCCACCACCAGGTGGCGCAGCCGACTGCAGGAAGACTTGTGGCCCCTCCCGGCCATGTAAGGCCGGCATTACCCAGAATACCCCAGTGTTTGAAAGCAGTATGCCAGAAGCCGGGAGGCAAGAACCATGTTAATAAATAACACAGCCCGTATAGAAAAAACTCTCTCAACAAAATCACCATAACAAGGCAAAAGAGAACAACGATAACAAGGGTCGGATGAAGCTAGACGTGCTGTACACCGTAAAAACAATTCTATGGGTGAGTAATCACAGAATTGTATTTTTCCAGGTGTACAGCATGTATTGCTTCATTTCTTATTCTTCACATGTGGGACATCCAACAGCAGTGTCCAAAAAATAAGGGTGGGGTCCCCAGAGAGCAACGGCAGGCAGTTCAAGCCACTACCGCCTGAAGCACCTTACGGCCAAAAACTATGTCAGCCAAGGCCCTAACATCAACTTTGTAAAACTTAGAAAAGGTATGAACCGAAGACCAAGTAGCGGCCTTACAAACCTGTTCAACTGAAGCCTGGTGCTGGAAGGCCCAAGAGGCACCAATAGCCCTAGTAGAGTGAGCTGTAACACGGAAAGGGGGTTGGAAGGAAGGAAGGACAAAAAGAGAATCAGACTTCCGAAATGACTCAGTAGCGAACAAATAATACTTGAGTGCCCTGACAACATCCAGAGAATGGTGGTTCCTTTCCTTGGAATTAGTAGGGGCAGGACAATAGGAAGGTAAAACAACGTCCTCATTGAGATGAAAGGCAGATACAACCTTGGGCAAAAATTCCGGCTTAAGACGGAATACCACCTTATCCTGATGCCGCTCAAAATAAGGAGGTTTCATCGAAGTCCCACTGTCCCTGGAACTTCAGTGCTTGCCAAAATCCTCCCCAACCAGTCAGACTGGCGTCCGTGGTGACAATCTCCCATCGCGGCGGCAGAAAGGACCTACCCATCAGAAGATTTCTCGGGTCCAACCACCATGAGAGAGACTGTCTGGCCAGAGGGGACAAAGTGAACTTCTGCTCCAAGGACTCCTGCCTCTGATCCCAGACGGTCAGGAGAGTTAATTGAAGAGGTCTCATTTGGAAATGAGCAAAGGGCACCGCCTCGAAGCAAGATACCATGAGGCCCACCAACTGCATCCCCATGCGAATGGAGGGATGAGGGCATGATAACAGGGCCCGCGCCTGCGTCTGAAGATCTTGACCTGGCAGGTATCCAACGTCATTCCCAGGAAGGATCTTACCGAAGAGGGAGAGAGTGAAGACTTGGGGTAATTGATCACCCAACCGAAAGACTCGAGGGTGGAAACTACCACCTGAGTATCCCTCTCGGCCTGATGAAAAGATGGCGCAGCAATCAACAGGTCATCCAAGTAAGGAAGAATGCGAATGCCCTGGCTCCTCAGCAGAGCCATTACACCCGCCAGCACCTTGGTGGACACCCGGGGAGCTGAGGTGATTCCGAACGGCAAGGCCATAAACTGATAGTGTTGATCCCCCAGAGCGAACCGTAGGAACCTCTGGTGACCCAGGAAGACAGGAACATGCAGATAGGCGTCCTTGATGTCCACCGTTGTCATGAAGTCGCCTGGCCGAAAAAAATTCACTGCCGACCGTAGGGTCTCCATGCGGAAGTGTTTGAATCTGACAAATCTGTTGAGACCCTTTAGATCCAGGATGGGTCGCAGGGAGCCAGCCTTCTTGGGCACCGTGAACAGATTGGAGTAAAATCCCCGACCCTGTTCTATTAGAGGTACAGGGCAAACCACTCCCGAGGACAGAAGATGTTGTACTGCCAACCTCAGACCCTTCGCCATCACGGGATCTTGAGAAATCCAGGACTGAATGAATCGTGGGGGCAGCCAAGCTATCAGCTCTATTTTGTACCCGGAGGACACCACTTCCTGAATCCACCAGTCCGATATGCGATGTCTCCAGACGTGAGCAAAAAGGCGAAGCCGTCCCCCCACCCGGACGGGTGAGGGCGTCCCCTCATGCCTGAGGGGCCTTGGTGGAAGGCTTAGGTTTGGATCCCCAGTTGAGGCCGGGACGACCTCGGGCCCTGCCTCGCCCCCATTAGTCTCTACGGCCACCAGAGAAGGCAGAACCTCATCCTCCTCGTGAGGGGCGAAAGGAAGAAGATGCAAAACCCCCGAAAAGGACGAACCGTCTTCCGACGCTGAGGAGGTTTTCCGTCCTTAGCCAGAAGGTCCAAACGTTCCCCAAAAAGTTGGAGTCCCAGGAAGGGAATACCTGTGAGAGCTTTTTTGGCGGCAGCATCCGCTGCCCATTGACGCAACCAGATGGAGCGACGCAGTGCGACCAGAGCAGCTGAAGCTCTACCATCGAAGCGGACTGCGTCATCCATAGCCAATATAACAAAGGCAAGGAAGTCTGCACAAGCTAAAAGCTCCTTATACTCCTCTACTCTCTTGTGAGATCTGGCGCTGTCAACGAGATGCCTCACCTTCTTTTTAATGGCCATGGAGACAATGGCCGCAGCACAAATAGGGCGCAGACCAGTGCCCACGGAGGTAAAGGCATGACAGGCTAGTTGATCCATGCGTCTGTCAACATGATAACGCAAGGATGAGGTCTCAGGGGATAGCATAACGAGGTATTGGAAAGTCCCAGGACAGGAGCATCGACTTCCGGGGGATGGGACCAGAGATGAACCAAATCCTCCGAAAAGGGATACCGTCTGTCCATCCCTCTAGACACCGATGGCAACCTATTAGGTTTCTCCCATTCCTTTAATACCATTTTAGAGAAGTGGCCTTGTTCAGGAAAAACAAGACGTTGTCTGTCAGGCCGAAACAGATCCCCCTGTTTCTTCTTGACCGCCTTAGGAGGAACAAAGTGCAGGGTTGCAAGAACCGCCGACAACAGTTGCTCAGTATCATCAGGGGGCCACTGATCCTCATCGGATGAGGATCCGGGGCAACTATCAAGGTCTCCCCGACTGTCCTCGGAGAAGTCGGAACCCTGGAGCAACTCCCCCTCCTCAGCGGAGTATCGGCCACCAAAGGCCTCATAATCCTCATCGTCATCAGCAAATATGGGACGAGCCGGTTCCAAATGCCGCTTCTTGCTCTTGGCCTTACCAGCGGCCGAATTCGCCAACTGACGCTCAATGCTAGCCAGGCGAAGCTCAAAATTATTACGAGAGTCCCTGCTGGCCTCCCCCTCACTTGGGGCCAGAAGCAGACGCGGGGGAGTCGGCGAGGCCGGCAGAGCAATGGGACTAGGGTCAGTAAAACTCACCCCGTCCTAGCCTGAAATAACATTCTGGGTGCAGGGTACACAAACTGCGTTGCGACCGCTCGGCGGGCATGTACCACACACAAGACAAAGCTTAGTAAGTCCCTGAGGCATCCCAAGCCCGCTATTCCCAGAAGCCTCCATTATGGTAAGAAAAGATGGGTACAAGGCACTAAGGAGGCCCAGGACCGTACAATAAATCCCCAATCTAACCCTCAGCGCCTTAACCCACAAGCAGTAAGGGGTGGTGGGAGAGGGGGGGGGGAAGTGTGTGGGGGGGGGTGAAATGGACCAGGAAGAACCACAAGTAAAATACAGGACCCTGAAAAACATAAGAGGTGGATAACATGAGCATCCCACAGTACATGCACCACCATATAAAAAATACCACAAGGAAATGACAGGTTAAAAACAGTAATAATTATAATAAGGCCCGGACTCACGGACCAATGGTGAAGTAAAGGGATGAGAATCTGTGCAGTATAGAAGCGGATCCTGAAAAAAACGCCAAGGCAGCCTTTGGGAGCGCAGGACCCCACCAATAAACAGGCAGAGAGCGCAGCGAAGCGTAGATAGGCGGGAGGAGCCTGCAGCGTACTGTGAGGCAGCGGGGGACACACCACAAAATGGCGCCGAGCCACCCCTGTCCGGACCTCGAGGGGCGGGCCGTAACGCGTCATCGCACGGCTCCGCCCCCCGCAGCGCTCAACAGGTCCGGCGGCATAAAGCCGCCTCACAAAAAAAACGCCGCCAGCTCTGCCATGGCAACGAGGGCGCGCGTGCCCCCCCCCACACACACACATACAGTGAGGCAGGCGAGAGAAGAGGAACGAGGAAGGTAAGTATAGTCTCAGGTTTTTGCAAAAGTGACAAAACACACAACCAAAGTAATAATAAAGCTTGTGGGAATAAATCTAAACACAGGGTCACAGTGTGGTTCCTCCCCCCCCCCCCCTATAGGCTCACCATAGCCTATGGCCGGCTTACCTTGAGGAAAACAGGTCTGCGGCCCAGAGCGTAGCTCTGCCGAACGCCTGACCCTCTGCGTTCCCCTACCTGCAAAAGGGTCCCGGAAGCAGGTGGGAATAGGGCTTGCAGCAGCCGACGGGCTTGGGATGCCCCGCTTATCTGTGAAAGTCCATGGAGAGAGAGGGAAAACAGACCATCTTCGCAGCTAGATTGCAAGAGAAGACTGGGGTATTCTGGGAAATGCCGGCCTTATATGGCCGGAAGGGGCCACAAGTTTGTGTGTTGGGGGGGCTAGAGGTGAGTAATGCTTGGTAATATGTTAGGGATGTATGTTTCCTGTTATAATTCAGTATGAGGTTTTACAGAGGTGTGGGAGGTAAGGGAGGCAGGCGGAGGTTAAACTTCTTTGAGAAGCTTCTTAACTGTAATAAACTAAATTGAGTGAGAGGGTATTTTGCAGATTTTCCTTATTACTTAGAAAGATCTAGTCCTTCCTCGTGTCTCAGATACGATTTACCCATACTGAATAGTGTTCTGTCAGATGCACCAGGAAAGAATCTCCCAAGTCAGGGTTATTAGAGAATGGGGGACTGGTATCTGGAAATGGATTTAACTATTTAAGTTTCATTGTTTGTAGGACTTGTCTTGTAAATGGATGTATGTTGGGGGGGATTTTTTCCCAAATATTAGTGAACTGATATTTAGTAAGTTCCCGGAAGGTGAGAGGAGCCAGCTCAATCTCAGACCATGTTGTTGAAGTGTTGGAAGTCCTATTTAAAAAAAAAAGTGTATATGGGAAGCGTAATAATATAGTTTAAGAATGGGGCCCCCCATCCCATGAAGGCCAGGAGTAAGTGCTCCTATGTCTTTTACCTTTCCAATAGTATTCTGCTAATATTTTATCCAATCGGTGAAAAAAGCGTTAGCGATATAAATAGGGATAGCTTGAAGACGGTAAAGGGTAAGTTGAGGTTGTTTGGAATGCAGATCCCTGGATATTTTATACTGGTACACTGGTTTCCCATTGGGAGTTCACACAAGTTCAGTAGAGAGCGAGTCTCGTTAGCTTAGGTTAAAGTGGACCAACACCCAGGATTTTGACTATCCTAGGTTTTGGTCCGCTTCCGCTGTGTGAAACCCCCCAGAAAGCCCCAAAAACTCACCTCACCACGCTCCCACATGACCGCGCCATCCAATCCCCGCCGACGGACAAGCGGGTGACAGCGACGGACAAGACAGCGCGTCCGCCGCTGCCTCCCGCACGTCACTCTTACAGGGCGCGTGCCCGCACCGGCCATTCACAAGCGATAAGGTATGGTTTTTTGGGGGTTTTGGAGGGGTTTCACCCCGTGGGACATCCCGATCACGGATGTCCCGCGGTGAGGGACCCCTGGGTGTTGGTCCACTTTAAGTGGTAAGATGATTGTCTTATCTGTATTCAGTTTGTAATTAAAGAAGTTCCCAAATGTATTCAGCAGAGAAATGCTTGAGGGAAGAGAGACTATTTGATCACTTAAACCAGACCTTCACCATGATTTATTTAAAAGGCCAAACCCTTAAAAAATGATTCCCAAGCATCTAAAATTTATATATTCTAAGTATGTCACACACCCCGCTTCAAGATAATCATTACATGTGGGTAGTATGGTCTGAAGAGGGCGATCTGCAGAGATGATTGGAGGAAAGAAAGCCCCTCCCAGTCCATAAATACCTGGGACCTCCCACTCATTACCCAGTTTTTCATCTCTGCAGACGGCGAGCAAGTCAGAAGATGATGTCTCCTCCTTGCACAGGGGGATTTCAGGTAGCCGGGTTTATTCCCGGCCCGCTTTTCTCTCTATTTCCACCCGGTTATGTTTTTTATAAGTCCCAATACACATGCCTCCCAGAGGGTAGAATGGCACTTTTAGTGTTCTGTAGCCATGCTCCACCGCGAGACCCTGTACCAGAGGGTAGGCGGTTATCCGGGCTGGTGACCCCGGTTTGGGATGCCCTGTCCCTTGGCCCCCCTTTCCTGATGCCCTTCTCCTGTGGTGGTGGGGATAAAATGTCGGGGGCCACCTTTTTTACCTCAGAGTTAGGATTTATTTATTGTGCATTGTTTCACTTTAACAGCGGCGCTTGCTGCTACTGGCGCCAGAGCTGAGGAGAACTTTTCTCCTCAGAAGTTGTAGTTGGGGGGTGGGGCCGGCTGTTGGCGCTGGCTTGTCCCCCTGGCTTTACTGTTTTTTGTTGCGGTGACTACCGCAGTGGCCGCGGCGCGGTTATTTGCGCTGGCGGTTCCCTTAATCTTGTGAGGGGAGCTCTCCCCTCACGCGCTGGCCACAGTGGGCGGGGCCTGGGCGATTGCGAGTCGCCGCGGCACGCACCCATTACATCCCTGGGGTCTTTGTGGTTACCGGCGCCGCGGCTGCTGTTCTTGCCATGGCGCCGGTATATGTGTGCGCTATAGTGTTTTTCTGAGGTAATTTACCTCACACATTTTGCCATTAGGGGCGGGGTCGGGCTGTTGAGCGGGACGCCACGGCCCGCCCCTGTTAGGCAGACCCACTGCGGAGCCCGCTTTCCGCTCTGTAAGTGGGCGGAGCTACGCATATCGCGCGCTCCGCGCTGGCCACGCCCACAGGATCCTCTCTGCCTCTGTGAGCTGCGTGTGTGGTGGACGCCATTTACCTCACGCAGGAAGGCACAGTGAGTGGCCCTATGGGCCCCCTATATTTCTATATATATATATATATATATATATATATATATATATTTACTTATATGTAACCCTTTATATCCGGCAGTCTTTCAGGTAGAACGCCTTAGGTTTTAAGGGGTCTTCTTCCGGTCCTTGGGTCCCTGGGTTAAATTCCATATTAAAATCCTCCCACTTGGGACAATTATAAGGGCATCCCGGGTTGCTTACTAGCGTAATTCCCTCGGTCATTGCGACTACATATAAGTTCACCGTATGGAGGCATCCCCAGATACCGGGCTCCCCTCGGGGCAATCCCGGAAGTGCATGGGCTGTGGGGTATCCCTAACAGGGGATGACGTATTTCTATGTATACCATGTGCACAGCAGACTATTACACGGCAGTCAGAACCCCAGGCGTCTGGATCAGCACCGCCGGCGTCATCCCCTTCCCACCCCGTCTTGGCCCGTGTCCCATGTGACGTTGTCACGGGTGGGCAGTCGCAATCTGATGTGTGTGCTAGATTGACTAATATTGAAAAATGTATTTCTTCTGCGGTTGCCAAGAAGGCTCCAGCTAAGAGAAAGCATCTGTCACCGGTCCCACCGACATTTGAATATGACGATGAGGATCGCCTGGATTGGTCAGATTACACCCCTCTGGAGGAAGGGGAGCTATTTGACGAATCGGATTATTCGGACGACCAGCAATTTGTTGGCGCGGACTCTGAGAAGGGGTCAGGGAGTTCTTTGGATACTCCTAACGTCCTTGCTCAGATGTTTGAGGTTCTGGCTATTTCTCCTCCGGAGGTTGCTCCTCATCAACAAGGGGAGTTTTATGAGGAATCCAAGCCGCGCTTGGAATTCCCTAATCAAAGGCATTTTGATAAGATTATTTCTAAGGAATGGGAGAGGCCGGCTCGGCCCCCAGGCATTCCTCAGAGTTGGGATAAAAGATATCCTTTCCCTTCGGACACGGTTAAGCGCTGGACGTCCCCCCCTGAGGTGGATGCACCAATTCAGGGGTTATCCAATTCAGCCGTTTTTGAATAACCCTGATTGCTCTTCTCTTAAAGATGGAGGGGATAAACGAATTGACCAGATGGCTTGTCATGGTTTCGCCAGTATTGGGGCAGCCATACGGCCATTTTTTGCGCTCCGTCTCTGCTGGTGGTGGCTACCAGGTCGGTGGTCAGAGATTTGTTGTCATCTTCCGGTTTGCACCCGGACAGTGACGAATTTCTGGGACTTAAACGTTGTGAGTTATTCTTGTCTTTCATGTTAGCCGCCTTGGGGAGCTTCTGCTCTGATGGTGACTATAAGGCGTTCAGTTTGGTTGCGTCTCTCCCATTCGTGGGGCTACGGCTTTTTGGAGAAAAATTGGATTCAGTAGCTAAGGGGGGTAAGTTACCTCAACGCAAGAAGCAACGACGTCCCTTTCGCGGGGCGGCTTCTTTCAATCATTCCTTTCGCGGATCCAGAGCAGGAAGAGGTTTCGCCTTCCCTTCCACTAGAGGAGATTCCTGGAATAGGGGCAGAGGACGTGCCCGCTCAGGATACAACTGGGGTTAAAAACCCAAAACTTGCGAACAAGCCTGCTCAGCAATGAGGGGGCGCCCTCACCCGTGCGGGTGGGGGGACGGCTGCGACACTTCTCTCTGATCTGGATTCGGGAGGTTTCGGACAAATGGATCCGGGAAGTCGTGTCTTCCGGCTACAAGTTGGAGTTCGAGGCCCGTCCTCCTCCGCTTTTCTTCAGGTCTAGGGTGCCCCCGGACGCACCTGGCGCACAGGGGCTTCGGGAGGCATTTTCAAGTCTTCTGGAGATAGAGGTCATCTCGCCAGTGCCCCTATCAGATCAGGGTCGGGGATTTTACTCAAATCTGTTCACGGTCCCCAAAAAGGATGGCTCTATCCGGCCCATCCTGGATCTGAAGATCCTCAACAGGTTTATCAGGCTGCGAAAATTTCGCATGGAATCGCTTCGTTCAGCTATCCGCGCTCTCCGTCAGGGGGACTTCATGACGTCCATAGACATCAAGGACGCTTTCCTCCAAGTTCCGATTTTTCCCGCGCACCAGAGATTCCTCAGGTTTGTGGTGGAAGATCGGCACTTTCAGTTTGTAGCTCTTCCTTTTGGTCTCACCACAGCTCCAAGGGTTTTTCACCAAGGTGCTCGCTGGGGTGATGGCTCTTCTTAGAGCGCAGGGAATTTGCATAGTGCCATATCTGGACGATCTCCTCATCATGGCATCATCATTCAGCCAAGCGGAATTGGACACCAGGACGGTAATATCCACTCTGGAGAGTTCTGTTGGGTGATCAACTACCCCAAGTCCTCCTTTTACCCGTCCAGGATAGTATCCTTTCTGGGAATGTCTCTGGATACAGATCAGGCCAGAGTGTTCCTTCTTCAATCCAAGGTTCTTTTGATTCAGGAATTGATTCGGTCGCTCATGTCCATTCCTCGTCCGACCATTCGACTAGGAATGAGACTGGTGGGGTTGATGGTGGCCTCCTTCGAGGCAGTCCCCTTTGCCCAATTTCACACGAGGACGCTACATCTCCATCTATTGTCTGTCTGGAATAGATCTCCTCTGTCGCTGGATCAATTCTTTCTGATGTCTCCCCGGGTTCGCCGACCACTCAGGTGGTGGCTGAACTCAACCAATCTGTTGAAGGGCAGGTCTTTTCAGACTCCTCGTTGGGAGGTGGTCACCACGGATGCCAGCCTCTCAGGATGGGGGGGCTTCTGGAAGGATCTGCAATTTCAGGGGTTGTGGGGACCCCTGGAAGCCCACGAGCCTATCAACATTCTGGAATTGAGAGCCACCAGAATGGTTCTTTTTCGTTTGACTCATCTCCTGCAGGGCTTGCCGGTCCAGGTTCGGTCGGACAATCGGACGGCGGTTGCCTACATCAATCACCAGGGAGGGACTCGCAGCAGGAGTGCCCTCAGGGAGGTGTCGTTGATTCTGGACTGGGCGGAGAGCCACGTCCCGTGCATCTCGGCAGTTCACATTCCGGGAGTAGAGAACTCGGAGGCGGACTCTCTGAGTAGGTGGTCAGCCCGCAAGGGGGAGTGGCCTCTCAGTTCCAAGGTGTTTCGTTCGATTTGTCTCAGGTGGGGTTCACCGGTGGTGGACCTCTTTGCCTCCCGTCACAATCACAAACTTCCGGCATCTGTGTCTCTGGCGAAGGTTCCGCTAGCCTTCGCGACAGACGCCATGTCCCTGAACTGGAGGGATCTGGGGTTTCTGTATCGGTTCCCTCCGTTTCCCATGGTAGCCAGAGTAGTGCGCAAGCTGGCTCTGGAAGGAGCGTCAGCAATTCTGGTGGCTCCAAGGTGGCCAAGACAGGTTTGGTTCGCAGACGTGGTAAGGTTAGCAGAAGATCAGTTCGTTCTGCCCCTGCTGCCGGATCTGCACACACAGGGTCATCTACGTTGCCCCAATTTACCAACGCTGGCTTTGACGGCGTGACTGCTGAAACCTCCATCTTGAAGGAGGAAGGTCTTTCTGATGCGGTTATTCAGACTCTTATTAGCGCTAGGAAGAGGTCTTCTTCTTCCGTTTACTATAGGACTTGGAGGTCTTATATTGATTGGTGTGAGACTAGGGCTTTCCCTTGCAGGGAATTCTCTATTTCTAGAATCCTGGAGTTCCTGCAACACGGTTTGGATATAGGTGTCTGCCCTGGCGGTGTTTTTCCAAAGATCTTTTGCGCTTCATCCGCTGGTTAAGACTTTTTTCCAGGGGGTTACGCACGTGCGGCCCCCTAGGAAGGCTCTGATTCCGGTTTGGAATTTGAATTTGGTTCTTTCTGCTCTTCAGGGTCCTCCCTTTGAGCCCTTGCATGATATTGCCTTGTCTTCCCTTACTCAGAAGGTGGCCTTTTTGGTAGCTATCACTTCTGTTCGGCGTGTTTCTGAGTTGGCGGCTCTGTCCATTCAGGTCCCGTATTTTGAAAGACATCAGGACAAGGTGGTTTTCCGTTTTAACCTGGATTTCCTTCCTCAGGTGGTTTTCTGCCTTTTCACTTAAATCAAGACATTGTTTTGCCCTCTCTGTTTCCTAATCCCAGTAACGAAAAGGAGAGGGTCCTGCATTCCCTGGATGTGGTTCGAGTTGTGAAGTACTATTTGGTGGTAACGTCTGCCTTTCGTAAGACTGATGCCTTCTTTGTGGTACCCTCTGGGCCCAAGAAAGGTTTGGCGCCCGCTAAGTCTTCCATCAGTAAGTGGATTCGTCAGGCCATTGTCGGGGCCTTTTCTGCTAAGGGGAGAAATCCTCCCCTTCGTGTTACAGCTCATTCTACTCGTGCGGTTGGGGCTTCCTGGGCTTTTCAGCACCAGGCCTCTGTTGAGCAAGTTTGCAAGACCGCTACCTGGTCTTCTGTTCACACTTTTTCAAAGTTTTTACAAGGTTGATGTTTGGGCCTCAGCGGATGCTGTTTTTGGCCGCAAAGTTCTGCAGGCTGCAGTGGTTTAAGTTGTGCTTTATGCCTTGTTTTGGATCCCCACCCCTTATGGACACTGCTTTTGGATGTCCCACATGTAATGATTATCTTGAAGCGGGGTGTGTGACATACTTAGAATAATACCATTTTGTGAATACTCACCTTGTAAAATGGGTATTATAAGTATGTCACACACCCCGCTTCAACCCGCCCTTTTGTATTCTGGATCCATCGTTTTGTGAACTTTGCATTGTTATGACTAATATTTGGCTCTTTCTGGTCCCTTGCCTTACTGCTTTCTTTATACTGGGTAATGAGTGGGAGGTCCCAGGTATTTATGGACTGGGAGGGGCTTTCTTTCCTCCAATCATCTCTGCAGATCGCCCTCTTCAGACCATACTACCCACATGTAATGATTATCTTGAAGCGGGGTGTGTGACATACTTATAATACCCATTTTACAAGGTGAGTATTCACAAAATGGTATTATTTTAAGTTTTTAGTCACTTATTATTCTTTCCCCCACTGGGCTGCAACTCTGTTCAGGACTTTAGGATACGGGCGCCGCCATCTTGACTCAGAAGCATCACACTTACTGAGGAGAGGAGAGTGCGATAAAGTACAGGGGGGCAGGTTATAGCTGTGCTGTGCTCAGACAAATCAGAGCTGGGGTCAGGAAAAGGTCAGCAATCCCAGAATGCAGAGCAGCAGAATTAGAAGGCTTTTCCTGTTTGCAGGCTGCCTGATGTTCCATGAGCCACCATCTTGGATGTTTAAGGCTCATAACATGCAGTAGATGCAGGTAGAATGTTTTTTAATGTGAGCAATCTGTATGTGCAGGGTGTGGGAAACATATAAGATAGGCTCTTATTCAGGGTGAAGGTCCGGATTAATGTGGACAATCTGTATGTACAGGGTGTGGGAAACATATAATATAGACTCTTATTCAGGGTGAAGGTCCGTATTAATGTGAGCAATCTGTATGTACAGGGTGTGGGAAACATATAATATAGACTCTTATTCAGGGTGAAGGTCCGTATTAATGTGAGCAATCTGTATGTACAGGGTGTGGGAAACATGTAAGATAGGCTCTTATTCAGGGTGAAGGTCCAGATTAATGTGAGCAATCTGTATGTACAGGGTGTGGGAAACATATAAGATAGGCTCTTATTCAGGGTGAAGGTCCGGATTAATGTGAGCAATCTGTATGTACAGGGTGTGGGAAACATATAATATAGACTTTTATTCAGAGTGAAGGACCGCTTTACGAGTAATAATATATCATCTGCATATGTTATAATTTTAAGTTCATGCCCTTCAATTTTTATGCCCTTTATTGAATCTTCTTGTATAATTAATCTTATTATTATCTCTAAATGGAGGTTGAAGAGGATGGGTGACAAAGGGCAGCCTTGTATGGAGAATGGTTGTGTTAATGATGCATTTATATATATTACTGCCGATTGATCTGTACATAACAGCATTATTTTTTCGATTAGATCAGAGCTTAAGCCTACAATAGTTAGACTAGCCTGCAGAAATGACCAGGACACCCGGCTGATTTGTTTTAGTCTTTTTCTTAATTGAATTTAAAGCGGCAATTACTGGAGATATTTTGGTAAACACCTCGTCTAGGCATAAATCCTGCCTGCAAGGGCGAAATGATTAGTGGGAGTAATGGTTCCAGTCTTTTTGCCACGGCACTTGCATAGATTCTTAAATCAACATTAATCAGAGAGATAGGGCAGATATTAGCACAGAAAGCTGCACCGTTCCCAAGCTTTGGAATGAGTTTAATGACGGATTGATTCATTAATGGGCTGAAAGGGGTCTGTATACTGATATACAGACCCCTTGGCCCTGATGGTTTCAGCCGAAGCATCAACCATGAAGGCAACCACTTTGGCTACAAAGGGAAGCGCTTCCAAAATGTCCTTCTTAGGAGCAACCTTAATCAGATTGTTCTTAATGTTGTCCACCCACATTAAGAACCCTTCCTACACAGTCTGGGGCTACTAGGGGTTTCAACAGGAATGCATCAGCCTCCCAAGATCTCTTTAAAAGGATATCCGCCTTCTTATCCATCGGGTCCTTGAGGGTCCCCATGAGGGCCTTATTAGAATAGGTAAAGTCAGTAATTTATATGTAGCGTACACCAAATAACTACAAGGTGCTGTGAGCCAGATTAATGGTGATTTTAAGGTGTCAGTTCTATTGCTTTGAGGTCCAGTTGCAAGTCCATGATTAGATGGACTTTTTTCATTTCATCAAACTTCAAATCATCTTGCTTATAAAGCGGTTTTGTTTGATGGAGTGTGTGTGTAATGTAAAGACTTGCCCGTTTGGGCATCCCACCAATACTCTTGTTTCTAGAACCATGTATTGGTCAAAAAGAACCCATTGGCATCTGGCAAGGATAGTCGCTACCATGCTTTTCTCTTAGTAAGGGGGTTAGAGTACATAGTACCAAATTCCTTTATACGCTAATGTCGGGGTTTCGTTGAAAATGAAGTAAGCTTTATGTATGAATGTCGCAATCTTTTTTTTTTTTGTTTATATGCTTTCTTTTATAGGGAGAGTTGCCACCCTTAGCGTTTGTGCAGAGCCTTAGTTTGCCCTGCTCCCTCTGCTGCTGGAATAGACTCAGCAACACTACTGCAGGTGACTGTCACGCCCCTCACCATTCACATCAATGGGGAGGGGTGTGTCAGTTCCTGTGATGAGGGGGCAGGGCGTGCTGTAGACCACTCTGTAGAGCGGTGTAGCCAAGTAGATTCCGGCAGAAGACGATAGAGCAATGACTAGCGTGGGACTTGGAGCAGGTGATTTGGTAATTGTGTATACACCAGACTGTGTGGGAAGACGAGTATAGTTTTTTTTTAAATGGAATTATGACTTTAAATGTTCTGAACCATGGGTGCCTGTCCTTGCCCCCACCCAAACCTCCCTACCCTTCTCAGTCCCCAAAAACCCTTGTACCGACAGAAATTTGATTAGAGGCAAGTGGACCAAAACCCAGGATTTGACCCCCCCCCCCCCAGGTCACTCCGATCACTGTGTGAAACCCCCCAGAGGCTAACGTCATGCCATCTATGGCCAGCGGCACCGAGCACGCTTGCGGCCGCATCCCCCATTTCCCTCTAACAGGGAACGAGCCCGCCATTCCCAAATGGCTGGCGCGGGTATGAGCCCTGCTAGAGGGATAGCAGGGATGCAGCCGCAAGCGCGCTTGAGCTGCTGGCCTTAGCATGACATCAGCGGCTCCGATTGGATGAGCGGCTGTGCATGCGCCATTGGAAAAGGAAGTAAGGTAAGTGAATGGGGCATCCTGATTTTGGATGCCCAGGGGGGAGGGAATAGATCAACCCAGGAATCAGATTCCCGAGCTGATCGCGCTGGGTTTTGGTCCACCCAGCCAGTACACAGGGTTCATACGACTGAGGTTCAGAGATGTGTGGCTCAAGTTAGTGGTGTCTCATGTCTTGAAGGCTTCCCTGAAGTGATTGGAAAGTCACCACGTTTAGCAGCAAATTATGCTACTGCTGGCAGGTTTGACCATCTTTCACAATTGGTCACCAGCAGTCACATGCTCTTGACAGCCATACAAGGAACTACCGACTACATTTCAAGTGCCACTATAGTCTTGGTGTCACCCCATAGTAGAACCACTGGCTTTCCATCAGTTAATAGCAGGGAATGAGATTGAAGTGGTCATAGGTTTAAACCCTGTACACAGATTGCCCACATAAATTATCCTACCTGCATCTACTGCATTTTATGAGCCTTTGAACATCCAAGATGGCAGCTCATGGAGCATAAGGCATCCTGCAAACAGGAAGTG
Organism: Gastrophryne carolinensis; assembly: GCA_027917425.1. Classification (NCBI taxonomy): domain Eukaryota; kingdom Metazoa; phylum Chordata; class Amphibia; order Anura; family Microhylidae; genus Gastrophryne; species Gastrophryne carolinensis. The sequence continues at coordinate 15,791,785 of CM051242.1, read as the reverse complement.
TCTGACACCTGCCGTCCTGCATTCTGGGATTGCTGTCCTTTCCCTGTCCGCAGCTCTGCCTGTGCAAAGTACAGCTATAACCCCACCCCCTGTACTTTATCGCCCTCTCCTCAGTATGTGTGATGCTTCTGAGTCAAGATGGCGGCGCCCGCATCCTAGAGCCCTGAACAGAGTTGCAGCCCAGAGGGGGAAAGAATAATAAGTGACTAAACTAAAATCTATTAATTTTAGAAGCTGGGGAATAGTTTAAGGGTTTGGGTTTTTCATTAAATCATGCTGAAGGTCCGGTTTAAACAGCTAAAAAAAAAATACAATGCTGTGAAATACTCACCTGTAGAATTGGTATTATAAGTATACAGTACGTCCTGCTCCAGATAGATTACTTACACTTGGGTTATCCTCCGCCAGATGGCGCTGCACTGCAGAGACATGTAAAACAGGCTCCTCCCGGCCCCTCAAATACCCGGGACCTCCCACAAATCCCCAGCATTGAACGAGTAGCCGTGAGAAATTAACCACCCAAACTGGTAACTATAACAATGATAATCACCAAACAGGGGATCCAGAAAAAGCAAAAACCAGGGTGGGGTGGAGCAGGACGTACTGTATACTTATAATACCAATTCTACAGGTGAGTATTTCACAGAATTGTATTATTCTTAGTATACAGTACGTCCTGCTCCAGATATAGTACTTACACTTGGGACATACAATAGCAGTGTCCATAAAGTTGGGTGGGATCCCCAACAAAAAAGGTAACAGCAGACAGTTTAACCACTGCCGCCTGCAAAACCTTTTGGCCAAAAACAGCATCAGCTGAGGCCCTAACATCAACCTTGTAAAACTTTGAAAAGGTATAAACAGAAGACCAAGTAGCGGCCTTGCAAACTTGCTCAACAGAAGCCTGGTGCTGGAAGGCCCAAGAGGCACCAATAGCACGCATAGAATGAGTAGTAAGGCGAAAAGGAGGACCCTTCCCCTTAGCAAAAATAGGCCCGAATCACAGCCTGACGGATCCATTTGCTAATAATAGACTTGGCAGTAGCCAAACCCTGCCTGGGCCTAGAAGGGACCACAAAAAAAGCATCAGTTTTCCTGAAGGACGCAGTGACCACCAGGTAATACTTCAAACACCTGACCACATCCAAGGAATGCAAAACCCTCTCCTTAGTGTAGCTAGGATTAGGGCACAAAGAAGGAAGAACAATATCTTGATTCAATGAAAGGCAGACAGTACCTCAGGTAGAAAACCTGGCTTAAAGCAGACCACCTTGTCCTGGTGTCTCTCATAGTATGGAGGCTGAATAGAAAGAGCCGCCAACTCAGACACACGCCTAACCGAAGTAATGGCTACCAGAAAGACCAGAACCAGATTCAGGTCCCAAACAGGGAGCAAAGACATGCGTAACCCCCTGGAAAAAAGTCTTGACCAAAGGATGAAGCGCAAAAGCCTTCTGAAAGAAAATAGACAAGGCAGAAACCTGCCCCTTCAGGGTACTAAGCTGTAGACCCGCATCCAGTCCAGATTGAAGAAAATCCAAAACTCTGGAAACAGAAAAGACTCTGCAGGGCAAAAATCTAGCCTCGCACCAATCGATGTAAGAACGCCAGGTTCTATAATAGATAGCAGACGAAGACCTCTTCCTAGCACAAATAAGAGTCTTAATAACCGAATCAGAAAGACCTTCAAGATGGAGGTTTCAGCAGCCAAGCCGTCAAAGCCCGTAAATTGGGGTAACGCAGCCGACCCTGAGTGAGAAGATCCGGCCGCAGAGGAAGTTCGAACTGGTCTACCGCCATCCGAACGATGTCCGCGAACCACATCCTTCTTGGCCACCTTGGAGCCACGAGAATAGCGGAGACCCCTTCCAGAATCAACTTTCTAGCAAGGGAATCGGAGGGAACAGATACAGGAACCCCAGTTCCCCCCAGCTCAGAGATATGGCGTCCAGAGCCAGAGGGTCCTGAGACATTGACACAAAGGTCGGAAGTTTGTAATTGTGACGAGAAGCAAACAGGTCCACCTCCGGTGTTCCCCACCGGAGACACAGAACCTGAAAAACCTGAGGATGGAGAGACCATTCCCCCAGACGGGAGGAGCATCTGCTTAGAAGGTCTGCTTCCGTGTTTTCCACCCCCGGAATGTAAACTGCCAACAGGCAAGGAACATGGGCCTCCGCCCAGGTCAGAATCAGGGAAACCTCTCAGAGCACCCAGACTGCGAGTCCCTCCCTGATGACTGATGTAGGCAACCGCCGTCCGGTTGTCCGAACGAACCTGAATCGGAAGGCCCCGGACATGCTGAGTCAGAAGAGAAAGAACCAGACGGATAGCTCTCAGCTCCAGAACATTGATGGGCAAGTGAGCCTCTCGAGGACCCCACTGCCCCTGGAACTGAAGATCCTTCCAGAAACCCCCCCAACCCGAAAGGCTGGCGTCCGTGGCAACAGTCTCCCAGAGAGGAGTCAGGAAGGACCTGCCCTTCAAGAGATTGGTCGAAACCAGCCACCATTGAAGGGACTGCCGGACCCGGGAGGACAACTGGAAGGGCCGGTCCAATGAACGTGGACCCCTAAAGGGCAGAGGTTGCCGCCTGCGCTGGTGTAACCTGCCTCCCTTAGCAAGAAAGGTCCAGGCGGTCTACAAACAGACGCAGTCCTTTAAAGGGAAACCCAGTGAGGGCCTTCTTGGCAGCGGCCCACTAGCGCAGCCAAACCAGAGCGGCGCACAGCCACCACGAGGGCAGAAGTTCTGGCACACATTCTAATGGTGTCATCCAATGCCAACAGGACAAAATTTACACAAATCAACTAGAGAGTGCAACAAACACCTCACAAGGCAAATCATCAGGGGCACTATAAAGCATATTTCTGATAAGGGTTCTAGTGGCCTCAGCAGTAATAGAGGCACAGACTGGGTGCAGCGCTGTCCCCGCACATGCAAAGGCGTGGGAGGCCAGCTGGCCAATGCACCAGTCCTCAGCATCCTGCAGGGTAGTAGAATCAGGGGAATGCATGACAGAGGTGTTAGATAGCCCTAGGATCGGGGCATCCACCTCGAGGGGGGGGGGGGGGGATGACCAACCTTTACCCACCTCAGCAGGAAAGGGATACTTCCCGGGGCTCCAAAGATTTGGGATAGGAAGTTTACTGGGGCGCTCCCATTCCTTGAGCACAAGGTTATGGAAATGTGCCTGCCCTGGAATCTCCAAACGTGATTTTGCTGTATGGAAAAGCTCCCCTTTTTGCCTGGGAGCCTCAACAGGGAGAGAGATAGACAGAACCTCAAGGTCTGGGTCAATAATCTGTCAGTGTCATCCGGGGCCCAGGGGTCAGAGCCAGAATCGTCATGACCCCTTGGTCTCATCAGATGAGCCTGAATCAGAAAGGAGCTCCCCTTCATCAGCAGAGGTATAGCCACACAGATTCATAAACTCCTCAGTTCCCATAGGGAAAACAGTATCAGGCGTCAAGAGCCGCTTCTTACCAGGGCCCTTACGCTCTAAAGACCTTGCAATAATCTGTTTAACAGTAGCCAGTCTAGAAGACACATCAGGCTGAGAATCCCCACTAGTATGCAATTCAACAGGAGTGAGATTTAAGCTTGGGGGAGTAGGTGAAGTGAAATGAGGTGCAGCCACTGGCAGGCCAGATTGCAAAGCAAGCACCTGCTCAGCACAGGGTACACAGAGCCGTGCCTTGTCCGCGTGATGCTGCCCACAGCCGGGCTTGTCCCAAAGGGACCCCGGTTCCTGGGATGCCTCCATATGGTGATTATTAGGCACGATATGCCAGTAGGGATTTATGCTATAAGCAACCCTGGATGCCCCAATGACCCGCTATGGAAGTGGGAGTAATTATACAAGACCCAATGATCAATTACACCGGGCCAGGAGAAGTCAATGGCTTCACCCGTCTGAAAGACACAGTGGGAAGAAGGGGTGTCAGAATCAAACACACTACAATGAGTATAAAACCGCCCGCGAGGGCACTTGAGGACTGCAGTAAGTATAACCGCCACGCGGGCCACGAAGGGCGGGCCGTGACGCAGGGTGTGCCAAGCCAGGCTCCGCCCCCTCCCGAAGGGCGCGAAGCCCACAGGCAAGCTGCCAATGATAATGCAGAAGCGTCTGAGGTAAAGCCGCTGCGGGACATCCAAATGAAGGAAAAGAAGCGCGCGGCGGTGGCATTTGCAGTAGTAAAAATACCATTTTGTGAATACTCACCTTGTAAAATGGGTATTATAAGTATGTCACACACCCCGCTTCAAGATATTCATAACCTGTGGGTATACTGACCTGTAGAGGGCGATCTGCAGAGATGATTGGAGGAAAGAAAGCCCCTCCCGTAAGTACCTGGGACCTCCCACTCATTACCCAGTATAAAGAAAGCAGTAAGGTAAGGGACCAGGAAGAGCCAAATATAAGTCAAAACAACGCAAAGTTCACAATATGAAGGATCCAGAATACAAAAGGGCGGGTTGAAGCGGGGTGTTTGACATACTTATAATACCCATTTTACAAGGTGAGTATTCACAAAATGGTATTATTCTAAGTATGTCACACACCCCGCTTCAAGATATTCATAACCTGTGGGACATCCAATAGCAGTGTCCATAAGGGGTGGGGATCCAAAACAAGGCATAAAAAACTACTTAAACCACTGCAGCCTGCAGAACTTTGCGGCCAAAAACAGCATCCGCTGAGGCCCGAACATCAACCTTGTAAAACTTGGAAAAAGTGTGAACCGAAGACCAGGTAGCGGCCTTACAAACTTGCTCAACAGAGGCCTGGTGCTGAAAAGCCCAGGAAGCCCCAACCGCACGAGTAGAATGAGCTGTAACACGAAAAGGAGGATTCCTCCCCTTAGCAGAATAGGCCCCAACAATGGCCTGACGAATCCACTTACTGATGGAAGACTTGGCAGGCGCCAAACCCTTCTTGGGCCCAGATGGCACCACAAAGAAAGCGTCAGTCTTGCGAAAGGAAGACGTTACCACCAAATAGTACTTCACAACACGAACCACATCCAAGGAATGCAGGGCCCTCTCCTTGTCATTGCTGGGATTAGGACACAGAGAGGGCAGAACAATAATACCATTTTGTGAATACTCACCTTGTAAAATGGGTATTATAAGTATGTCACAAACCCCGCTTCAAGATATTCATAACCTGTGGGTATACTGACCTGAAGAGGGCGATCTGCAGAGATGATTGGAGGAAAGAAAGCCCCTCCCGGTCCATAAATACCTGGGACCACCCACTCATTACCCAGTATAAAGAAAGCAGTAAGGTAAGGGACCAGGAAGAGCCAAATGTAAGTCATAACGCAAAGTTCACAAAATGAAGGATCCAGAATACAAAAGGGCGGGTTGAAGCGGGGTGTGTGACATACTTATAATACCCATTTTACAAGGTGAGTATTCACAAAATGGTATTATTCTAAGTATGTCACACACCCCGCTTCAAGATATTCATAACCTGTGGGACATCCAATAGCAGTGTCCATAAAGGGTGGGGATCCAAAACAAGGCATAAAGCACAACTTAAACTACTGCAGCCTGCAGAACTTTGCGGCCAAAAACAGCATCCGCTGAGGCCCGAACATCAACCTTGTAAAACTTGGAAAAAGTGTGAACAGAAGACCAGGTAGCGGCCTTGCAAACTTGCTGAACAGAGGCCTGGTGCTGAAAAGCCCAGGAAGCCCCAACCGCACTAGTAGAATGAGCTGTAACACGAAAGGGAGGATCTCTCCCTTTAGCCGAATAGGCCCCGACAATGGCCTGACGAATCCACCTGCTGATGGAAGACTTTGTGGGCGCTAGACCCTTCTTGGGCCCAAATGGCACCACAAAGAATGCATCAGTCTTGCGAAAGGAAGACGTTACCACCAAATAATACTTCACAACACGAACCACATCCAAGGAATGCAGGGCCCTCTCCTTGTCATTGCTGGGATTAGGACACAGAGAGGGCAGAACAATATCCTGATTTAGATGAAAGGACGAAACCACCTTAGGAAGGAAGTCCGTCTTAAAACGAAAAACCACTTTGTCCTGATGTCTTTCAAAATACGGAGCTTGAATAGACAGAGCCGCCAACTCAGAAACACGTCTAACGGAATTGATAGCTACCAAAAAGGCCACCTTCTGCGTAAGGGAAGACAAAGGAATATCATGCAAGGGCTCGAAGGGGGGACCCTGAAGCGCAGAAAGAACCAAATTCAAATCCCAAACCGGAATCAAAGGCTTCCTAGGAGGCCGCAAATGTGTAACCCCCTGGACAAAAGTCTTAACCAAAGGATGAAGCGCAAAAGACTTTTGGAAAAACACCGCCAGGGCAGACACCTGTCCCTTCAGAGTACTGAGTTGGAGCCCTAGGTTCAGACCATGTTGTAAGAACTCCAAAATTCTAGAAATAGAGAATTCCCTACAAGGGAAGCCCCTAGATTCACACCAATCAATATAAGACCTCCAAGTCCTATAGTACACAGACGATGAAGACCTCTTCCTAGCACTAATAAGAGTCCGAATCACAGCATCAGAAAGACCTTCCTCCTTCAAGATGGAGGTTTTAACAGCCACGCCGTCAAAGCCAGCGTTGGTAAATTGGGGTAACGAAGATGACCCTGTGTGAGGAGATCTGGCAGCAGGGGCAGAACGAACTGATCTTCTGCCAACCTTACCACGTCTGCGAACCAGACCTGTCTTGGCCACCTTGGAGCCACCAGTATTGCTGGTGCTCTCTCCAGAGCAAGCTTGCGCACTACTCTGGCCACCATGGGAAACAGGTACAGAAAACCCAGATCCCTCCAATTCAGAGACATGGCATCCGATGCCAGAGCCAGAGGGTCCTTCGCCAGAGACACGAATGACGGAAGTTTGTGATTGTGACGGGAGGCAAAGAGGTCCACCACCGGTGACCCCCACCTGCGACAAATCGTGTGAAAGACCTTGGGATTGAGAGACCACTCCCCCTTGCGGGCTGACATCCTGCTCAGGGAGTCCGCCTCCATGTTCTCCACTCCCGGGATGTAAACTGCCGAAATGCACGGGACATGGCTCTCCGCCCAGTCCAGAATCAGAGACACTTCCTTGAGGGCACTCTTGCTGCGGGTCCCTCCCTGGTGATTGATGTAGGCCACCGCCGTCCGATTGTCCGACCTGACCTGGACCGGCAAGCCTCGCAGTTGATGAGTCAAATGACAAAGAACCATCCTGATGGCCCTTAATTCCAGAACATTAATAGGCTTGTGGGCTTCCAGGGGACCCCACAAACCCTGAAATTGCAGATCCTTCCAGAAGCCCCCCCATCCAGAGAGGCTGGCATCCGTGGTGACTATCTCCCACTGGGGAGTCCGAAAGGATCTGCCCCTCAGCAGGTTGACTGAGTTCAGCCACCACCGAAGCGAGCGGCGAACCCGGGGGGACATCTGAAAGAATTGATCCAGCGACTGAGGAGACCTGTTCCAGACCGACAACAGATGGAGCTGTAGTGTCCTTGTGTGAAACTGAGCAAAGGGGACTGCCTCGAAGGAGGCCACCATCAAACCCACCAGTCTCATCCCTAGCCGGATGGACGGTCGAGGAATGGACAGAAGCGACCGAACCAACTCCTGAATCAGAAGAACCTTGGACTGAGGAAGGAACACTCTGGCCTGATCTGTATCCAGAGACATCCCCAGAAAGGATTTTAACCTGGACGGGTGGAGGGAGGACTTGGGGTAGTTGATCACCCAGCCGAATCTCTCCAGAGTGGATAGAACCGTCCTGGTGTCCAATTCCACTTGGCTGAATGACGATGCCAATATGAGGAGATCGTCCAGATATGGCACTATGCGAATTCCTTGAGCTCTGAGAAGAGCCATCACCCCAGCAAGCACCTTGGTGAAAACCCTTGGAGCTGTGGTGAGACCGAAGGGAAGAGCTACAAATTGGAAGTGCCGATCCTCCAGAGCGAACCTTAGGAACCTCTGGTGCGCGGGAAAAATGGGAACATGGAGGTAAGCGTCCTGGATGTCTATGGACGTCATGAAGTCCCCCTGACGAAGAGAGTGGATAGCGGAACGCAACGTTTCCATGCGAAATTTTCGCAGCCTGGCGAATTTGTTGAGAATCTTTAGGTCCAGGATGGGCCGAACGGAGCCATCCTTCTTGGGAACCGTGAACAGATTTGAGTAAAAACCCTGACCCCGTTCTAATGGGGGCACTGGGCAAATGACCGCCATTTCTAGAAGATTCGATACCGCCGCCCGGAGTTGCAGTGTAGCCTGTACGCGGGACTGTACGCGGGACTCGAACTCCAGCATGTAACCGGAAGACACCACTTCCCCGATCCATCTGTCCGAGACCTCCCGAATCCAGACTTGGGAGAAGTGTCGCAGCCGTCCCCCCACCCGCACGGGTGAGGGCGCCCCCTCATTGTTGAGCGGGCTTGGCCGCGGGCTTGGGTTTAGAACCCCAACTGTATCCTGAACGGGCACGACCTCTGCCCCTATTCCAGGAGTCTCCTCTTGTAGAAGGGAAGGCAAAACCTCTTCCCGCTCTAGCTCCCTGAAAGGAAGGGGTGAAGGAAGCCGCACCTCGAAAGGGGCGACGTTGCTTCCTACGTTGAGGTAATTTTCCACCTTTAGCTACTGTGTCCAATTTTTCTCCAAAAAGCCTTAGACCAACAAAGGGAAGAGACGTCAGAGACTTCTTAGACCCAAAATCGGCCGCTCACTGGCGCAACCAAATTGAACGCCTAATGGTCACCATTAAAGCAGAGGCCCTGCTGTTCATCATCAATGAATCATCCAGAGCAGTTAAAATGAAGGACAGAAAAACCTCACAACGTTTCAGTCCAAGAAATTCATCACTGTCCGGATCCAAGCCGGACGAGGATAGCAAATCCCTGACCACCTTTCTAGTAGCCACCACCAACAGTGATGAGGCACAAATTGGCCGTATAGCTGCCCCAATACTGGCAAAACCATGACAAGCCATCTGGTCAATGCGTTTATCCTCACCATCCTTGAGAGAGGAACAATCAGGGTTATTCAAAACGGCAGAGTTGGATAACCCCAAAATTGGGGCGTCCACTTCGGGGGGGGGAAGCCCAGCGCTTAACCGTGTCCGCGGGGAAAGGATACCTTCTATCCCAACTCTGAGGAATGCCTGGAAGCTGAGCTGGCAGAGTTGGATAACCCCAAAATTGGGGCGTCCACTTCGGGGGGGGAAGCCCAGCTCTTAACCGTGTCCGCGGGGAAAGGATACCTTCTATCCCAACTCTGAGGAATGCCTGGAAGCTGAGCTGGCCTCTCCCATTCCTTAGAAATAATATTATCAAAATGTTTTTGATTAGGAAATTCTAAGCGCGGTCTGGATTCCTCATAAAACTCCCCTTGTTGTTGAGGGGCCTCCGCCGGAGGCGGGATAGCCAAAACCTCAAACATCTGAGTCAAAACATTAGGGGTGTCCGAGGAACCTCCTGACCCCCGATCAGAATCAGCGGCAACAATTTGTTGATCCTCGGAATTATCCGAATCCTCAAATACCTCCCCTTCCTCTGGAGGGGAATAATCTGACCAATCCAGACCATCCGTATCATCATATTCATAATGAGAAACCGTTGACAAATGCTTTCTCTTAGCTGGTGCCTTCTTGGCTACCGTAGTGGAAATAAATTTTCCAATACTGGCCAATCTGGCACACACATCAGATTGCGCCTGCCCCCCCATGACAACATCACACGGGGCACGGGTCAAAATGGGAGGGGGAGGGGATGAAGTCGGCGGTGCTGACCCAGAAGCCTGGGGTTCGGACTGCCGTGTAATAGTCTGCTGTGCACATGGTATACATAAAAATACATCATCCCCTGTTAGGGATACCCCACAGCCCATGCACTTCCGGGATTGCCCCAAGGGGAGCCCGGTATCCGGGGATGCCTCCATACGGTGAACTTATATATAGTCGCTATGACCGAGGGAATTACGCTAATAAGCAACCCGGGATGCCCTTATAATTGTCCCAAGTGGGAGGATTTTAAAACAGAAGCTTTAACCCAGGGACCTAAGGACCGGGAGAAGACCCCCTAAAACCTAAAGTGGTCTACCTGAAAGACACAAAGAAAAAAGGAATATCAGCATAAAGTGACTGCCGGGCATAAAAGAAGATATATATATATATATATATATATATATATATATATATATATATATATGGGGGCCCATAGGGCCACTCACTGTGCCTTCCAGGTGAAAGAAATGGCGTCCACACCACACGCAGCTCTGAGATGGAACAGGGGCGTGGCCAGCGCGGAGCACGCGATATGCGTAGCTCCGCCCCTTACAGAGCGGATATCAGGCTCCGCAGTGGCGCCTGCCTTACAGGGGCGGGCCGTGGCGTCCCGCTCAACAGCTCAGCCCCCTATACCCAAATGTGTGAGGGGAATCACTCCTCACAAGCGCACGTAGCGCACACATATACCGGCGCCGCAGCAATAGCGGCAGCCGCGGCGCCGGTAGCAGTAAAGACCCCAGCACAGTAATGGGAGCGGGCCGCGGCGACGCGCCAACGCCCGGCCCCACCCCCTGTGGCCAGCGTGAGGGGAGATCTCCCCTCACCAGCGGAAAACCGCCAAAAAAAAAAAAAAGTACCCGCGCCGCGGCCATTGCGGTGGTCACCGCACCAAGGGCAGCAAAGACAGGGGGGCGAGCCGACACTAACGGCCGGCCCCACCACAACTTCTGAGGAGAAAAGTTCTCCTCAGCCCTGGTGCCAGGAGCGGCCAGCGCCGCTGCTAAAGTAAAGCAAATACACAAGCATGTAAAACATAAAGCCTAACTCTGAGGAAAAAATGGGGGCCCCCGACTTCCTATCCCCACCCCCCCAGGAGAAGGGCATCAGGAGAGGGGAACACCAGCTAGGGTGAAGTGGCCAAGGAACAGGGCATCCCAAACCGGGGTCACCAGCCCGGATAACCGCCTACCCTCTGGTACAGGGTCTCGCGGTGGAGCATGGCTCCAGAGCACTGAAAGTGCCATTCTACCCTCACCCGGGATACAGCCTAGACTGGGAGGCATGTGTATGGGTCTAATAAAAATATCCAGGTGGAAATAGAGAGAAAAGCGGGCCGGGAATAAACCCGGCTACCTGAAATCCCCCTGTGCAAGGAGGAGACATCTTCTGACTTGCTCGCCGTCTGCAGAGATGGAAAACTGGGAAATGAGTGGGAGGTCCCAGGTATTTATGGACCGGGAGGGGCTTTCTTTCCTCCAATCATCTCTGCAGATTGCCCTCTTCAGGTCAGTATACCCACAGGTTATGAATATCTTGAAGCGGGGTGTGTGACATACTTAGAATATCCTGATTTAGATGAAAGGAAGAAACAACCTTAGGAAGCAAATCCGTCTTGAAACGGAAAACCACCTTGTCCTGATGTCTTTCAAAATACGGAGCTTGAATAGACAGAGCCGCCAACTCAGAAACACGCCGAACAGAAGTGATAGCTACCAAAAAGGCCACCTTCTGTGTAAGGGAAGACCAGGCAATATCATGCAAAGGCTCAAAAGGAGGACCCTGAAGAGCAGAAAGAACCAAATTAAAATCCCAAACCGGAATCAGAGGCTTCCTAGGAGGCCGCACATGCGTAACCCCCTGGAAAAAAGTCTTAACCAACGGATGAAGCGCAAAAGATCTTTGGAAAAACACCACCAGGGCAGAGTACTGAGCTGGAGTCCCAGATCCAAACCATGTTGCAGGAACTCCAAAATTCTAGAAATAGAGAATTCCCTACAAGGGAAGGCCCTAGTCTCACACCAATCAATATAAGACCTCCAAGTCCTATAGTACACAGATGAAGAAGACCTCTTCCTAGCGCTAATAAGAGTCCGAATCACAGCATCAGAAAGACCTTCCTCCTTCAAGATGGAGGTTTCAGCAGCCACGCCGTCAAAGCCAGCGTTGGTAAATTGGGGTAACGAAGATGACCCTGTGCGAGTAGGTCTGGCAGCAGGGGCAGAGCGAACTGATCTTCTGCTAGCCTTACCACGTCTGCGAACCAGACCTGTCTTGGTCACCGTGGGGCCACCAGAATTGCTGACGCTCCCTCCAGAGCCAGCTTGCGTACTACTCTGGCCACCATGGGAAACGGAGGGAACAGGTACAGAAAACCCAGATCCCTCCAGTTCAGAGACATGGCATCCTTTGCCAGAGCCAGAGGGTCCTTCGCCAGAGACACGAATGACGGAAGTTTGTGGATTGTGACGGGAGGCAAAGAGGTCCACCACCGGTGACCCCCACCTGCGACAAATTGTGTGAAAAACCTTGGGATTGAGAGACCACTCCCCTTTGCGGGCTGACAACCTGCTCAGAGTCCGCCTCCGTGTTCTCCACTCCCGGGATGTAGACCGCCGAGATGCACGGGACGTGGCTCTCCGCCCAGTCCAGAATCAGAGACACTTCCCTGAGGGCACTCCTGCTGCGAGTCCCTCCCTGGTGATTGATGTAGGCAACCGCCGTCCGATTGTCCGACCGGACCTGACCCGGCAAGCCCCGCAGTTGATGAGTCAAATGACAAAGAACCATCCTGATGGCTCAATTCCAGAACATTGATAGGCTTGTGGGCTTCCACAAACCCTGAAATTGTAGATTCTTCCAGAAGCCCCCCCCCCCCATCCTGAGAGTCCGTGGTGACCACCTCCCAATGAGGAGTCTGAAAGGATCTGCCCTTCCGCAGGTTGGCTGAGTTCAGCCACCACCGAAGCGAGCGGCGAACTCGGGGAGACATCAGAAAGAATTGATCCAGCGACTGAGGAGACCTGTCCCAGACCAACAGATGGAGCTGTAGCGTCCTTGTGTGAAACTGAGCAAAGGGGACTGCCTCGAAGGAGGCCACCATCAACCCCACCAGTCTCATCCCTAGCCGGATGGACGGCCGAGGAATGGACATGAGCAACCGAATCAACTCCTGAATCAAAAGAACCTTGGACTGAGGAAGGAACACTCTGGCCTGATCTGTATCCAGAGACATTCCCAGAAAGGATATTAACCTGGACGGGTAGAGGGAGGACTTGGGGTAGTTGATCACCCAGCCGAACCTCTCCAGAGTGGATATTACCGTCCCGGTGTCCAATTCCGCTTGGCTGAATGGCGACGCCATGATGAGGAGATCGTCCAGATATGGTACTATGCGAATCCCCTGCGCTCTGAGGAGAGCCATTACCCCAGCAAGCACCTTGGTGAAAACCCTTGGAGCTGTGGTGAGACCGAAGGGAAGAGCTACAAACTGAAAATGCCGATCCTCCACCGCGAACCTTAGAAACCTCTGGTGCGCTGGAAAAATGGGAACATGGAGGTAAGCGTCCTGGATGTCTATGGACGTCATGAAGTCCCCCTGACGAAGAGAATGAATAGCAGAACGCAACGTTTCCATGCAAAACTTTCGCAGCCTGACAAACCTGTTGAGTATCTTTAGGTCCAGGATGGGCCGGACGGAGCCATCCTTCTTGGGGACCGTGAACAGATTTGAATAAAAACCCAGACCCTGGTCTAATGGGGGCACTGGGCAAATGACTGCCATTTCCAGAAGACTCGATACCGCCGCCCGGAGCTGCTGCGCAGCCAGTGCGTCCGGGGACACCCGAGACCTGAAGAAACGCGAGGGGAAGGGGGGGGGCGGGACTCGAACTCCAGCTTGTAGCCGGAAGACACCACTTCCCGGATCCACTTGTCCGAGACCTCCCGAATCCAGACCTGGGAGAAGTGCCGCAGCCGTCCCCCCACCCGCACGGGTGAGGGTGCCCCCTCATTGTTGAGCAGGCTTGGCCGCGGGTTTGGGTTTAGAGCCCCAATTGTATCCTGAACGGGCTCGACCCCTGCCCCTATTCCAGGAATCTCCTCTAGTAGAAGGAAAGGCAAAACCTCTTCCAGCTCTGGATCCCCGAAAGGAAGGAGTGAAGGAAGCTGCTCCTCGAAAGGGGCGTCGTTGCTTCTTGCGTTGAGGTAGTTTACCACCTTTGGCTATAGAGTCCAATTTGTCTCCAAAAAGCCGTAACCCAACGAAGGGAAGAGACGTCTGACTTTTTTGACCCAAAATCAGCCGCCCACTGGCGCAACCAAATTGAACGCCTGATAGTCACCATTAGGAGGCTCTGCTACTCAAGGAATCATCCAAAGCGGCTAACATGAAGGACAAAAACACCCCACATCGTTTTAGTCCAAGAAATTCGTCACTGTCTGGATCCAAACCGGAAGAGGATAACAAGTCCCTGACCACCTTTCTAGTAGCCACCACCAACAGCGATGAGGCACAAACAGGCCGTATGGCTGCCCCAATACTGGCAAAACCATGACAAGCCATCTGGTCAATGCGTTTATCCTCACCATCTTTAAGAGAGGAACAATCAGGGTTATTCTAAACGGCTGAGTTGGATAACCCCAAAATTGGGGAGTCCACCTCGGGGGGGGGGGGGGGGGGGACGGGACGCCCAGCGCTTAACCGTATCCACGGGAAAGGGATCTCTTTTATCCCAACTCTGAGGAATGCCTGGGAGCCGAGCCAGCCTCTCCCATTCCTTAGAAATAATATTATCAAAATGCTTTTGATTAGGAAATTTCAAACGCGGCCTGGATTCCTCATAAAACTCCCCTTGTTGTTGAGGAACCGCCGCCGGAGGCGAGATAGCCAAAACCTCAAACATCTGAGTCAGAACATTAGGAGTATCCGAGGAAATCCCTGACCACCGATCGGAATCAGCGCCAATTTGCTGATCATCAGAATTATCTGAATCCTCAAATAACTCCTTCCTCCGGAGGGGAATAATCTGACCAATCAAGACCATCCGCATCATCATATTCAAAATGAGTAACCGTTGACAAATGCTCTCTCTTAGCCGGTGCGTTCTTGGCGACCACAGAAGAAAAACTTTTCAATATTGGCCAATCTGGCACACACATCAGATTGCGACTGCCCCCCCCCCATGACGTCACACGGGGCAAAATGGGAGGGGGATGAAGCCGGCGGCGCTGACCCAGAAGCCTGGGGTCCGGACTGCCGTGTAATAGTCTGCTGTGTACATGATATACATAGGAAGAAATCATCCCCAGTTAGGGATACCCCACAACCCAAACATTTCCGGGATTGTCCCGAGGGGAGCCTGGAATGCCTCCATAAGGTGAACTTGAGTGAGTCGCTATGACCGAGGGAATTACGCTATTAAGTAACCCGGGATGCCCTTATAGTGTCCAAGTGGGAGGATTTGTAAAATATAGTGAAAGTACCCAGGGACCCAGGACCGGGAGAAACCCTAAATATCCCTGAAGATTCCACCTAAAAAATTCAGAAAACACAATGAGAAACATTATGCTGTATATGTCCAAGTGGGGAATGAAAAATACCATTTTGTGAAATACTCACCTGTAAAATGGGTATTATAAGTATGTCACACACCCCGCTTCAGAATATTCATAACACGTGGGTAATACCGACCTGAAGGGGCGTTCCTGCAGAGATGATAGTAAAAAGAAAGCCCCTCCCTGATCCATAAATACCTGGGACCTCCCACTCATCACCCAGTATATAGAAGCAGTAAGGTAAGGGACCAGGAAGAGGCAAATATAAATCAAAATAACGCAAAGTTCACAATATAAAGGATCCCGAATACAAGAAGGGCGGGTGAAGCGGGGTGTGTGACATACTTATAATACCCATTTTACAGGTGAGTATTTCACAAAATGGTATTATTCTAAGTATGTCACACACCCCGCTTCAGAATATTCATAACACGTGGGACATCCAATAGCAGTGTCCATAAAAAGGGCGGGGATCCAAAACAAGGCAACAATGCACAACTTAAACCACAACAGCTTGCAGAACTTTGCGGCCAAAAACAGCATCCGCTGAGGCCCGAACATCAACCTTGTAAAACTTGGAAAAAGTGTGAACAGAGGACCAAGTAGCGGCCTTACAAACTTGCTCAACAGAGGCCTGGTGCTGGAAAGCCCAGGACGCTCCAACCGCACGAGTAGAATGAGCAGTAACACGAAAAGGGGGACTCCTCCCCTTGGCAGAATAGGCCCCAATGATGGCCTAACGAATCCATTTACTAATGGAAGATTTGGCAGGAGCCAAACCTTTCCTAGGCCCAAAAGGCACCACAAAAAAAGCATCAGTCTTACGAAAGGAAGACGTAACCACCAGATAATATTTCACAACACGAACCACATCCAAGGAATGCAGCGCCCTTTCCTTGTCGTTGCTGGGATTAGGACATAGAGAAGGCAGAACAATGTCCTGATTCAGATGAAAAGCAGAGACCACCTTAGGAAGAAAATCCGGCTTGAAACGAAAGACCACCTTGTCCTGATGCCTTTCGAAGTACGGAGCTTTAATGGATAAAGCTGCCAACTCAGAAAACACGCCGAACTGAAGTGATAGCCACCAAAAAGGCCACCTTCTGAGTAAGAGAAGACAAAGCAACCTCATTCAAGGGCTCAAACGGAGGACCCTGAAGAGCAGAAAGAACCAGGTTCAAATCCCAAACTGGAACAAAAGGCTTCCTAGGAGGCCGTACATGCGTAACTCCTTGGAAAAAGGTCTTGACTAAGGGATGAAGTGCAAAGGACCTTTGAAAGAACACCGCCAGGGCAGAGACCTGCCCCTTCAAGGTACTAAGTTGAAGCCCCAGATCCAGACCATGTTGAAGAAACTCCAGGATTCTAGAAATGGAGAACTCCCTACAAGAGAAAGACCTACTTTCACACCAGTCAATATAGGACCTCCAAGTCCTATAGTAAATAGTAGAGGAAGAGCGCTTCCTGGCGCTAATAAGAGTCTGAACCACCGCGTCAGAAAGACCTTCTTCCTTCAAGATGGCGGTTTCAGCAGCCACGCCGTCAAAGCCAGCGAAGGTAAATTGGGATAGCGCAGCCGACCCTGGGTGAGCAGGTCCGGCAGTAGAGGCAGAACGAACTGGTCCTCTGCCAGTCTTACCAGGTCTGCGAACCAAACCTGCCTTGGCCACCTTGGTGCCACCAGAATCGCTGACGCGCCCTCCAGAGTCAGCTTGCGCACCACTCTGGCTACCATTGGAAACGGAGGGAACAGGTAAAGGAACCCCAGATCCCTCCAGTTCAGAGACATGGCATCCACTGCAAGAGCCAGAGGATCCTGCGAGAGAGACACAAAGGCTGGAAGCTTGTGATTGTGACGAGAGGCAAAGAGGTCCACCGCTGGGAACCCCCACCTGAGACATATCGAACGAAACACCTGGGGACTGAGAGACCACTCCCCCTGGCGAGAGGAGGCCCTGCTCAGAGAGTCCGCCTCCGTGTTCTCCACTCCCGGAATGTAGACTGCTGAGATACACGGAACGTGACTCTCCGCCCAGTCCAGAATCAAAGACACTTCCCTGAGGGCACTCCTGCTGCGAGACCCCCCCTGGTGATTGATGTAAGCAACCGCCGTCCTGTTGTCCGACCGGACCTGAACTGGCAGGCCTCGCAACTGATGAGTCAAGCGAAACAGAACCAACCTGATGGCTCTCAACTCCAAAACATTGATGGGTTCGTGAGCCTCCTGTGGGCCCCACAGACCCTGAAACTGTAGGTTCTTCCAAACACCCCCCCAACCTGACAGACTGGCATCCGTGGTGACCGTTTCCCAACACGGTGCCAAAAAAGATCTGCCCTTCAACAGATTGACAGACCCCAGCCACCATTGCAGGGATCGACGAACTCGGGGAGTCAGCAGGAAGGACTGATCCAACGATAGTGGAGACTTGTCCCAAACCTTCAACAGATGAAGCTGAAGCGTCCTTGTATGAAACTGCGCAAAGGGAACTGCCTCGAATGAGGCCACCATAAGCCCCACCAGCCGCATCCCTAGTCGAATGGTCGGACGAGGGGCCGACAAGAGAAGCCGAACTAACTCCTGAATCAAAAGAATCTTGGCCTGAGGCAGAAACACCCTGGCCTGAGAGGTGTCCAGAGACATTCCCAGAAAAACCAGAACTCTGGACGGAGAAAGAGCCGACTTGGGGTGGTTGATCACCCAACCGAACCTCTCCAGAGTGGACACCACTAATCTGGTGTCCAACTCCGCTTGGTTGAAGGAAGAGGCCATGATCAGTAGATCGTCCAAATAGGGCACGATGCGGATACCCTGAACTCTGAGCAGAGCCATCACCCCCGCTAGCACCTTGGTGAATACCCGAGGAGCCGAGGTGAGACCGAAAGGCAGTGCCACAAACTGAAAATGCCGATCCTCCACCACGAACCTGAGAAACCTCTGGTGCGCTGGAAAAATCGGAACATGCAGGTAAGCGTCCTGGATGTCTATGGACGTCAGAAAATCTCCCTGTCGAAGAGAGTGGATAGCTGAGCGTAGCGTTTCCATGCGGAATTTCCGCGGCCGGATGAACCTGTTGAGAAACTTCAGATCCAGGATGGGTCGGACCGATCCGTCCTTCTTGGGTACCGTGAACAGATTGGAATAAAAGCCCCTGCCCCGATCTGAGGGGGGCACTGGACAAATGACAGCCAGATCCAAAAGTTTCTCTACTGCCACCAGGAGCCCCTGCGCCGCCAGAGGCTCCGAAGGCATCCGAGACCTGAAAAATCTGGAGGGGGGGCGAAGCTCGAACTCTAGCTTGTAACCGGAAGACACCACTTCCCGGATCCATCTGTCTGAGACCTCTCGATCCCAGATCTGGGAGAAGTGTCGCAGCAGTCCCCCCACCCGCATGGGTGAGGGCGCCCCCTCATTGCTGAGCTGGCTTAGTAGCCGGTTTGGGCTTAGAGCCCCAACTGTATCCAGAACGGGCCCGTCCTCTGCCCCTGCTCCCAGAATCTCCTCTGGAAGGGGGAAATGCAGAACCCCTGCCAGACCTGGCCCCACGAAAGGAGGGGGTAAAAGCAGGCGCCCCCCGAAAGGGACGGCGTTGTTTCTTGCGTTGAGGTAACTGACCACCCTTGGTGACAGAGTCCAAAGTCTCTCCGAAGAGCCGTAGTCCGACAAAAGGAAGAGCCGTCAGCGACTTTTTGGACATAAAATCGGCCGCCCACTGGCGCAGCCACACCGACCGCCGAATAGTCACCAGTAGGGCCGACGTCCTTCCACACATCATCAAGGTATCATCCAAGGCAGTTAACACAAAGGATAAAAACAACTCACACCGTTTAAGGCTAAGGAACTCGTTACTACCAGGACGAAGCCCGGAAGAATTCAACAGGTCCCTGACCACAGACCTGGCAGCCAACACCATTAGTTCCGAAGCGCACACAGGACGTATGGCTGAGCCAACGCTAGTAAAACCATGACAAGCCATCTGGTCAATACGTTTATCCTCTCCATCCTTGAGGGTGGAACAATCAGGCCTATTTAAAACAGAGGAGTTGGACAACCCCAAAACCGGCGCATCCACCTCGGGGGGAGATGCCCAGCGCTTAACTGCCTCCGAAGGAAAGGGATATTTCCTATCCCACCCCTGAGGGATGCCCGGGAGCCGAGCCGGCCTGTCCCATTCCTTATCAATGATTTTGTCAAAATGCCGTTGTGTAGGGAACTCCAGACGCGGCCTGGATTCCTCAAATAATTCACCCTTCTGCCGTGACGCCTCCTCGGGAGGAGAAATATTCAGAACTTCCAACATGAGAGCCAGAGCGTGAGGAGTATCCAAGGATCTCCCCAGGTCAGCAGGCTCGGTCTCAGCGCCAAAAGACTGCTCATCGTCCGAGACATCTGACGGCTCATAAACCTCCCCTTCCTCTAGCGGGGAATAATCAGACCAATCCAGATTATCAACATCATCATGGTCATCCACCGGCGGAGCCGGCGACAAATGTTTTCTCTTAATCGGAGCCTTACGGGCGACCGAGCTGGAGACAATTTTCTCAAGGTTGGCCAATCTGGCGCACATCTCAGATTGCAGATCCCTACCCATGACAACGTCACACGGGGCGCGCGTCAAGGCGGGAGGGGGAGATGAAGCGACCGGCTGTGCTGACCCCGACGCCTGG
Source organism: Gastrophryne carolinensis (assembly GCA_027917425.1). NCBI lineage: Eukaryota > Metazoa > Chordata > Amphibia > Anura > Microhylidae > Gastrophryne > Gastrophryne carolinensis. The sequence goes on along the minus strand of CM051242.1, from coordinate 15,771,790 downwards.
GGTTCGGACTGCCGCGTAATAGTTTGTTGTGCACATGGTATACATAGTAACACATCATCCCCAGTAATGGAAACCCCACACAACATAACTTCCGGGGATGCCCCGAAGGGGTCCCGAGCCCAGTATCCGGGGATGCCTCCATAAGGTGAACTTTGAATAGTCGCTAAGACCCAGGGAATTACGCCAATTAGACAACCTGGGATGCCCCTTTAATGTCCCGAGTGGGAGGATTTGTGAACAATAAAATGAACCCAGGGATTAGGACCGGGAGAAACCTCTAATACTATAGAAGATCCTTCTGAAAGCCTCCGTTCTGAAAGAAAAGAAAGAAAGAACCCATGAGGAGAAGAGAAACAAAAGAGCGAACTAGAAAAGAGGGGGCCACAGGCCACTCACAATACCGCAGGGACTTCACACGGCCACCCGATCGTGAGGAGAATCTTCTCTGACTGAAAAGAGAAGGGGGCGTGGCCAGCGCGGGACACGCGCGTCGCCAAGCCCTGCCCCCCCTCCCATGCATGGCCAGTTCCTCAGCGGCGCCGAGATAGGTGTGGGCGGGCCGCGATGACGCCGCACGTCCGGCCCCGCCCCCATTAGAATTGTGAGGGAAAAATCCCCTCATGAAAAGAAGCGCCAAAACCGGCCGGCGCCGCAGCGAATGTGCGGCTGCGGCGCTTGGCCGGTTCAATACAATACAGAAAATGTTGTAAAGCATACGCTCCAACCGCACGTCTACAGACCCTGCCTGACAAACAACACAGCAGCACAAAAAAACAGGGAGGGACGGACCCCGGCCCCGCGCCGAAGGTCCGGCCCCGCCCCCTCTAATACATTGCATATTCAAGTGTCCCTGAGGTAAACTACCGCCGCCATTATGGCAAAGAAAAGCCCAGCACGGAGGCCTCCATTACAAACGGCCGCGGTGCTGACATAAATTAAAGAGACACACACATAAAACAATGGTTAAAAGACAGTGCCAAGAAAGAGTGTAATAAAAAGGACCCACACCCCCCATCCCCACAGTGGAAAGGGATCCTGGGAGGGCCATTCCCATGTTAAGGCTAAGGGACAGGGCATCCCAAACCGGGGTCACCAACCCGGTGAAGCCGCCTACCCTCTTGTATAGGGTCTCACGGCGGAGCGTTGCTCCTGAGCACCAGAGGTGCCAATCTACCCTCGCCTGGACCTGCAGCCACGGCTGGGAGGCATATATATTCAAGAGAAAAAAGGGGTCCAAACGGAAATAAGTAACGGGCCGGGAATCATCCCGGCTACCTTAAATCCCCCTGTGCAAGGAGGAGACATCTTCTGACTTGCTTGCCGTCTGCAGAGATGGAAAACTGGGTGATGAGTGGGAGGTCCCAGGTATTTATGGATCAGGGAGGGGCTTTTTTACTATCATCTCTGCAGGAACGCCCCTTCAGGTCAGTATTACCCACGTGTTATGAATATTCTGAAGCGGGGTGTGTGACATACTTAGAATAGGCCCGCAGGGCCACTCACAGAGCCTCCAGGATCCAACCACGCTGCATCCACAGTCTGAGGTAAAGCAGAGCAGAGTGGGAGACGAAGGGGGGCGTGGCCAGCGAGCTTGACCGGCTCCCCCCCCCTTCGCAAGTCAGTCAGGAGGAGCAAGCTCCTCAGCGGTGCAGGGAACTAGAGGGGGCGGGCCGTGGCGACGCAAGTCCGGCCCCGCCCCCAAACTAAACGCGTGAGGGGAGAAGCTCCCCTCCGCTGTGTCACCCTGCGAGCCGGGCAAATTTAAAAAAAAAAAAGAAAAGTAGCACCCTGCAAAGCCGCTCCTCGCTCGAGCCACGCTACATTAGGCTCTGGGCATAAAGGGTGCGAGCAGCGGCCTCACGCAGAAGGCCAGGCCCCGCCCCCAACAGAAGAGCGTGAGGGGAGAAAAACCTCCCCTCCGCCTTCTGAGGTAAAAGGCAGCACTGCGGCAGCAATGGCGGCCACGGTGTGTCAGGAATAAAGTGAAGTCCCCCAAATGACTGCCATATAGTAAACATGGTGGGCTAGCCCTGGAGCTTCACCTGTAGTTGAGTAGTAGTATAGTAAACAGACACCAATAAACAGCCATCAATCACACCTGAAACCAGAGCAACCAATTCATGAGGGAACACTTCCAGATGAGCCACATCAACATACATAACCCTAACGCTGAGGAAAGGAGCCCCTACCCAAGCTAGAAAGGTGGGGATAGGCCAATAAGGAGAACATTTCTAGTGGACAGGGCATCACAAACCGGGGTCACCAACCCGGTGTAACCGCCTACCCTCTATATAGGGTCTCGCGGCGGAGCGTAGCTCCTGAGCACCCGTGGTGCCAATATACCTTCGCCCGGACAGCAGTCAAGACTGGGAGGCATGCAAAAGTACAGGGTCATAAGGGGAAAAGAATGAGTCCGAATGGAAATAAATACTGGCCGGGAGTAATCCCGGCTACCTGAAATCCCCCTGTGCAAGGAGGAGACAATCTTCTGCTTGCTCGCCGTCTGCAGAGATGAAGACTGGGGAGTGGGAGGTCCCAGGTACTTATGGGCCAGGAGGGGCTTGCTTTCCTCCAATCATCTCTGCAGATTGCCCTCTACAGGTCAGTATACCCACAGGTTATGAATATCTTGAAGCGGGGTGTGTGACATACTTATAAGACAAGTCAGCGCGGCGGCAGACACCACATATACTAGTCAAAAGACATTAAATGCCGTATGCACGAATCACGTTACAGGCTAACCCCCCCCCCCCTTTCCTCCTGAAGGCTACAGGGAGAATGAGGGAGGATGGCAGCCCTTTGTACAGGACCCACCGCTACACGGGGCAATAATGCGGGAGGGGTATCCCATAAAGGCTCACCATCAGCCTATACCGCCTACCCTTTGGTGGGGGACTACAGTGGAGCAGCGCTCCATAAGCGCACATGGTGCTTCCTACCTTCACCCAACCAGCGCAGCCCAGGCTGGGAGGCACATCACACGAGGAACGGGTGGGAATAGTCCAACAGGGCCACAGGCTTAAAAGCCCCGCTCACTTGCGAGAGAGTGATAATTTCATGTCTTCGCAGTCAGCACTGCAGAGAAATCTGGGGATTTGTGGGAGGTCCCGGGTATTTGAGGGGCTGGGAGGAGCCCGTTTTACATGTCTCTGCAGTGCCGCGCCATCTGGCGGAGGATAACCCAAGTGTATTCTATTTGGAGCAGGACGTACTGTATACTAAGAATAATTTTTTAGCTAAAATAAAGACGAGAGAGAGAAATGCCAATTAAATAAGTTTATTTTCTTGGACCAATATGTTACAGTACAGGTAAAGTGCACTGGTGTTCCTTTTCTGGACAGGTGGAGTGCATTCAAGTATTAATGCCCTAAACACTTTAGAGCAGCTTGTATGGAAATTCACATGGAAAAGCCATTAAAACAAATTGGTGTCCTAGAAGTTACAAGACATAGAAAACGGAATGCGTTTCCAGTTTAGTCGACCTCTTCAATGGTGGGTCCAGAGGAAGCGCCACCACCGCTTGGAGCGCCGCCTGCACCTGGGAAGCCGCCGGGCATTCCTCCTGGCATACCGCCAGCACTCTGGTACAGCTTGGTAATGATAGGGTTGCACACTTTCTCCAGCTCCTTCTGTTGGTGTTCAAACTCATCCTTCTCTGCGGTCTAAAATAAAAACAAATACAACTATTAATACATAGCACAACATTGTGTTGAGATGCTAGTCTATGCTTTCTCATGAGGACCCCATGTCCGAAACGTGTGGACACCGAGACCTACCATCATATGCCTTTTTAAATTGCCTGAATTGTTGGATGGCATTTTAATGATGAAATAAAGACTGAAAAGCATAAAGGGTCACAATCGCTGGCCTTACCTCACCGAGATGCTAGATAATGGACACTAAGGACCGCCAACTGGATAATCAGTTGGGTCACTTACTTGGAATCAGTTATATACATGTTAAAGTAAAAGCCTACCTGTGCCAGCATCTACAATCCAAAATATGGCCAGCAATTCCTATACCAACCCAGAATGCCAGTCACAGCCATCATTCAAGTAGACCAAAACCCATCCTGGAGTCTGAGACTCCAGGGAAGGCTTACGCTGACCAGGGCATCCAGATTCAGGATGCCCCACTGTAAAAACCCAGGTCACCCAGTAGAGCCATGCCCTCCCTGACCCAATAGTGCATGTGCAAGCAGCGGCCACCGGCTATACCTGTAGCAGGGCATGTGCCAGGCATTTGGCTAGCCAGCACAGGCACACACTTGTTAGTAGATAGAGGGGGGGGGGGGGGGGGGGGAGATGCAGTCACTGACTTGGCTGGATCTAACTAGTGGATAACTAGTGCAAAAAGGCAGCACAACAGAATTATGGGACAGGCATGTCATTGGTAAAATACAGGAGTCAGATTTGTCTGCACAGTGTTGACAAGATTAGACTAGCAAGAAGCGGCACGGAAGCCATGTGCGCAGGTTCTTTTGTCTCCCGCTACCCCCTGCTCTCCCTCCCCACCTTCTGGATGCCATGTGTCGCTTTCGTTTGGATTGGTAATGTATCTGTGACCTGGCTTTACACTTTTGATTGTTTCATTATAACACTTGTATTGTCAGTCATGCTTCATCCACTGCTTTGCTTGCTTACACTGCTTTACTTGCTTACACATTGGGTTACAATGCTGACAGATATTTTGTGTAACAGCATTTTCACCGGATTAGGTGAGAATGTCATAAGTTTCATTTGTTTGAATAGACTTAGCTACTGGATTGTAAACACATTTTGGTCATTGCTCTGCAGGTGTGACTGCATATATTTTTCACATGTGCACTTATTGCTTTAGATATTTCAGATAAGGGGGTATTTTTTCCTTTTCATTTTTTATTAGCATAATTATATCTTTTGTGTCTTAGTTACCTGGTAATTTTTTTTCTAAACATCCATGAGGGCAGCATACGCCGATTCCCTCCCTTGTGTATGTATTTGAGGGGTATTGTTTTTTTGTGCAATTATGTGGAGTCGTAGGTCTTGTCTCCTTTCTCTTTCAGATCTCTACAACTGGGGAGTGAGGGAGGAGCCAAGACTTTAGGCCGGTGGTCATGTGTTCCAGTTGAGGGGAGGAGCCCGGAGGTCTCATGCGTATGCTGCCCGAAGGATGTTTTGAGAAAACATCGATAGCAGTGTTTTACCAGCAACATTGCAATTTCTCATATGGGTCCTTCCCATTTGGGATACCCATTTTGTTGTATGTAGGTCACTATGAGGCGAGACAGGACTGGGGTAGTCCGTGGTTGGTTTTAAATGTCTTGGTGTATGTTTAGGTGTTTTTGTACTCAAATGATTTTCTAAACTAGAATTTCTTTGGTGGCGCTCCCTTATTTGTGGCCGGTTGTTGCAACTGCCACTTTTTTTCTGCATTGACAAGATTAGGTAACAGATTAGTTAGGTCGCTCAGACATCCAAGGAAGGTATTTAGCCATCATGAGCCTTTCGACTCTGGTCTGGTGGAAACTACGAATGGCTTTGGAATCACGTTCATCATTGCGACCTCATGAAGTCACTCGTGCTTCTAAACATACCTGGTTCTTGTCCAGCCAACAGATGACCTCGTTGCATTTGTCCAGGATCTTCTGTTTGTCCTCATCACTGATTTTTCCCTTTAGCTTCTCATCCTCAACAGTTTGCTTCATGTTGAAGGCATAAGATTCCAGCGAGTTCTTGGAAGAAACCTTGTCCCTCTGCTTCTCATCTTCAGCCTTGTACTTCTCGGCTTCCTGCACCATGCGCTCAATGTCCTCCTTGCTCAGACGACCTGTAAAAGTGACCACCACGGTTAGGACAATTTAATTACCCTGTTAAAGTGCAGAAATTAAAAAAACTCTGTAAATGACTAGCCGCTCAGACATCCAAGGAAGGTATTTAGCCATCATGAGCCTTGCGACTCTGGTCTGGTGGAAACTACGAATGGCTTTGGAATCACGTTCATCATAGCGGATGAATTGTTATATATTTGTAGCATTTACCTTTGTCGTTTGTGATGGTGATCTTATTCTCCTTGCCGGTGCTCTTGTCCACAGCAGACACATTCAGGATACCGTTGGCATCAATGTCAAATGTCACCTCAATTTGAGGAACGCCACGGGGTGCTGGTGGGATACCAGTCAGTTCAAACTTGCCCAGCAAGTTGTTATCTTTTGTCATGGCTCTCTCACCTTCATAAACCTGCAAGCGATAAAGTATTTTGTTTTTTTTAGGACTCAAGAAAATTTGTATCAGGAAAAAGGCTAAAGTGAGTCATTCGGTTAATGAAACCTACCTGAATCAAGACACCTGGCTGGTTATCCGAGTAGGTTGTGAAGGTCTGCGTCTGTTTTGTGGGGATGGTTGTGTTGCGCTTGATCAAGGTCGTCATAACACCACCAGCAGTTTCAATACCCAGAGACAGAGGAGTGACATCGAGCAGCAGAAGATCCTGAACATTTTCAGATTTGTCACCAGACAAGATTGCAGCCTGGACAGCTGGAGAGAACAATGCACGGGAATTAAATAAGACAACAGCTATAAGCCAAAAAGAACAGCTATAAGCCAAAAAGAACAGCTATAAGCCAAAAAGAACAGCTATAAGCCAAAAAGAACAGCTATAAGCCAAAAAGAACAGCTATAAGCCAAAAAGAACAGCTATAAGCCAAAAAGAACAGCTATAAGCCAAAAAGAACAGCTATAAGCCAAAAAGAACAGCTATAAGCCAAAAAGAACGGTTAGTTATGGATCGCTCAGACATCCAAGGAAGGTATTTAGCCATCATGAGCCTTTCGACTCTGGTCTGGTGGAAACTACGAATGGCTTTGGAATCACGTTCATCATAGCGAATTTTAAACTGTTAAACTTAAAGCCGGCACAATATTGTGCAGCTATGAAAGGATAGACTTACCTGCACCATAAGCAACAGCTTCATCTGGGTTAATGCTCTTGTTCAGTTCCTTGCCATTGAAGAAATCTTGAAGCAGCTTCTGAATTTTTGGAATACGCGTAGACCCTCCAACCAAGACAATATCATGGACTGCGGACTTGTCAAGCTTGGCGTCACGGAGGGCCTTCTCCACTGGATCCAGGGTGCCTCTGAAGAGGTCAGCGTTGAGTTCTTCGAACCTGGCTCTGGTGATTGAGGTATAGAAGTCGATTCCTTCATACAGGGAGTCGATTTCGATGCTGGCCTGGGTGCTGGAGGACAGGGTGCGCTTAGCGCGCTCGCAGGCAGTGCGGAGACGGCGAACAGCTCTCTTGTTGTCACTGATGTCTTTCTTGTGCTTCCTCTTGAACTCGGCGACAAAGTGATTTACCATTCTGTTGTCAAAGTCTTCACCACCCAAGTGAGTGTCGCCGGCTGTGGATTTTACTTCGAAGATACCATCCTCAATGGTCAGGATGGACACATCAAAGGTACCACCTCCAAGGTCAAAGATCAAGACATTCCTCTCTGCGCCAACCTTAAAGCCCCAAAAAAGACATGCGTTACTAAAGGAGCCCGTATAAACTAAATGTCAAAGCCTGAGCTGCCAGCCCTAGAATTTAGGAGATTTTAGGGCCAACCACTGCCCCCGATGACCTTTATCTGGCTTACCTGTGCATGCACATGCCCTCATCTAATGTTTTTCAAAGGGGAGTCCAAGTGGCCACATCCATTGCCTCTTCAGGCTGTGGACATGCCATTCAGATAGGCTGGCAAGCTCCCCATTGAGGCAAAACAGCCAAATTATAGTTACAGCAAATGGCTTTGAGAGCCGCACATGAGCCTTTGGGACCGACACAAGAGTTCTGGGTAAATGTTTCACACAAAAAACCACCCAGGATAGCCAAAAATTCTGGGTTATGTTATGCTTTAATCACCTCAAGCCAACAAGAATCCCTAAGATTTTACCATAATGAAAAAACCCAATACTAGCAAAGTATCTTACAATCGGCTCCCCAAACACAGCTTTTCTACCTCTAAAGGGGGCACCTTTAATTTAGCAAATTGCCATTATACAATGAGACATTAGTTTAAGATCGCTCAGACATCCAAGGAAGGTATTTTGCCATCATGAGCCTTGCGACTCTGGTCTGGTGGAAACTACGAATGGCTTTGGAATCACGTTCATCATAGCGATCACAATTCCTAAAGAGACATTTTCTTACCTTCTTGTCTAATCCATAGGCAATGGCTGCAGCAGTTGGTTCATTGATGATACGCAGAACATTGAGTCCAGAAATTGTACCAGCATCCTTTGTGGCCTGACGCTGAGAGTCATTGAAGTAGGCAGGTACTGTGATGACTGCATTTGTCACAGTCTAAAAAATAAAAACAGAAATTAAATCGAGACTGGTGAGGCTCCCTGGCTTGAAGGAGGGGGCTCATGGCAATTCTAAACCAGCTAGTACAATTATAACCCCCTCAATATTTTACCCAGATGGAAGCAGTTACTTTAAGGTAATGTCCAGGCAATTAAGTATTCACACTCCCTTTTGTCCTATGCAGCTGATTGAGATAGGAGTTGGATACTGCTCAATCCTGGAGATCCAGACCATGGCCCATCACTGCTCATGATTACAGCCTGTGGTCACCTGGCTTCCTCAATGCAAATACCACCCCTGCCATTAATTTTAATTTTGTAGTTAATATAATAAGTTTCAAACTATAGGTATTGCGTGAATCAGCTGCAGGGACAATTGGCAAGTATAGATTTTATTTTGGCTGGACAAGGACGCTTAACACCTAATACTTCCTCCTTTAGTGTAAAAGCCTACATGTGACTCAATTACCTTGCCAAGATAAGCTTCTGCAATTTCCTTCATCTTTGTTAGAACCATGGAAGAAATTTCTTCTGGGTAGAATGACTTTGTCTCTGCTTTGTACTCAACTTGGACTTTTGGCCTTCCACTATCACTAACGACTTCGAATGGCCAGTGCTTCATGTCAGACTGTACAACGGCGTCATCAAATCGACGCCCAATCAGACGCTTGGCATCTAAAGACAGCAAATCGGTTAATGAGATTGGACCATTTCAATAAGGCAATTGATAGTTTTAGATCGAGCGTCTTGTCGAGCGTCTTGTCAACTTACCAAATACTGTGTTTGTTGGATTCATAGCAACCTGGTTCTTGGCAGCGTCGCCAATCAACCTTTCGGTATCTGTGAAGGCCACATAACTGGGTGTGGTTCTGTTTCCCTGGTCATTGGCAATGATTTCCACTTTTCCATGCTGGAAGACTCCTACACAGGAGTAAGTGGTGCCAAGATCAATGCCGACTGCTGGTCCCTTAGACATGGTTACTGAGGAAATCAAAGATATATGTGTTAACATTGGACTTTAATGACTGCAACAGAAACAAATCCACATTTATGGGTATTTCATGTAAATTCATTCAACCCAGTAAAAAATGTATCCAGAACATAAATTAGGGAAGCTTTAAAAACTATAAGAGTGGAGTTCATAAGGAGTCCTTATAGCCCAGGGGCAGGTTGTATTTAAATGACACTTGGCAAATATGCTTTCAGAGGAGCACTGGCCATGTGACATCACAGGAGCCATTTTAAACCAGGCAGACATTTTGCAGGCTTATGAATTTCCAGTACCCACACCATCTACAGGCTGTAACCCAATTGCTTATTCTAACATAAAATCGGCCACCTCCCCCCAGGTTACATCAGTCAAGGAGACTTCAGGGGAATCTGGTTTGGGAGGTGGCCACCAGATCTTTAAGCCAAAAATCAGGCATGATCTCTGCATAGCGGGTAGCAGCTGGGCACTACAATGAAGCATGTCGCCTACTGGAGAAGTGTGGCTGCCGCATGTGAACACAGCAGTTTTCTGGAGCTCTCAACAGGAAATGCAAGTTTCTCAATTGTCGAGAGGTGGGTTGGCTTACTGTAACATTCAAGTAAACCTAAACTCCCAGGGAGAAGGCATGTCTGCTTTACAAAGGACCTATACTCCATTTACTTGCTGGACCAAAGTGACTGTACACATGTGAAGGGGGGGGATGTGAAAGTGACAGTTGATGCAAGTTAATAGCGTGCCAGCCTGCAGACCCAATCCCACACTGTCCTGTGGGCTGAGCCAGTCTAGTCACAGCACTTGCCCCAGCACTGGAGCATGGCCAGCAGCAGGGGCACACCATTACCGGAGCCAACAGCTCTGAAGCCGGGACTGCTGTGAGCCATACGCCTCTATGCCATAAAGGCTATAGACTGCCAGGTGACTTTTCTGGACAGGGGCTTTTAGGAGGCTCTCCAAACAAACTTGCCAGTCCCCTCAGTCTCACCACCCCTACAATTCAGGACGGCCAGTCTCACCACCCCTACAATTCAGGATGGCCAGTCTCACCACCCCTACAATTCAGGATGGCCAGTCTCACCACCCCTACAATTCAGGATGGCCAGTCTCACCACCCCTACAATTCAGGATGGCCAGTCTCACCACCCCTACAATTCAGGATGGCCAGTCTAACCACCCCTACAATTCAGGATGGCCAGTCTAACCACCCCTACAATTCAGGATGGCCAGTCTAACCACCCCTACAATTCAGGATGGCCAGTCTAACCACCCCTACAATTCAGGATGGCCAGTCTAACCACCCCTACAATTCAGGATGGCCAGTCTAACCACCCCTACAATTCAGGATGGCCAGTCTAACCACCCCTACAATTCAGGATGGCCAGTCTAACCACCCCTACAATTCAGGATGGCCAGTCTAACCACCCCTACAATTCAGGATGGCCAGTCTAACCACCCCTACAATTCAGGATGGCCAGTCTAACCACCCCTACAATTCAGGATGGCCAGTCTAACCACCCCTACAATTCAGGATGGCCAGTCTAACCACCCCTACAATTCAGGATGGCCAGTCTAACCACCCCTACAATTCAGGATGGCCAGTCTAACCACCCCTACAATTCAGGATGCCCAGACACTCAGCATTTCCGCATTGCTCTTCCACGTGACCATACTCCTCACAGCAAAGCCACCGGCTGCTGTGCATCATGGAAAATGAGCACATCAGGGAAGTGGAAGCCAGACACAGAATCCCAAATGGACATCCCCCTTGCTATTAGAGCAGGTGAGCCTCCAGCCAGTTTAAGTCCCCTTTAACAAATGACAGGGTCAAGTATAGTTCCTCTAACTCACAATGCACCTGTATTTCCAGAACCTAGATTAAGGGTGCTCCACCTCCACTTAAGCAATTTGGAAATACCACCCTCATTAGATTTTTACACCCCCCTATTACCAGTCACATGCTGATTGCCTCACTGCTCCAAATGTACTGATCCCATATTTATACCCCCCCCCCCATCATACTCCCTAAGAATGTTAAACATACAAGTATGGAAAACCCTGCTGTCCTGTTATAGCGCCAGAGATGTCACCATCAATGTCAGCGTGTTCCAATGCCTCCCTCCTTTATCACTCCCCTTGCAACGTCCTCCAGTTTTTACACCTCCCACAGCAAGTCAGGGGCCCAGAACTGATGGCTCCAAGGGCCTGCAGTCTGAGCATATGTAACCTAGACCCAAGGTGTTTAAAAGCAGCCCCATCCCCAAAACTATCACCTATCATTAAACATTCTAACAGGAACACTATATCACGGGCACAGTGCTAACAATAGAAACAATGTATCATGGCAACAATGCCAAGTAGAAACAGCATACCAAGGGCATAGGCTAAACATAGAAGCCACATAACCTAGGGGAAAGGGCTAACGCTGGAAACAATGCATCAACACATAGCTTATAGAACTAAGCAACGAGGGCACAAGCTAGAAGTAGAAGCTACAAACCAAGGGCACAGAGCTAACGCTGGGAACAATGTATCATGAAATAGCTTATAGAACAATGTAACAAGGGCACAGAGCTAGATAGAAATCACAAACCAAGGGCACAGAGCTGAGGCTGGAAACCATGTATCATGACAAAGCTAATAGAAACAATGTAACAGGGGCAAAGAGCTAACGCTGGAAACCATGTAACATGGCATTAAAGCCAAAAAAAGCAACAAGGGCACAGGCTAAAATAAACCACAAACCAAGGGCACAAAGGTAACGCTTGAAACAATGTAACAAGGGTACACCTAGAAGTAGAAACCACAAACCAAGGGCACAGAGCTAACGCGGGGAACAATGTATCCTGACATAGCTTATAGAACAATGTATCAAGAGCACAAGTTAAAAATAGAAACTACAGAGCTAACACTGGAAACAACGTATCAAGGCATAAAGCTAATAGAAACAATGTAACAAGGGCACATGCTAAAAATAGAAACCACAAACCCAGGGCACACTAACATGGAATAAAGCTAAAAATAGAAACAATGTATCAAGACAAACGCTTCATACAATCGCCCAGAGGTCACAACCTTCCTACAGCCCTCTCAGACTGGCCCACAGGGTTACCAGAAAACCCTCGGTGGGACCTCCTTATGACCAAGAAGTTCGCATGATGCCAATAGCCCCAGCATTCAGTCTATTGAGTGAGGAAGCCATCTTGGCTTTCTATACAATCAGCCCAATAGGAAAACGCATACACTATATATGGACTACAAATAGCAGCATGCCTATGTGAAACATACTATACAGAAGGATTACCTAAACCCTATATCACTACTAATCATCAAACTGAAGCTACACCACTGGGGTGACGTAAGATTAACAAACTGATGACATAAAAGGAGTAAATAAAGAAATCTAAGTATAGCTGGTTTGTCCCTCCGGGCCACCGTCCTTCGCCGCTCACCTGCACTGCGGTTCTTTTTGTTCCTTAGCTGTTATACGAGCTGCTCGCCGTCTCCGAGCTGCCGGTCCGGGTCAATGAGGTGGAGACACAGAGCCGGCTCCTTCTTATACCGCCCCCAGAAGCTTCCAGAACAACGTGACGTCGGCAGCAGGGCGGCCCTGCCCTTTCATAGCCGTCCGACCAATCACGAGGCTAGCCGCTCGACAGCTGACAAAGGGAGCGCCGCAGTAGTTTCTGGAATCTTCTGGCGTCCGCATGAAAAGCGTCCCGCCCTTTCCCCTGCTGTGTGACGGGTGCGGTGGCCGCCATCTTGGCGCTCAATCATTTTACGTTTTTCCACACGCCATTGTTGTTTTACTTATACGACCACGATAATTATAATGTAAATACTGTATTTGTAAGAGACAGCGAAAGCGCTTCATGCCCTCGAGTAAGATGGCGAACGCCATGTGTAAGACCGTACGAACCATGCGGTCAATCGATTGGCTGGCGAGGAGGGCGGGACATTTAGCGCGGGAATGAGCGTCCAATCAGGAATGAGTTAGCGCATCTATCGCTAGGTCAGAGCCGTTCCCTGGTGACGGCTTCCGGCTTCGTGGTGAGGTGATTTAGAGCCGGCGCTGGGTTGCTGCCATTTTTATTCGGCTGTTTCTTGTTTGTTGCCATGGTTGATACATAATTAAGGGCTCCACACCCAGAACGGGTGTTCGTTGTTTTCTAGGTCACAGCCTAACGCGAATATGACCGTCTTTCAAGAAAGACAGTAGAACCGTTTATTCTTATGTTGTCCACGAGCACAATAATATTAAACTGGACCAACACAACAAACAGTGCTCATACACATACCGCTCAGGGTAATTCAGATTGCTGCACATAAAAATTAATTTACCTTTTTCTAACTCTTGCTGAGGTAAATTTTAAAAACAAGATGGCGGCTCATGCTTTTGCAGACCACCTGCAAACAGGAAGTGCTGTCAGTTGGGAGATGAAGCTCCAAAATGGCTGCTACCTTTCTCTTCTAATTGTTCCAGGCTGTTGGTCACATTAATCCGGACCTTCACCCTGAATAAGAGCTTATCTTATATGTCCCCCCCCCCCCTGTACATACAGATTGCTCACATTAAAAAATCATCCTACCTGCATCTACGGCATGTTATGAGCCTATAAACATCCAAGATGGCGGCTCATGGAACATCAGGCAGCCTCCAAACAGGAAGTGCCTTCTGACTGTACTGCTCTTCATTCTGGGATTGCTGTCCGTTTCCTGACCCCAGCTCTGCTCTGTCTGAGCAAAGCACAGCTATAACCCACCCCCTGCACTTTATCCCGCTCTCCCCTCCTCAGTAAGTGGGATGCTTCTGAGTCAAGATGGCGGTGCCCGTATCCTAAAGTCCTGAACAGAGTTGCAGCCCAGTGGGGGAAAGAATAATAGGTAAGTGACTAAAAACTTAAAATATATTAACTTTAGATGCTGGGGAATAGTTTTGTAAGAGTTTGGGCTTTTCAATAAATCATGGCGAAGGTCCGGTTTAATGAAAAGCCCAAACCATTAAAAAACTTTTCCCCAGCATCTAAAATGTATATTTTTTAGGTTTTTAGTTACTTTTTATTCTTTCTTTCGCTGGGCTGCAACTCTGTTCAGGACTCTAGGATACAGGCGCCACCTTCTTGCCTCAGGAGCATCACATATACTGAGTAGAGGACAGCGGGGTGAGGCATAGAGGGGTGGCTTTGTACAGACAGGTTAGAGCTGGGGTCAGGAAAAGGACAGCAATCCCAGAACGCAGAGCAGCACAGTCAGAAGACACTTCCTGTTTGCAGGCAGCCTGATGCTCCATGAACCACCATCTTGAATGTTTATAGGCTCATAACATGCAGTAGATGCAGGTAGGCAGATTTTTAACAATCTGTATGTACAGGGTGTGGGAAACATATAAGATAGACTCTTATTCAGGGTGAAGGTCCGGATTAATGTGAGCAATCTGTATGTACAGGGTGTGGGAAACATATAACATAGGCTCTTATTCAGGGTGAAGGTCCGGATTAATGTGGGCAATCTGTATGTACAGGGTGGGGGAAACATATAAGATAGGCACTTATTCAGGGTGAAGGTCCGGATTAATGTGGGCAATCTGTATGTACAGGGTGGGGGAAACATATAATATAGGCTCTTATTCAGGGTGAAGGTCCGGATTAATGTGGGCAATCTGTATGTACAGGGTGGGGGAAACATATAATATAGGCTCTTATTCAGGGTGAAGGTCCGCTTTAAGTAATTGTATGTCATTTTTAGGGGTCTTAGAGTACCACCGCCCAAAAGTCTTGGGTCCTGTTTCTCTCTGATTTGGGATGCCCTGTGGAGTGTGACTGGATCAGGCCGACGTCACTCTTGGGGTTTCAAGACAATGGGGCATCCCAATGGGAATGTGGCCCTGCCAATTTGGGGAAATCTGTTTTCTTTTTTTCTTAACGTAAACCTGGAATTTTGGCTTTTTTTTTAGTTTTGTTATGTTACCCTGGGGGCATCCTGATTTGGGATGCCCCACTGTGTGAACCCCTCACCCCAGAAAGCGCAAAAAAACCCACCTCTTCTGCGTTCCTACGGTGCATAGCCAAGGGGAGCCGTTTGCTGCGTTTACCTCTTTGGCCTATTGAGGGGCGTGCTCTCCCACCCCAGCCTATCTTAATGGTGCATACGCCAACCGGGATGGGGCAGGTGTGCTCCCCATAGAAAACAATCAGTCAATTGGGGGGAAATGTAAGCATTGCCGGCGCCCTGGGAGGTTTCACACAGCGGGGCATGCCTATTTGGGATGCTCCGAGGGAAAGCCAGCGGCTGGCGCTGGAATCTTTAGATTATAGGCTGGTCACTGCTTGGTTTTGTTCCACTGGTCATCTTAAAGTGGACCAACACCCTCCCATGATCGGCCCGGGAATCTATAAGATTCCCGGACCGATCAGACCCCTGACTGCAGGGCACCCCGATCGGGGGTGCCCCGCTGTGTGAAACCCCCCAGAAACCCCTAAATCCCTACCTTATCCACGATCCAGCGGCGCCCGCTGCCTCCCGCACGTCCCTCTAGCAGGACGCACACCCGCGCCGGCCGTTTGTGAATGGCTACCTGTAAGGGTGAAGCGCGGGAGACGGCGGCGGGCGCGCTCTCTTGTCCGTCGCTGCCTCCCGCTTGTCCGTCAGCGGGGATTGGCAGCGGCGGTCACGTGGGAGCGAGGAGAGGTGAGTTTTTTTCGGGGTTTCTGGGGGGTTTCACACAGCGATCGGGGTGCCCCGCCGAAGTGGACCAAAACCCAGGATAGTCAAAATCCTGGGTGTTGGTCCACTTTAAAGTGCACCAGAACACAGGATTGTGATTATCCTGGGTCTTGGTCCTTTCCCCCAGGTGCCCCGCTGTGTGAAACCCCCCAGATCGCAGAGCACAACTCACCTCTTTCGGTATTACGGCGCATGTGCGGGAGCTTGTCCAATCAGTGCGCTCGGAGCCGCAGATGTCGCGGCGTCTAAGGCCAGTGGCCCAGAGTGCGCTGGCGGCCGCTTCCCTCTAACGGAGCGTGCCCGCGTCGGCTATTCACAAACGCCTGGTGTGGGCACGTGCCCTGCTAGAGGGATAGTGGGGATGCTCGAGTGCCGTTGGACTAGGAAGCAAGGTAAGTGAATAGGCCAACCTGGGGGTCTCACACAGCAGGGCATCCTGATTTTGGATGCCCCAGGGGGAGGGAATCAGTTGGTCAGGGATTTCTTATAGATCCCCTAGATTACCGACGCCCTGGGGGGGGGTGTTCACAAAGTAGGGCATCCCTATTCCAGATGCCCCATGGGAAAGCCAATGCCTGGTCCTGGAATCTTTGGATTCCAGGCTGGCCACTGGTTGGTTTTGCTCCGCTTTAAGGTGGAGAAAACCCTGTAGGGGCTTCCCCATTTGAGATGCCCCTCCCCCGGTTTGGCCATTACTTACCACATATTGGTAATCCCATGACTCATGCCCAGGCTTTGTCCTACAATCATTAATTGGCATGCATCTTATGGGGCCACTCTCTGGTTGTGCGCATGGAGTGTGTGCAGTGGATGTTTCACACAGAGAGGCACCCCCGATCAGGAGGGAAAAGACCAAAACCCAGGATAGTCAAAAGTTTTGGTCGACTTTAAGCATTACCGACGCCCTGGGGGGGGGGGGGGGTTCAGACAGTAGGGAATCCCTATTTCAGATGCCCCAGGGGAAAGCCAATGCCTGGCCCTGGGATCTTTGGATTCCAGGCTGGCCACTGGTTGGTTTTGCTCCGCTTTAAGGTGGAGCAAACCACATGTTGGTAATCCCATGACTCATGCCCAGGCTTTATCCTACAATCATTAATTGGCATGCATCTTATGGTTGTGCGCATGGAGTGTGTGCAGTGGATGTTGCTGGAGGCCTGCTCATGCGTGTGGGATCACCAAGTATATCAGGATGACCCCTAAGAATTCAACTAAATGGAACTAAAGTCTATTATGATTTGTTTTTGGTCCGGCTTGATCAGAATTGGCTTTATCTCGCCAGGTACTTCCATTACATATGCACTAGGAAATCATTGTGGCTGAAATGTGACAGGGATACAGTAGGTAGGGGGACCCATTGGAAACCTGCGCATACACATGGGGCCGTACGATAATATTGTACTGCGTTGGGCCGCCAGTGTGGTGCCACCTGGGGCCCTGCACGGCATACATCGCTGATTGGATGACAGACTCCACATTTCCACAGCGGGTGGGTGCGTTTTTAGTGCTGTGCAGGGGGTTTCCCACAGTAGAGCATGCCATGGACCAAATCCCATCTTGGGCAGTCCTGGAATCTATAAAACTGCAGGGCCACCCGATTCCGGCCCTCCCCCCCCGGAGAATCCGGAATCGGTGTGAAACCCTCTCTAGTCCCCAGCAAAACCTACCCGATCTAATGGTGCATGCGCGGGCCACGGACGCACTATGCTTTACCTTTAGCCGGATACATACTGCACCAGACATTTCTGAATAACCGGCACGGGCACCCCTCCACAGAAGGCTAGCAGGGATGCGGCACACATTGCTCCATTCGACCCTTAGCTGAAACTGACCACTGGAGCTGAGCACACTGATTGGCCAATTTGGGCTGCCCCGGGGGTAAGGACCTAAACCCGGGAAAATCAGAATCCTAGGTTTTGGTCTACTTTAAAGCGGAATTAAAGCATTTTGGTCTACTTTAAAATGTGAAATTCCTGGGTTTTGATCCATTCTCCCTGGGGCATCCTGAATTGGGGTGCCCCGCTGTGACATCCTCCATAATGCCACTTTTACACACCTCTTCCTGGTTCTAGCGGGACATGCGCAGGCTCTCATCCAATTAGACATGCTCCCCTAAAGTAAATTCATTTTGGGGACTAAAAGAGGAGTCATCAGACATGAGCAAGTTTCATCAGGGAATGCAAAGTGCTGGAGGATGATAGATGCCACCCCTGACAGTCAGTATGGGGCAAGGAGAAAGCAGCTAATTTAACCCTTGGCTTGGAATGTCCAATTAGGTTATGTTATGTTCATGAATTGTATTCCAATAAATAAGCTTTATGTTCTATATTAGTCGCCCTATTGTCCATATAACGGTGAGAATAGGCCCAATGTGACCATTTTACTACAGGAAATGTATTCTTTTTTTTATGAATTATTGGACATTTCTGAAGATGTCTGAGTCGAGGCCCGATAAAATTGAGGAATTGGCTTATTATTGTTTATATATAAAGCATCATCCTCTTCCATAGCAATGTTCACGACTACATACAGGAATACATACAGGATACAAACAAACAAAACACTTATATAACCAATATACATTGATGACGGGAAACAAAGAATGAGGGCCCTGCCTTTGCGATCCTGTCAACAACTGTCTGTTTGGTGTACAAAGATAATCATGTTTTACACCTTTTATCCGTTTATTGTATAGGAAGGATAGTTACCCACTAGTAACATTTGTTACTTGCATACCCGCTTATATCTATACTTAGACCTAAATACTATTGGCAGAGCAGTTTGGTAAATGAGCACTGCAGCTACAAATGTATAGAACATTGTAGAACATCTCCCCCTCCCCCCTCCGGATCATTATCTTGCTCCCTTTGTACATTCCCTTCCTCCACACCATGCCTGCCTCTCTTTATCTTCTGCCTTCAGAAACACAGCCCATTACATCATGTGACTGCAGCTCATTCACAGACTGCAGATCTAGAATGTACTAGAATCTTCTGATGTCATAGCGTCCTTTCACTTTCTAGTCTTTTATCTTTCGCTGAGAACTTGGTCGGCGTCAGGCTTCCTTGTGATTGAGAGTCTGGTTTGGCTGGCTCCTAAGGAAAAAACACCAAGAGGACCTTTTGTGACGGAAGACAAATGTTTAGTGTAAATGTATGAGGCGGCTCTGCAGCTGGATTTTCCGCTCTGCAGCCTTTACATGGTTTAGTTTGTCTACATAAGTGTAAACCGGGGCCCCAAAAATTTCTTACCACAAGGGCCACATTTAGCACTAGCAAAATTGGGATCCCCGGGAAAGTCAGAATCCTAGGTTTTGGGCTATTTTAAAGCGGAACAAAACCTGGGAATATCACATTCCCCCTGTGGCATCCTGAATTGGGATGCCCTGCTGTATGACACCCCCCCCCCCCTGCATGCCACTTTTACTCACCCCTTCCTGGTTCCAGTGGCGCATGCGCAGTCTCTCATCTAATAAAAGCTGCCTGCCATGCGGCAAGTGGCTCTCACTGACTTGAATGGGGCACGCACTCCCGTCACAGTCTATCTGAATGGGTGGGGTGGGAGTGCTCCCCATTCACAACAATGAGAACTCTCTGCCAAATGACATGGCAGAGGGCTCTTATTGGACGAGAGCCTGCGTTTGCGCCGTTGGAGCAGGGCAAGTTGCGTTTTTACAGGCATCTCGGGGATTCCAGGGCCAACCCAGGTGGGCTTTGTTCCGATTTAAAGTGGACCAACACGGGCCCATGTGTTGGTATCACCACTAAATGACAGAATGTTGGCACCCCGCACATAGCCCAGGTGGGCTATGTGCCACATTTAGCACTGAAAGATGGTCAATATCCACGTTTAAAGTGGACCAAAACCCAGGATTTTGACCATCCTGGGTTTTGGTCCACTCCCCCGGGGCACCCCGATCGGGGGTGCCCCCCTATGTGGAACCCCCCAGATCTCCCGATAAAACTCCCCTCACCGCGGTCCTACGGCACGTGCGAGGCCACTCGTCCAATCAGCACACTCGTAGCCGCTGAGCTATGCACGTCTAAGAGACGTCTTAGCTCAGTGGCTCAGAGCACGCTGGTGGCCGCATCCCGCGCTTCGCTCTAATAGGGAGCGCGCCCGCGCCAGCCATTCACAATGCCCTGCTAGAGGGATGTGGGGGATGTGGCCGCGGCAGAGATGAAAGCAAAAAAGAAGCCCCTCCCGGTCCATAAATACCTGGGAACTCCCACTCATTCCCCAGTTCCTTCGGCGAGCAAGTCAGAAGATGTCTGCTTCTCTTCCTTGCAGGTAAGCCGGGTTACACCCGGCCATTTTTTGCCCTATTTCTGCCCGGACCGTTATACGGTAAACCTATTCTAGCCTCCCAGCCTTGGCTGCAGGTCCGGGTGAGGGTAGGTAAGACACCTTAATAGGTGTTCAGGGAGCCATGCTCCCCCGTGAGACCCCACATAAAGGGGTAGGCGGAATCTGGGTTGGTGATCCCGGTTTGGGATGCCCTGTCCCTATTTATCCCTTGCATCTAGAGTGCAGGATTCCCCCCTTCCGGGTCCCTCTGCTAACCCTCCAAGGGGGGGGGGGGGGAAGATGTGTCTCTCGCTCTTTCTCCATTTCACTCTGTTCATCTATGGTATGATTGTTAGTGGATGTGTGCGTGGTGTTTTTTTATTACCATATTTTGCATTGCTACTATCTCCTGAGGGGAGCTTCTTCCCCTCAGGCTGCGGCGTTGAGGGGGCGGGGCCAGGCGATCGACGCTGCCGCGGCCTGCCCCCTCCTGCCTTGGCGCGATTTGCGGAGCCAAGCCTCCTGCTGGGAACCGCGCTACT
Source organism: Gastrophryne carolinensis (assembly GCA_027917425.1). Taxonomy (NCBI): domain Eukaryota; kingdom Metazoa; phylum Chordata; class Amphibia; order Anura; family Microhylidae; genus Gastrophryne; species Gastrophryne carolinensis. The sequence goes on along the minus strand of CM051242.1, from coordinate 15,750,930 downwards.
TGGTTGTAAGGGAGGGGGGGGCGGGGCCAGGCACGGTGCGCGATCCTGGCCCGGCCCCTTCTTCGTCTCTCTCTCTCTCTCTCTCTCCCGACGCTGAGCTGCTGAGTTGGTGGCAGCCATTACTGCTGACACGTGAGTTCCCTCTTGGGCTCCTTTTCATGGTCATTACTGTCTTGCCATGCGCCTCGTTCAGACAGGGGATCGCGCTGGCCCCCTTTTTTTCTCCATTGTGTGATTATATGATTGTATTATATTAGGCATGTGTGTGTGGGCATGTGCTTATGCCACTCTTCTGTGTCTTTCAGGAGGACTCCCTGTGCCTTGCAATTAAGGGGGTTCTCCCGGTCCTAAGGTCCCTAGAAGTAATTTGGGCTCCTATAAATCCTCCCACTCGGGACACAAAGGGACATCCCGGGTAGCTTATCAGCGTAATTCCCTCTGGTCATTGCGACTTTCCCTAAAAATCACCATATGGAGGCTACACAGGATACCGGGCTCGGGCTCCCGTCAGGACAATCCCGGCTATGTGTGGGTTGTGGGGTTCCCCTTACGGGGGAGAATGTACTGATTTGCATACCATGTGCGCAACAGGCCATAACGCGGCAGTCGGGACCCCAGGCGTCTGGGTCAGTGCCGCCCGTCTCATCTCATACCCCTCCCCGCCTTATCCGTACCCCATGTGACACTGTCATTAGTGGGGAGTCGCACTCGGAGGTATGTGCTAGGCTGGCCAACCTCGAGAAAATTATTTCTAGCTCAGTGGGCAGAAAGGCCCCTGCTAAGAAAAGGCATCTGTCACCGGCTATGCCGGTAATTGACTTTGATGATTATGACTCCCCTGACTGGGCTGATTATTCCCTGCTTGAGGAGGGGGAATTGTATGAGGAGTCTGAGGAATTGCAGTTCTTTGATTCTGATGCCGGGCAGGCGCTGGGGGATGCTGTGGATACCCCCAAGGTCCTGGCCCATCTCTTAGAGGTTCTGGATATTTCCCCACCAGAGGAGGCCCCTCCGAAGAAGGGGGAATTCTTTGGGTGCTCTAAGCCCCGCTTGGAGTTCCCAAATCAGGATCATTTTGACAGCATGATTCTTAGAGAATGGGAGAAGCCGAGACGGTGTTCCTCAGGGATGGGATAGAGGAAGTATCCCTTTACGGTTGACGCGGTGAAGTGCTGGTCTTCACCTCCTGAGGTCGATGCGCCCATCTTAGGATTGTCCAACACCTCTGTTGTACATACTCCTGACGCCACTACCCTTAAGGATGGCGAGGACAAGCGCATTGATCAGATGGCATGTCATGCTTTTGCCAGTGTGGGTTCAGCCACAGCCACGAGTGCCGATGCACAGACAGGCCGTCTGTGCATCGGCACTCGTGGCTGTGGCTACCAGGTCTGAGATTAGGGACATGTTAAATGGGTCCCAGCTCAACCCGGCCAGCGTTGAATTCACAGCCCTTAAGAGGTGTGAATTTTGTCTTGTCGGCTATGGACGACACTATTACCATGTGTAGTAGAACTTCGGCTCTGCTGGTGGCCATGCGCCGATTGGTCTGGCTACGCCAGTGGGAGGCTGACGTTGCGGCCAAGAAATCACTTACGGCTCTGCCCTTCCTGGGTACGCAGCTGTTTGGAGACAAATTGGATTCTGTGGCAAAAGGTGGAAGGCTACCTCAGCGTAAGAAGCAGCGTCGCTCCTTTCGGGGGGCAAGCTCCTTCAATCCTTCCTTTCGCGGTGCCAGAGTGGGCAGAGGTCTTGCCTACTCTAGCTTCAGAGGGGATTCCTGGAACAGAGGCAGAGGACGTGCCCGTCCGGCCTCTACCCTACCTGGGGTTCCAAGCCCAAGCCCGCTGCTAAGCCAGCTCAGCAATGAAGAGGCGCCCTCACCCTTACGGGTGGGGGGACGGCTGCGGCTCTTCTTCCGGGTCTGGGCCCAGGAGGTCGCAGACAGGTGGATTTTGGATGTGGTCTCGTCCGGGTACAAACTGGAATTCGAGTAGCCTCCTCCCAGACTCCTAAGGTCCCGAGTGCCCTCGGATCCCCAGGTTGCGCAGGGGCTCCTGTTGGCAGTAAGGAATCTTCTGGACATGGAAGTCATATGCCCGGTGCCTCCCTCAGAGAGAGGCCGGGGCTATTATTCCAACCTCTTCACAGTCCCCAAAAAGGATGGTGCCATGAGACCCATTCTGGATTTGAAGCTTCTCAACAGGTTCATCAGAACCAAGAAGTTCCGCATGGAGACTCTGCGCTCAGCCATCAATTCCCTTCGCCAAGGGGATTTTATGACGTCCATAGACATCAAGGATGCTTACCTGCATGTACCAATCTTCCCAGCGCACCAGAGATTTCTCAGGTTTGTGGTGGGAGATCGGCATTATCAGTTTGTGGCTCTCCCTTTCGGGCTGGCCTCGGCACCGAGGGTGTTCACCAAGGTTCTGGCGGGCGTAATGGCCCTGCTCAGAGCCCAGGGCATTCGCATTGTGCCGTATCTGGACAACCTGCTCATTACAGCTTCTTCCCTCTGTCAGGCGGAGCTGGACACCAGGACGGTGGTGACGACACTGGAAAGGTTCGGATGGGTGATCAACCACCCCAAATCGTCTCTCTCCCCTTTAAGGGAGATCTCTTTTCTGGGCATGACTCTGGATACCATTCAATCCAGAGTGTTCCTACCTCAGCCAAAGGTGCAGATGGTTCAGGATCTGATACGTCTTCTCCTGACCAATCCTCGGCCCTCTATCCGGCTAGGAATGAAACTGGTAGGATTGATGGTGGCTTCCTTCGAGGCAGTCCCCTTTACTCAGTTCCACATGAGATCGCTCCAACTCCATCTATTGCTGAACTGGGACGGATGTCCACGGTCATTGGATCAGTCCTTTCTGATGTCTCTCAGGGTTCGGCAGTCCCTTCAGTGGTGGCTGAAACCAAGCAATCTGCTGAGGGGCAGATCCTTTCTGACCCCTTGTTGGGAGACGGTTACCACGGATGCCAGCCTGTCGGGCTGGGGAGGTTTCTGGAAGGATCATCAGTTCAACGGGTTGTGGGGTCCTCAGGAGGCTCACACCCACATCAATGTCTTGGAGCTCAGAGCTATCCGTTTGGTCCCGTCACGTCTGACACTGCACCTACAGGGTTTACCGGTTCAGGTTCGATCAGACAATCGAACTGCGGTAGCTTACATCAAACACCAAGGAGGGACTCGCAGAGGAGTGCCCTCAGGGAAGTCTCTCTGATTCTGGCGTGGGCAGAGAGCAATGTTCCTTGCATTTCGGCGGTGTACATCCCGGGAGTGGAGAACACGGAGGCGGACTCCCTGAGCAGGGGATTCTCTCGCCGAGGGGAATGGTCTCTCAACCACAGGCTGTTTCGGTCCCTGTGTCACAAGTGGGGGACTCCGGAGGTGGATCTTTTTGCCTCACGGCACAATCACAAGCTCCCGTCCTTCGTGTCTCTGTCTCAGGATCCCCTGGCTCTGGCAGTGGATGCCATGTCCCTTGCCTGGAGGGATCTGGGGTTCCTGTACCTGTTTCCCCCCACCTCCATGGTAGGCAAGGTGGTGCGCAAACTGGCTCTAGAGGGGGCACCAGCAATTCTGGTGGCCCCAAGGTGGCCAAGACAGGTTTGGTTCGCAGACGTCGTACGGCTGGCGGTAGATCAGTACAGGTTGCCCCTGTTTCCGGATCTGATCACTCAAGGTCAACTATGTTACCCCAATTTACAAACGCGGGCTTTGACGTTGTGGCTGCTGAAACCTCCATATTAAAGGAGGAAGGTTTGTCTGATGTTGTTATTCAGACTCTTGTTAGAGCTAGGAAGAGATCTTCTTCTATCATCTACTATAGGACTTGGCAGTCCTATATAGACTGGTGTGAGGCTAGGGCCTTGCCTTGCAGGGTGTTTTCGATTCCTAGGATTTTGGAGTTTCTACAACACGGCCTGGATCTGGGTTTCCAGCTCAGTACCTTGAAAGGGCAGGTCTCTGCCCTGGCTGTATTTTTTCAAAGGCCTTTTGCTCTGCATCCTCTGGTTAAGACTTTTTTCCAAGGGGTCACTCATGTTCGGCCCCCTAGAAAGCCTTTAGTTCCCGTTTGGGACCTAAACCTGGTTCTGTCGGCCCTCCAGGGGCCTCCTTTTGAGCCGGTGCAGGATGTTGCATTCTCGGTTCTCACTCAAAAGGTTGCCTTTTTGGTGGCTATTACCTCTGTTCGGCGTGTCTCTGAGTTGGCAGCTCTGTCGATTCAGGCTCCTTACTTTGAGAGACACCAGGACAAGGTGGTTTTTCGCTTTAAACCAGATTTCCTTCCTAAGGTGGTTTCCACTTTCCATCTCAATCAGGATGTAGTTCTCCCTTCCTTGTGTCCTAAGCCTAGCAATGACAAGGAGAGGGTTTTGCACTCTTTGGATGTGGTTCGTTGTGTGAATTACTATTTGGTTGCTACTTCTCCTTTTTGTAAGACGGACGCCTTGTTCGTGGTGCCCTCCGGGCCCAGGAAAGGTTTGGTGCCCGCCAAGTCTACCATTAGTAAATGGATTCGTCGGGCCATTGTTGGGGCCTATTCTGCTAAGGGGAAAGTTCCCCCTTTTATGATCACCGCTCATTCTACTCGTGCTGTTGGGGCTTCCTGGGCTTTTCAGCACCAGGCTTCTGTTGAACAAGTTTGTAAGGCCGCTACTTGGTCTTCCGTTCATACTTTTTCCAAGTTTTATAAGGTTGATGTGCGGGCCTCAGCGGATGCTGTTTTTGGCCGCAAGGTTCTGCAAGCTGCAGTGGTTTAAATTGGTACATTTGTTTACTGTTTTAGGATCCCCACCCATGACGGACACTGCTATTGGATGTTCCATATGTCATGAATATTGGAAGCGGGGTGTGTGACATACTTGGAATAATACCATTTTGTGATTACTCACCTGTAAAATGGGTATTATAAGTATGTCACACACCCCGCTTCACCCCACCCGTTGGTATTCTGGATCCTTTATATGGTGAACCTTTATTATTGTTAAGAATTTTATATTTGGCTCTTCCTGGTCCCCTTCTGCTTTCATATACTGGGGAATGAGTGGGAGGTCCCAGGTATTTATGGACCGGGAGGGGCTTCTTTTTTGCTTTCATCTCTGCAGAAGTTCGCCCTCTACTGGACCATAACCCATATGTCATAAATATTGGAAGCGGGGTGTGTGACATACTTATAATACCCATTTTACAGGTGAGTAATCACAAAATGGTATTTTTTTTATTTTTTACCTTTTTTAATTGTAAACTCGAAAAGGTGTTCCAGGGACCCGTATACTAGTTTAAAGGGTATGGGGAAGTCAAGTTACCTGTGGGCATGGCCCTTTATCTGTGATCTCAACAGCCAAGGTGGTATGGAAGTCCCTGGTGCCTATCAACTCTGGCCCTGATTCACCGCTGTAGGCTCACTGGACCCAGGCTGAAGGACGTAGGGGTTGCTGTTCTAGCACGGTTGCGCATTCAGCCTCAAAGCTGTTTTGTAACAAATAAAAAAAAACAGGTGCTAAATAAACACATGCAAAAAAAGGCAAACCTATGTATATTTGGCTGCATTTCCCAAACTCCTACACAAGCAATCAGCACAAAACGCATGCTGTGAATTTAGCCATAATCTAAGCAGGAACACTTAAAATACGGATTTATTAACTAAAACAAAGGTTAAATTTGAGAACAAACTAATACCAAGAAATAGAAAAAAAATATTGGTGCATCAAACAAACCAAAAACTACATTGATCGGTAAAACACTGTGTTCTATGTAAAAGGCAGATAGCAAGGCAAAGGAAAGAGGACAGGTATCCTTGCCAGCTCTCCTGGGAGGGGCCGGGTATATTTTCATCATATAACACAAGAATGTAACAAATGTATCAGCTGAGAGGCAGAGTAAACACACAACTGACTGGCTGATACATAATAAACTATGATAAAAAGCTGTTACAGTATCACAAAGTAATGCCAAGTCAGCTGTTTCAACGCTGCAGTTGAGAATTTAAAGTGGACCATCACCCTCGAGTGATCGGCCCGGGAATCTATAACCCCCCCCAAAACCCCTTACCTTAGCTTCTCCCTCGCTCCCCTTTAGGTGTGCGCGCGCCCACGCCGGCCGTCTGTGAATGGCCGGCGCGGGCGGCGGCGGCGGAGGAGCCGCTTGTCCGCGGCTTGTCCGTCGGCGCTGGGAGCGGGGAGAGGTGAGTATTCTAAGTATGTCACACACCCCGCTTCAAGATATCCATAACGTGGGTAATACCGACCTGAAGTGGGCGTTCCTGCAGAGATGATAGCAAAAAAGAAAGCCCCTCCCTGATCCATAAATACCTGGGACCTCCCACTCATCACCCAGTTTTCCATCTCTGCAGACGGCGAGCAAGTCAGAAGATGATGGCTCCTCCTTGCACAGGGGGATTTCAGGTAGCCGGGATGACTCCCGGCCCGCTATTTATTTATTTCCGTTTGGACCCTTTTTTCCCCAGAAATCCATATGCCTCCCAGCCTCGGCTGAGGGTCCAGGCGAGGGTATATCAGCACCTTAGGTGCTCAGGAGCTATGCTCCACCGTGAGACCCTATATGAGAGGGTAGGCGGTAATACCGGGTTGGTGACCCCGGTTTGGGATGCCCTGTCCCTTGAATTAATTTTCACTGGCCCTTCCCAATTCCCTTTTCCTCAGCGGGGATGGGGAGTGTGGGTCCCTCCTTTATTAGTCCCAGGGGATATGTGGAAGTATCTTTTACTGAATAACATTCCTTTCACAGGGCAGCATACTTTTGAGATTCTCTGTCTCCGTTTCTTATCTCCCCCCCCCATCTTGTCTCTGTCTTCTATGGCGGAGGCAGTTCCCTCACGCCACATACTACACATTAGTGGGGGGGGGGGGGGACGGGGACGGTCCGTCGGCGCAGGGCCGGGACCCGTCCCTGCTGTTTGCCCTGTGTGTGTGTGTGTTGTCACTGTACGGTTCTTGGCGCCTTTTTTGTTCTGAGGAGATTTCTCCTCACGATGTACTGGGGGCGGGGCCGGTGTTGCGCGCGTCACCGCTGCCCGCCCCCATCTGTCCCCGGCGGCGCTGCGGAGCTCTGCATGGTGTAGGAGGAGGGGGGGGCGTGGTTCGGCGTTGCGCGCGTCCCGCGCTGACCACGCCCCCTTCTCCTCTTCACCTCTTCTCTCAGCAGCATCAGGAGGATTCTTCTGGTCGCCATTCCAGCTCCGCGGTTCCGTGAGTGGCCTATGGCCCCTTTTCCTTCTTTCCTGTATTTGTGCTGTAGGGTGTTTTTAGCCATTGCCTTATTAGTCCTTCTGTGTCTTCCAGGTGGTGGTTTAGGAAGATCTCCAGTAGCATTTAGGGGGTCTCTCCCGATCCTTAATCACTGGGTTCATTATTGTTCATAAATCCTCCCACTCGGGACATTAAAGGGGCATCCCGGGTTGTCTAGTGGCGTAATTCCCTGGGTCATAGCGACTATTCCTAAAAAAGTTCACCTTATGGAGGCATCCCCGGATACTGGGCTCGGGGCCCCTTCGGGGCATCCCCGGAAGTGTATGTTGTGTGGGGTATCCATTTCTGGGGACGATGTACTTCTGTGTATACCATGTGCACAGCAGACCATCACGCGGCAGTCCGAACCGCCAGTCGCTTCGTCTCCTCCTCCCACCTTGACACGCACCCCGTGTGACGTTGTCATGGGCCGGGAGCTGCAATCTGAGATGTGCGCCAGATTGGCTAACCTTGAAAAAAATTATCTCCAGCTCGGTCGCCCGTAAGGCTCCGACTAAGAGAAAGCATTTGTCGCCGGCTCCGCTGGTGGAGGACCAGGAGGATGTTGATAATCTGGATTGGTCTGATTATTCCCCGCTAGAGGAAGGGGAAGTTTATGAGGATTCTGATATTTCGGACGATGAGCAGGCCTTTGGCGCTGAAGCCGAGCTTGGTGACTTGGGGAGATCCTCTGATACTCCCTACGCTCTGGCTCTGATGTTAGAGGTCCTGAATATTTCCCCTCCTGAGGAGGTGTCACAGCAGAAGGGTGAATTGTTTGAGGAATCCAGCCCGCGCTTGGAATTCCCTACACAAAGGCATTTTGACAAAATTATTGCTAAGGAATGGGACAGACCGGCTCGGCTCCCTGGCATCCCTCAGGGATGGGATAGGAAATATCCCTTCCCTTCGGAGGCGATTAAGCGCTGGGCATCTCCCCCCGAGGTGGATGCACCGGTTTTGGGGTTGTCCAATTCCTCGGTTTTAAATAGACCTGATTGTTCCATTCTCAAGGATGGAGAGGATAAACGTATTGACCAGATGGCTTGTCATGGTTTTGCTAGCGTTGGGTCAGCCATGCGGCCCGTTTGCGCATCGGCACTAATGGTGTTGGCTGCCAGGTCCGTGGTCAGGGACCTGTTGACTTCTTCCGGGCTGCGTCCTGGTAGTGCTGAGTTCCTTAGCCTTAAACGGTGTGAGTTGTTTTTATCTTTTGTGTTGACAGCCTTGGATGACACTTTGATGATGTGTGGTAGGACATCGGCGCTGCTGGTCACTATTCGGCGCTCGGTGTGGCTGCGCCAGTGGGCGGCAGATTTTATGTCCAAGAAGTCACTAACGGCTCTACCCTTTGTTGGATTACGGCTTTTTGGAGAGACATTGGACTCTGTTACCAAGGGTGGTAGGTTACCTCAACGCAAGAAACAACGCCGTCCCTTTCGGGGGGCGCCTTCCTTTACCCCCTCCTTTCGTGGGGCCAGATCTGGCAGGGGATTTGCATTTCCCTCTTCCAGAGGAGATTCTGGGAGCAGAGGCAGAGGACGTGCCCGTCCAGGATACAGTTGGGGTTCTAAGCCCAAGCCGGCTGCCAAGCCGGCTCAGCAATGAGGGGGCGCCCTCACCCATGCGGGTGGGGGGATGGCTGCGACTCTTCTCCCAGGTCTGGGATCAAGAGGTCTCGGACCGATGGATCCGGGAAGTGGTGTCTTCCGGTTACAAGCTGGAGTTCGAGCTCCGCCCCCTTCCAGATTTTTCAGGTCTCGGATGCCTTCGGAACCTCTAGCGGCGCAGGGGCTCCTGTTGGCAGTGCAGAACCTTCTGGACATGGCTGTCATTTGCCCAGTGCCCCCTTCAGATCAGGGCAGGGGTTTTTATTCCAATCTGTTCACGGTACCCAAGAAGGACGGATCGGTCCGACCAGAGCCGTATTTAGGATTTGAGCTGCCCTAGGCACTTTTTGGTCATGCCCCCCCCTTGGCCCGCACATATACCATGATGAATTTGCCCGCCCTCCCATGAAAGCCGCAAAGACACGAGAAGACATTTTTTAACAATTAAACCATGCTCCCGGCCACACCCGTAAAGGGAAACACCACCTAAGAGTTAAATAAATAATAATAATAATAATAAAACAGGCAAGGCCTCAGCAAACATATGACAGACTGGGGCTGTAGTGAGAGGGGCATTCCTCCATTCCAGCCAGTGTGGGGCATTCCTCATTGCAGCCAGTGAGGGGCATCCCTCGTTACAGGTGACACAGACACCCCTCCAAATCATAATCTATTTTATATATATATATATAACAAAATTTTTTTACATGACGCTCCTCCGGTAACTTTTCCTCCAGGGTCTCAGTCTTTGGGGTCTCTGGAGTCAGGAGGGATCGAAGTACAGCAGCCCCAGCGGCACCCAGTCACGCGTCTTTGGGCCGGCTCCAGGTTTCGATGGGCCCTTGGGCGACAGTGTCACAGTGAGCTCCTTGCTGTGAATCAAGTCACATTCAGTTACCCCAGGACCCAGCCATGCAGAGCCTGAAAATGATTTGATAGATGCCGCTACCGGCCACGCATGGGCTTGTTGGATATGCCATTCCGGGTGCTCCAGGGGATGGTTGTCTAAATGGACCTTGCGTCTGCTGGATGATCAACTTTAATAGTGCAGGCAAACCCCGCCCTGGAACTAGATGTTAAGGTGGCCCAAAACCCAGGTTTTCTACTCACCTAGGCTTTGGTCCCTTTACTGAACCCCAGTGGATTGCCAGTATTCTTCCAGCTAATCAGAAAAGATTATGTAATCCAGGAATCTATTCTGAAGTCAAAACAAAACCCTGTGGGGTTAGCTCTGAAGTCTAAAAATCCCCTAGGGCATCCCAGATTGGGTCACCCCGCTGTGTGAAACCCTGATAGTTGCCCGCAAAACACACCTTTGCCAGCAGCTCCCACAATGAAGTAAACAACTCCGGCTGCATCTTCTGCATCTCCGGGCAAAGGCCCCCGAATGCTGAGCTCTGTGTGTACACAGCGCCATATTGCCATTAAGATTCACCGCATACAACAAAAGCCCCCTCATGCACCATAGGATTGCAGAAAAGTGAGTTTTTATTGGTGACCTGGGGGTTTCAATGTCAACAATGTGGGAATTGCACAGGAACGCCTGTATACTCACCTCTCGTGTGAACCCCCAGCACCATTCCTGTCACTCGTCTGGCTGAAGTGCTCATCTACTGCCAGCGCATCTGAATGGCGGGCAATGGCTGTGCACAGCACAGGGGAGTGGCCAGAGGAAGGCGCCCAGCAATCCATACATTCAGAATAGATGTGTCTGCGCATGCACTGTGGGGGCGTGATTTGAGGTTAAAGGGGAACAAAACCCAGGAATTTGATTGGGGATGCCCCGCTGTGTGAAAACCCCCAGTTCACCCAGTAAAACTGACCTCTCCTCAGTCCAATGGCGCATGCACGGGCTCTCATCCAATCAGAGTCCTTCGGCAAAGGGCTCTGATTGAATTAAATGGGGAGCCTATCTGAATGGCGGGGCAGGAGAGTGTATATCCTACGAGGGATGCACAAGACGTGGCAGTGAAAATAATCAGAGCTGTTTCTGATTGGATGAGAGCCCCGGGCATGCACCGTTGGACTGGGAAAGGTGAGTTATAACTGGTGCTCTGGGGGGTTTCACAAGGTGGGACATCCCGATTCAGGATGTCCCAGTGGAAAGTCAGCAGCTGACTCTGGAATCTTTCAGATTCCAGGCCGGTTGCTTGTGGGTTTAGTTCTGCTTTAACAGCCAATCCCAGGAGTTTCACACAATTGGTCATCCCAAACAGTGGAAAAAAACAGCCTGTTATATGGTGATTAGGGGGTGCTATGCCACACTGCCTGTTATATGGTGATTAGGGGGTGCTATGCCACACTGCCTGTTATATGGTGATTAGGGGGTGCTATGCCACACTGCCTGTTATATGGTGATTAGGGGGTGCTATGCCACACTGCCTGTTATATGGTGATTAGGGGGTGCTATGCCACACTGCCTGTTATATGGTGATTAGGGGGTGCTATGCCACACTGCCTGTTATGTGGTGATTAGGGGGTGCTATGCCACACTGCCTGTTATATGGTGATTAGGGGGTGCTATGCCACACTGCCTGTTATATGGTGATTAGGGGGTGCTATGCCACACTGCCTGTTATATGGTGATTAGGGGGTGCTATGCCACACTGCCTGTTATATGGTGATTAGGGAGTGCTATGCCACACTGCCTGTTATATGGTGATTAGGGGGTGCTATGCCACACTGCCTGTTATGTGGTGATTAGGGAGTGCTATGCCACACTGCCTGTTATATGGTGATTAGGGGGTGCTATGCCACACTGCCTGTTATATGGTGATTAGGGGGTGCTATGCCACACTGCCTGTTATATGGTGATTAGGGGGTGCTATGCCACCCTGCCTACTATGGGGTGATTAGGGGGTGCTATGCCACCCTGGCCGTTATATGGTGATTAGGGGGTGTTATGCCACACTGCCTGTTATATGGTGATTAGGGGATGCTATGCCACACTGCCTGTTATATGGTGATTAGGGGGTGCTATGCCACACTGCCTGTTATATGGTGATTAGGGGGTGCTATGCCACACTGCCTGTTATGTGGTGATTAGGGGGTGCTATGCCACACTGCCTGTTATGTGGTGATTAGGGGGTGCTATGCCACACTGCCTGTTATGTGGTGATTAGGGGGTGCTATGCCACACTGCCTGTTATATGGTGATTAGGGGGTGCTATGCCACACTGCCTGTTATGTGGTGATTAGGGGGTGCTATGCCACACTGCCTGTTATGTGGTGATTAGGGGGTGCTATGCCACACTGCCTGTTATATGGTGATTAGGGGGTGCTATGCCACACTGCCTGTTATGTGGTGATTAGGGGGTGCTATGCCACACTGCCTGTTATATGGTGATTAGGGGGTGCTATGCCACACTGCCTGTTATATGGTGATTAGGGGGTGCTATGCCACACTGCCTGTTATATGGTGATTAGGGGGTGCTATGCCACACTGCCTGTTATGTGGTGATTAGGGGGTGCTATGCCACACTGCCTGTTATGTAGTGATTAGGGGGTGCTATGCCACACTGCCTGTTATATGGTGATTAGGGGGTGCTATGCCACACTGCCTGTTATATGGTGATTAGGGGGTGCTATGCCACACTGCCTGTTATATGGTGATTAGGGGGTGCTATGCCACACTGCCTGTTATATGGTGATTAGGGGGTGCTATGCCACACTGCCTGTTATGTGGTGATTAGGGGGTGCTATGCCACACTGCCTGTTATATGGTGATTAGGGGGTGCTATGCCACACTGCCTGTTATATGGTGATTAGGGGGTGCTATGCCACACTGCCTGTTATGTGGTGATTAGGGGGTGCTATGCCACACTGCCTGTTATATGGTGATTAGGGGGTGCTATGCCACCCTGCCTGTTATATGGTGATTAGGGGGTGCTATGCCACACTGCCTGTTATGTGGTGATTAGGGGGTGCTATGCCACACTGCCTGTTATATGGTGATTAGGGGATGCTATGCCACCCTGCCTAGTATGGGGTGATTAGGGGGTGCTATGCCACCCTGGCCGTTATATGGTGATTAGGGGGTGCTATGCCACCCTGCCTAGTATGTGGTGATTAGGGGGTGCTATGCCACACTGCCTGTTATATGGTGATTAGGGGGTGCTATGCCACCCTGCCTAGTATGGGGTGATTAGGGGGTGCTATGCCACCCTGGCCGTTATATGGTGATTAGGGGGTGCTATGCCACCCTGCCTGTTATATAGTGATTAGGGGGTGCTATGCCACCCTGCCTAGTATGGGGTGATTAGGGGGTGCTATGCCACACTGCCTGTTATATGGTGATTAGGGGATGCTATGCCACACTGCCTGTTATAGGGTGATTGGGGGGGCTCTGCCATGCTACCTGTTATGGGGTGATTTGGGACTACTGTGCCACATTGCCTGTACTGGGGGGATTGGAGGGCTCTGCCACACTGTTATGGGGTGAAAATAGAATTTGGTCTATCCCAGGTTTTGCTCTGTGCCCCAGGGGCATTCCAATTAGGGATGCCTCTGTGTATGAAACGTCTTTGTTTATAACAATCAGATGGAGAGTGCATCCGCGGCAGGGGGCATGCTCCAGCCCATAGCCTATCCAAATGGTTGAGCGCGGGAGTGCGCACAATGCCCAAGGGTGGCAAGGGAGCCAGGAAGAAGGTAAGTCTTGCATGCCCAAAAGGGGCTTACACAGCAGGGCCTTCCGATTTGGGATGCCCCAAGGTAAGGCTAGCAGCCAGCCCTGGAATGTTTTCAGAGGTGCAGCACAGTTTATCAATCTGACCTGCTAGGATCAAGTTTCTTCTGCAGCCTGAGGTCAAGTTCCAGGTCATCTTCTTATCAGCAGACAGTGAGTGGACCTTCAGTTCCCGAGATCTGAGGAGGGGAGGGGGGAGCCTGAGGAGAATTCAGTCCCAGCAGCTCCAGACTTCATTCCACATACCGACACCGAGGGGGCCAGAGGGAGGGGGGGGGGGGGGGGCGGAGTGTCACCAGCGCTGATACTGAACATGGGAGGGGGGAGGAGGGAGAGAGGAGGAGCGGGGAGCGCGGAGCATGACGAGAGACAGAGCTGCAAGACTCTGCAACATCACAATGCCAGAGGCAGAGCACAAGTTTCCTGGCAGGCGGGACCTACGGGCGCTGGCTGATGAAGCAGGGATTAGACCACGCCCCCCCAATTAGCCAGCGAACCGCTCCTCATAGAAAGGAGCAGCTGGGCAGAACAGGGCGGGGCGGAGCAGGGAGTGTATTGCCGGCAGCCACACTGGCAGACTCTAGATCTGTGGCGGCAGCGGCAACATAGAATGGAGGGGGGAGGGTTCCGCTGTTCCACCAATGTATTTAAAAATAAAAACTCTGTCCTTCCTGCATCACCGGCCAGCCAAACACATTATTTTTATTAAATTGTTGTGAACGTCGCCTCATCCCCGCCCCCAGGCTCTAGCCCCGCCCTAGGCACGTGCCTACCCTTGCCTAATGGCAAATACGGGCCTGGGTCCGACCCATCTTGGATCTGAAGTTTCTCAACAGGTTCATCCGGCCACGGAAATGCCGCATGGAAACACTGCGTTCGGCCATTCACTCTCTTCGTCAGGGAGGCTTTCTGACGTCCATAGACATCAAGGATGCTTATCTACACGTTCCTATTTTTCCAGCACACCAGAGGTTTCTCAGGTTCGTGGTGGAGGATCGGCATTTTCAGTTTGTGGCACTCCCTTTCGGTCTCACCTCGGCTCCTCGGGTGTTCACCAAGGTGCTAGCGGGGGTGATGGCTCTGCTGAGGGTTCAGGGTATCCGCATTGTGCCCTATTTGGACGATCTTCTGATCATGGCCTCCTCTTTCAACCAAGCGGAGTTGGACACCAGAGTGGTGGTGTCCACTCTGGAGAGGTTCGGTTGGGTGGTCAACCACCCCAAGTCTTCTCTTTCTCCGTCCAGAGTAGTGACTTTTCTGGGAATGTCTCTGGACACTTCGCAGGCCAGGGTGTTTCTGCCCCAGGCCAAGATTCTTTTGATTCAGGAATTAGTTCGGCTTCTCTTGTTGGCCCCTCGTCCTGCCATCCGGCTAGGGATGAGGCTGGTGGGGTTAATGGTGGCCTCATTCGAGGCAGTTCCCTTTGCGCAGTTTCATACAAGGACGCTTCAGCTTCATCTGTTGAAGGTTTGGGACAAGTCTCCTCTATTGTTGGATCAGTCCTTCCTGATGACTCCCCGAGTTCGTCGATCCCTGCAATGGTGGCTGGGGTCGGTCAATCTGTTGAAGGGCAGATCTTTTCTGGCACCGTGTTGGGAAACAGTCACCACGGATGCCAGTCTGTCAGGTTGGGGGGGTGTTTGGAAGGACCTACAGTTTCAGGGTCTGTGGGGCCCGCAGGAGGCTCACGAGCCCATCAATGTTCTGGAGTTGAGAGCCATCAGGTTGGTTCTGTTTCGCTTGACTCATCAGTTGCGGGGCTTGCCAGTTCAGGTCTGGTCGGACAACAGGACGGCGGTTGCTTACATCAATCACCAGGGGGGGACTCGCAGCAGGAGTGCCCTCAGGGAAGTGTCTTTGATTCTGGACTGGGCGGAGAGTCACGTCCCGTGTATCTCAGCAGTCTACATTCCGGGAGTGGAGAACACGGAGGCGGACTCGCTGAGCAGAGCCTCCTCTCGTCAGGGGGAGTGGTCTCTCAGTCCCACGGTGTTTCGCTCGATATGTCTCAGGTGGGGGTTCCCAGCTGTGGACCTCTTTGCCTCTCGTCACAATCACAAGCTTCCAGCCTTTGTGTCTCTCTCGCAGGATCCTCTGGCTCTGGCAGTGGATGCCATGTCTCTGAACTGGAGGGATCTGGGGTTTCTTTACCTGTTCCCTCCGTTTCCAATGGTAGCCAGAGTGGTGCGCAAGCTGACTCTGGAGGGCGCGTCGGCGATTCTGGTGGCACCAAGGTGGCCAAGGCAGGTTTGGTTCGCAGACCTGGTAAGACTGGCAGAGGATCAGTTCGTTCTGCCTCTACTGCCGGACCTGCTCACCCAGGGTCGGCTGCGCTATCCCAATTTACCTTCGCTGGCTTTGACGGCGTGGCTGCTGAAACCGCCATCTTGAAGGAGGAAGGTCTTTCTGATGCGGTGGTTCAGACTCTTATTAGCGCCAGGAAGCGCTCTTCCTCTACTATTTACTATAGGACTTGGAGGTCCTATATTGACTGGTGTGAAAGTAGGTCTTTCTCTTGTCGGGAGTTCTCCATTTCCAGAATCCTGGAGTTTCTTCAACATGGTCTGGATCTGGGGCTTCGACTTAGTACCTTGAAGGGGCAGGTTTCTGCCCTGGCGGTGTTCTTTCAAAGGTCCTTTGCACTTCATCCCTTAGTCAAGACCTTTTTCCAAGGAGTTACGCATGTACGGCCTCCTAGGAAGCCTTTTGTTCCAGTTTGGGATTTGAACCTGGTTCTTCTGCTCTTCAGGGTCCTCCGTTTGAGCCCTTGAATGAGGTTGCTTTGTCTTCACTTACTCAAAAGGTGGCCTTTTTGGTGGCTATCACTTCAGTTCGGCGTGTTTCTGAGTTGGCAGCTTTATCCATTAAAGCTCCGTACTTCGAAAGGCATCAGGATAAGGTTGTCTTTCGTTTCAAGCCGGATTTTCTTCCTAAGGTGGTCTCTGCTTTTCATCTGATTCAGGACATTGTTCTGCCTTCTCTATGTCCTAATCCCAGCAACGACAAGGAAAGGGCGCTGCATTCCTTGGATGTAGTTCGTGTTGTGAAATATTATCTGGTGGTTACGTCTTCCTTTCGTAAGACTGATGCTTTCTTTGTGGTGCCCTTTGGGCCTAGGAAAGGTTTGGCTCCTGCCAAATCTTCCATTAGTAAGTGGATTCGTCAGGCCATCATTGGGGCCTATTCTGCCAAGGGGAGGAGTCCCCCTTTTCGTGTTACTGATCATTCTACTCGTGCGGTTGGAGCGTCCTGGGCTTTCCAGCACCAGGCCTCTGTTGAGCAAGTTTGTAAGGCCGCTACTTGGTCCTCTGTTCACACTTTTTCCAAGTTCTACAAGGTTGATGTTCGGGCCTCAGCGGATGCTGTTTTGGGCCGCAAAGTTCTGCAAGCTGTTGTGGTTTAAGTTGTGCATTGTTGCCTTGTTTTGGATCCCCGCCCTTTTTATGGACACTGCTATTGGATGTCCCACATGTTATGGATATCTTGAAGCGGGGTGTGTGACATACTTAGAATAATACCATTTTGTGAAATACTCACCTGTAAAATGGGTATTATAAGTATGTCACACACCCCGCTTCACCCGCCCTTCTTGTATTCGGGATCCTTTATATTGTGAACTTTGCGTTGTTTTGACTTATATTTGCCTCTTCCTGGTCCCTTACCTTACTTCTATATACTGAGTGATGAGTGGGAGGTCCCAGGTATTTATGGATCAGGGAGGGGCTTTCTTTTTTGCTATCATCTCTGCAGGAACGCCCACTTCAGGTCGGTATTACCCACATGTTATGGATATCTTGAAGCGGGGTGTGTGACATACTTATAATACCCATTTTACAGGTGAGTATTTCACAAAATGGTATTTTTTCGGGGGGGTTTCACACAGCGGGGCACCCCGATCGGGGGTGCCCCACCGAAGTGGACCAAGACCCAGGATAGTCAAAATCCTGGGTGTTGGTCCACTTTTAAAATGACTGTAGTTCTGCAGTACTACTTATCAGCAGGGCAGCACGACCCAGGCTGCCGCACTGCTTATTGCCGTAGGTGAAATAAGAAACCCGATGCCTGGATAATCACAGTTTCCAGGTCTCTTCTGCGGCGGTCAGAGCTGATAGGCTCACCTGCTGGACACTCTGGTAGGCTGAATACGATTGTGCATGTGTTACTTTAACGTGGACCTATCATCAACAAGGCTTACTCCAGGGTCAACTGGCTAAGTGCCCCTTGGGGCACCCTGATTTGGGATTGCAGGGCAATCGGGAATGCAGGCGCTCCCTATGTCGGTGCTCAGTTCTATACAATGTTTTTTGACATGAATTAATATGCATGGCATAAAACGCTGATTGGATGAGAGCCCGTGCATGTGATGTGGTACTTGCGGAAAGGTAGGTTGTGTGGGTGATCTGGGGGGTTTCACACAGTGAGCCATCCTATAACAGGATGCTCCAGGGACAAGGATCTATTGCCAGGATAGTGGAAAATCCTGTTAATGTATCCACTTTAAATATTCAAAGTTTCTGTCCTTTTTGAGATTCTCTGGAAAAACAAGTTTGGATCGGGTAATCCCTTCAATACAGTTGCCGCCTCTCGCATCACAGACTATCAAATTTGACCCCTCATGTTCACAGACCAAAATCTGTATAGGATTCCCCTGAGACGGGTCTGGTTCAGAAACCGTGCTCTTTGGGTTTAATTGCCCAACATATGGGAAGGGGAGAATCCAGGAAGGCACAAGCTGCTGAATGTATGTATATCAGGATACATTTGAGATATATATTTGGGATATATATATATATATATATATATATATATATATATATATGAATGTATGTATTTTTACATGCATACATACACACGCAATTGTGTCACGTGGACCATTGTACATGTTCCAAAAGCAGTAGCAGAACTGCAGTCAATATATAGCAGAAATGATTATGGACTGACTGTGAAATTATCCTTTACAAAATATATTTTTATTCCTTGTCTATAGATTCTCAGCATCCAGGGACAAACTACTAAATGAGACTTAAGAGGCATCACAGGAGGTAAATAAAAAACACCATCTAACCTACACAATGAAATAAGGAATTTGCCCTAAGAAGTATCACAGACCAGATCCCTATGTCCCCCCCCTGCACCCAATTCAGGCATTAAAATAAAAATTAAATTGCCAAGATTCTCCACTCTACCGGGAAGCTGTAAGATGGGGCCTTGAGTGACAGGCCAGTCACACATGGACTCAGGTTTGAGTCATGACTGCCAGGTAGAGAGCATGCCACCCCCCTCCCTCCAGGAAGGATCATGTAACAGATGAGTATTGTTTTTCTTATTAAAGTGAACAGTCAAAAATGACTTAAACCTGACCAACACAACAAACAGTGCTCCCCAGGGCAATTTAGATTGCTGCACAAAAATGTATTTACCCTTTTCTAACTCTTGCTGTGGTAAACTTTAAAAATAATATGGCGCTCATGCATTTGCAGGCTGCCTGCAAACAGGAAGTGCTGCTGGGCTTCCTGTTACTGTGCATTGTCAGTTATGTCAGTTGAAATCAGGCAGCAGCAGGGCTGAGATGCAGAGAGAGGAAGCTCCAAAATGGCCGCTACCTTTCTATTCTAAGTATGTCACACACCCCACTTCAGTTACTCATTATTATTACACTTGGGTAAATTCACCGCTAGGTGGCGTAGTTGCAGAGATCTCCAAAAAAGCAGCAAGCCCCTCCCGGTCTACACATACCTGGTACCTCCCATCAATTCCCCAGTGTTGTTCTCTGCAAGATGGCGACAAGACAGAAGAAAGAAGTCTCCTGCTTGCAGGTAGCCGGGGTATCACCCCGGCCCCCCCCCCCATGGTCTATTGCTGCCCGACCCTTTTTGTTTACTCCCCATGTTATTCGGCAGCCTCCCAGCCTTGGCTGTAGGTCGGGCAAAGGTAGCTGGCACCCTTGGTGCCCAGGAGATTAGCTCCTCCGCTCGACCCCATCATGTGGGGCATAGCGGGATTCCCGGAGTGGTGATCCGGATGTGGGATGCCCTTATTCTCTAGCGGTAGTCAGGGAATGTAGCGTTTTTCTTTCTTGGTTGTGGCATGTTTGTGGTTATTGTACCCCCCCCCCCCCCTCACACTTTCAGTAGTATGGCTTTGCCTTGCGGCGGTCCGGGAGTGCGTTTGGGCTCTGGGGCCCTGTGGGTGACTGTTTCACGTGTGGGGGTCGCTCTGTGGGCGCTGGTTGTTCCCCCTCTGGGGGTTTGGAGGCGGGGTCGCGCGGCGCGTGGCGCCGCGGGACCACGATGTGGAGTCGGCTTTGGGTCCGCGTCCTGCGGGCGCTTATTGTTCTGCTCGTGTCTGGGGGTTGTGAGAGTGAGAGAGAGTGAGCGCGTCTCTCTCTTTCTCTGTGTGTGTGCGCGGCGTGCGGGTTTGTGCGCCCTTTGTCATTTCCCGCCTGTTGTTACCGCGGCGCGGCCCTTGCTGGGCCTGACGCGCGGCGCGGTTGGGGGGCAGGTCCTCGGGACGCGCGGTCCGCGCGATTGGCAGGCGCGTCAGGGGGGGGCGGGGCCACGGCGGCTCCCGCGGTTCTTCTGGGCACGTCCTCTTCCTCCTTCTTCCCCTGAGTTGCGCTGTGCGGCCGCCATTGTCACGCGAGGTAGGTCCCCCCGCTGTCTTTTTTCCTCATCCGGGAGTTGTGCGGGTTTTCTTGCGTGGGGCTGGAGCGTCGTTAGCCCCACGCTGTAATGTCTCCCCTTGGTCTCTCCCCCTCTCACTCCTGTTGTGGAGTGTTGGCAGGCTCTGGAGCCAGGGGTGACTTTTATTGTGCTCTTATTGTGCCTTTAATATATATATATATGGCTGTACATAGCTTTGCACACTTATCTTCGCCAATTTTTGTCTACATATGTTAGCATGTGCCTGGAATGATTGTTGTCTTTTTTGTGTCTTCCAGATCCCGGGACCCCTTCCGGTTGGGCTCTCCCGGTCTTACATACCTGGCCAGTAGGGGGGAAAGAAAATTGGGATATATATATATATATATATATATATATATATATATATATATATATATATATATATATAAATTTATATAAAGATATTGGGCTTCCCCGTGGTCCGGGTAGTGAAGATTTAAGCTAGACCTTTATTAAAGGGGGCATCCCGGGTTGCTTACTGCGTAAATCCCTAGGTTTGCGAATACCATAATTTCACCATATGGAGGCTGCCAGGGATACCGGATCTGATCCTTCGGGACAATCTAGGCTGTGTGGGGGTTGTGGGACTCCGCTCCCGGGGGATGATGTCATTGTATGCATTCCATGTGCGCAGCGGAACATTGAGCGCCAGTCCAGCACCCCGGTGCCTGGTACGTCATCGTCCGCGCCATCTCCCTCTCCTCCTCGCCTGTTCCGGACCCCGTGTGACGTGGTCACGGGTGGGGATTCGCAATCAGAGGTGTGTGCTCGGTTGGCCAACCTCGAGAAAATGTTTTCCACCATGTCCGCACAGAAGGCTACGGCCAAGCGTAAACACCTATCTCCGCCTCCGCCGGACTCGGAGGAGGAAGTGATTGAGGACCTGGATTGGTCGGACCGTCCCCTCGAAGAGGGTGAGCTCGTGGAAGAATTGGATGATTCAGAGGGCCAGCAGGTGCTGGGTGCTGAGGGGGACCAGGTGGATGGTCCCACCCCTGATACGCCTTCTATTTTGACCCAAATGTTTGAGGTTTTGGATTTGGATCCTCCTGAGGTTGCTCCTCGGCCTAAGGGCCAGCTCTTTGGAGTTCCCCAGTCAGCAGCATTTCGAGGACGTTGTCCTTAAGCAGTGGGAGCATCCTACACGGCTCGTCGGGGTACCGCCTAGCTGGGATAAGAAATATCCCTTTCCGGCGGACTTGCTGAAACGTTGGTCTGTCTCTCCCGAGGTGGATGCTCCGGTTTTGGGGCTGTCTAATTCGGCGGCTGTTCATTTTCCTGACACTACTTATCTGAAGGATGGCGAGGATCGCCGGATTGATCAGCTGGCCCGCCATGGTTTCGTCTGTGCGGGTTCGGCTTTGAGGCCTGTTTGTGCTTCGGCTCTTTTGGCCTTGGCGGTTAGGTCTATGGTCAGGGATTTATGTGTGGATCTTGATCCCTCGGGTGATGAGTTCCTTGCGCTTAAGCGTTGTGACTCCTTCTTGTCATTTATCCTGGCCACTCAGGATGATGCCATGTTGATGTGTGGCAGGGCGTCTGCCCTGTTGGTGGCTGTTCGCCGTTCTGTGTGGTTGAGACAGTGGACGGCTGACTTTAATTCTAAAAGATCTCTCACGGCTCTTCCCTTTCTGGGTTTGAGGCTTTTTGGTGAAAAGCTGGATTCTGTTGCCAAGGGAGGTAGGTTGCCTCAGCGCAAGAAGTTTCGCCGTTCCTTTCGGGGGGCGGCCCCCTTCAATCCGTCCTTTCGGGGAGCCAGAGCCGGCAGGAGTGCGGGCTTCTCGGCTTCCAGGGGTGCGGGTTGGAATAGGGGTAAAGGCCGTGGCCGCCCCGTTCATGCCTGGGGCGCCAAGCCCAAGTCGGCTGCCAAGCCCGCTCAGCAATGAAGGGGCGCCCTCACCCGTGCGGGTGGGGGGACGGTTGCGACTCTTCTCCCGGGTATGGGACCAGGAGGTCTCGGACAGATGGATTCGGGAGGTGGTGTCGGCCGGTTACAAGTTGGAGTTCAAGTCCCGCCCTCCTCCAAGGTTTTTCAGGTCTCGGGTTCCTCTAGACCCGGTGGCTGCGCAGGGGCTCCTGGCGGCGGTTCAGAATCTCGTGGATTTGGCGGTCATTTGCCCGGTCCCTCCTTCAGAGGTGGGGCGGGGGTATTACTCCAATCTGTTCACCGTACCCAAGAAGGACGGGTCGTTCCGTCCGATCCTGGATTTGAAGTTTCTCAACAGGTTTATTCGTCCCCGGAAGTTTCGCATGGAGACCTTGCGGTCGGCGATCAGCTCGCTTCGGCAGGGGGACTTTATGACGTCCATAGACTTCAAGGACGCGTACCTTCACATTCCGATCTTTCCGGTTCATCAGCGGTTTCTGCGCTTTGTGGTGGAGGATCGGCACTTTCAGTTTGTAGCTCTCCCATTCGGTCTCGCCTCGGCTCCGAGAGTGTTCACCAAGGTGTTGGCAGGGGTGATGGCCCTGCTCAGAGCTCAGGGGATTCGCATTGTTCCTTACCTGGACGATCTTCTCATCATGGCTCCTTCCTTCAGTCAGGCGGAAGGGGACACCAGCACGGTGGTCTCTATGCTAGAGAGGTTCGGCTGGGTGATCAATTACCCCAAGTCCTCTCTGGTTCCGGCCAGGGTGGTGACCTTTCTGGGGATGTCCTTGGACTCTTGCCAGCACAGAGTGTTTCTTCCTCAGGCCAAGGTTCTTTTGATTCAGGAATTGGCTCAGCTTCTTCTTTCCAATCCTCACCCGTCCATTCGGCTAGGGATGAGACTGGTGGGGTTGATGGTGGCCTCGTTCGAGGCAGTTCCCTTCGCACAGTTTCACACGAGGACGCTGCAGCTTCATCTTTTGGCGTCTTGGGACAGGCGCCCGCGGTCGTTGGATCGGTCCTTCCGGATGTCCCCTCGAGTTCGGCAGTCTCTTCGGTGGTGGTTGGTCTCGGACAATCTTTTGAAGGGCAGGTCGTTTCTGACTCCGCTTTGGGAAACTGTCACCACGGATGCCAGCTTGTCAGGATGGGGAGGTTTCTGGAAGGATCTTCGGTTTAAGGGGCAGTGGGACCCTCAGGAGGCCCACTTGCCCATCAATGTCTGGAGTTGCGAGCCATCAGATTGGTTCTGTCTCACTTGACGCATCATTTACAGGGTCTGCCGGTCCAGATTCGATCGGACAATCAGACGGCGGTTGCTTACATCAATCACCAAGGAGGGACTCGCAGTCTGGGTGCCCTCAGGGAAGTGTCTCTGATTCTGGTTTGGGCGGAGACGTATGTCCCTTGCATTTCGGCAGTGTACATTCCAGGAGTGGAGAACACGGAGGCGGATTTTCTGAGCCGGTGCTCGTCCCGCCGGGGGGAATGGTCTCTCCATCCCCAAGTGTTTCGGTCCATGTGTCTTCGGTGGGGGACACCGGAGGTGGATCTGTTTGCCTCTCGTCACAATCTCAAGCTTCCGACATTCGTGTCGCTGTCTCGGGACCCTCTGGCTCTGGCGGCGGATGCCATGGCCTTGAGCTGGAAGGATCTGGGGTTCCTGTATCTGTTCCCTCCGATTCCCATGTTAGGCAGGGTGCTGCGAAAGCTAGTTCAGGAAGGGGTTCCCGCCATTCTCGTGGCTCCAAGGTGGCCATGGCGGGTGTGGTTCGCAGACATCGTTCGTCTGGCAGTGGATCAGTTCGAGTTGCCTCTTCGGCCAGATCTGCTCACCCAGGGTCAACTGTGTTACCCCAGTTTACCAACGCTGGCTTTGACGGCTTGGCTGCTGAAACCTCCATCTTGAGGGAGGAGGGTCTTTCGGATTCGGTCATTCAGACTCTTGTTAGTGCTAGGAAGAGGTCTTCCTCTTCCATCTATTATAGGGTCTGGAGATCTTATATTGATTGGTGTGAGGCTAGATCTTTGCCATGCCGGGTCTTTTCTATTTCTCGGATTTTGGATTTTCTTCAATCAGGGCTGGATTCTGGTCTCCAGCTGAGTACCTTGAAGGGGCAGGTGTCTGCCTTGTCAATTTTTTTCCAGAGGTCTTTTGCTAGCCATTCTTTGGTCAAGACTTTCTTCCAGGGGGTTTCGCATCTGCGGCCTCCTAGGAAGCCTTTGCTCCCAGTTTGGGATTTGAATTTGGTGCTCTCTGCGTTACAGGCTCCTCCTTTTGAGCCCTTGCAGGATATTGCTCTGTCCACTCTGACTCAGAAGGTTGTCTTTTTGGTGGCCATCACTTCGGTTCGGCGTGTTTCAGAGTTGGCAGCTTTGTCGATTCAGGCTCCTTATTTTGAGAAGCATCAGGACAAAGTGGTCTTTCGCTTCAAGTCAGATTTTCTTCCTAAGGTGGTATCTGCTTTTCATCTTAATCAGGACATTGTTCTTCCTTCTTTGTGTCCTAAGCCTAGGAATTCTAAGGAGAGTGCGTTGCACTGCTTGGACGTGGTGCGTTGTGTTAGGTACTATTTGCGTGCTACGTCTTCTTTTCGTAAGACTGATGCCTTTTTCGTGGTGCCCTGTGGGCCCAGGAAGGGTTTGGCTCCGGCTAAGTCTTCCATTAGCAAATGGATTCGTCAGGCGATTTTTGGAGCCTATTCTGCCAAGGGGAAGGATCCCCCTTTTCGCGTTACTGCGCATTCTACTCGTGCGGTTGGTGCGTCCTGGGCTTTTCAGCACCAGGCTTCGGTTGAACAAGTTTGTAAGGCTGCTACCTGGTCTTCGGTTCACACCTTTTCCAAGTTTTACAAGGTTGATGTGCGGGCCTCAGCGGATGCTGTGTTTGGCCGTAAGGTTCTGCAGGCTGCAGTGGTTTGAGTTTTATCTGCGTTATTGCCTGGTTTGGATACCCGCCCTCTTTTGGACACTGCTGTTGGATGTCCCAAGTGTAATAATAATGAGTAACTGAAGTGGGGTGTGTGACATACTTAGAATAATACCATTTTGTGATTACTCACCTGTAAAATGGGTATTATAAGTATGTCACACACCCCACTTCACCCGCCCTCTTTTGGTATCCTGGTTCCTTATATGGTGAAGTTTTGTTATTTACAGTTGAGGGTTACATTTGTTTACATTTGTTTATTCCTGGTACCTTGTCTTACTGCTGTTTTAACACTGGGGAATTGATGGGAGGTACCAGGTATGTGTAGACCGGGAGGGGCTTGCTGCTTTTTTGGAGATCTCTGCAACTACGCCACCTAGCGGTGAGTTTACCCAAGTGTAATAATAATGAGTAACTGAAGTGGGGTGTGTGACATACTTATAATACCCATTTTACAGGTGAGTAATCACAAAATGGTATTTTTTCAACTGTGCCAGGCTGTTGGCCGGTTTAAATACAGAATCTGGCTTTGTCATGCAATCAGCAACAAACTTGTGGCTTTAGTATAAATGTAGTTACCCTGCTGCTTTGTCCCATGAGGTCATGTGGGGGGCCTCTTCAATAATTTCCGACAAGCCTGGAGACCCAGGTGGAGGGGTCACACAAACAGCTACACTATAGTTACAGTATAATTTTAAAGCAGATCTATACCAAAAAGCAGGCAAAGGGGCTGCTGTGTTCCAAATGCTTCCAAAAATGCACAAATACAGACAGGAAACTGACTCCATTGGGACCTGCCTGGTGTATCCTATTGGTGGTCGATGGCCACATGGGCCCCAGGAACAGCTGTCGGCATTAAGGATGTTGGGCAGAAGCTTCATTGCCTGATTTTGGAGATTCAGTAGCCCTGGAGGACACTGCAGTCAATTTGCCCACTGCTCATGTGCTAAAACACCTCTTAATTGCACATGCAAAAAACTGATGATACTGTATATACTTTTTTTTCCGAATGTGGCTCCATATAGAGTTGTGGCATGTGCTGCAGTATTCAGTTTTACTTTAAATTGGACCAAACCAACCCCCCCCCCCCTTTTACCCCACCCATCCTGGCTCAGCGGAGACCCGATTTAAAAGAAACAAATATATAATTTATTTGCCCCTGTAGCAATGCCACAATGCCAACACTGCAGATTTAAGATTGTCGATTGGCTGATCTCAAATCTTACAAGTAATGTGACAAGCCCTCTGGCCACTTCCCATCTAGTCTGAGATCTTGTGCATCTGAATGTTGTGGGAGCCATGGGGAAGGTGAGTTTTGCAGGCAATCCTAGAGGTTTCACTCAGCCGTGCATCCTAAACAGGGATGCTATGGGTATAGGCAAACAACTGGCCCTGGAGTCTTGTGAAGTCCAGGTCCCGTGCAAGAAGGTTTTGCTCCGCTTTAAGTTGTGCTCTGGAATATCGGGTGAGCAGTGTGTCAACACACAGTACTACGAAGGAAATAGAAACTGGGTGGAGTCACTCAAAGAGCATGCCATGTCATTGTGAGTCATGACTATAACTGCAGTTTCCTGATTGCGTTTGGTTCTGACATGATCTCTGTACATAGTCTAGTACCGTTTCACTGTGTGACTTTATTCAACCATCACAGATCACACTGCATGTTATAGCTTGGATTTGGTGGGCTGATTTCTCTCCTTGTTCTAATCCTCCTCTGATCCTTACTATTCTGTCCACTGCCTTTGATGGGTCCACAGCTGCTGCTGATCGTCCTATTGTCCTCGCTGCCTTTTGAGCTGCAGCTGATTGCGTTGGTCTGCCACCATCTTCATTGTTGCTGATAGTTCTTTGGCGCTGCGATGCACAGCTACCTGGGGAAACCTTGCCATCAACATATAGGGATCGATTTAGATCCAGGTGAGAATTCTCACTCTTTTTTTTAGGAGAGAAACCTGCCATTGACTTTCATTGTCTACCTTGGGGCTGTTTCAGAGCCAGGTGAAACTTTACACCTGGTAGACAATAAAAGTCAGTGGCAGATTTTCCTCATAAAAAAGAACTGAGAATTCTCACTTGGCTCTGAATCAACCTCATAATGTGTCTGAATCAGAGCAGGGCCTACCTGTGCTCACCGGAGGGGGGCTGGGACACCTGAGCTGCCTACAGGTCTGTCCAGTCATGAGCATGTCTGCACACCAGACACCCAGATCATCTTGGCACTTCCCAGGTATGCTGGGTTGCTGGCACCGGCACTGCTCCTTTTCCTTTGTAAAGGTAAAAAGTTCCTTTTTGCCAGTGATCCTAAATCAAAATACTTACCCGATTCCTGTAGCAATGGTGGTTTGTCCTGAGCTACTGCCAGTTGTGCTTTACTGGAACTCCCCTCTTCAGAATCAGATTTATATTCTTAGTACACAGTACGTCCTGCTCCAAATATAATACTTACAAGTGGGTTATACTCCGCCAGAT
Organism: Gastrophryne carolinensis; assembly: GCA_027917425.1. Classification (NCBI taxonomy): domain Eukaryota; kingdom Metazoa; phylum Chordata; class Amphibia; order Anura; family Microhylidae; genus Gastrophryne; species Gastrophryne carolinensis. The sequence goes on along the minus strand of CM051242.1, from coordinate 15,723,422 downwards.
GGCGCTGGACTGCAGAGATATCGAAAATAGGCTCCTCCCGGCCCCTCAAATACCCGGGGACCTCCCACAAATCCCCAGAATTTCTCTGCAGTCTGGCTGCGAAGGACGAGAAATGGCTCTCTACTCGCAGGTGAGCGGGACTATTAGCCTGCGGCCCTGTAGGACTATTCCCACCCGTTCCACTAGTAATATGCCTCCCAGCCTTGGCTGCGCTGGTCGGGTGAAGGTAGGCAGCACCGCTCTTAGGTGCTTAGGAGCGCTGCTCCACCGCAATCCCCCACCAAAGGGTAGGCAGTTCAGGCTTATGGTGTGCCTCTATGGGATGCCCCTCCCGCACTATTGCCCCTGCCTATCGGTGGGCCCTATTTAAGTGGGGAAAAAGAGGGGGGGTGTGTGTAAATGTGTATGCTATGCATTCTGTGTTTTACACTTTATATCTATTCTGTCTGTCTTGTGTCAGCCGCCGCGCTGGCTTCCTTTTACTGTCATTTTAAATTTGCCGCTGCCGCGCGCTCTTTTTGTCAACACTTTGTTCTGCGCTTGGCGGCTGCATTTCCTCAGGCGCTGGTGCGCCGTCATTGGCTGCTTGTCACGTCCTGGCTTTTCGCTCCCCGGGGGGGGCGGGCCCGTCTATGGCGCGCTCGGCGTCATCGCTGATACCGAGGTATACCGACGCCATCTTTAACCTCCTTGGTTGGCCCATGTCGGTCCGTAAGTGCCCTCGCGGGCGGCTTTATATTCTTCCTTTTATTACTGTGTGCTTACGGTCTTGGCTTCTTATGTCTTTCAGGCGGGGCGAACCCTTTTGGCTTCTCCCGGCCCTTTATTAGTTATATAGCTAGTAGGCCTTGTTAATACTCCCACTTCCCTAGCGGGTTATTGGGGCATCCGGGGTTGCTATATAGCGTTATTCCCTATCGGCATATAGCGCCGCTATAATCACCATATGGAGGCATCCCAGGATAATGTGACCGGGGTTCCTTCGGGACAAGACCGGCTGTGTGTAGCGTGTGGGCAGCCTCATGCTGACGCTGGCAAGGCGCGGGTCTGTGTGCCCTGTGCTGAGCAGGTGCTTGCATTGCAATCTGGCCTGCCAGTGGCTGCACCTCGTTTTACTTCACCTACTCCCCCAAGCTTAAATCTCACTCCTGCTGAGTTGCATACAAGTGGGGATTCTCAGCCTGATGTGTCTTCTAGACTGGCTACTGTTGAGCAGTTGATTGCTAAGTCCTTAGCGCGTAAGGCCCCTGCTAAAAAGCGGCACTTGACGCCTAATGTCACTATTTTCCTTATGGAAACTGAGGAGTTTTGGAATCTTTGTGGCTATACCCTGTCTGATGAAGGAGAGCTGTTTTCTGATTCAGGCTCATCTGATGAGAGACCAAGGGGTCATGACGATTCTGGCTCTGACCCCTGGGCCCTGATGACACAATGACAGATTATTGACCCAGATTTTTGAGGTTCTGTCCATCTCTCTCCCTGCTGCGGCTCCCAGGCAGAGAGGGGAGCTTTTCCATACAGCAAAATCACATCTGGAATTTCCTGAGCAGGCACATTTCCATAACCTTGTGCTCAAGGAATGGGAGCGCCCCAGTAAACTTCCCGGGGTTCCAAAAAGTTGGGATAGGAAGTATCCCTTTCCTGCTGAGGTGGTAAAGTGTTGGTCATCCCCCCCCCGAGGTGGATGCCCCGATCCTAGGGCTGTCTAATACCTCTGTCATGCATTCTCCTGACTCTACTACCCTGCGGGATGCTGAGGACCGGCGCATTGACCAGCTGGCATCCCACGCCTTTGCATGTGCGGGGACGGCGCTGCACCCGGTCTGTGCCTCTGCCATTACTGCTGTGGCCACTAGAACTCTTATCAGAAATATACTTGATATTGCCCCTGATGATTTTGCCTTGTGAGGTGTTTAATGCACTCTCTAGTTGTGATGTTTTTGTAAATTTGTCCTCTCAGCCATGGATGACGCCATCAGAATGTGTGCCAGAACTTCTGCCCTTGTGCTGGCTATACGCCGCTCGGTTTGGCTGCGCCAGTGGGCTGCTGACAACGCTGCCAAGCAGGCCCTCACTGGTTTTCCCTTTAAAGGACTGCGTCTGTTTGGGGACCGCCTGGAACTTTTTGCTAAGGGAGGCAGGTTACCCCAGCGCAAGCGTCAATCTCTGCCCTTTTCGGGGTCAGGGTTCCTTCTCCTCCCCTTACCGTGGTGCCAGACAGGGGAGGGGGGTTCCTTTCCTGGGACCCGGGGAGATTTCTGGGGTAGAGGCAGAGGACGTGGACGTCCTGGCCCCTCCTGGGGTCCCAAAGCAAAATCATCCCCCAGGCCCCCTCAGGCATGATGGGGCGCCCTCACCCATCCGGGTGGGGGGATGGCTGCAGCACTTTGCTCACGTCCGGAGGCTTCATGTCTCAGACCGATGGATTCAGGAGGTAGTGTCCTCCGGTTACAAGATAGAGTTTGCTGCCTGTCCCCCTCCAAGATTCATCAGATCCCGGATTCCTCAGGACCCTGTGTCAGCTCAGGAGCTAGTGCAAGCAGTGCAAGGCCTCCTGGAGCTGGGGTCATCTGCCAGGTCCCCTTAAGAGAAAAAGGCAAGGGCTTTTATTCCAATCTATTCACAGTACCCAAAAAGATGGTTCAGTCAGGCCCATCCTGGACTTGAAGATCCTCAACAAATTTGTCAGGGGCAGGCGCTTTCGCATGGAAACTGCGCTCTGGACATCAAAGATGCTTACCGTCATATTCCTGTGTTCCCAGGTCATCAAAGATTCCTCAGGTTCGCTCTGATGGATCAACACTACCAGTTTGTGCATTGCCATTTGGCCTCACTTCAGCCCCCAGGGTGTTCACCAAGGTGCTGGCTGGCGTGATGTCTGTGCTCAGATGTCAGGGCGTACGCGTGCTTCCCTATCTGGACGACATTCTCATCACTTCCCAGTCTCTACATCAGGCAGAGTTGGATACTCAGCTGGTGGTGTCCACTCTGGAGTCATTTGAATGGGTGATCAACCACCCCAAGTCCTCACTGTCCCCTTCCTTGGTAACTCCATTCCTAGGAATGAATCTGGATACAGTTCAGGCAAGGATCTTCCTGCCTCAGCAGAAGGTGGACAGTCTGATTGCACAGGCTCAGTCCCTCCTAGCTTGTCCCCATCCCTCCATCAGGCAGGGGATGCAGCTGGTGGGCCTGATGGTGGCATGCTTCGAAGCGGTACCTTATGCTCAGTTCCAATTGAGGCCTCTGCAACTTCACCTATTGTCAGTATGGGACAAGGACCCAGCGTCCCTGGACGAGGTCTGTGTGCTCTCCCCTCGGGTCAGGAGGTCCCTCTTGTGGTGGATGGACTCAAGGAACCTGTTGGGGGGCAGATCCTTTCTTACCCCTCCCTGGGAGATGGTCACTACGGATGCCAGTCTGTCAGGTTGGAGTCTCCTTTACTGGGGCCCAAGGAGATTTCTGGGGTAGGGGCAGAGGACGTGGACGCCCTGGCCCATCCTGGGGCTCCAAACCTAAGCCTTCCCCCAAGCCCCCTCAGGCATGAAGGGGCACCCTCACCCATCCGGGTGGGGGGACGGCTTCAGCTTTTTCCCCACGTCTGGAGGCATCATGTCTCAGACCGGTGGATTCAGGAGGTAGTGTCCTCCGGTTACAAGATAGAGTTTGCTGCCTGGCCGCCCCCAAGATTCATCAGATCCCGGATGTCTCAGGACCCCATGTCAGCTCAGGCTATGATTCTGGCGGTGCAAAGCCTTCTGGAGCTGGGGGTCATCTGCCAGGTCCCCTTACGAGAAAGAGGCAAGGGTTTTTATTCCAACCTTTTCACTGTGCACAAAAGAGATGGGTCAGTCAGGACTTGAAGATCCTCAACAAATTTTTCACTGTGCACAAAAGAGATGGGTCAGTCAGGACTTGAAGATCCTCAACAAATTTTTCAGCTGCAGGCGCTTTCGCAGGGAAACTTTGCGCTCTGCTATCAGTTCCCTGCATCCAGGGGACTTCATGACCTCTGTGGACATCATAGATACTTACCTTCATATTCCCATCTTTCCAGGTCATCAAAGATTCCTCAGGTTTGCTCTGGAGGATCAGCACTACCAATTTGTGGCATTGCCCTTCGGTCTCACTTCAGCTCCCAGAGTGTTCACCAAGGTGCTGGTAGGAGTGATGGCTCTGCTCAGGTCTCAGGGCATTCGCGTTCTGCCCTATTTGCACGACATTCTCATCACTTCTCAGTCCCTCCAACAGGCAAAGCTGGATACTCAGCGAGTAGTGTCCACACTGGAGTCATTCGGCTGGGTGATCAACCATCCCAAATCTTCCCTGTCTCCCTCCTTGGTGACGCCATTTCTGGGAATGAATCTGGATACAGTTCAGGCAAGGATCTCTCTTCCTCAGCAGAAGTTGGACAGTCTGCTAGTGCAGGTTCAGTTCCTTCTATCTTGCCCTCATCCCTCCATCAGGCAGGGAATGCAGCTGGTGGGTCTGATGGTGTCGTGCTTCGAGGCGATTCCTTATGCCCAGTTTCACATGAGGCCTCTTGTCAGTATGGGACAAGGATCCTGCGTCCCTGGACCAGATCCTTGTTCTGTCCCCCCTAGTCAGGCGGTCCCTCTCGTGGTGGCTGGACTCCAGGAACCTGTTGGCGGACAGATCCTTTCTGGCCCCCTGCTGGGAGACAGTCACCACAGATGCCAGTCTGAGAGGTTCGGGGGCTTCTGGAAGTCCCCACAATTCCAAGGGCGGTGGGGCCCTCAGGAGGCCCACACCCCTATCAACATTCTGGAACTGAGGGCGATCAGGTTGGGTCTGGCTCACTTGAACCAACACCTTCGGGGCCGGCCTGTTCAGGTACGCTTGGACAACCAGACGGCGGTTGCCTACATCAATCATCAGGGAGGGACCCGGAGCAAGGGGGCCCTCAAGGAAGTGTCTCTGATCCTGTCCTGGGTGGAGGACAATGTTCCCTGCATCTCAGCTGTGTACATTCCGGGGGTGGAGAATCTGCAGGCAGACTCTCTGAGCAGGGGGTCCTCTCGCCTGGGAGAATGGTCTCTCAGCGACAGGGTGTTTCACTCTCTGTGTCACCGTTGGGGTCAGCCAGATGTGGATCTGTTTGCGTCCCGTCACAATCACAAGCTTCCAGTTTTTGTCTCCCTGTCCCAGGATCCTCTGGCCTTGGCCACAGATGCTCTAGCAATGTCATGGCAGGACTTTCAGCTTCTGTATGTCTTTCCCCCATTCTCCCTGTTGGGCAGGGTTCTGGGCAAGATAGCTCAGGAAGGGGTGCCAGCAATCCTGGTGGCTCCCTGTTGGCCAAGAAGAGTGTCAGTGACATAGTGCAGCTGGCAGTAGATCAGTACGCTCTGCCCAGGGTTCCAGACCTACTCACTCAGGGACATTTACTCCATCCCAATTTTCAAACGTTGGCTTTGACGGCCTGGCTGCTGAAACCTCCATCTTGATGAAAAAGGGGCAGTCTGCCTCTGTTGTTAACACCATGATTAGGGCTAGGAAGAAGTCTTCTTCTTCCATTTACTATAGGGTTTGGCGTGCCTACAGTGACTGGTGTGAGTCTAGGTCTCTTCCCTGTTGTGTGTTCTCTATCCCCAGGATTCTGGAGTTCCTTCAAAATGGTTTGAATCTGGGGCTTCAACTCAGTACTCTGAAGGGTCATGTTTCTGCCCTGGCTGTTTTCTTCCAAAGATCTTTTGCTCAGCATTCTCTGGTCAAGTCCTTTTTCCAGGGGGTTACTCATGTGCGTCCTCCACGTAAGCCTATGTTGCCTGTCTGGGACTTGAACTTGGTCCTTTCTGCCTTGCAGGGTGCTCCCTTTGAACCTGTGCAGGAGGCTGCCTTGGCCATTCTTACTCTCCAGGTTGTCTTTTTGGTGGCTATCACTTCTGTTAGGCGTGTTTCTGAGTTGGCGGCGCTTTCCATCCAGCCCCCCTACTTTGAGAGACACCAGGACAAGGTGGTGTTTCGCTTCAAGCCAGATTTTCTGCCTAAGGTTGTGTCTGGCTTTCATCTTAATCAGGACATTGTTCTACCTTCCTTGTGCCCTAATCCTAGTAACACTAATGAGAGGGTTTTGCATTCCTTGGATGTGGTCAGGAATCTGAAGTTCTATCTGGTGGCTACTGCACCTTTCATGAAAACTGATGCTCCTTTGTGTTCCCTTCTGGTCCTAGGAAGGGTTTGACTCCTGCTAAATCTACTCTCACCAAATTAATCCGTCAGGCTGTGATTCAGGCCTACACTGCTAAGGGGAAGAATCCTCCCTTCCGCCTTACTGCTCATTCCACTCGTGCTATTGGTGCCTCTTGGGCTTTTCAGCGCCAGGCTTCTGTTGAACAAGTTTGTAAGGCCGCTACTTGGTCTTCTGTTCATACCTTTTCAAAGTTTTACAAGGTTGATGTTCGGGTCTCAGCTGATGCTGTTTTTGGCCGCAAGGTTCTGCAGGCGGCAGGAATCTAAACTGCCCGTTGTTGCCTTTTGGGGATCCCACCCTACTTTACGGACACTGCTATTGGATGTCCCAGACGTAAAGAATCTTATCTTGAGCAGGACGTACTGTATACTAAGAATAATACAATTCTGTGATTACTCACCTGCAGAATTGATATGAGTATACAGTACGTCCTGCTCCACCCCACCCTTGGTTTTCATTATTCTTGGATCTCCTGTATGGTGATTGTTATCATTGTTGGTTTAGTTAATGGTTGGTTATGTTATCATTCTCCCGGCTTCGTGTTAACTGCTTTTCAATACTGGGAATTTGTGGGAGGTCCCGGATATTTGTGGGGCCGGGAGGAGGCAATTTCGCTGTCTTTGCAGTCCAGCGCCATCTGGCGGAGTAATACCCAGATGTAAAAAGAATCTTATTTGGAGCAGTACGTACTGTATACTCATAATATCAATTCTATAGGTGAGTAATCACAGAATTGTATTTTTGTGCTGTCTGCCATGGATGATGCCGTCCGGCTTGGTGGTAGGGCCTCTGCCCTGTTGGTTGCCATGCGTAGGTCCGTCTGGCTGCGTCAGTGGCCGGCTGCCACTAAGAAGTCCCTCACCAGGCTTCCCTTCACGGGACTCCGTCTTTTTGGGGAACGTCTTGATGTTTTGACCAAGAATGGTCGGCTCCCTCAGCGTAGAAAGCATTCTCGGCCCTTTCGGGGGTCCTCCTCATTTCGCCCTTCCCGTGGAGGACGTGGATCTTCCTTCACAGGTAGACGCAGAGACTCTTGGGGACGAGGTAGATCCCGTGGTCGCCCTGGTCTCTCTTGGGGTTCCAAGCCCAAGCCCCCCCACCAAGGTTCCTCAAGCATGAGGGGGCGCTCTCACCCATCCGGGTGGGGGGACGGCTTAGACTCTTTGCTCACGTCTGGAGACAACGTGTCTCGGTTCGGTGGATTCAGGAGGTAGTGTCCTCCGGTTACAAGATAGAGCTAGCAGCTTGGCTGCCCCCAAGATTCCTCCGGTCCCGGATCTCCCAAAATCCAGTGACGGCACAGGGCCTGCGGTTGGCCGTCCAACATCTTCTGTCATCCGGAGTGGTTTGCCCGGTGCCTCTTCAGGAACGGGGTCGGGGGTTCTGCTCCAATCTGTTCACGGTGCCCAAGAAGGACGGCTCCCTGAGACCCATACTGGATCTAAAGGGTCTCAACAGATTTGTCAGGTTTAAACACTTCCGCATGGAGACCTTACGGTCGGCGGTGAGCTCTCTTCAGCCAGGCGACTTTATGACCACTGTGGACATCAAGGATGTCTACCTGCACGTTCCTATCTTCCTAGGGCATCAGAAGTTCCTGAGGTTCACTCTGGGGGATCAGCACTACCAGTTTGTGGCCTTGCCGTTCGGTATCACTTCGGCCCCTCGGGTGTTCACCAAGGTGCTGGCGGTGTCATGGCCCTCTTGAGGAGCCAGGGCATTCGCATTATTCCTTACCTGGATGACCTGTTGATTGCTGCTCCATCTTTTCATCAGGCTGAGAGAGATACTCAGGTGGTTGTGTCCTTTGAGTCCTTTGGTTGGGTGATCAATTATCCCTAGTCTTCGCTAACTCCGTCATTGGTGAGGTCCTTCCTGGGCATGACGCTGTATACTTCTCAGGTTAAGGTTTTTCTTCCTCGGCAGAAGGAGGGCCTTCAGATGCAGGCGCGAGCCCTGCTGTCATGTCCTCATCCCTCCATCCGTCTGGGGATGCAGTTGGTGAGACTCATGGTGTCTTGCTTCGAGGCGGTACCCTTCGCCCAGTTCCACATGAGACCTATTCAGCTGAATCTCTTGACCGTTTGGGATCGGAAACAGGAATCCCTGGAGCAGGAATTTGCTCTGTCCCCTCTGGCCAGACAGTCCCTCTCGTGGTGGTTGGACTCGAGGAATCTTCTAGCGGGCAGGTCCTTTCTACCTCCGTGCTGGGAGATTGTCACCATGGACACCAGTCTGACTGGTTAGGGAGGGTTTTGGCACTCACTGAAGTTCCAGGGCCAGTGGCGACCATTCTGGTGGCCCCCCGCTGGCCGAGGAGAGTATGGTTCGCGGACATCGTCCAGATGGCGGTGGATCACTTTGTCATGCCCCACGATTCAGGGCTTCTCACTCAAGGACAGTTGCGCCATCCCAATTTACGAGTGCTGGCTTTGACGGCTTAGCTGCTGAAATCTCCATCCTGATGGATAGGGGATTGCCGGCCTCGGTAGTCAGTACTATGATTCAGGCTCGGAAGAAATCTTCTTCTTTGATTTATTATAGGGTCTGGCATGCTTACATTGCCTGGTGCGAGTCTAAGTCTTTTCCTTGTCGCACTTTCTCCATTTCTAGGATTTTGGAGTTTTTACAACATGGTCTGGAGTCGGGTCTACAACTGAGTACCATCAAAGGCCTGGTTTCGGCCTTGGCAATCTTTTTCCAATCATAGGCTTGTCAAGACTTTTTTCCAAGGAGTTACTCATGTACGTCCACCGTGTAAGCCCCTGCTACCGGTGTGGGATTTGAACTTGGTGCTTTCTGCCCTCCAGGGTCCTCCCTTTGAGCCCTTGTGCAATGCTGCGCTGGCCATTATGACTCTTAAGGTGGCCTTTTTGGTGGCTATCACTTCGGTGAGTCTTGTCTCTGAGCTGGTGGTGCTTTCTATTAAGCCTCCTTATTTTGAACGGCATCAGGATAAGGTGGTATTCCGTCTTAAACCTGAATTTTTGCCCAAGGTTGTTTCTGCCTTTCATCTCAATTAGGACATTGTCTTGCCTTCCTTGTGTCCGGTCCCTTCTAATTCTAAGGAACGAAGCCTTCATTCTCTGGATGTGGTCAGGGCACTCAAATTCTATTTGACCACAACTGAGTCTTTTCGGAAGTCAGATTCTCTGTTTGTCCTTCCTGCAGGGCCTAGGAAGGGTTTGCCTCCAGCCAAATCCACTATCAGCAAGTGGATCAGCCAGGCGGTGGGGCAAGCGTACTCTGCTAAGGGGAAGGAACCCCCTTATTGTGTTACGGCTCATTCCACTAGGGCTATTGGTGCCTCTTGGGCTTTTCAGCACCAGGCTTCTGTTGAACAAGTTTGTAAGGCTGCTACTTGGGCAGAATGTCCGGCGCTGAAGATTTTCTAGAACAATCAGAAAACCCACTCTCTCCACAAAATGTGAGTATAGCTTACTTGTTTGTTTTGTTGCTTGAACAGTCCCTTTACATTTCTCTATGTTACAAGTCTAAACGTGAAAAATATCCATTTCATTCTGTGTGCTACAGCGCCACCAAGTGTTTGACATGAGTAAAGAAAAAATATTCTGCCAATCGTGAGAGCCTTTTGCTGGCTGCGACCTCCTTGTGAGAGTTTAGCCTCTTGTCCTGGCTAATGTGACCAAAAGAACAGAAAATATATATTTGTCACAGGTTACAGAGTCGTGTCGGTCTGCTCCTGAATATTCTGTTAAATAAACTTCTTGACATAGGCGACTAATCAAAAACTGGAGCTAGATTTCCCTGGTGATCTCATAGACTGCAAAATGACTGCGTAAAAGTCGCTCTCAAGAAAACTTCCACTCTCCTTCTTGTGGCATCCTATATAGCGCCTTATGGGATTTTCTGTTCTGAATACAGGATCATGTGACTGGGCATATTGTAAGGACAGAAGCTGCCACGTTTTTTTTTTACCGTACTATTTATGAGACCAAATGTTAGCTGTGGTACAGATCTGCATGTCTCTGCAGTGGGCATTGTGACAGAACATGTCCTAGGTGTAGTTTATATCTCTGTGTGTATGTTGGCGTGTGTAACAATGTATGATATATTATATATTCTTAGTATACAGTACGTCCTGCTCCAAATCTAATACTTACAGTTGGGATATACTCCGCCATATGGTGTTGGACTGCAGAGACATCGAAAATAGGCTCCTCCCGGCCCCTCAAATACCCGGGGACCTCCCACAAATCCCCAGAATTTCTCTGCAGTCTGGCTGCGAAGGACGAGAAATTGGCTTTCTACTCGCAGGTGAGCGAGGTTATTAACTTGTGGCCCTGTAGGACTATTCCCACCCGTTCCACTAGTAATATGCCTCCCAGCCTTGGCTGCGCTGGTTGGATGAAGGTAGGCAGCACCGCTGTCAGGCGCTTAGGAGCGCTGCTCCACCGCAATCCCCCACCAAAGGGTAGGCAGTTCAGGCTTATGGTGAGCCTCTATGGGATGCCCCTCCCGCACTATGGCCCCTTGCCCCTGCCTATCAGTGGGCCCTATTTAAGTGGCCGCCGTCCTCCCTCATTCTCCTTGTAGTCTTCGGGGGAAAAGAGGGGGGGGGGGGGTGTGTATGTGTGCTTTCACTTTTCACATGTCTTTATTCTTGTGTCAGCCGCTGACTTGTCTTTATTGCTTTTAAATTTACCGCCGCCGTGCACTGACTTGGTTCCGCGCTTGGCGGCGGCATTACCTCAGGCGCTGGTGCGCCATCATTGGCTGTTGGCCTTTCTGGCTTCGCGCTCTTCGGGGGGGGCGGGGCCCGTCTTTGGCGAGTTCCGCGTCATCGCTATTACTGGCCCGCCCCTCGAGGTATACCGACGCCATCTTTTCTGACTTGGTTGGCCTATGCGCGACGGACTCCTACCTACTGCGGTTTATCTGCTTCACTTTTGTTACGATGTACTTAAGGTCTTGTCTGCTTATGTCTTTCAGGTGGGACGAACCCTTCTTGGCTTCTCCCGGCCCTGTTTTTAGTATATTACTTGTAGGCCTTGTAAAAATTATTCTCCCACGTCCCTAGCGGGTTATTGGGGCTTCCAGGGTTGCTATATAGCGTTATTCCCTATCGGCGTATAGCGCCGCTATAATCACCATATGGAGGCATCCCAGGATAATGTTACCGGGGTCCCTTTGGGACAAGACCGGCTGTGTGTAGCGTGTGGGCAGCCTCATGCTGACGCTGGCAAGGCGCGGGTCTGTGTACCCTGTGCTGAGCAGGTGCTTGCATTGCAATCTGGCCTGCCAGTGGCTGCACCTCGTTTCACTTCACCTACTCCCCCAAGCTTAAATCTCACTCCTGCTGAGTTGCATACTAGTGGGGATTCTCAGCCTGATGTGTCTTCTAGACTGGCTACTGTTGAACAGATTATTGCGAAGTCTTTAGCGCGTAAGGCCCCTGCTAAGAAGCGGCACTTGACGCCTAATGTTACTGTTTTCCCTATGGGAACGGAGGAGTTTATGAATCTGTGTGGCTATGATCTGATGAAGGGGAGCTCTTTTCTGATTCAGGCTCATCTGATGAGAGACCGAGGGGTCATGGCGATTCTGGCTCTGACTCCTGGGCCCCGGATGACACTGACAGATTATTGACCCAGATTTTTGAGGTTCTGTCTATCTCTCTCCCTGTTGCGGCTCCCAGGCAGAGAGGTGAGCTTTTCCATACAGCAAGATCACGTTTGGAATTTCCAGAGCAGGCACATTTCCATAACCTTGTGCTCAAGGAATGGGAGCGCCCCAGTAAACTTCCCGGGGTTCCAAAGAGTTGGGATAGGAAGTATCCCTTTCCTGCTGAGGTGGTTAAATGTTGGTCATCCCCCCCCCCCCCCCCCCAAGGTGGATGCCCTGATCCTAGGGCTATCTAACACCTCTGTCATGCATTCCCCTGACTCTACTACCCTGCGGGATGCCGAAGACCGGCGTATTGATCAGCTGGCATCCCACGCCTTTGCATGTGCAGGGACGGCGCTGCGCCCGGTCTGTGCCTCTGCCATTACTGCTGTGGCCACTAGAACCCTTATCAGAAATATACTCGATAGTGCCCCTGATGATTTGCCTTGTGAGGTGTTTAATGCACTCTCCAGTTGTGATGTTTTTGTAAATTTTGTCCTATCAGCATTGGATGACACCATCAGAATGTGTGCCAGAACTTCTGCCCTCGTGGTGGTATACGCTGCTCGGTTTGGCTGCGCCAATGGGCTGCTGACAACGCTGCCAAGAAGGCCCTCACTGGTTTTCCCTTTAAAGGACTGTGTCTGTTTGGAGACCGCCTGGACCTTTTTGCTAAGGGAGGCAGGTTACCCCAGCGCAGGCGGCAACCTCGGCGCTTTCGGGGTCAGGGTTCCTTCTCCTCCCCTTTCCGCGGTGCAAGACAGGGAAGGGGGGTGTCTTTCCCTGGGGGGTGTCTTTCCCTGGTGTCTTTCCCTGGAGCAGGACGTACTGTATACTAAGAATAATACAATTCTATGATTACTCACCTGTAGAATTGGTATTATGAGTATACAGTACGTCCTGCTCCAACCCACCCTTGGTTTGCATTTTCTTGGATCCCCTGTATGGTGATTGTTATCATTGTTATAGTTGATAGTTTGGATTGTTTAATTCTCCCGGCTTCTCCTTAACTGCTTTTCAATGCTGGGGATTTGTGGGAGGTCCCTGGGTATTTGAGGGGCCGGGAGGAGCCTATTTTCGATGTCTCTGCAGTCCAGCGCCATCTGGCGGAGTATATCCCAACTGTAAGTATTAGATTTGGAGCAGGACGTACTGTAAACTCATAATACCAATTCTACAGGTGAGTAATCACAGAATTGTATTTTTAGCCTAGCTGACCCCCCTGCTCTGTAAAACTCTCCTCATGTCTCCCCCCCTCCTTCCTGCCCGCCATATAGCCTCCTGCATGCACACAGGATGACTTTCTCCTCACCCAACAAATACCCTAACCATGGAAAGCAGAGACAGGGCCCATCTCCTTCCCCCTTCTATGGAATGTCCTCCTCATCCCTCCTCCTTTTGTTATCCCAGGACAGATGGGGGATATCATATGCACCAACCTTCAGGTACCCAAAGATGGAGAACCCCATATAAACCAATCCCACAATGGGTGACTTCAATCACTCTGCCCAATAGGAGGGGACAGAAACTGACTCCTGGTGAGAGGGAATAAGGTGAGCATAAGAATGGCTTTGAGGACTCAAGTCTTCCCATCAATGGTGACACATGCTCCATTTTAACATCTAAGCAGGAGGAGAGAAGGAACCATTGGTCATTGAGGACTGACAGGCAATTGTTTTGATCGAACCACAGCCCAGACACACTCCTAAGTATTTTTCTCCTTTTTATTTGTATTGCTATCTACTCATTTGTAACGTGTGTTATAGTTAATCCTGTTTGTCTTGCACTGTTTTTTTTATTGTTTTCGTGTTGCTGATGCTCTGAATTAAGGATCTAAAAAAGCTCACGCTAGTTCTGAAGAACCTGGCTACATTACTTGCCTAGGACGCTTGATCGCCCCTGCCTGGAAGTGCTTGTGGGTCGATCGATTTGTTTGATCTGATTGTGTTGTGTGTGCCTTAGATAGCAGAGAACACGCCACTGTTCTGGTGGCAGCCTTTTATAGCCACGCATGTTTCCAATTGAACAACGCTTCTAGGTACGCTTTCCTGGGCCGCGGCGGTGCCTAATTATGACTGGAGTGTCATTATGACACCCTGGTCAGATGGGTGGCACAGTTGGCCAATCTTCACAGTAATGCTACTGTGAAGATTGTGACATGGGTAGAGGGCCCCTATTCAGAGGCATAGCTAGACTTTGACACCCAGGGCAACGATTTGCAACGCGGCCCCCCGACCCTTTTTATGGTAGTGCCTATTTTGGAGAATAGGGGTAAAAAATAATCACCTTGTTCCTGCGGAAGCCGGAAGCCAGGAACGGTTTCATGACAAAAGAGAATCTAGGACCTGCCATGGCCTCTGGCTGTCTCCACACTCACATGGTTTGTTACACAGGACAATGCCAAGAATTTTTTTTTTTTTTTTTTGGGGGGGGGGGGGGGGGGGGGGTCATATATGGCCATTGTATGCCATTGTACACATAGGAATTTGTCCTCTCTCCTTAACCCACCCATGCAGTCAAACAAGCTGTGAGCGCACTAGACAGGGCAATGCAATGTGGGATTTAGGGTCAGCATGAGGGGGTGAGTTAAAGTTCCTGTAGCACAGCACCCCCCCCCCCAACTACCCCTATGCCTTCCTTTGGCTGTGCTTAGACCTAAATATGCATAAACACAAATTCCCTCAGGCACTAAAGGTGGAGCAGAGTGCAAGCAGATTCCACCCCTGGACCTAAAAAGGGGTCCTAAGCCAACAAATGGGCAAAAAAGGGTGAAAAAAGTAATTAAAAAGGAGCAACCAACAGCCTATAGTCTATAAGACTGCAGGGCCAGTGGTCTCTCTCTCTCTAGGCCTATACATCCCAATTTGGGATGTCCCGATTTGTTAAATGCCTGGGTGATGCTTGCTGCTCCCCTTCCATTCATCATTCTATGCCACACATTATTATGCACAGCATAGAATGCTTATTAGAATTGGTAACAATGCTGGGCATACCCTGGGGGTTTCACACAGTGGGCATCCCAAATTGGGCTTGCCCTGGACTCCAAGAAAACCCAGCAGAGAGAAAATCTTAGGGTTTGTTCCTATTTAAAGCTGACCAGGAATCAAAATTGACTTTTTCCCCAGGTGTCCTCCAGGATGGCTAGCCACTTACTTTCTCCCACTAAACAGGAAACACAAACTGAGTATTAAAGCCCAGCCCCTTCCCATCAGCCCTCAGTGATATTGTGTTTCCTCCCAGGAAACATGTGACGGAGTATGTTCGTGGATTGAGGGTTGATGATGTGTCCGGATCCCTCTGGTGCCCATGTGTTCCCCCTGTTTTTCATTACAGAACCTCAGACAAGTCGGGTACGCGCTGTAGGTTTTTTCTGTACCCCTATAAAGGGGGGGGGGCAGAACATTGTGGGCACTATCTCTTTTTCTTGTGTCCTCCTCACTACACAGGAGCTCCAAGATATGTTGTTCCCTGGCAGGTGGCAGGGCGGGGGACATCGGACCATGGGCGCTGCTGCGGAACGGGGGATTAGGTTCTGGGGGGCACTTTCAGCCAGTAGGAGATCAGTGGGCTGGAGGCGCTCCTACTCTTCCGGTCTGTGACAGCGCTGCAGCCGAGGAGGCACGTGATGTCACTCTGGGTTGGGGGGGGGCGCATGGCGTCCAAAATGGGGCCAGAGCGCTGGAGAAAGTTTTCTCTGCTTTCTCTTTTTTCTCTGCTGTGTGCTAAGCAGGAAAAGGAGAAACACAGCAGAGAGACTCAGAAAAAGATTGGTGGCAGCGGCCTACGGCCACATCAAGCTAAGCAGGGTTAGGCCCGGTCAGTACTTGGTTGGGAGACCCCCTGGAAATACCTAGGAGCAGCGGCAGTATTAAAGGCCACCGACTACAATTCAGCAATTCGCCTATTCACATGGTGATTCTCCGTACTCAGTAAGTGTTCTTTACCACAGGGTGGTTAATGGTGCAGGGGAGGGAGGAACCTAGGTCCCTAGTAAACAACCTTATGTTATTCCCTTTCAGGCTAAGGAGGGAAAAGAGAAGCATGCCAAGCCTAAAGATCCTAAGGAAAATGATGATGTTAAAGTGGACCAACACCCAGGATTTTGACTATCCTGGGTTTTGGTCCACTTCGGCGGGGCACCCCGATCGCTGTGTGAAACCCCCCAGAAAGCCCAAAAATCTTACCTGTCCCCGCTCCCACGTGACTGGACGGTCCAATCCCCGCCAACGTCCAGG
Source organism: Gastrophryne carolinensis (assembly GCA_027917425.1). Taxonomy (NCBI): domain Eukaryota; kingdom Metazoa; phylum Chordata; class Amphibia; order Anura; family Microhylidae; genus Gastrophryne; species Gastrophryne carolinensis. Next base: position 15,707,345 of record CM051242.1, on the reverse strand, counting down.
CGGGGATCAGGAACATCCAAGCGGCTGCCGCCGCCGCCGCCGCCTCCCTCGCGTCACTTTCGGCGCGCGCGCGCCCCCGCCGGCCATTCGCAGACGGCCGGCGCGGGCCCGCGCACGCCTACAGGGGCGCGAGGGAGGCGGCGGCGGCCGAAGATCAGGTAAGCGATTTGGGGTGTCTGGGGGGGTTTCACCCCGCGGGACATCCCGATCTCGGATGTCCCGCGGGGTGGGAGGTGATCGGCCCGGGAATCTTATAGATTTCCGGGCCGATCACCTCTCGGTGTTGGTCCACTTTAAGGAGTTAAGAGTTAATGACGGGCCCTTACCTAGATCCTGCCAAAATTGGTAGATTCCCCTACCTGACAAATGGAACAATCGTATACATTGTCTCCAGGATGCGGTTACGCCTAATCTTAATCCCCTGATTTCAGTTTTTTTGGAGTGCCTAAAAGCGGAATGGGTAGCACATTTGCTTCATATAAATCCAAACTGGATCAATTTTTACCTGCCCTCCGGGCTCCCATCCCGGCTTACCCAGAGGACAGTGGGGTGGAAGCAAGTGGGTCATCTGGTGTTACCCCAGGTTTTCCTCCCAGGGCAAGAACATGAAATGAAAAAGAGTTAGCTTCTTCAGACGAATCTATTCACTCCTGCCACACAGAACAATAGCTAAAATGGAGACAGCTGGAGTAACTGGAGTAACCCAGAAGCCAGGTACTTCTTCCCAAAATCTTTAAAATGCAGGTTCCCCTTTGACGAAGCAGACACTTGTGCTAAGAGTGGATGCCCTCCTAACCTAGGTCTCTAAAAGGTCTGACCTGGCCTTTGAAGGCATGGGGTCTTTGGATAAATGGGCAGATATTCTTCATAAGAGTCTAGGACACTGATGCATTCCTCTTAAAGCCTTTAATTGTCATGGACTGGGTGGGCCGTGTCTTGGAGACGTGTGTTGACAGTCTTAAGAATGACCTTATTCGGGGAGCCCCTGGGAAGGAGATTTTTGGATGCCTTATCTTTTGTCTCTAAAGCCATATCTTTTATTATGGACACTTCTGTGGAATCTATCGGAGCAAATGTGAAATGTATGGCGCACTCTAACAGTGCCAGGTGTGCTCTATTGCTCTATGGCTCAAAACACGGCAGGGAGACTGGGCATCTAAGTCACACCTTTGTGGGCTTCCCTTCAAAGGTAATCTTCTTTCTGTCGTTTCCCCTTTTTCAGAAAAAGGAAATACACCTCAGATTAAAAGAAAGGGTCAGGGTCCCCTCAGACGGTAGATAACAAGAATCCAAAGTATTCTCAGTGAGAGATCTAAAGGCCTGAAATCAGAAAACCCTGGAAGACCTCCATGGGCAAGGGAAGGGGGCCTCCTTCATTTAGCTCCTCTCAAGTACCCAAGTCTCAGTCCTTAGACTGGGGGTAAGACTTCTCCATTTTCCCTGCCTGGAAGTAGATTTCCCAAAACCCCTTTATTTTAACTATTCAGGAGGGTTACCATCTTGAATTTTCTCGTTAGCCCCAGGACCATTTTATGTTGACCCAGTCCCCCAGGGACAAGGTGAAGAGAGAAGCCTTCCCGTCCATCATTACCGAACTCACAACATAGAAACATAGAAGGTTGACGGCAGAAGGAGACCATACAGTCCATCCAGTCTGCCCTTATGTAACTGTATGTTCTCTTTATCTTCTGATAGATGTGTGCTTATCCCAGGCATGTTTAAATTCAGTGACTGTTGATTTTTCAACCTCTGCTGGAAGTTTGTTCCAAGCATCTACTACTCTTTCTGCTCCTGATCTCCCCCCCCGACTAGCTTCAGGTTGTGCCCCCTTGTTCTATCATTAATTTTCTTCTTAAAAACACTTTCCTCCTGAACCTTATTCAATCCTTTCACATATTTAAAGGTCTCAATCATGTCCCCCCTCTCCCTTCTTTCCTCCAGACTGTACAAATTAAGTTCTTTAAGTCTCTCCTGATAAGTTTTAAGTTTAAGTCCTTCCACCATTTTTGTTGCCGGCCTTTGGACCCGTTCTATTTGAATAATGTCTTTTTGCAGGTAAGGTCTCCAGAACTGCACACAGTATTCTAGCTGTGGCCTCACCAGGGCTCTATACAGCGGCATCACAACCTCCCTCTTCCTACTGGTGATGCCTCGAGCTATGCGGCCGAGCATCCTGCTTGCTTTTCCCACTGCCTGGCTACACTGTCCAATCATCTTGCAGCTATCAGTAATCATTATCCCTAAATCTCTCTCCTCCGAGGTCCTGGATAACACAGTGCTGCCCATACGGTGCTCAGAGCAGGGATTCCTTCTACCCAAGTGCATGATTTTACATTTAGAGACATTAAACTCTAGTTTCCACAGTTTTGACCATCTATCCAGTAAAGCTAAATCATTTTCCACGTTGCAGACACCACTAGGAATATCCACCCTATTATTAACCTTTGTATCAGCAAACAGACAAACTTTTCCTACCAGGCCTTCTCCTATGTCACTTACAAATATATTAAAAAGAATGGGGCCCAGGACAGAGCCTTGCGGCACACCACTTGTAACTCGCCTTTGTTCAGATTCACAAGGCAGTGTTACAACTGCTTCCGGGTCTCCAAAGGAAGAAGGGGTGTACATTCATGTTTTCCTAGTTCAAAAACCTTCAGGAAAATTCTGCAAGATTTTACATTTGAAAACCCTAAACAGCAATATAAAATACAAAGAATTCAGGATTGAACCAATATATTCCATAAGAGACATCTTACAAAAGGACGCACTGATGGTGTCAGTTGACTTACAGGATGCCTACCTCCACATTCCTATCCATCCTGCTCACAGAAGGTTTCTGAGGTTGCAACCCTGCTAAAAGGCAAGGTGAAGCATTGGTAATTTCGGGCTCTGCCATTTGGCCTTTCTTCGGGACCCCAAATCTGTACAAAGATTCTATCAGAAAAACATTTTTTTTTAATTTTGGTCTGCTTTAAAGTGATCCAACTGTTATAATTGACTCTTTGTCACAAAAAAAATTGCTGATCGGCAGTGGAGGGGTGTTGCCCCAATTGGCAGCTATTGGTTTTAAAGTGCAGGTCCACCCAAATTAGAACCCCTCTTTGCCATCCCTTTTCTGGCACTTAGTTTAAAACACCGATTCCACAGCCGCCCCCCTTTGGCCCCCTCTGGGCCTCTGCATTGGGGGGGCACATGCCCCTCCTGCCCCCCCTCCATGCCCCCATTGGTCCATTTGGATGAACCTTATTGGTTCTTCGTTGTATATAAGTGTGTGTTTGCACAGGCCGCTGAATTTGCATGTCACCTTGAAAAAGCTTGGCTGTGACCCCGAAATGTTTGATATTATGTACTGTAAATACCGAATTATACTTCTTTTTGGAATTCTCGCTACTGCAGTGCAGTTGTTTACGAAACTTTGAGGTATAGATAAATGCAAACAAACCAAAACCATATAAGAGTCGCTGTGTGTTTTGAATATTTTTATTATTAAATTATATTCAGAAATCATTTCATAATTTTATAGGCATTTCATCAAACTCTGTATAACCGTTTGACTTCATGACAGAAGAAAGCGGCCTATACCGATGCAAAATCCGCTGTAGATACAACTAAAGTGCAATAACATAAAAAAAACAGAAAAAAACTTTTAACATAGAAAACAGAAATAAAAGCCAAAACAATTTTAAAAGGGTACAAAAATACAACATGAAAACCATCAAGATAACAGCCCCAATACACATCCTGTTAAGGTTGTATAATAATGAAACAACTGTTTGTTTCAGCATTTCAAATTATATATAAAGAACAAAATGTGAATAAATCTCCTTTTTTTTTATTGTTGAACAAAACTGCTGAAAAATGGCAGCACTTGATGTTGGTTAACCATAACCTGCCGTAAAATAAATATTGGGCTTCCATGGCTACATTTTCGTCTGCAATGTTGCTCAACCCCCAGCAGTAAAGCAATAACCTCAGGGCCACACTTTTAATTTTGGAGGCAAAATAATCTTGGGTTTTGTTCCTCTAAACCAGGACAACACCCATTTTTTCAGGGGGGGCATCTCGATTGCCAGTGACATTAAAGTGTTCAGTCAAAAAATCAAACGCTATACTCGCCTTTTATCCCCTCGCAGGCTGTCGTGCTAGTCCGGTGCTTCCACACTTACCAGATTTCCCCATCAAAGTCCCGCGCCGCTGCCTCCCTCGCCCCGCCAAGCCGCTCTCCTCTGTGCATCTGCGATTGACCGCCCCTATGCCATTCATCACAGGGACTATGGCACACCCTTCTCCATTGCAGTGAGTGGAGGGGGATGTGCCATTGTTCCTGTAATTATGGCGGCAGTGGGTGGCACAGAACTGGGATCAAGCTCACATAGGTCACATAGTTGCTGGATAACCAGAAGAACCCTTCGGACCGCACAACTGCTGTCAGGCAATTGCGGGGCTTGATTTCGCAGGGGGACTGAGGAGAAAGTTACGATCTCTTGGTTTACCAAGGGTTTCAGTGCAGGGGGCACCAGCAATCGTGATGCCCCCGTGCACAGGAAGCAACAGGCATTTTGTGAAAAATAGATGGTGTTCTGGTTTCAAGGTCCATAATCCTCTGCGGCGCTGAACCCACTGCAGTCGAGGATACAAGCTGTGCCTTACTGTGGGGGGAAGGAACAGATTGTGTGAACCAGGTACATTGTTTATTTTTAATATGACAAACTGATTGGGGAGGTGATTTGTCTGCTGGCAATGTAGTTCCACTTAAGAAAAACCAAAAATACGCAATTGAATCTTTCCTATCCATTCCCTATAGAGGAGGATGCTACACATTTGTGGTATTGAACTATTGGGAGAAAACAGTCATGTCATTGAAAAAGATATGGAATTTTACATTTTAAAGAACTTCCATTCACATTTTCAGAAGGAAACAAGTACCGGATGCTTCTCTATTTTCTTTTTGCCTTTTATGAATTTACTGTTTCACACATTCAGCAAATACACATCAAACAAAAAGCAGCTAAACCATTCTGTATTCTAGTCAAAAGCAAATGATTTTCTTGTGACTTCCTCTATAATCCTGAAATGTTCAAGCAATGGTTATCTTTCCCTTTTGCGTCGTGTACTAGAAATCTGATTTCTTTTTAAAAATATTTATTAAACAGTAGAAAAGGTGTGATGTCTTAGTTGTAGTAAGTTGAAATAGCATGTGGCATCAGCCCAGAGATTCAGCATCCTTTGTGAATCCCAGATAGATGAGGGGATGACTGGAGCCTAAAGGAACTTGCAGGCCTTGAGTAGCCCATCATCAGCCCATGAGCATCTTAGCAGGCCCTTGAGAATGCTATAGCACTGCAGGAACAGATCATGGACAGGGGAGGATATGTGTTGTGTTGTGATAGTTCTGAAGCTGCATATTGGAGCTACACCTAGCCCAAGTGTCCCGAATGCTGTGCAGCCCACTGGAAATACTCTCTGTGCTCCCTATGGCCAGTCAGCCCTTGAGTGTGTCTAAGCCATCAGAGTTCCTTGCTATAATACAAGATATTTAGCTGCCTGATTATTTTTAGCCCAAAAGGAAAAAAAAGTGACCCTAGTCATCTAGATTGCCTTTTAGCGAATTGATCAGCCATGTTTGGTGCTAAAGTTTCTCACTACTAAGTTTTCCTAGGCTACTCTGCAGTCACTGATCGCTAAAGACAGAGAGAGCTCTTAAACCGGACCAACAGTCTGGCACAGTTGGAAGAGAAAGGTAGCGGCCATTTTGGAGCTTCCTCCCCCAGCATCTCAGCCATGCTGCTGCCTGGATTCAACTGACATAACCGACAGTTATAACCCCGCCCCCCATGGACTTTTGACCTCTCTCTTCTCCTTAGGCCCTTATTTAAGAAGGGATAGCGTCAGGTAGTGGCTGGTTAATGACAGGTAGCGACTGGTGAACGCCGGACACGGCACGCAATTACACATTTATCAAGCAGAGTCTGTTTAGCGACTGGTATAGCGCCATGTAGCGTCTGATTCATCATTTTCACAGCCTCAGCGAACAGCGCCAGCGTTCAGCCTTGCACAGCGCCAGGTATGACCTCTCGCTACCTGACGCTCTCCCATACATTTCAATGGACGATCCTTTTCTTCTCTTTAACCGTTTTTTTTTTTTTTCAAAAAAAATCACAAATAATTCCTTTTCTTCTCTTTAAACGTTTTTTTTTTTTTTTTTTTAAAAATCACAAATAATTATTTGACCTCTTCTGGCATTGAAAAGCTGTTTTTTCATAATTTTTTCATTTTTTAAATATTTCCTCAGAAATGACATTACAGGTCTGGCATTAAAGTGTTCATGTTACAATGTAATTCCATATGTTTTCGCTTTGTTACTAGTGGATAGATGCTGAATAACAGACTTTAATCACACCGCCTCCTGCGCTCTGGGCTTCAAACAAATATTTTTCAGCGCCAGAGATTTGTGAGGCTGTTTTTTTGCTGAATATGGTGTGAGTCGGTCGCTATGAGCAGTCGCTAACATGCGCTCCCATACAGGTTCAGCGCTGTACTGGTCAAATAGCGACTGCTCACAATGTATTCAACATTACTGAACAGCGACTGAGTCGCTATAAAGTAGCGACTCACGGCCGAGCACTGCGACTACTAGCGGGCGCTCTGAAAATGCCTGCTACAGACGCTCATCTGTCGCTACCTGCCGCTAATGATGAATCAGCCTCTTAGTATGTGATGCTACTGAGCCAAGATGACGGCGCCCATATCTTAGAATGTTGAACAGAGTTTCAGGCCAGTGGAGGAAGGAATAATAAGTGACTAAAAACTTATATAATATATTAATTTTAGATTCTGGGGAATAGTTTTTTAAGGGTTTGGGCTTTTCATTAAATCATGCTGAAGGTCCGGTTTAAGTTTCGTTCCTTTTAAGTCTGGACTGGAAAATATGAATGTGCTTGTGGGCCTTCAGAATCAATTTGAAGAAGCGGCTGCAGGGTTCAGGTTGTAAAATAAGGTAGTAGGGGCACTGTGCTGGAATAGGATACTGATCTGGATCTTAAAGTGGACCAACACCCAGGATTTTCACTATCCTGGGTGTTGGTCCACTTCAGCGGGGCATCCGAGATCAGGATGCCCCGCTGTGTGAAACCCCCCCAAAAGCCCCCAAAAACGTACCTTTTCGGCGACGGACAAGTGACGGACAAGCCGCCGCCTCCCGTGCGTCCCTCTCCCATTCACAAACGGCTGGCGCGGGCGCGCGCACTGCTAGAGAGGCGCGCGGGAGGCGGTGGCGGCTGATCCGTCGCCGATAAGGTAAGGTTTTTTGGGGCTTTTGGGGGGGGGGTTTCACCCCGCAGGACATCCCGATCTCGGATGCCCCGCGGTGAGGGAGGTGATTGGCCCGGGAATCTTATAGATTCCCGGTCCGATCACCCCTGGGTGTTGGTCCACTTTAAAGAGGAACAACACCCTGGATTTTCACTGTCTCTTTCGCTTTTAATATCCTAGCAAAATAAGTGAAGACATCCCCTTCTGTTTCCCTAAATCTCCTTCTGCCTTCTCATGAAATCTCCAGTGAGGGAGGATCAGGTGCTGCTAATGGGCATGTATTTCTTAGGGATGGTGTTGCAGGACAGCCCGACTCATGCTTCCTATATCTGACCACAGCAGCGCTGTGCATGGCAACACAGAAGCAACTAAGTGCTGGGCTGTCAGGGCAGGGGGCCAGAAATTTGGCACCGAGGTCTGCATTCGGACCCCGGTCCGCCAGTTGAGTACCACTGACCTAACAGCTTGTCCTGTGAAAGCTAAAAAATGAAAAATATATCCTACAAAAATAGCGCAGAATGCATTTCAGACAATAAAGCCTCTCTGAACGGACCTGCATAGTAGATATTATTAAATGGCTTCTAAATGAGAAGTCTGCAACCTACTCTCTAACATGCAGCAGCCCATGCATCCTTTGCCCAAGCCATCCCTATTGTGAGTTAAAGTGGACTAACAGTCAAAAATTACTTAAACCGGACCTTCAGCATGATTTAATGAAAAGCCCAAACCCTTAAAAAAAATCTCCCAGCATCTAAAATTAATATATTTTACGTTTTTAGTGACTTACTTATTATGTTTTCCCCCACCGCGCTGCAACTCTGTTCAAGACTCTAGGACACGGGCGCCTCAGAAGCATCACATACTGAGGAGAGGAGAGGGGGATAACGTGCAGGGGGTGGGGTTATAGCTGAGTTTTGCATAGACAGAGCGGCACAGTCAGAAGACACTTCCTGTCTGCAGGCTGCCTGATGCTCCATGAGCTGCCATCTTGGATGTTTAAAGGCTCATAACATGCAGTAGATGCAGGTAGGATGATTTTTAATGTGAGCAATCTGTATGTACAGGGTGTGGGAAACCTATAAGATAGGCTCTTATTCAGGGTGAGGGTCCGGAAGTCCTGCTGTGGTAAATTTTAGAAACAAGATGGCAGTTCATGGACGTGAAGGCCACCTGCAAACAGGAAGTGCTGCTGGGCTTCCTGTTCCTGTGCATTGTCAGTTATGTCAGTTGACTCCAGGCTGCAGTATGGCTGAGATGCTGGGAGAGGAAGTTTCAAAATGGCTGCTACTTTTCCTTTCTAACTTTGCCATGCAGTTGGCTCTAGGGCCGATATTTTCAGCAATTCCAGTCAATAATCATGGACCCGCCCTAATATTAGGGAGGTCCAAAGGTCTGGGGTATACAGCGACTGGTGGGTACATCCTGTGGGTGAACCCTATTGTTCCTCTGCGTGCCTTACATGGCCAGCCACTGCAAAAATGCCGGGAGGTAAGATGAGGAGTTGGGCAGTAGGGTGCCCTGTGTGCTAAGGCTATTGTTGGGGGGGGGCTTTATCCAAAGCTTCCTGTTTTCCAGAGATGGGTCAGGGCCATTGTTACTGGTGCCGGCAATATGCCAGGTCCCCTATAACTGGGCTTGATCATGGAGAAGGGGCACTATCTGCTTCTAAGGAGGTACAATATAGCACCTACTCATATAGGACAACAGCAGCAGCCCCACAGGACGAGTGAGGAGGGGGCAGAATGAAAGAAAGAGAAATCTTTTGCCAAGAAACTGCTCTGGCAGCAGCACTGTGGGTTGTAAGGGTGTAGGTCTTGAGAAATGTGACTTCTCTTCTAGAAGCTATTTAGAACCATATACTATACAGCTTACCCACCCTGCTCACAGATGCTTTTTTGCCTGTAATGTATTCTGTGGTATCAGCAGCTCGGGATTCCTTAGTGGTGCTTTACATTTTTAATTGCACTAAAATAGAAGAGCACGGTGCCTACAAAAAGGGGCTTTGCTCTGCTTTAATTATATGATGAAAAAGCATTATATGATGAAAAAGCACCCATTTTAGTACACTAACAGTCTGCTACCAGAAACCTTTCCTACAGAAGGGTCCAAAAATCAGCCTGAGATTTTGCTGGCATGACGTTGCTTCCAATTTACTTCCATAGCTGAGCCTATAGCAGGGACATATCATGTGTAGGAGTGGACATGGCCTATCTTAAAAGGATGATACTAAAGTTTTAGAATTTTAGGGGCAGACAATGTGGCAGATGTGGGTATGGTCCCCCACAGTCATGTTGCTGAGGTTATATAGCTCTGTAGGGGCAGACCATGGGCAGCAGTAAATGTGACCTCTCTTAAAAGGATGGTGCTAAGCTTTATTATCATAAGGGCAGATACTGTGGCATGAGTGGGTATGGTCCCCCACATTCATGAGACTATATAGCATTGTAGGGGCAGATCATGGGCAGCAGTAAATGTGACCACTCTTAAAAGGATGGTGCTAAGCTTTATTATCATAAGGGCAGATACTGTGGCATGAGTGGGTATGGTCCCCTACATTCATGATGCTAAGGCCATTGTAGGGTCAGACCATGGGATGGGGTGTCTTAATGGGGGGGGGGGGTACAATGAGGCCATGTTCTGGAAATGCTGCAGACGTGTAGCTAAACCTTGCCCAGCCATCCTCAGAGCAGTGTGGCCTACCCTACTGCAAATTTTCCCAGCTCTCCCTATGGTCAGTCCATCCCTGATTGCGAAATCAGATCTCCAGTGGAATGCCTGAGACACTTGTTAGGTGGTTTAGGATTCCCCACTGTGTGAAAACCTGTCGGCACATGCGCGGTTGATGGTGGTGGCTGGCGTGGTCATGTATGGTCTTAAAGGGATGCAGGGGGGTGAGATGGGGAGATTGGCTAAGCTCCCATTCACCTTTTTAGCCACTTTGGAACAGAGCTGTGTCTGTGCTGTGGAATCACCGGCGAGGTATATATTGCGGGTGATCGGTGGAGTTTCACACAGTGTGGCATCCCAAACTCCCGGCAGCATCTCTTGCTCCCGTGTAGTCTGTGCATGGCCGCACTTGTCATAACAGTATGGCTGTGCACTGCCTTAGAGGGATGCAGGGAGTGCAGCTATTGATTGTAAGAGTGGCTAAGCTCCAATTCAGCTTTGGGGTGCCCCAGGGGGTACAGCTCAAAACTCAGGACGATGAAAATCCCAGGTTTTGGTCCAGTTTAAGCTTCTTTTCAATTGAGTGGGTTAAGAAAAGATCAAGGCAAAGTGATCATCCATAGAGAAGGTAGATATTTATTTCATGCGGCCATGAAGTGAAATCGATCAGAGATCCCTCCAGATGTGCTGTACCCCAAATCGGTAAAGCAGAGCCCTCATAAGGTGAGTAGAGGTTCTCTTTAATTTCCTGAGCCCAGGTGAAATCAAATAATGAAAAGAAAAATGAAATCATACTAGCGTCAGGGCATTTACGTAAGTTAAGGAGCAGTTTCTTCTCAATTATATGAGCCCAGACGAAATTAACAACACGGTCAATGCTGAGCACTGAACCAGAAAAAATTCATACTGATGGGATCGTTCAGTTTGGTGTCTAGGTAACAATCTCAACATCTAATGAGCATCAATGACTATATAAAAAGCTAGTCACACTCCAGATAGTAACAGGAAGTGCCAGAAGCAATCCCTGGATATAGTGGTTGGCATAGATTTATAAATCTAAGCTATGGCTTAGATGTCCCGTATGCCCTGTGTGTGTGTGAGTCGTTACAGGCCTGACCAATACTTTATATGTAAACATTTACACCAAACTGTCCTCCGTCTGCCTGAATGACCGACCGTGGGTCCATAAGGGGAAGCAATCGCCCTTTTTATTAATTTCTTTCTTTTCCATGTGTGAGCCCTTTATAGTCATATACAAAATTTTTCACATTTTTTTCATTATTGCAGTTATAAAGTATTTTAATTCATTTAGCACGCTGGTGTTGTTTTTAGTCTTGCCGAGCATGAATGTTCAGGCTGCCATTACTTTTCCCCTTCTAAAAAAAATATCAGTTGCCCGGTTGTAAAAGGATTCACAGAACTACTGGCAGCCAGTTACATGGGAATATAAGGTCATTTTTAGCTGTATATCGGTAGTAAATAGCAGCCATGAAAATATGGCTAGCTCTGTATTTACTGGGGATTTTTATTCCCCTTCGCAACTGGAAACCCAGTTTGTGCGGCCCTTGAAAGACTGATCAGCCATGTCTGTAGTGCTGTGCAGCAAGCAAAGGCCAAGGAACCAAACCTTTGAAAGTGAAAATCCGGGGTTTTGTTTTCTTTGTTCTTTAAAGTGAACCAAAACCCAGGATTTTGACTATCCTGGGCTTTGGTCCTTTCCCCGGGGGCACTCCGATCGGAGGTGCCCCGCTGTGTGAAACTCCCTCAGTTCGCTGCAGCCAACTCGGCTCTTCCCGGTCCCGCGGTGCGTCTAAGAGCAGCGGCTCTGATGGCTGCATTCTCCGCACCCCTCTAGCAGTGCATGTGCCTGCTACAGGTATTCGTGAATGGCTGGCGCAGGCACGCTCTCTGTTAGAGGGAGGTGGAGGATGCGGCCTAGACGCACCGTGGGGCCAAAAAGAGGTGAGTTTGCTGCGGCGTCCTGGGGGATTTCACACAGCGGGGCACCCCCGATCTAAATAGTCATCGTGTTGGCTGCAATGTCGGTGAAGAAAGCCAAGGCATCCCCCAACCTAGGTTAAACTGACCAAATGTCCCATTTTGTCCCACTGCCCTCCATCCCCCCCAAAAAACTAACATTAGTGGGAAGACTGTCCCACCGAATCAAGGATGTCTGGTCATTTTACAACTGGGGCCCTGGTCCGGCTCATTGGCTGAGCAACAAAATAGAAATGTACGGATTTGCTGAGCAATAGGTCAATCGTCAACATCCTTTACAGACCAGGGACATCTAAGTTGTGCTTTAAAGTGGACCAACCACCGTAAATATCATCCCAAATACAGTCTGAAATACTCCAGGGCCAGCTTTCAGTAGTGAACTTCCTGGGTTTTGATCTACGTTGACTGTATATCTGAGGACAGGCCTATACCTAATTATACACAGATGATTAGCGTAGAATGCTGCAGGTATTTGTTCCTCAAAAACCAGCAGATGGTATACACCCACAATTCACAACCATGCAACCCTTAAAAGTGGTAAGTTTAACTAGATGTCTCACTTTGAGTCCCCCCAAAAATAGTTATTTTAACCTAGGTGCATAAAAACAACTAAAACTGTGAGCTCGCCACATTTACCTGTAATACCGCCCCTATCATTGTTGTTTAAAAACCCAAGAAACTAGATTTTTTTGTTAGAAGAGGTCTCAGCAATGACAGATAAATATGAGGGCTATGTCCGGTCTCCTTCACCATTTATTATTTAACAGCAACTTTAAAGCAAACCTTGGCTGTAATGGCCAAATGGCAGCCAGGATATAAAGCAGGCTCTGTAAGGCCATATACTAGCCGTCACCAATGACTTCTCATTATTCCTGCGTGGCTTTCTTGAACTAATAAGGAGGCGCTCATGATCAGGAGGTCAGGAAATTCTTGTCGGCTACCAAGGGTCCGTAGGTAAGTTGAACCTACTGTGCCTGCTTTTTATCCCAGTTGCCATTTCATACCGCGGACATTTCTGGTTTTATTTTACTTTTTCTCTAGAACCAACGTCAATATCCTTTTATTATAGAGGTACGGGGTAGCATAATATGTAAATTAAGTGAGACAGGGACTTCACCTTCATCAGGGTCACTGTGGCAGCTTACGCTACGACCTGCTAGCTGATTAATTTACAAATGGAAGCACCCTGAAGTGAGAACAGTAGTAAGCCAGGATCATTGCATAATTGTGTTCTATTCTAACAGGTTTAGTTAGTAGATGAGCCCACTTTAGACTATCATGGATTTTGGCTTTAGTGGCTACATCACCAAACTGTAAGGGGTTTGTTTTGGTCTTGCGTTTCACCCAGTGGCCTACCTACATTAGATGCAGCTGCTACTGGGCTTGTGGCAAAAGGGGGCATGGTGCAAGAAACCCCCCCCCCCCCCCCCCGGACTTGCAGCACCTGGGACAGTCATGGATGTGGTTCTACTTAGGTAACCCTAGGGCGTCAAGCTGCACCCCAGGCCAAACACTAGCCCCCATGCTGATGCCGTAGGCTGTGGAATTATAATGTTGTTTATTTTCCTTTACAATGCTGCTCCTAGAACTGTAATAGGAATAAGAAGAATTATTTATTCTCCAAGTACACAATTGTGCACAAGGAATTCCTTTTACTTTGTGTATTGCCTTGTAAGAACGAACTAGCAAGCAGTCTGGCATCACCTACAGCTTCAATGAGGCGAACACTCCCAGCAGCACTCATCATGGAATCTGCTGGGACACATCACTTGGTCTTACATGGTAATACAATATGGCATCTGTGCCACCAATGATGTCTGTAAAGCAAAATAAGCAGCATCATAGTTCATTAACGCACAGCATTAATGGCCCCCTCCCCTGGCCCCCTCCACTAATGCTGAGTTTTTGCTTAAAGAGGACCAAAGCTCAGTGCGGTCGGCCCGGGAATCTATAAGGTTGACCAGTTCACTTACTTTGCTTCCCGGTCCTATAGCGCATGCACGAGTCGCGGCTGCATCCCCGCTATCCCTCGAGCGGGTCGCGTGCCCGCACCAGGCATTTGTGAATGGCCGACACGGGCACACCCCCGTTAGAGGGGAGTGCCAGCATGCTCGGAGACGCCGACATTAGACGTTGTCTTAGATTCCGTGACGTCAGCAGCTCCAAGCTTGCTGATTGGATGAGCGGACTGGGAAGAGATGAGTTTTTTTCGGGCAATCTGTGGGGTTTCACACAGCGGGACACCCCCAATTCGGGTGCACCAGGGGCAAGGACCAAAATCCTGGGTTTTGGCCCACTTTAAAGAGGGACAACAGCCTATTTTCAGTGTGGATCATAGTGTGAAACCCCCATGATGTTTGCCTGGTATACTCATGTAGCTGGGGATACAAAGGCTCGAACACAGGCTCTATCCCTTCTATACTTTTAGCCGAGGCATGTCCCTACTGAGTGGCTGACACAGGTATACAGAGGTGTGACCAGCTCCGTTCATCTTTCCCAGCCAATCTCCCCTCAGGCCGTCTAAGGAAGCTATGAATGGATCACAAGCGCTGTTTGGCTGGTGACCTGCACATATACCAGAGGATTGTCGAAAGGTGAGTTTTACCATGTCTCGGGCTGCAGGAGAGTAAAAATCTTGACTGTGATAAATAGGTAAACACCAGGTCCTGGCATCAAGCAAGTCCCCACAGCTCTCCCAGCGGTTGCTACAGTGACAATGTACAGATTGGCATCCATGCATTTATCTAAGTTTCTGGGCTGGCCATAATGCGCACAGTGAGCGGAGGAAACATGCTGGATGCCAGAAATGTGTGAGTCCCTTTTTTTATTCTACCCCCCCCCCCCCGCACTGACGGAGGGATGGAGGGTTGCCAGGGGAGTGGGAACTGTTAACCTTACATAGGCACCATGTTACTGGTGCTGTCACTGTGGCACAAGGCCAAGCTTTGCCATAATGACAACTAAAAATCCATTGGTGGCTAATAGTAAAGTGCATTGGTTACACACCACTGAGGTGGTGCTTTGTACCGTTACCCCGACCATATTTCCACCAGGAACTGGTATCCCCCCCCTGCACGGACGGGGGGAAGGAGGGTTGCCAGGGGAGTGGGAACTCTTAACGTTACATAGGCACCATGTTACTGGTGCTGTCACTGTGGCACAAGGCCAAGCTTTGCCAAAATGACAACAACTAATAATCCATTGGTGGCTAATAGTAAAGCGCATTGGTTACACACCACTGAGGTGGTGCTTTGTACCGTTACCCTGACCATATTTCCACCAGGAACTGGTATCATCAGTGTCGTACCGGACCAGTTCTGAGAATACGGCCTCTTCATACCTAATATCCTATATAGTCGTTAATATGTATGAGTATCTCTGTTCCCTGTGTGGGGAAACAGGTAAATCATTAACCAGCCGCTAAACAAAAGCGTCATGTCAGTTTTGGCGAATTGCTTGTTCCCTTCTCTTGAAGCCTCCCAAACGTGGCCAGAGGTTTCGGCTTCACAAGACACAAACGCACAAAACAACAAAAACATTAAAAAAAAAACCCTTCTTATAAAACAGGTCAGACATTTTCATTTCTTTGTAATTAAAGTCGTTATAGAAGATTTCCCTTTATAAAAACAATTCACATTGCTACGTGGTTGGTCGCAGTCGGTTACCGTACCCTCCGTGTGTGGTTCACCACGGGTTTGTACAGCTTCTGTACTCCACCATAGAGTTTATTTCTGTACCTGTCATGTTCTCTTCAGTCTCGGCTCTCTCTTTCGAATAATTTCTATCTCCATGTCTGTTTTATTTGGAAAAAGGTGCAGGCTCTCTACTAGTGTTGTAGTAAAGTCAGATGAAGCGTATATGTGGCTTGAAAGCTGTACATGTAACCGGGCGTCCTTGTCATCGTTACCCATACAGGAGTCCTAATGTCCTTACTACTCCGTAGTCATCAATGACACCTACATTCTTGATGTCCCATGGGGTCTCTGCTGTGCCCCGGCCTGTTTTAGATCTGCTCCAGGCAGTGCTGTCTTAACTCTCCGTGCGGAGTCTCCTGTGTTGAGAGAGTTCGTTGGCTTCGAGAGGCACTGTTGGTTGTAGAGCGGGTGGATGAAGAACCTGAGCGAGAGCTTCTGGAGCCTGAGGAACTTGATCCAGGTTTCATTAGCCGAGCTTTAGGCGCTTCCGCATCCTCCCTACAAGGACAGTATGCAAAACAGTTTTACAAAAGATAAAGTGTGATTTTATTCCAGAACAGGAAAGCCTTAAAGCGGACCTTCACCCATGTTTCCCACACCCTGTACATACAAATTGCTCACATTAAAAATCATCCTACCTGCATCTACTGCATGTTATAAGCCTTTAAACAGGAAGTGTCTTCTGAGTGTGTCGCTCTGCATTCTGGGATTGCTGTCCTTTTCCTGACCCCAGCCCTGCTCTGTCTGTGCAAAGTACAGCTATAACCCCACCCCCTGTACTTCCCTCCTCCTCCTCTCCTCAGTATGTGATGCTTCTGAGCCAAGATGGTGGCGCCCGTATCCTAGAGTTCTGAACAGAGTTGCAGCCCAGTGGGGGAAAGAATAATAAGTAAGTGACTAAAAACTTAAAATATATCACTTTTAGATGCTGGGGAATAGTTTTTTAAGGGTTTGGTCTTTTCATTAAATGATACTGAAGGTCCGGTTTAAAGTGGCTCACAACCCAGCTCGATCTATAAGATTCCCTGGCCGATCAATTCTCTCCCCTCCGAGGCATCCAAAATCAGGATGCCCCGCTGTGTGAAACCCCCCAGGTCGGTCACCCATACACTTCAATTTCTTCCTGGTCCAACAGCGCATGTGCAGGCTGCAGCCACATCCCCGCTATCCCTCTAGCTGGGCGCATGCCCTATTTACAAATGGTCGGTGCAGTCACACTCCCTGTTAGAGGGAAGTGGGGGATGCGTGCTCGGAGCAGCTGGCTTTAGACGCCGTCTTAAATGGCATGACATCAGCAGGTAGCTCCGAGCACGCTGATTGGACGAGCGGTCGCGCATGCGCTGTAGGACCAGGTTGAGGTGAGTTTCTTCGGGCAATCTGGGGATTGGGACTGGGAAGCGGTGAGTCGGCTGTGGCGATCTGGGGGGGTTTCACACAGCGGGGCACCCCCGGTGTGAAACCCCCCCAGATCGCCACAGCCAATACACCGCTTCCCGGTCCCATGGCGCGTTAAAGAGCAGCGGCTTTGACTGCTGCATCCTCTGCCTCCCTCTAGCAGTGCGCGTGCCCGCGCCAGACATTTATGAATTGCCGGTGCGGGCACACTTCCTGTTAGAGGGAGGCGGAGGATGCAGCCGTCAGAGCTGCTGCTCTTAGACACGCCGTGGGACCGGGAACAGATGAGTCAGTTCATGCGCCCTGGAGGGTTTAACACAGCGGGGCCCCCCACATCAGGGTGCCCCTGGGGAAAGGACCAAAACCCAGGAGAGTCAAACTATCCTGGGTTTTGGTCCACTTTAACCTTGTCAGATGGGGGACATCATTACTGCTGCTTTGTTTTTGTTGTTACAGTGGAAGCATTCTGGGATTTGTAGTAGGAAAGTATCCTAAAAGCTTTACTAAAGGGCAAGAAAGTCGCTCCAACTTTACCAAGATAGAGTCACAGGGAAACTTGGATACAGCGTACTGATAAGTAAATCACAGGTCTGGGGGCACAATCCCAACACAAATGTTACATCCCAGATGAGGAAAACAATAAGACAGAACACCTAACAGATCACTGTGATCTAACGCCAATCAGGCCAGTATGTAACACCGTGTACTCTGATACTGGCTTCCATACAGAGCTGCAGGGGCTTCACTGACATGTCAGTTACTCAATGCCTGTGCAGCAGCAGGAGCTGAGTGATAATATTCACGTATGTATAGTATTTATGTATATTTTGTAAGAGAACATGTGCGTTAACTGTGATTAAGGAAAGGGAAGTGATTGAGGAGGGAAGTGGTTTTAAGAAACTTAGTGATAGAACAAAGGGGCCCAACCTGAAGCTAGTCGGAGGGAAGATCAGGAGCAATGTTAGAAAATATTATGTTACAGAAAGAGTAGTAGATGCATGGAACAAACTTCCAGCAGAGGTAGTTGAAAAATCAACAGTCACTGAATTTAAACATGCCTGGGATAAGCACACATCTATCCTAAGATAAAGAGAACATACAGTATATACATAAGATACAGAGAACATACAGTATATACATAAGATAAAGAGAACATACAGTATACACATAAGACTAGATGGATAGTATGGTCTCCTTTTGCCATCACCCTTCTATGTTTCTATTAATTCTTGCATTCAAGTACGATATTTTGCCATTGTAAAATTTCTCATACATAGGAATTTGTGCCCCATGCCATGAGAAAACACAGAAGTGAACCACACCAGTGAGTGCACACACATGCCCGCAGTGCTCTTGATCAGTGCGCTGCCCTTGCCACGGCCTCTGGGGAACGGTTTTGGGTTTGGTGCCTTGCTCAAGTGCACTTTAGTCAGTCATGTCCCAGCCATGAATCAAACCTGCAACCCTCTGATCACAAGATCAGTTTTCTAACCACTAGGCCACAACTGCCCCTGTACATCACTCATCCTTATCAATAAAGGACAACTATCATTAAAGCGGAACAAAACCCAGCAGTGGCCGGCCTGGAATGTAAAAGATTGCAGAGCTGGCCGCCGGCTCTTCTCTGGGGCATCCCAAATCAGGATTCCCTGCTGCGTGAAACCCCGTAAAAACTCACCTTTCCACGCTTTAACGGCGCATGCGAAGGCTCTCGTCCAATGAGAGACGCCTACTGTGACTATGTTATTCAGCAGACGGCTCTCATTATTTACTACTGCCTCATCCCCAGCGCCATGCACGCGCTCCCACCCTAGTCAATGAGAGCCACCTGCCGAATGACAAAGTCCCATCTAACAAGAGCCAGCGCATGCGCCGTAAGATCCTGGAAAAGTTTGTTTTTATGGGTGAACTAGGGTTGTCTCACGAACGATTCCACATGCCCTGGGGGCACGGTACAAACACCCGGGAAAGTCAAGTTCCCAGGTTTTGTTCAGCTTTAAACACCTGTGGAGATTAGGACAACAGCAGGTGTCTGCACACAAAACATTCAAGCACAGTGCTGTGTCTTTAAAGTGAACCAAACCCAGCAGCTGCCGGCCTGGAATCTGAAAGAATTGGGTTGCCCCGTTATGCGAACCCTCCAGTTTGCCCTCGTCCAATGAGAGACACCCCCTATGACTCGTCAGACGGCTCTTATTGTTTTCAACTGGGGTTTTGCCTGCGCTCCTGTCCCGGCCATTCAGTTAGGCTGGGGCAGGAGCGCACACGACTGAGGATACAGGGGATGTGGCATGCTTTCCATTATAGTAAGTGTGAGCCTTTTGCCAAAAGTGGTAAACACAGCAACTTATGTGCCCGCACATGCATGTTGGAACACAGAAGAGGTGAGTTGTTTAAGGCTTTCTGGGGGGTTTAACACAGCGGGGCATCCCCAATTGGGATGATCGGTCAGGGCTTGTGATTTGTGTGTCTGAAACACAGCACTGTACTTGTGAGCAAGCACATGCTAACCCACCCCTCCCCCATCAGGCCGCTTACCCCTGTCACTTTGCACTAAGCAATGCAATGGTGGCTGGTGCCCCTTCATTCACTGTCAGTCCAGGCAATGAAACTGTCAGCCAGCCAGGCTCGGTGCAGAGCTGCCTTTTTCAGGCAGGTGTAGGTGCAGTCACTTACCTAATTTCATTTAGGAACTCATCCTCTTTACGTTTCTGGAGCTCTCTTCTTCGCAAAACCAACCAGCCGATAAAAACCAGAATGCACACGCCACCCAAACCTCCGCATATTGTCCCAGCCAGCAGAGCTACGTTAGATGGAGCTGGAGAGAAAATAAAAAAAACAAGTTAAAGAACCTTTAATAAATATCTATGACGAGTCAATGCAGCTGATGTCTTTCTGCTTCTGGCTAGAAATAAGGGAAGATCGTTTTGGCCGTGGGACTGGGTTTTTCAGAAGCAGAGCTCTCATGTGTGTGGCAAGATGGCCGTTCTCATGCAGATCAGGAGCACAGAATCTGTATGCTATTACATAACATCTGCAATGGGTTACGCCCAATCAAATAACTTATGTCATTGACTTTTGAGGGGGAGCAATTTAAAAAAACATAGATTTTTTTGACTGGTGGTCTGCTTTAAATGTCACACCACTGGCAGGATCATTATAAAGCAAAGCTGTAAGTCTGGTGATATGAATATTTGGCACTGTGTAGTATATCAGCTTTATGTCCTGTCACGCTACACGCACTGGACTTCCACATTAACCGACCCCCTACAGATGCAGCCGTGCTACATAAAATTCAGTATCTCTCTAATACAGGGATCACCGATGGTGTGAGGGGGGAGATTAGCTTACTTAGTGTCCTTATTTAACAAGGGATAGCGGCAGGTAGCGAATGGTGAGCGAACAGTAATGACGCTCACCGCCACGAGAACGCCGGCTCCCCTCCGCAATCACACATTTATCAAGCCGATCCTGCTTAGCGACTGACAGAGCGCCAGATAGCGAATCATTCATCATTATTCCAGCCTCACCCCACAGCGCCAGCGAGCGACCTTGAACAGCGACAGGTATGACCTCTCGCTACCTGGCGCTCTCCAATGCATTTCAATGGAGCAATCTTTAAATATTCATAATTAATTGCTATTAATTTTTTTTTTTTTTTTTTTTTTAAATGTCAAAAATTCTGTGACCACTTCTGCAATGTTATTTTTTTTAAGGTAAAAAAAAAATTGTGCAGAATTGATATTACAGGTCTGATATTAATGTATTCATATTACAAAATGTTTTGAAAAACATGTTTGTTTTTTTTTCTAAAAATATGGTTGATTGGGGGTTAAAACACTACTTTTAACCCATCGCCGCCAGCGCTCTGGGGTTTAAACAAGCATTTCACAGCGCGAGAATTTTTGGAGCGTGATTTGTTAATGAATATGCTGGGAACCGTTCGCTATGGCCGTTCGCTGTCATGCGCTCCCATACAGCGGGGAACCTGTCAAACAGCGACTCCTAACCCCGTATTCAACATTACCGCACACCGACTGAGTCGCTGTCAACAGCCGAACAATGGCCAAGCACAGCGAATACTAGCGTGCGCTGTGAAAATAACGCTACTGGCGCTCATCTGTCGCTACCTGGCACTATTAATGAATCGGCCTCTTAGTGTCCTTGTGAACCAGGACCCACCCTGACACATAGTTGCAAGGGATAGTGTAGGTCCTCTTTAAACTGGTTAAATGCCCCGGAGCATCCTGACCAATCAGTCCTTAGCCCTGGAGTCCTTTAGTGAAACTCCGCCGGGTCGCTGGGGATGCAGCTGAGCCTGATTGCCGGACGATTTTTCCACTAGTACAAGATACCTATCTGGGATATTCATGTTTGGTCATTATTCTATTTGTATATAAGTTCTGATTGACTGATTTACACTTGTTTGTTTTGTATATACTTCAATATAACACATGATTCTTTTTTGAACAAAAAATCTTGGTGTTGTGCATTACTGACTTTGGACATTTAGCCCCAATCCAGCACAAACTTCCCCAGATGACGGTGTCTGGAGACCTTGCGCTGTCACTTACTTTGTACCGCCAAATTTATGGTGCATGTCCTTTTTCCAACCCCATTGCTTACAAGGCAGCGGTAGGAGCCATTGTCGGCCGCACCCAGATTTTGCAGGATTAGTCGCTGTGTTGCTTCTAGATGAATAAAAACATAAACAGCAAATTCAGTTTTCCAAGGTTATAAGTACAGGGAGTAATAATTCCAAGTCTTTGTGATAAGTAGCCCTACAACTGGAACTCTCGTCAGCGTCTCTAGGGGCCACCCCCCGGGCATCTGGATTTGGGATCTGGTTGCATACTGTAAATACCCGTGGAATTGCCTTGATGTGCGCTCCCATGCAGGGCCGGCTCCAGGTTTATGTGGGCCCTTGGGCAGCATGGTCTCAGTGGGCCCCTTTGTGGTGAAGAGTCACATCACATCACAGAGGGACACACCAAATCTGGATGCCCCTAAGGATCATGCTTTTCCTATTGCATGGCACGGCCTGCTTCAAGGAGTCCTTACGTATGGGATATTCCGCCACAAGGTGGCACAGTGTACTGCAGAAGAGTTGTGGCTCCTCCCGCACCATATAAAAACAGGATCACCAATAGACCTCCCCAGTTTTTCCTCTGCAGTGATACTGCAAAGATAGAAGATGGCTCTCTATGTTGCGCAGGTGAGCAGGGCAACCAAGCCTGCAGCCCTGCAAGTCTATTTCCACCCGCTTCCGGACCCTCTGTGCCTCCCAGCCTCGGCTGACGGATCGGGTGAGGGTAGAGGAGCACTAGGGTCAGGTGCCCAAGAAACGCTGCTCCAAGCCGCAGACCCTGTACCACAAAGGGTAGCCGGCCGTAGGCTTTATGGTGAGCCTACTAGGGATGCGGAGTTCCTGTCCTAGCTTCTGTGGGGGTGAGTGTTTTGGGGACTGGGTTCTGGTTATACCCTTTGTTTTGCCTTGTTGGTTTCTGGGGTCCCCCCCTACCCTGGCCCTGCTCCTGCCGCTGCCTGCTCGCTCTCCTCTCCCCCCTCCCCAGCGTCTGTTCCGGGGGGGGGGGGGGGGGGGGCAGTGGCAACGGCGAAGTGTTAGTAGAATTGTGTTTTAACGTTGCTTTAGCCGCCGTCGCCGCTTTGTACTTCGCTCCGTGGCGGGCGGCGCTATGGCGGTAAGGCGTTTTTGGAGTGTGATGGTGCCGGCGCGGGCACGTGAGCTTCTTCTGCCGATGCCATTTTGAGACTGCTGCGTGTCTGGGGCCGCTCGTCCTTCCTGAGCTGCGGCGGTCATCGTTTTTCTGTGTCACTTCCTCCTGTGGTCTGGCGGCTTGGTGATCCTTCGGTCTCCTTGGTCCGTGAGTCCCCTTTGGGGGTTTTGTTTCCTTGGGGCATGGGCTGCGGGATGCTTATGTGCTTTTTACTTATGTCTTTCAGGCAGGACAACTGTGGGTTGTGTTTTCTCCCGGGTTCTGCTCCTTACCCTCCCATCATCTCCCCCTTACTGGCTCTTCTGGGGGCATCCCTTGGGGGGCTGGCCTATTGCGCCTGTGTTAATCACCATATGGAGGCTTCTGGGCATAGCGTGTGCCATGTGCGGGGCATCCCCTTTGAGTGATAGTGCCGCGGTGTGTGTGCCGTGCGCCCAAGGTATCATTGCGGCCCAGGCTGGGCACTTCCCTTCCCAGTTCTGCGTTCCCTTCGGCATCGCCTACCCCCCCCCCCCCGCGCCTGCATTTAGCCCCCAGTGAGGGGGATACTAGCAGGGGGTCACAATCTGATCTGGCACTTCGTGTGGCCAGCATTGAAAGGCAGCTTGCCAGGGATGTTCCATGTAAGGCCTCTGGCAAGAAGCGGCACCTGGCTCCCACGCCCTCCCTCTTTGCTGAGGAGGATGAGGGAATTGATGCCCTTGGTGGCCGTTACTCCCTAGAGGAGGGGGAGCTTTTCCAGCACTCTGATTCCTCTGGGGACCAGCAGGAGGGGTACGACAGTGACCCTGGGTCTGTGTCCGGGGAGGATTCATGGCTCCCTGATGACACGGATAGACTGCTGTCTGACATTTTTTGAAACCTTGCACATTGCCCCCCCCCCTGAGGTGGCTAAGAGGAAGCAGGGTGAGCTCTTTCGTCCTGATAAACAACGTCTGGATTTCCCTGAGCAGGGCCATTTCCCTAATATGGTGCTCAAGGAGTGGGAATGTCCTAATAGATTGCCCGCTGTGCCCAAAGGGTTGGCTAAAAGGTATCCCTTTCCTGCTCACCTGGTCAAACAATGGTCGTGTCCCCCTGAGGTGGATGCTCCCGTTCTAGGGCTGTCCAACACCTCAGTCATGCCTTCCCCTGACATTACTACACTGCGGTAGAGCGCGGACCGGCGTATAGGATTGGCTAGCCTGCCATGCTTTTACAATTGTGGGGGCTGGCCTGCGTCCGGTCTGCGCAGCTGCCATTACAGCTATTGCCCTTAAGAAAAAGCTCAAGCATCTCACTGATGGCGCTATGGCTAGTAGGAGGAGGGAGGATTATAGGGCCCTCTTACTTTTGTTGCCTTTGTCCTTACTGCCATGGATGATGCGGTCCGGCTGGGTGGTAGGGCCTCTGCCCTCTTGGTGGCTATGTGCCGCTCTGTTTGGTTGCGTCAGTGGGCAGCTGACACTGCAGCTAAGAAGGCTCTCACTGGGCTTCCTTTTGTGGGGCTACGGCTCTTTGGGGAGCGTCTGGTTGTTCTAGCCAAGGATGGTAGGTTACCTCAGTGTAGGAAGCAGACTCGGCCCTTTCGGGACCCTCCGCTTCCTTCCCCTTCTTTCGTGCTTCCAGAGGAGGTCGTGGCTGCCTCTTCTAGGGTAGCCGCAGAGATTCTTGGGGCCGTGGCAGATCCCGTGGTCGTCCCGGTCTCTCCTGGGGTTCCAAGCCCAAACCCCCTCCTAAGGCCCCTCAGGCATGAGGAGGCGCCCTCGCCCATCCGGGTGGGGGGACGGCTTCGGCTCTTTGCTCACGCCTGGAGGCGCCACGTCTCAGACCGGTGGATTCAGGAGGTGGTGTCCTCCGGTTACAAGATAGAGTTTTCAGCCTGGCCGCCCCCAAGATTCCTCAGATCCCGGATGTCTCAAAACCCTCTGTCAGCTCAGGGTTTGCGCCTTGCAGTTCAACGCCTGTTGGTGTCTGGAGTCATTTGCCTGGTGCCTTCCCAAGAACAGGGTCAGGGGTACTACTCCAATCTTTTCACGGTCCCCAAAAAGGACGGGTCTTTGAGGCCCATCCTGGACCTGAAGGGTCTCAACAAGTTCAAGCACTTTCGCATGGAGACGCTACGCTCGGCTGTCAGTACCCTTCACCCGGGCGACTTCATGACCACCGTGGACATCAAGGATGCCTATCTTCATGTGCCAATCTTTCCAGGTCATCAGAGATTCCTGAGGTTCCCTCTAGAGGATCAGCATTACCAGTTTGTGGCTTTACCGTTTTGCTGCGCAAGATAGTCCAGGAAGGGGTACCAGCCATTCTGGTGGCCCCCTGTTGGCCAAGGAGGGTGTGGTTCGCAGACGTCATGCAGTTGGGAGTAGATCGGTACGTTTTGCCCAGGGATCCAGATCTTCTAATTCAGGGACAGCTGCGCCATCCCAATTTACAAACGCTGGCTTTGACGGCTTGGCTGCTGAAACCTCCATCTTGATGGATAAGGGGTTGCCGGCCTCTGTTGTTGATACTATGATTCGGGCTAGGAAGAAGTCCTCGTCCTTTATCTACTTTATCTGGCATGCTTACATTGCCTAGTGTGAGTCCAAGTCTCTTCCTTGTCGGGTGTTTTCTATCCCCAGGAATTTTTACAACAAGGTTTTCGGGCCTTTAACTTAGTACCCTCAAGGGACAGGTGTCAGCTCTGGCAATTTTTTTCCAAAGATCCTTTGCCAATCACCGTCTGGTTAAGACTTTTTTCCAGGGAGTTACTCATGTGCGTCCGCCATGTAAACTTATGCTACCGGTTTGGGACTTGAATCTGGGGTTGTCTGCACTACAGGGTCCTCCCTTTGAGCCTATCCGTGGGGCGGCGTTACCCATTCTGACTCTTAAGGTGGCCTTTTTGGTGGCTATCACTTCAGTCAGGCGAGTTTCTGAGCTGGCGGCGCTTTCTATTAATTCCTCCTTCTATTAGTTCCTCCTTATTTTGAGCGGCATCAGGATAAGGTGGTATTTAGGCTTATGCCAGATTTCTTGCCCAAGGTTGTGTCTGCTTTTCATCTCAATCAGGACATTGTCTTACCTTCCTTGTGTCCTAACCCTGCTAATTCCAAGGAACGGACCCTGCATTCTCTGGATGTTGTCAGGGCTCTGAAATTTTACTTGGTTGCTACTGAGCCTTTCAGGAAATCTGATGCTTTTTTTGTTCTTCCTGCTGGACCTAGGAAGGGCTTGCCTCCGGCTAAATCTTCTATCAGCAAGTGGATTCGCCAGGCGGTGGTTCAGGCCTTTTCTGCTAAAGGGAAGGTTCCTCCTTTCCGGATTACTGCTCATTCCACTCGTGCTATTGGTGCTTCTTGGGCTTTTCAGCACCAAGCTTCTGTTGAACAAGTTTGTAAGGCCGCGACTTGGTCTTCTGTTCATACCTTTTCCAAGTTTTACAAGGTTGATGTTAAGGCCTCAGCTGATGCTGCTATTGGCTGCAAGGTACTTCAGGCGGTAGTGGTTTGAACTGCCTGCTGCTACTTTTTGGGGATCCCACCCTACCTTACAGAGACTGCTATTGGATGTCCCATACGTAAGGACTTCTTGAAGCAGGCCGTGCCATGCAATAGGAAAAATACAATTCTCTGAGTATTCACCTGTAGAATTGTTTTTACTATGCATGGCACGGCCTGCTTCACCCCACCCTTGTTATCGTTATTCTTGGTTGCCTCTTTATGGTGATTGTTCCAAGTTAGTTGGGGTTGTTACCTTTTTTACCTTTATTATCTCCCGGTTTCTTGTATAACTGCTTGTCAACACTGGGGAGGTCTATTGGTGATCCTGTTTTTATATGGTGTCGGGAGGAGCCACAACTCTTCTGCAGTACACTGCGCCACCTTGTGGCGGAATATCCCATACGTAAGGACTTCTTGAAGCAGGCCGTGCCATGCATAATAAAAACAATTCTACAGGTGAGTACTCACAGAATTGTATTATTTGGACCAAAACTCTAGTTTTGGTCTACTTTGAAGCGCACCAAACCCCTATAAACCTGACCTCGAAGTCTAAACGAATCTAGATTCTCCTGATTTTGGATGCCCCTGTGTGTGACCCCCGCCTTTGTTCACTACTTTCCTGGAACTGGTGAATGCACTGTGGGATCGCCAGCTTGACCAAACCAGGGGGGGTTCTTTCACAAACAGGGGCATCCCAAATTGAGATGCCTCTGTAAAGCAGACCAAAACTCAGGGGTAGAATTGCTTGCATAGTGGGTATGTCAGCGATCCCAGGGGCTTTCACACAGTAGGGTATCACAGATTGGGATGCTCCAGGGATAGGAAATCAGCTGGGGTGGGCAACTTAAAAGCAAAACAAAACCAGCACTTCCTCCCCTGGAATCTAAATTGAGATGCCCTGTTGTGTGGAACCCCGCCATTCGAGGAGATGTGGGCACCAGCTGTGGTGGTGCCCTTCTAGTCCACAGTTGGTCAAGCGCCGTCACACACCCAAAAGGCTGGCCATGTCAGTGGGCCCCCCTAGAGGATGGGAGCCCCCTGCGCTGCCCCGCCTTGCCGAGTGCTGATGCCGGCCCTGCTCCCATGCTTTGTCAGTGACCCATGTGACCAACAGCAGTGAATAGGATATGACAGGTTCCATAGATCACGCTATGCATTTCTATCACACAAACCATACCGGATCAGAACTCACTGCCACGAATATTAATGCCTGCCAATGAGTTCTGAATGGAACACCCTTCTGCTGCGCGCACCTGCGCACCTCCCTAGAGGCTATAAGACCAGGATGGTTTTGGGGTCTGGGACATCCCAAGTTGGAACGCCCCGCTGTGTGTACAACTTACCCCCTCCCATCTCAACTGAATGGCTGTACGTGGCCGCCCAAAGCCGAAGGGAGGAAGTGATGCCGCACACACGTGAGTGTGGTTAGCCTCCCCATCGGCTCGAGGAGAGGTGAGGTAGCTCGCATTCTTGGGGGGGGGGGGTTCTCACAGCAGGGCCCCCAAAACCAGGGTGCTCCAGGGCGAAGGACCAAAACCCAGGATAGATGCTGACAGGAGTGTGTGCATCAGATGCATGCTGGGGGGGCACCATGAGATTGATGTCCGAGGTAAGTTGATTACATTGAGCCATTCCCAGGGGTTTCACACAGCGGGGCATTCTAAATTGCTATGCCCCAGAGTCTATGGTTTTGATCCACCTTAACAGTCACCTCAAATTGGGAAGGTCACAATGGCCTTGAGAGCTGCTGTTGACTTTAGGTCCACCCAAAAGTGGGTTCACTATTGGCCTAGCCAGACCCCCTCCCCCCAATCAGCAGTCCCCCAACCCGTTCATCTCTGGCTGGTGAACCCCATGCATGCTGGTCCTTTGTTGTGTTCCCCCCCACTGGGGGAGCATGCCCCTCAATTATTGGAGGAAACGCCTCCCCATATAGTTTTTTAATCCCACAGATCAAAGCTCAAAATTCCAAAAAGTTATATATGTTATTGGTAAAATGTTTGGGGCTTTTATTTTTTAATCTAGTAATTTTTCAGTGGAGAGTTTTGAGTAATGTGCAGTACTTGAAAAGGCCACTGTAGTTCCTTGGTTTCCTCTGTGCCAGACGTAGCTCATGGGTTGGGTTCCAACCGATGAATGACAGTGCAACGTCACATTTTTTCCTACTATCGGTTCCCCTTCAACCCAACAATTGGGTTCTGAAGGCTTCTCTGCAAAAGAAACACAAACAATTGCACATAGGTCAGCCGTGGGCCAGGTAAGTATTACTACTGGGTTTCCTCGAAAATAAGACAGGTATTATATTCATTTTTTGCTACAAAAAATAGATGCTAGGGCTTATTTTCAGGGGATGTCTTATATCCAGCTGGCAAGATGGTGGCGGCAGCAGGGGGGATTTGGCCATGTGCCCATCATAGTGGCAGGCTTGGGTAGAGCCAGCAAGATCAGACATTTTATTTCCGACAGACAAGCTTACCTGTGTGTCCTCACCCTCCTTTACAGCTGTGATGGGTCCTCTATCTCATTTAGCTGGATTATGAATTGTAACTTATTTTCGGAGTAGGGCTTATATTTCACACATTAGCAAAAAATGCTGAAAAATCTTACTAGGGCTTTTTTTCGGGGTAGGTCTTGTTTTGACAGAAACTGTATATATGCTAAGTATTATATCAGCATGTACTACAACTAGCATACTATGCAGAAGAGTAGCTAGGCTTTCTGGCACCTGGGGCAAAGATTTGATATGGCGCCCCCCCACCTGTGCTCAGGCCCCCCTTTGGCACCCCCCTGACCTGCTGCACCCGGGGCAAGTGCCCCCCTGCTCGCCCCTAGCTACGCCCCTGATACTATGGTTCCCTAAGTCTGTCTTCCAGTGAGGAGGGGTTTCCTATTCAATCTGATCCACAGTTTCCTATGTATTATCTAAGATCTAGGAGATGGTCACGGCACTGTTGCAACATACCTCACTAAGTACCATACTTACTTTAACTGACATACACTTTAACTGTTCAATTCTAATTGTAATTGTATTTTCCCTTCTGACCTGTATACATATAAATACCCATTGTATGTATATAATTTGTCTATTGCACTCTTAAAGCAATTAAATATATACCTTAATATTGGGCTGCTCTGTTATCTTGATCCTAATCCGACTCCTCCATGCTACCGGGCTGGCCCAATATAATTCCATTAATGGATGTCCATAATGAACTTCCCATAATGGATGCCACCAGCTCTATCAAATAGAGCTGATGGCATCCCTTACGTGGCTGGCAGGGCTCTGTTCACTGGTCATAGTTAAAGGGCTCTGTAGTCAGTCAGGTTCTTAAAGTGGACCAACACCCAGGATTTTGACTATCCTGGGTTTTGGTCCACTTCAGGGGGGCACCCCTGTGTAAAACCCCCCAGAAACCCCCAAACTCACCTCACCACGCTCCCACGGACAAGCGGCGGACAAGGCAGCGTGTCCGCCGCCGCCTCCCGCGCGCCCCTCTGACAGTGCGTGCGCCCGCGCCGGCCATTCACATACGGCCGGCGCGGGCGCGCGCACGGCTAGAGGAGTGCGCGGGAGGCGGCGGCGCCCGCTGCCGCCGCCGATCAGGTGAGTTCTTTTGGGGTTTTGGGGGGGGTCCCTCACCGCGGGACATCCCGATCTCGGATGTCCCGCGGTGAGGGGGGTGATCGGCCCGGGAATCTTATAGATTCCCGGGCCGATCACCCATGGGTGACGGTCCACTTTAACGCCCTGTATCATTGAAACATACTGCATGATCTTGGTGGCAAGAACTTAATTTGTACAGTCTGGAGTAAAGATGGGAGAGAGGGGACATGATTGAGACCTTTAAATATGTGAAAGGATTCAATAAGGTTGAGGAGGGAAGTGTTTTTAAGAAGTAACTTCTAATGATAGAACAAGGGGGCACAACCTGAAGCTAGTCGGAGGGAGGATCAGGAGCAATGTTAGAAAATATTATTTCACAGAACGTGTAGTAGATGCAGAGCAGAGGTAGTTGAAAATTCTGAATTTAAAAATTCCTGGGATAAGCCTACATCTATCCTAAGATAAAGAGAACATACAGTATACACATAAGGGCAGACTAGATGGACCGTATGGTCTCCTTCTGCCATCAACCTTCTATGTTTCTATGTAGTACAATGTACATGTTCTATGTACAGTACTGCTGTGTATGCGCAAGTGGCCAATAGTCCTGTAAGAATATTATCAATTTTCTTGTAAATGTTCAGCCCTGACAATTTTGATTCACACATGCTCACCGAGAATCTTCAGTATGATAAAGCTCCATTCATACTGGCCAGCATTTTTCACTTTGCAGGTATAAAGGCCAGCGTCACTGGGCTCCAGAGATGTGATGAATATGGAGGCATCTCCAGCCCTAAATTTGGAAATGAAGCTGTAACGGCCCTTCTGTTCTTCATTTTCATAGACTTCTCCTCCACTGTAACTCAGGATCTGTGAAGCACAAGATACTCTTTTAACCGACGATTCTTAAAACAGCATGCTGTGGTTTCTCTAGAGTGGGGTTTCCCACCCGAGGTGATACCTGAGATCCTCTCAGGTGGTATTGGTGGTACTCAGCCAGGCTGACCCGTCCCCCAACCTGATCTCTATACTTTACCCAAATATGTCATCCATCAATACAAAGTACGGTATATTTGTTCATTTTTGTTTATGTCATACATTTAAATGGCTGCTTTGAGCATTTCCAACACAGTTTGACTGGCATCCATTACCAACTAGGTGGTACTTGCAAAAGGTAGAAAATGGAAAGTATATACTTGATGAAAAATGTAGGAACTAGACTAAAACGGACCCACATTTCCTTGCTAATTGGCGTGGCTCCGGCCCGGGCTACATTCTGACAGTCATCCAGATTGTTGGAGCTTCCCCCCCCCCCCCCCCATGCATCAACCCCGCAATTATTACCTTCATCCTCGATCCTCAAAATGCAGCCCTGCGACTGGTCGACGGGGGCCATGTGGGCCAGCCCTTATTGGTGGGCAGAAAAGAGAACGCAAACCTGTCCACGTGACCGGTGGTGGCCACCGCTGGGCTGCATTTTAGCCGAGGATCGAGGATGAAGATAACTGTTGTGGGGGTCGATGCTCACACCCATAGATGTGGAATGCCCCGTTGTGTGTATCCCACGGATTGCCTGAAAACTCACCCCTTGCTTGCTAAGCCAATCTGCGACAGACGTTCTATTCAGATTTCCTTTGCTGCACTATTCAGTGCGACAAAGAAAACCTGAATGGAGCAAGTTCCGGGGCACAGCTAGAGGCAGGAAGTGGGATGTGCCCGGCAATCCATTTAGGACGGCCTGGCATGCACAACTAGAGGTATGCTAGAGGTGTGCTGGGGATGAGTCTGGGTGCTGTGGAGTAAGCACGACTGACTGGTGAGTAGATCAGGTGATTCAGGATGCCCCTAAAAAGCCAGAGCAACCCCCCAAGAGTCTTATAGACTAAAGGGGGATGTTGCTCCTCTTTAACGTAAGGGAGAATATTCTAACTCTTATTTATATACTGTAAGCTTCCGGGTTCTTATGGGCATCACAGAAACAGACATAATTAGCCGAAATATTTGATTTCCTCTATATATCAAACAGAAAAGAGCCACGTCTCCTCTATTGTAGCGAACGGAGAGGTGGCGTGGTAGCTTCCCTGTGATTGATGGTAGCAGGGAGTGTGAACCGACATTGAAGTATCGGTGACTGGTGTCGGGCCCGCCGGTGCAGGATGTGATCCAGCGATCGATTGAGTTGAACCGATCAGCTGCGAACGATAAAAGAGGAGTACCCTTTATTTTATTTGGGTGGTCAAAGCCTAATGTGGATCTCTCCCTTAGTGGTTGTCCCTTTTGTTTTGTAGCAACGATCTCTGTCTGTGACCATTTCTGAGACTCAAGAGAAAAGAGCTGGACAAAATAAATCAACTACTACCTTCCAGAGAAAGTAAAAATCGGCAGTCTGTGGGGGTAAGATTTTATACTCAGCATTTGGAGGTTCTTTGTATTCTTTTATTTAATATTTGTATTTTTGGGGATGTTTCTCTAGCACTGGATAAGCAACAACTTAGAAATTGAACTCCAATCAAATACACTGGTTATAAATTATGAGTTTGTGAAGAAGTTCCGGGTACTTTCAAAATTTCTTGGTCCTTGAACTTGACACTTAAAATTGTGAGTTCAGGAAGAGGCCATCTGGATGATGATGAAATATTTTTATCTCTAAAGGATTCTCTTTCCTACTGTTAGGATCTTACCTGCCTCCCGGCCACGGTCCCGCGGCGCGTCACGGCCCCGTCCTGCTGCTGGCTCTCGGTTCCGCTCTGAGGCCAGCGTGGCGGCGGCGGGGTGCGGCGGCCTCGCTGCGAGCCGTGCGGCGGGGGCAGGCGGCCCCGTGGTGTCCTCTGCCGGCGCGGCTGTGCTTCCCCCGGCCGGGAGCGCGCCCGGCCATTCGCGTGCTCGCGCACGCGCGCGAGCACGCTCTGTGTATGCCCCCAGGCGGCGCTGCTCCCAGCGCATCCGCCGGGGGCAAGTTTCAAGTTAAATCATCAGCTGTCCTGATGGGAGCCGGGCCCAGGGACTGGACAGCCCGTCTGGCCTGGGCAGGTCCAGTTCCTGGGACCGCTCCCATTGGGTCGTCACTGTCGCACCAATCAGCACACTTCCCTCTCCTTTCCTTTTCCCCTTCCCATTGGCCAGTCTTCCCTTTATTATCAGGCTGCCCCATTGTCCAGTGCCCGTTATAGCCTCTGGTTAGTAGGGTGTGCGTTATAGTCTGCGTTACTGTGTTCAACTCGGCTTCGTCTCTGACCATCCTCGTCTGCTGCCCGTCCTGACCTTTTCTCCTGTCCTGACTTCGCTTGTGCCTGATCCCTCTGTTACTGCGTTTTGGTGCTCATCCGGTTTGACCTCGGCTCGTTTTTGACTACCCTTCGCTTGACCCCTTGGATACCGCGCTCAGTGACCACCCGGCTTGACCTTGGCTTGTTTCTGGACCTCTCTGATTGACTCTCTGTTTGTAATCCCATTTACATCCCGGCATCCATATTCGGGATACCCCGCCGTTCACCCGTCTCCACCTTAAGCCGGTAATCTTTGCGCCAACTAAGTCCTGGGGGTAACCGAGTCTGGAGAGGCACAATCCGCGTCTCCTGCGAGCGGGGACTTGTCTAAAGGCAGAAGAGGCGGTGGAGATTGGGGATTATCTGGCTTAAGAGAGAAGGGTGTCCGGCGCCTAACAGTATAACGGGCCAAAGAATGGACCAGATTTTGGAGCAGGTGCAGGCCTTAACCGCGGCCGTTGAGCACCTGGCCCATCGCGTGGCGGCCCAGGAGAACCGTCCAGCTCCGATTAACACCAGCCCTCAAGGGGCTTCGGCCGCATCATCAGTGGAACCCAAAATTCCACTTCCAGATAAGTTCTCTGGAGACAGAGCCAAATTTGCAAATTTTCGGGACTCGTGTAAGCTCTACTTCCATCTTCGACCAACCTCCTCTGGGTCACAGGAGCAGCGCGTGGGTCTCGTTATCTCCCTCCTCCAAGGGGATCCACAATCATGGGCCTTCAGTCTGTCGCCCCAGGATCCCGCTCGTCTTTCTGTGGATAGTTTCTTCTCAGCTATGGAGATTTTATACGATGATCCTGATAGGGGGGCCACAGCAGACGCAAAGCTTCGTACCTTACGCCAAGGACGACGGCCAGCTGAAGATTACTGCTCTGAGTTTCGACGATGGGCGGTCGATTCACGTTGGAACGATCCAGCGCTATGCGGTCAGTTCAGGCTAGGATTGTCTGACTCCATCAAGGACATTCTTGTGAATTATCCAGTTCCTCAGACCTTGGACGAAACCATGCATTTGGCCATTCGCATTGACCGACGTCTGCGGGAGAGACGCTTGGAAAAAGGGGCACACCCCGACTCCAGCTTGAGAGCCGAAGTTCCAGCCATGCCTTCCTCAGAGGAGCCCATGCAGCTGGGCGCCACCAGGCTCACTGAAGCTGAGAGACGTCGGCGCTTGTCAGAAGGTCTCTGCCTTTACTGTGGCGGAACAGGTCACATGGTCAGAGCCTGCCCCAAGAAGCCGTCGGGAAACTTCAGAGCCTAGGGGGAATCGAGGGGTCCCACCTAGGCTGTAAGGTATCTCCTCGTGTATTGTCTCCATTTATGATTCCGGTCCAGGTAAAACTTGACCTAGAATGTATCAGTCTGGAAGCTCTCTTAGATTGTGGTGCAGCGGGGAACTTCCTTGACTTTGATTTAGCTCAAAGCCTAGGAATTCCGCTCCAGTCCCTTCCTGTAGCCATTCGGGTCTCCGCCATTGACAACACACCCATTGCGGGGGGGCTCATTCAATATAGAACCTCACCAGTCCTGCTTAGAGTGGGAGCGGGGCATTCTGAATTAATTTCCCTTTTAGTTCTAAAAATGCCTTCTACCCCTCTAGTTCTTGGGCTACCTTGGCTACAGAAACATAATCCCCAAATCGATTGGGTGACTAGGCAAATTGTTAAATGGGGCCCTCTGTGCTTTCATTCCTGTCTGGAACTTCCAGTGCGAGCCACTCAGTTATCCCCTGAAGAAGTGCCTAGCCCATATCTAGATTTTTCTGATGTATTCTCTGAAAAAGCGGCTGATAAACTTCCCCCTCATAGACCTTGGGATTGCCCCATCGAGCTTCTCCCGGGTACTATGCCGCCTAGGGGGAAAATCTTCAATTTAACACGAGCCGAAAATCTTGCTATGCGGGAGTATATCGCAGAAAACCTAAAGAAGGGTTTTATACGGGCGTCCTCTTCTCCGGCAGGGGCAGGGTTTTTCTTTGTCGAGAAAAAAGATGGGGGACTCCGGCCCTGTATCGATTACCGGGGTTTAAATAAAATAACGGTTAAGAATAAGTATCCCCTGCCTTTAATTGATGGGCTGTTCACTCAGGTGATTGGGGCCCAAGTGTTCTCCAAATTAGATCTCCGCGGGGCCTATAATCTTATCAGGATTCGGCAGGGAGATGAATGGAAAACAGCTTTTAATACCCATGAAGGGCATTATGAGTACCTGGTAATGCCATTCGGCTTATGTAATGCTCCCGCAGTCTTTCAGGATTTCGTGAATGAAATCTTTAGGGAATACTTGGGCCGTTTTGTTGTAGTGTATTTGGATGATATTCTGATTTTCTCTTCCTCGCTATCAGAACATCGTAAACATGTTCGTCTGGTTTTACAGAAGCTCAGGGAGAATCATTTATTTGCCAAACTGAAAAAATGCCAATTTGAGGTTACTGAAGTTCCCTTCTTGGGTTACATCATTTCTAATACCGGCCTTTCCATGGACCAATCCAAGGTTAAAGCGGTGCTAGAGTGGGAACAACCCAAAGATCTTAAGGGGTTACAAAGATTTTTGGGGTTTGCCAACTTCTATAGGAGATTCATTAAAAATTTTTCCACCCTGGTAGCCCCCCTCACTAATCTCACCAAGAAAGGGGAGTATCCTGCTGTTTGGCCAGAGCAATCCGTCTTGGCTTTCAGGGAATTAAAAGAAGTTTTTAGTTCCGCCCCTGTGTTAGTGCACCCGGATTGCCAATTACCCTTTATTGTGGAAGTGGATGCCTCCGAACTCGGTGTAGGAGCAGTGCTTTCGCAATATAGCGGTTTCCCTGAGCGCCTCCATCCCTGTGCCTTCTTCTCCAAAAAATTTACCCCTGCCGAGAGAAATTACGATATTGGGAATCGAGAACTATTGGCGATTAAACTGGCGTTTCAAGAATGGAGACATTGGCTGGAAGGGGCTCAATTTCCTGTTACTGTCTTTACCGACCATAAGAACTTAGAGTACATTCAGTCCGCTAAAAGATTGACCCCTAGGCAGGCTCGCTGGTCTCTGTTCTTCTCCCGGTTCAATTTTTCTATTACTTATAAACCGGGATCCAAGAACGTGAAGGCTGATGCCTTATCACGTAGTTTTTCTGCTTCTACTGTACCAGAAGGGGAAAATTTACCCATTTTGTCCCAGGCTCTGGTAGTAGCTGCTATCCAGCCAGAGCTTCCTGATTTAACCCGGTTCCAGTCTGAAGCCCCGCCCGAAAAACCCAGTTATGCCCAATTTGTGCCCGCTGCCTATCGGGCTGCGGTTTTGCACCAGTTCCATGACTCTAAGTTGGCGGGTCATCCTGGTGTCAAGAAAACCATCTCCCTGCTGTCTCGTCAGGTTTGGTGGCCGTCCCTTAGAAAAGACGCACAAGAGTACGTGCGAGCCTGTA
Source organism: Gastrophryne carolinensis (assembly GCA_027917425.1). NCBI lineage: Eukaryota > Metazoa > Chordata > Amphibia > Anura > Microhylidae > Gastrophryne > Gastrophryne carolinensis. The sequence continues at coordinate 15,670,789 of CM051242.1, read as the reverse complement.
AGATTTGTGCCCGCAGCAAATCATTAAGACACCCTCCTGAGGGTCCTCTACTTCCATTGCCCATTCCCTCCCACCCCTGGACCCATCTGGCCATGGATTTTATCACCGATCTTCCACCTTCCCAAGGGTACACTGTCGTCTGGGTGGTGGTAGATCGGTTTAGTAAGATGGCTCATTTCATCCCATTAAAGAAGCTACCTACTGCTCAGGTCCTGGCCCAACTTTTTGTGACACACATATTTAAAATCCATGGTATCCCGGAGGATGTTGTGTCAGATAGGGGGGTCCAGTTTGTTTCCCGTTTTTGGAGGACTTTTTGTCTCAAGTTGGGCTTCACTGTCTCCCTATCATCTGCGTTTCATCCTCAGTCCAACGGGCAAACGGAAAGAACGAACCAATCCTTGGAGCAATATTTACGCTGTTTCATTTCTGATGTCCAGACGGATTGGGTGTTGTTTCTTCCATTTGCTGAATTTGCCCTTAATAATGCCACGCATTCCTCCACCGGGGTATCTCCGTTTCGTTGCGTTTACGGTAAAGATTTGAAATTTTCGGCCTTGTCGGACCAGCCTTCTAGAGTACCTTCTCTAGATGAATGGATGTCTCAGTGGCCAAAGTTATGGGATAAAATTCAGCAACACCTGTCTAAGGCTGTGATCCAACAAAAAAATTTTGCTGATCGTAGGCGATATAATAATCCTGATTATTTGGTCGGCGATTTGGTGTGGCTTTCGACCAAAAATCTGGCCTTACGCCAGCCATCTGCCAAGTTGGGTCCAAGATTTATTGGTCCTTTCCCCGTACTGCAGAGAATCAATCGGGTTACCTATCGCCTGGATCTCCCGCCTTCTATGAGGATTTGTAACTCATTCCACGTCTCCCTTTTGAAACCTGCCAGAAACTTTGAACCCGATAATCTTCCGGATCCCATTCTAGTTGACGGGCAACAGGAATTCGAGGTTGCTCGGGTTTTGGACTCTCGCTTTTTCCGTGGTTCCCTTCAGTATTTGATTGATTGGAAGGGTTACGGTCCTGAGGAAAGGTCATGGGTTCCTGCTAGGGAAGTTCATGCACAAAGATTGGTGAGAAAATTCCACAGGGAGAATCCTCAGAAGCCCAGCTTGGAGGGTCCGGTGGCCCCTCCTCAGGGGGGGGGTAATGTTAGGATCTTACCTGCCTCCCGGCCACGGTCCCGCGGCGCGTCACGGCCCCGTCCTGCTGCTGGCTCTCGGTTCCGCTCTGAGGCCAGCGTGGCGGCGGCGGGGTGCGGCGGCCTCGCTGCGAGCCGTGCGGCGGGGGCAGGCGGCCCCGTGGTGTCCTCTGCCGGCGCGGCTGTGCTTCCCCCGGCCGGGAGCGCGCCCGGCCATTCGCGTGCTCGCGCACGCGCGCGAGCACGCTCTGTGTATGCCCCCAGGCGGCGCTGCTCCCAGCGCATCCGCCGGGGGCAAGTTTCAAGTTAAATCATCAGCTGTCCTGATGGGAGCCGGGCCCAGGGACTGGACAGCCCGTCTGGCCTGGGCAGGTCCAGTTCCTGGGACCGCTCCCATTGGGTCGTCACTGTCGCACCAATCAGCACACTTCCCTCTCCTTTCCTTTTCCCCTTCCCATTGGCCAGTCTTCCCTTTATTATCAGGCTGCCCCATTGTCCAGTGCCCGTTATAGCCTCTGGTTAGTAGGGTGTGCGTTATAGTCTGCGTTACTGTGTTCAACTCGGCTTCGTCTCTGACCATCCTCGTCTGCTGCCCGTCCTGACCTTTTCGCCTGTCCTGACTTCGCTTGTGCCTGATCCCTCTGTTACTGCGTTTTGGTGCTCATCCGGTTTGACCTCGGCTCGTTTTTGACTACCCTTCGCTTGACCCCTTGGATACCGCGCTCAGTGACCACCCGGCTTGACCTTGGCTTGTTTCTGGACCTCTCTGATTGACTCTCTGTTTGTAATCCCATTTACATCCCGGCATCCATATTCGGGATACCCCGCCGTTCACCCGTCTCCACCTTAAGCCGGTAATCTTTGCGCCAACTAAGTCCTGGGGGTAACCGAGTCTGGAGAGGCACAATCCGCGTCTCCTGCGAGCGGGGACTTGTCTAAAGGCAGAAGAGGCGGTGGAGATTGGGGATTATCTGGCTTAAGAGAGAAGGGTGTCCGGCGCCTAACACCTACATTGGAAGGTTAGACGCATCTTAAAGAGAACCAGAACCTGGTGCACTTGGATCTAGAATCTAAAAGACTCCCATGCCGGTAGTCTCCTCACCCCTGGGGCATCCTAATTCTGGAATCTAAACCGCCCCACACCCGCCATTTTCTTCACATTTCACCTTGTTCCTCGATCTCCCAGCACTTGCAGACCTGGGCATCTCGCGCTGGATGCTGCAACCTGGATGCTTCTGCAAAGGGCTCTGCATTATCGCCAGGGCTGTATTAAGTGTGGTGGGGGCCCCAGATACAGTATATTCTAAGTATACAGCACGTCCTGTTCCAGAAGATTCCTTAGACATGGGTAATACATCCACAAGATGGCGCTGGACTGCAGAAAACAGCTTGTGGCTCCTCCCGGCCCTATATAAGTCAGGGACCTCCCACAAAATCCCCAGTTCTTTCTGCAGTCTGGACTGCGAAGACAGAAGATATCTCTCTGTGGCGCAGGTGAGCGGGGCTTATATGCCTGCGGCCCTGCAAGACTATTCCCACCCGTTCCGTCTCATTTACTGCCTCCCAGCCTCGGCTGTTAGGGGTCCGGGTGAAGGTAGGTTAGCAAGCACCAATGGTGCTGAGGAGCTAGGCTCCTACTGCAGTCCCTGCTCTAACAGAGTAGGCGGTTTAGGCTAATGGTGAGCCTTTTTGGGATGCCCCCACTGCCTCATGGGGTTTGCCAGGTTATTCTGTGCATTTAAACCCTATTCATTCTACCCTCACTTCTCATATTAGTCCTCTGGGCACCATTGTCCCTGGAAATTCTGCTGTTATCCTCCCTCACTCTCCCCTTGGGGGATCTCCGGGGGGGGGGGGGGGGGCGTCTAGTGATTCAACACTGTATTTCACTCTTGACATGTTTTAGTGCTTTGTACTGCGCTCCGCGCCTGGCAGCCCCATTCACCTCAGAGCTGCCGGGCCGCTATTGGCCGGCCGGATCACGTGGGCGCGTTTCCCGCTTTTTGTTGGGGGGGGCGGGCCCTGTGGAGGATGCATTTACCTCATAACTCCTCGGCCTGCCCCTTGAGGTCTGCGGACGCCATTTTGTCTCCTTGCTGCGTGCTGCCTGGCTCTCTGCGGTCCGTGAGTAACCCCGATGGGGTGATTTTTTTCTACAAGTTTTTTCTAACTGCCTTATTCTCATGGGAATGTTAATTATGTCTTCCAGGCGGTTGAATACTTCAGCACTGTGGTTTCTCCCGGCCATTTTCCCTCACTAACTCCCACTTCCCTAGCGGTTCTTGGGGCATCCCGGGTAGCTCTTTAGCGTTAACCCTTACTGGCCTATTGTGCCATTCAAATCACCATATGGAGGCTTCTGGGGATAATGGGCCTGGGGTTCCTTTGGGACAAGCCCGGATATGTGTTGTGTGTGGGGTATCCCCTATTAGTGATGATGTCAGGGTGTGTGTACCCTGTGCCCAGCAGGTAATTGCTCTGCAGTCTGGGCTGTCTGTTACTGGGCCTGGTGGTGCGCCCCCTCTGGCCTCACCTACCCCCCCATGCTTACATCTGACCCCCACTGAGGAGCATACTAGTGGGGAATCTCAACCTGATTTAGGTGCACGGGTGACCAGCATTGAAAAACATCTTGCTGGGTCTGCCCCGCATAAGGCTTCTGCTAAGAAGCGGCATTTATCACCCACGGTTTCCCTCTTCCCTGAGGAAGATGAGGGCCCTTACTCACCCTCAGGTCCCTACCCCATTGAGGAGGGGGAATCATTTTCTGATTCAGAATCCTCTGAGGAACAACCTAAGATATACGGTGGTACTGGGACTCACTTTGGGGAAGACCCGTGGTCGCCTGATGACACTGACAGATTGCTGAGTCACATATTTGAAGTGCTTTGTATTTCTCCCCCGGCAGTGGCTCAGCAGCAGCAGGGTGAGCTTTTTCATTCGGTTAAGCCACGCTGGGAGTTTCCTGAGCAGTCTCACTTTAATAATCTAGTGCTCAAAGAATGGGAATGGCCTAGCAAGCTGCCCGGGGTGCTTAAGGGTTGGGACAAGAGGTATCCCTTTCCTGCTGATGTTGTTAAGCGTTGGTCATGTCCTCCCGAGGTAGATGCGCCCGTTCTAGGGTTGTCCAATACATCTGTCATGCATTCTCCTGACGCTACTACCCTGCGAGATGCCGAGGACCGGCCTTTGGACCAACTGGCCTGTCATGTCTTTGCATGAGTGGGGACGGCACTGCGCCCGGTTTGTGCCTCTGCTATTACGGCAATTACAATCACAAGCTTCCAGCCTTTGTCTCTCTGTCCCAGGACCCTCTGGCCTTGGCCATGGATGCACTAGCAATGTCTTGGCAGAGCTTTCAGCTCCTTTATGTCTTTCCTCCAATCCCCCTGCTGGGCAGGGTGCTGCGCAAGATATCCCAGGAAGGGGTGCCAACCACCCTGGTGGCCCCCTGTTGGCCAAGAAGAGTGTGGTTCGCAGACATCGTGCAGTTGGCAGTAGATCAGTATGCCCTGCCCAAGGTTCCAGACCTGCTCACTCAGGGGCAGCTACGCCATCCCAATTTACAAACGCTGGCTTTAACGGCCTGGCTGCTGAAACCTCCATCTTGATGGAAAAGGGGCTGCCTGCCTCTGTTGTTAATACCATGATTCGGGCTAGGAAGACGTCCTCGTCCTCCATCTACTATTGGGTATGGCATGCTTACATTGACTGGTGTGAGTCTAAGTCGTTTCCCTGTCGGGTGTTTTCTGTCCCTAGAATTCTGGAATTTCTGCAACATGGTTTGGATTTGGGTCTTCAACTTAGTACCCTTAAAGGTCATGTTTCTGCCTTGGCTATTTTCTTCCAAAGATCTTTTGCTCACCATCGTTTGGTTAAGACCTTCTTCCAGGGGGTTACTCATGTGTGTCCCCCATGTAAGCCTATGTTACCAGTCTGGGATTTAAACTTGGTCTTATCTGCCTTGCAGGGGTCTCCCTTTGAGCCCTTGCGTGAGGCCCCTTTGTCCATTTTAACGCTTAAGGTAGTCTTTTTGGTGGCCATCACTTCTGTTAGGCGTGTTTCTGAGTTGGCGACGCTTTTCATCAAACCCCCTTACTTTGAGAGACACCAGGACAAGGTGGTGTTTCGTTTTAAGCCAGATTTTCTGCCTAAGGTTGTGTCTGCTTTTCATCTCAATCAGGACATTGTTTTGCCTTCTCTGTGCCCTAATACTAGTAATCCTAAGGAGCGGGTTTAACACTATTTGGATGTGGTCCTCTATCAGTAAGTGGATCCGTCAGGCTGTGATACAAGCCTATTCTGCTAAGTGGAAGGAACCTCCCTTCCGCCTTACTTCTCATTCTACTCGTGCTATTGGTGCCTCTTGGGGTTTTCAGCACCAGGCTTCTGTTGAACAAGTTTGCAAGGTCTTCTGTTCATACTTTTTCCAAGATTTTCAAAGTTGATGTTAGGGCCTCAGCTGAAGCTGCTTTTGGCCTCAAAGTTCTGCAGGCGGCAGTGGTTTAAACTGCCCGCTGTTACTTTTTGGGGATCCCACCCTACCTTACAGACACTGCTATTGGATGTCCCGTGTGTAAGGAATCTTCTGGAGCAGGACGTGCTGTATACTTAGAATAATACAGTTCTGTGATTACTCACCTGTAGAATTGGTATTATATGTATACAGCACGTCCTGTCCCATCCCACCCTTGTTCTTAGTTACCTCTGTATGGTGATTGTTCTTTTTGAGTTCTAGTTATTATTGTCCTCCCGGCTTGCTTGTCAATACTGGGGATTTAGTGGGAGGTCCCTGACTTATATAGGGCCGGGAGGAGCCACAAGCTGTTTTCTGCAGTCCAGCGCCATCTTGTGGATGTATTACCCATGTGTAAGGAATCTTCCGGAACAGGACGTGCTGTATACATATAATACCAATTCTACAGGTGAGTAATCACAGAATTGTATTTTTTTCTCCTTTATAATAATAGTCCAGCCAAGTAACTGATTGGTGGTTGTCTGGCACCCACCTACTAACTGGAACATCAGATTGAGTCCCTTGTGCAGGTGTGTGCTGCTCGGGAACTCCTGCTTTGCCATTCTGGGTGGGGGGTAGTGTAGTCGCCCGGCTGGTCCAGCAGAAAACAGTTCCCTGCATTGAGCTGGCAGCGGCTGTGCTTGGTGGCTTATATGCAGTGAACGGCCGCCAACTGACAGCTCTGCACGCACCCACCACTGTAGTGTTGGTGACAGCAGCTTTGGTGCTTTAGACTCCCTGTCCTGTGTTGGCTTTGGCTGCTCAGGTGCGGGTGCCCCAATGCCGCTGATAGCTTTGTTGACGGTCCCCGTGGCTCATCAGACCAAAGACTGAAAAGCCTCCTGGACCAGACCATAACCCAAAGGTTGGTGGAGTCCCCCTTTGCAGTGCAAACGGTGTAGGCCCCGGGGGGGAAGCCCCTTGTGCCCCCCTCATAATCTGGCCTTGATTATCGCACCACCCCACCTTTACTCTTTGATTATGCCAAGGACTCCTCAGGGATGCTGGTGCATTTGGGGGGGGGGGGGTAAAAACTGATTTTGGTCTGCTTTTAAACAGGGAAAACCACCAATTTGGCTAGATGATCAAGTAACCCCAAGTCATACTGATTAGGCATGCCCCCAGGCAGGGCCCAGGGGCCCTTTTGAGGACCTTCATAAAAAAAAAAAACACCTGAACTATGTATCTTATTTGTGGCATCTCAAGTGCACACACAGAAACGATACAGTTTGGCATCTCGGGTGACAGACTCTGTCACCCCTCTTAGACTAAACCTATAACCCCAGGTTTTTTTCCTACCCGGGGAAGAAAACCACAATCTTGGCGGGAGTTTTATTCAGTTCGGGTGTGTAAGTGACCCCTCCCCTTATTAGCTAAAGTGTTAATATGGATTTTTAATATTACACAATTTTGCGATAGTGCTCCTTTAATGCTGGTAATGCCTGCATCTAAGTGTGAGGTGGGTCCGCAGAGTCAGTTTTACTTGAGGGCCCCAGGCATCCACTGGATGCACCGCTTTGTGAAACCCCCCCTTCCCTGTAATCGGCCTGAAAACATTCACCTGTCCTTCGTTCCCAGGCAGCCAGGGGCCACTGCTGCATTCCCGCCCTCCCTGCAGACATGCTCCAGTGCAAAGCCATTCAGATAGGCTGTGGGCAGGAGCACGCTACAGACCACAGGGGGACTGGGGATGTGGATGCTCCCATTTGTCTATGCCAGCACTGTGTTGGGTGCATGGGACTGGCAGAAGGTTTGTAGGGTGATCCGGGGCTTTCACACAGCGGGGTATCACAAATCAGGATGCTACAAGGATCAAAAACTGGGATAGTGAAAATCCAGGCCGCTTAAAGAGTAAACCCAGTCTCTCGTAAAACATAAGCTTGGTGTAGCCACCCTGTCCGGTGCTGTTGGCAGATACAAATAAAAAACGTGACTCACCTGACTGACGCAGAGTGGCCGTTCTCCTGTTAGGAGCAGCACTCTAAGCTGTACTCTGCTGCTCTGAATGACGCTGACTGTCAGGGCCGGCTCCAGGTTTGTGGGGGCCCTTGGGCAAGAGAGTCCTAATGGGCCCAAAAGTAGTGAGTCACATAATGTCACCTTTCAGCTCCGCTGCCACAAATGGGTCATCTCCTGCTGCTGATCGTCCTCCGGACCTTGTCACCAGTCACCTAGTTCACACCACCATCAATTGCCCTCCATCCAATGCCACCTTCTCCATTGTTGCGGATCATCCCCTGTTGCTTGATGGATGGGTCCACTGTTAAATAATACCATGGCAAAGTGTGATCCTGGGTGGGCCCCTGAAGATGCCAGGGGCCCAGACAATTGCCAAGGTTTGCCCTGTGCTGGCGCCGGCCCTGCTGACTGTTTAGCCAAGCAGTACAGCATCAGCATGACTCCTGTAACTGGATGATTAAGCAGTTGTTCTGGCATTTGGAAATAGACGCTGGGCACCGGCTAGGTGAGTCCTGTTTTTTAGGTTCTAAAGGATCAGTCCAGCCAGACTACCCGTTTTTTTTTTTTTAAATCTCCCCGCCCTGACATCCTCATTTAGTGCTAAAGCAAGTTGTGGGGGTTACATAAAAAACACGTGGCCTGCAATTCAGCGCAGGTCATTGGATGATTCCTGCGCTGCTCGCCTCCATCTTTCTTTTGGCCAGGTCAGGCGCCAAATGCCGCCAGAACGTGCGATCCCTGCACTGTGCGCACTCCCGTTGGCCAGCCCGGCAAACGGAAAGATGCCGCAGAGCAGGAATCGTCTAAATGGCCCTTTAAGTTTTATCAGCCAAACGGCAGAGGGACCTTCACTTACCTGCCCGCCCACAGGCTTGAACCAATGGAGACTTGCTGCTGCACCCGATCCCAGTTTCAGCAGTGTTGGCTCTGCTACTGACAGCACTCTTGGCACCCAGCCTTGGTGTGCATTCCTGCTGCCAGTCACATGGGTGCAGGCACCTTCATTGGAGCCGAATCACATGCTACCATCAGTGGGAGCTTGTACGTGCGCTGGGGACCGGGCAGGAGTTCGCTTTAAGCTTCAGTGCTGAGAGCGCTCCAACCAAGACCAGCTTAGCCCACAGGCCTATGCGACGTTGAGCAGTGGCGGACTGGGGCCAAAAATCAGCCCTGGATTTTACCAGCCCCTGGCTGGCCCGAGACATCCCTGCTGAGGCCGCCAACCATGTTTCCCCGACTATAACATTGGGGTCTGGGGATCCCTGGCTTGTGGGTACAGTAGGACTGGGTACATGGGGCTGATAGCGAGACAAAGGGGCAGGGATTGAATGTGGGTGTTAAAATCAGCAGCCCAACTGGCCCCAAAACAGAGCGGCCCACCAGGCATTGTCCCGGGTCTCCCTATGGCCAGTCCGCCCCTGGTGTTGAGCTTGTTAGCTGAATGTGTATATATATATATATATATATATATATATATATATACATATATATTCCCTGGGCATATCGACATTGGACACAGGATGATTAGCTAGTCATACTATAAAAAAGATGACATTTACCACTTTTTGCCCATGGCCAGAAGCATTGGACAACCACTCGATGTCTAGGTTGTTTCCCGCCAATCCCAGTCTGTGCTGACACGGCAGTGTCACGTTCTCCTCAGATACACCTCTGACCTCCGTCTGTGCTAATACTCCAATGACACAGCAGACACCTGTAACAATAATCAAAAACAAATAGAGTCATATTAGAGCTCCGATTCGATTAAAAAAAAAAAAGACTGCATTTTAGGATGTGGCCACATGAGTGCGCTCAAGAGCTGCACAGCCTGCTTTGATTTTTTTTTTTTTTTTGCACAGCTAAATTCTTTGAATATTTTCTTTTTTCATTGCAAAGTTTGTGGCAGCGTTACAGAGAAGCTTGTGGCCAAGACTGAAATATAAGGTCATCTTTCTCCAGATCTGTTCCATAGCTGAGCTTAAAGCTGAACGCGTCTGGTGAACGCCGGGCGCTGTATGTGAAACCACATTTAGGAAAGTGAATCTGGTGAGCACCTCTAACAGCGCCATGTAGCGTCACATGTATTACTAGAGGTGGCTCAGTGTATAGCTCTATGTTCCATTGGCTCTGCAGTGAATCAGGGACACTGCTTCTACATCACCCACCACACATCAAATTATTTAAAGCGGACCTTCACCCTGAATAAAAGTCTATCTTATATGTTTCCCACACCCTGTACATACAGATTGTCCACATTAATCCGGACCTTCACCCTGAATAAGAGCCTATCTTATATGTTTCCCACACCCTGTACATACAGATTGCCCACATTAAAAATCATCCTACCTGCATCTACTGCATGTTATAAGCCTTTAAACATCCAAGATGGCGGCTTATGGAAGCCGCCATCTTATCAGGCAGCCTGCAAACAGGAAGTGCCTCCTGATTGTGCTGCTCTGCATTCTGGGACTGCTGACCTTTACCTGACCCCAGCTCTGCTCTGTCTGAGCAAAGCACAGCTATAACCCGCCCCCCTGTACCTTATCCCACTCTCCTCTCCTCAGTAAGTGTGATGCTTCTGAGTCAAGATGGAGGCGCCCGTATCCTAAATTCCTGAACAGAGTTGCAGCCCAGTGGGAGAAAGAATAATAATTTAGTAACTAAAAACGTAAAATATATTAATTGTAGATGCTGGGGAATCGTTTTTTAAGAGTTTGGGCTTTTCATTAAATCACGCTGAAGGTCCGCTTTAATGCCGGCCAGGTTACTACAGCGACCGCTACGGCCTCTACTAGCGGTCGCTCTAAGCGCCGCTATACAGACGCTCATATGCTGATACCTGGCGTTAGTAGTGAATCCTCCACGTCTACCTGTGACTGAACTAACTGCTCTTTGTAAAGTTGGGGTTCCTGTATGTTGGACCTGTTTTTAAGTGGAGCATCAGTGAGCCACAAGACCATTAGAGCCCCCTCTCGACTAAAGGGGACTGGCGCCGATCAGCTGATCAAGACAGAGGGAAGGGAAGAGAGAAGGAAGGAAGAGAGCAGGAAGGGAGAATGGAAAGATCAGAAAAAAGGAGTAAGGAAAGAAAGGAAGGAAGAATGCAGGAAAAACAAAAAGCTAAGGAGGAAGGAAGTAAACAGAAGGAAAGATAAAGCAGGGAAGCATGGAAGAAAAGAAGGGGGGAAGGAAGGAAACGAAAAAAAGGAGGTGGGCAGGAAGGGAAGAAAAAAAGGAGAGAAGGAAGAAAGAAAAGATAGAAAGAGAAGGGAGGATGGAACGAAAAAAAAAGGAGGAAGGAAAAAATTAGAAGGATGGAAGAAAAAAGAAAGTAAGGGAAAGAGAAAAGGACGGAAGGAAAGAAAAACAGGAGGAGGAAAGAAAGAGAAGGATGATAGGAAAGAAAGAGAAGGAATAAAAGAAAAAATGAAGGAAGGCAAAATGTAGGGATGGAAGGAAAGAATAAAGTGAGGAGCTAAAGAAAGGACAAAGGGAAGGAACGTAAAATGGGAGGAAAGGAAGAGAAGGCTTTAAAGTGGACCAACACCCACCGCTGATCTTATAGATTCCCGGGCTGATCAGCTCCCTCCCCACGGGGCATCCAAAATCGGAATGCCCCGCTGTGTGAAACCCCCCGGACGCCCACAAACCTTACCTTCTCCCGTCCCAATGGCGCATGCGTGGGCCGCCGCCGCCGCCGCCTCTCGCGCGTCCCTCTAGCAGGGCGCGCACCCGCGCCAGCCGTTTGTGAATGGCCGGCGCGGGCGCGCTCTCTGTAACACGTCGCTTGTCCGATCGGGGTGCCCCGCAGAAGTGGACCAACACCCAGGATAGTGAAAATCCTGGGTGTTGGTCCACTTTAAGGAAGGAAAGAAAAAAGGGAGGAAGAAGAGAAAAATAGGAAACAAAGGGAAGGAACAAAAGGGTGGACTTACCCAGCTGACTTCAAATCAGGGGTGCCCTCATGCACAAGACACCCCACTTACCTTCCACCCGCAGCTCCGTTAAGATCAATGGGCGCCACTGTACACTGAAGTTTCTTGTGTAGAGAGGTGCTTATTGATTTTAATGGGAGTGTGCCGTACTGAGACCACGCACACCCGCTGTACCAGCTTCTCATACTGGTGCAGGAGCAGGTGGAAGGTAAGCGGGGTGTGTCATGCCCGAGGGCACGCCTGCTCCGAGTTCTGACACGAAAATGGACTTTCCCTTTAATAAAATGAAGAAATCTTAATTTAGCCTACAGTTCACCTTTAAAGTGTAACAAAACTCAGCAAAACCCAGCATCTAATAGATTCCAGGGCTGGACTCTGGCTTTTCCCCAGGGGAACCTGAATCGTGATGCCCCGTGTGTGAAACCCTCCAGGGTGCCCATAAAAAAATCACCTTGCTCTGTTCCAATGGCGCATGCACAGGCTCTCGTCCAATAAGAGCCCCCCCGCTATGACTATGTGATTTGGCAGACTCGGTTCTCATTGTTTACAATGGAGAGCACATGCTGCCCGCACCCCTTAAATCTCAGACGTTGTGCGCACGCTCCAGTCCCAGCCATTCAGATAGGCTGGGTTGGGAGCGCGGGCACTGGAGCATCACTTCCTCATCCATGCGCGCACTCCCACCCCAGCCTATCTGAATAGCTGGGGCAGGAGACTGGACACAACACCGGAGATGCAGGGTATGCGCCAGCGTGCGCTCTCCATCATAAACAATGAGAGCCGCCTGCCATATGACGGGCAGGCTGATCCATTACTAGTGTCAGGTGCCAGATGAGCGTCTGTACAGCACCGCTAGTGGTGTCGCTGTAAGAGGCGCTCACCAGAATCGCCTTCATATATGTGGTATTGCGTACAGCGCCCGGCGTTCACCCGATGCTACCTGTCGCTTACAAGGCACTACCTGTTGCTATCCCTTGATGAATAAAGCCCATAGTCATTTCAGGTGGCTGTCATTGGACGTTAGCCCCTGCATGCACCGTTGGAGCCTGGAGAGATGAGTTTTTTGGGGGGGCCAACAGAGGGAATGCCTTGGGGGCACAGGACAAAACCCAGGAAAGTCCAAGCTTTAAAACAGATTATAAAAAAACACACAAGGCAAAATTATATTGGTAAATAAGAGGAGTCTAGGGCTGGATGATACTCTGACATAGGGCAACATGTTTCTATTGCCCTTATTCATCAAGCGATAGCGCCAGGTAGTGTCTGACGAGCGCCAGGTCCCGCCAGCTAACGGCGGCTACCGACTCAAGTACGCCCGGCGTCGGCCACAATGACGCATTTATCAAGCTAAATGAGGCTAGCGCCGGCGAGAGCGACAGCTAGCGCGGGATTCATCATGTAGCCGACTGCAACGAACAGCGCCGCTGCTAATCCCATCACAGCGCCAGGTATGACCTGTCGCTCCCTGGCGATGTTCAATGCATTTCAATGGAGCAATCTTTAATTAATCATAATTACTTGCTATTAATGTTTTTTTTTTTTTTTTTAATGTCAAAAATTCTGTGACCACTTCTGCAATGTTAGGATTTTTTTTTAAGGTTAAAAAAAAAAAAAAAATGATTTTGTGCAGAATTGATATTACAGGTCTGATATTAATGTATTCATATTACAAAATGTTTATAAAAACTTGTATAATTTTACAATCCAAAAATATGGTTGTTTGGGGGTTAAAAACTATTTTAAATCCATCGCCGCCAGCGCTCTGGGGTTTAAACAAGGAATTCACAGCGCGAAAAAATTCGGAGCGTGATTTGTTAATGAATCTGCAGCAAGCCGTTCGCTCTGGCCATTCGTTGTCAGGCGCACCCATACAACGCTGAACCTGTGAAACAGCGACCCCTAAGCCCGTATTCAACATTACCGCACACCGACTGAGTCGCTGTCAACAAGCAAACCCCGGCCAAGCACAGCGAATACTAGCTGGCGCTGTGAAAATCACGCTACTGGCGCTCATCTGTCGCTACCTGGCGCTATTAATGAATCGGCCTCCCCGTTTCCTGGGTCTCTCCAGCTTTCTGCAGCAATTTGCAGCCTCTCTCTTTTGTTCCCTGAGGAACCTTGGCGGGTTCACATTGCAGAAGACCTCAGTGCTTCATGATGTATAATGAGGAACAATGGGAATATATATATATATATATATATATATATATATATATATATATACATGCACACAATATTTCTATTTTGTGCAACCTTGTTTTCCATCTGCACTTTGCCCCTCATAGGGTTAAATCCATCTCCATTCTCTGCAAACAGCTGTGTGGTATTGTCATCATCTACAAATGATTTTCAGCCGGCCTTTCTTTCTTAGAAGTTCTGAAAAATGACTGCATAGTACAACTGTAAACAGCATCAATAGTAGAAAAGGTTGCTAGGCTACCGCATCCTAATGGCATCCCCCCTTACCATTCTGCAAATACCGCTCATTAATTCACATCAGTGTCTGACTATTGCATCTTTGCCTTGTGTGTATTTAAAAAAAAAAAAAACTCTACTAAGCAGTGTTTGTATTTAAATAAGATAACCCATAATAATTGTTTAGAAATTATAATGCACGGAAAGTCATTTAAAGGCAAGCTCCATTCCGGCACTACGTCTGCCTGCTGATAACGACGACTCTCATGTGAATAAAAGCTTGAAGGACAACCGCTGCACGCTACTACAATGAACTGAAGGCGCATACATATATATAGATGTTAAAAATTGTCCTTCAAAATAGAGGGAAAAAAAAGGGATTAATTGTCCAGCTTTAGCTTTTAGTTGTAAGTGAACTACACCGTGTATATTATAATTTACACCCTGGCTAAAAAAAAAAGGTCATACATGCTAATATTTGGTTGGAGCGCCTTTACAGCCTTATTAATTATAATTTCTTGTGAGCGCAAGATGAGCGTCTCTTGCGCGCTCTGCGCAATAGATGGCGCTATGTGCTCAAAACTCCTGGCAGGGCTTGTATAAGCCTATGCGCTAGCAACCCCTAGCACCGTCTGGGAGCGCCGAAATTGCAGTATATTTAATACTGCAAAAACACAGCGCCATCACGGGCATACAGCGTCTGATGCAGTCCCCGGGATCTTTATTTTTTGGGGGATGGCAGCACAATTTCAATGCGGAAACACCAGGAATTTCATTGGGGACACTTAAATTACATTGCACAGGTTATGCATGGCGCAAGTTTGCAGCACAACCCAAAAATGCATACAAAAGCAATTACAAACAGCCTAGGAATCCCATGGCAAATGCCCCAGCCAAAAAAAAAAGGAATTAACCCCATTGTCATCTTGGAATATACCCAAGGTGCCATCCATTAATAGAATTACCCCGTCTCTCAGTATATTCAGTTAGCTTACCTCATTCTTTGGGCACATAACATTGCTGAACCGGGACCTGAGCAACTGCAGCAACCCCAGATTAAAGCACAGTGCCCCCCACAGACTTGTACAGCAGCAGCTTGCACTAGGGACTTTTAAGTGTTCCCAAGATTTCTCCTGAGCGGTCCCAGTTTTCTGGAATGCCCTGACCCCACTCTCATAGATCTATATCGGACCCAGTACAACAATGGGGTAAGGAAGAAAAAAGGGTGTGGTTTGGTATGAATAGTTCTCAATAGCGTTGGGCGAACCCGAAACAACGTAGTTCAGGTTCGTACTGAACTTCGAGAGTTCGGGTTCCCGAACCAGAACACGGAACTGAGCCAGAAGTCTGTGTTCAGGTTTGGCGTTCATGTTTCAACACTAAGCAAGCAAGCCATCAACCTGCTTTTAGCCCCCCCCCCTCCTCACCCAATCAGGTCGGCCAGCAGGCCGGCAATCTCGCTGCCTCCCCAACCAATCAGAAAGGGGAGCAGGTGTGGCATAGGCAGGGACAGACCGTGATGGGGGAGGCCACAAGCTTGGCGCGGACTACATCACCCAGCCTGGCCAGCTAGCTCAGCAACCCAGCGTGTTGGGGGGGGGGGGGGGGCTCTGTCAAACAGTCTGCTATGGGGTGATTCTTATTATTGAGGGGTTCCTATTATTTTTTAATATAGTATACTTAATTTTAGCATTGCCCCTACCCCATTTTGTGCAGGGCAATCGCCCTGATGTTACCCCCAACTGGCAGCCCTCACATTTTACAGCCATTTTTGGGCCCCCAATTTCAGTTCCCCATTGACTTCAATAGAGTTCGGGTCAAGTTTGGATACCCAAACTGAACTTTTGTTAAAAGTTCAGCCGAACTTGCTGAACCCTTATGGGCTCACCCAAAACTAGTTATCAATATTCCTAGACCATGCCCCTAAAAAAGCCCCAATTATGGTGTGGTTCTTGTAGCTGTTTTCTTTGTAAGGCTTCAAGGTGTCTTATTAGTATCCGCATTGCTGATTATTTATTGTTTAGTAGCATGACCAGTCCTCTGGAAGACATGTTTCTTGCTATTGAATATTGTAGGTCAGCCGCCTCATTTTTAGAATGGTCATTAAATAATTTAATGCTGCATACCTCGTTACCCCTTAGGTCAGTGATTTATGTACATGTCACAAAAGACATTCCCATTACGAGCAAAGGTCACAATAAGGCAGAAAAATGAGTAACAAATATACATATATATAGTGCATGTGTGGGTATATATGTAAAAAAAAAAAATATATATATATATATATATGAAATAACAAAGGGTTTTTTGAACACAAGGTCCAACATAAAGTCTCTTCAATTCAGAATATAACAATAGATACAATACATCCAGGAACATAAACAGCATTTTCCTTACCAGTTTAAACAAAAGGGGTTATTTAAGAAGGGATAGCGCCAGGTAGTGCTTGTTAGCGGCAGGTAGCGTCTGGTGAACGCTGGGCGCTGTACGGGAAACCACATTTCAGAAAGCGAATCTGGTGAGCGCCTCTAACAGCGCCATGTAGCATATTACTACAGGTGGCTCAGCATATAGCGCCGGAGCTCTAGGTCCCATTATTACCTTGTGTCGCTCTCCCATACATTTCAATGGGGTTTCATTTGCTTGTGTTTAAATAGACTGTTTGGCAATTTACATTTTTTTTTTGCTCAAATCATTGTGTGACGTCTCCTGGCTGCAAACAAACAATTTTAGAAACTCTTTTGACTTTTAATATTTTTATGCAGAATTGTTATTGCAGGTCTGGCACTAAAGTGTTATTGTCTCAGTGTTAAAACAATATCATTCCATGTGTTTTCGCTTTGTTACTGGTGTATATGTGTTCAAAAACTGACTTTAATCACACAACGTCTGGCGCTCTATGCTACAGCGCCCAGCTTTAGAGCGCCGACGCTGTGTGTGTGTGTATATATATATATATATATATATCTATTTGCGTGTGTGTGTATTTTTTATATATATTTTTTATTAGTTTATAAGTGCCTTCACCTTCCAGAGCACTGATATATTTGTATATGTTTGCAATATACATCACCTGCTAAGTAGGTACGTAAACCAATTAAAATGGAAAATCACAGAAGCTCTTTTTCCATTTATTTTATGGAATAGGCCTAGTTTGATTTATTCTGTTTAAATTACCCAGCCTATAAATCTTTATTGAAAGAGGAAATGATGTGTATGCAGAGGGGATTTATTAGAATCTTTAACTAATAAACAGGGATTACCGAAGGCCATTGCCGACCCATCCATGCCATAAATTGACAATGATTTGCGATAATAGTCTCTGTCCCTGTATGGCAGTATAGACGGGCTTCATAACTGAACTTACATTGCATTGCATTTGGAATGGGTCAGTGTGCAGTTATGGTCCGTGGGGAAGTGCAGGAGAAATGCAGATGAGGCTGTAATGGTCGGGTTATTTTTCTCTCTTCAGATGGGCTTCTCTGGATTACTCCTTTTATTAAAGGATTTGTCCAGACAATTAAAAAACATAATAGCATAGCTGGAAGTCTACAGGCTCAATCCGACAAAGTTCTGCAGGCTGCAACCATCCAGTTTTAGCACTATTAGGTTCAGTACCGACAACACACTCCCTCACTGGTAAAAATGGCGGAAATTCAAAATGGCTGCTTGGAGCCATCATAACCTGAAGTCGTCCAATAACATGAGTTTCTTTGCTAAGAGATACAAAATAACAAATCTTCTTAGCTTTGCTAAAATATACAGAATATTATGCTGCACCTTGTTATGATTTACTGTATTTCTATCCTGTTGTGATATTTCCCACGCTGGATGTAGAGACATTTGGCCTAGTGATTTTAACCCATTGCTCCCATCACTAGCGAGAAAGTGGCCACTTCTGGCAATGAAGAGAAGGGTATAAAATTGATTATAGAAGTATTTAATTGATTACAGTTGATTCAAAAGCATATATCAAATCAGTGTATTTAATCAGGATGAACACGTTTTTACTTTGACGGGTGTTGGTCCCGCTGTCTGTTGATAAGAAGAAGCTCGCAGGGGCTTCCAGAATTCTGGAGCCCCCTCGCACCTAACCGCACACAATGTTCATAATACTCACCTTCATTACGAGCCAGTACCGGGAAAGGAGTCCCACGATTGGCTGCCGGGCGGTCACGTGGGCCGTAGTTGCATCCTCTGCGCCGGCCACCTGGCGGCCAATCACAGGACGCTGGCTCGTAATGAAGGTGAGTAATACTAGCATTGTGTGCGGTTAGCTACGAGGAGGCTCCAGAGTTCTGGATGCCCCCGAGAGCTTCTTCTTATCAGCGGACAGTGGAAAAATGGGTATCGGTCCGGTTTAAAGTGGACCAACACCCAGGGGGGATCGGTCCGGAAATCCATAAGATTCCCGGACCGATCGGGATGTCCCGCGGGGAGGAACCCCCCAGGAGGCCCACAATCCTCACCTTACCGGCGATCCAACGGCGCATGCGCGAGACGCGGCCGCGTCTCTCGCTTCCCTCTAGCAGGGCGCGCTCCCGCGCCGGCCGTTTTGTGAATGGCCGGCGCAGGAGCGCTCCCTGTTAGAGGGAAGCGAGAGACGCAGCCAATGACAGCGCTCTGGTATGCGCGTCCAAGCGGCTTTGGACGCGCATACCAGAGCTGCTCTGAGCGCTGTCATTGGCCGGACGAGGTCACGTGGGAGCGGGGAGAGGTGAGTTTTTGCGGCGATCGGGGGGGTTTCAGACAGCGGGGCACCCCCGATCGGGGTGCCCCACCTAAGTGGACCAACACCCAGGATAGTCAAAATCCTGGGTGTTGGTCCACTTTAATAAAGATTCTTTAACTTTCCTAGAGATGTTGTGCCGCCACGTTGCCAAGCAATTTTTAAGTATTTTGCATTATATATGTTTAACTGGGATTTTGAAAGAATTTCCAGGAAAATTATATATTGTTTTTTTCAGCGTTTGGACTATAACATGGAATATTTTGTTTGTTTGTTTGTTTGTTTTTTTTTTAAATAGAAAATCATATTGGTTGTACAAGCCCCATTCCTCCTGATTACAACGGTACCACATATGTATTGGTAGATAGCCGTTCCTTCCCAGGAGACAAAGTGAAAAGAGCGCTTTATGAGATTTTGAAATAACATACAACTAACTGCACCTTGCAGTTAACGATCAAGGGTTAAACCCTTAAAAAACAAAGAAAGGCATGGACTCTCGGCTCTCCAGCTTAACCAGCCTGAGCACCAGCTATGAGGACTGGTATTCCAGGGCTCAGAGGCCAAGTGGTCGGCCCTAAGGGTTCCCAGCCCACATAGCCCACAGGGGCACCAGGCTCTTCTGCACCCCTCCAACCTTTTTTTTTACACCAATACAACACCCGCTTCTTTCCCCCACCACTCTCCTCTGTCTTCAGCGGGGCAGGGGGCGCAGATCCTCCACCGCACTCCCAGCTTCCGCCACTCACTACTGCCACACGGAGGGGGGGGGCTCACCCCGCCGGTATAAACAGCCCCTCACTGCGGTGGGCGGCGAGCTGCAGGGAGCCCTTCGTGGGTTAGAGAATCTGTGTACACGGTCCCGATGAAGGCATTGATGTCCCCGCCCAAGAAAGACGCTGGAATGTGGACGGACGTAAGCTTTTTTTAAAAAAATTTTATCTCTAGAAGTGAATGAATAAGCAGTCTGGCATTAAATGTTTGTGATGCCGCAATGTAAATTTCACATGGCTGGCATTAGGCGCGTTCAAGCGGACCAAATGTACAAAAATTAAAAAAGAAGTCCAAGGGACTTACCAACCCACCACAGGTCTGGATGTTCTTGCAGCACAAAGCCGAATGCTGCATCTCCTCCTAGCTTCCGGGTTCATTTAGCACGGAAAAGCACCAGGGAGGATTGTGAGATACATACACCTCCTGGGTGCAGCAAGATGGCGGTGGAGGCAGCGGATTTCCTAGAGCGGCTAGACAGGTAAACCTAAACATTGATAAGCATGCAGTGGTTCTGTTTCCCAGTTGCCAACACAACGCATCGCATGAGTGGCCAAAGTTGGCAGCGCGCTACTGATCAGCTTCAGGCAGCATGTGGATGCATGCCTACAGGCGGATGGTGGTGCACAGCCGGCTTTAGACTTGACTGTGCTGCAAACAGACCAGCTTAGCCCAGGGTAGTGGGATTGATCCTGTGGGCTTTCAGGTACAGTAAGGCCCTTATTCATCAAGCGATAGCGCCAGGTAGTGTCCGACGAGCGCCAGGTAGCGGCAGCTAACGGCGACTACCGACTCAAGTACGCCCGGCGGCGGTCACAATGACGCATTTATCAAGCAAAATGAGGCTAGCGCCGGCGAGAGCGACGGCTAGCGCGGCATTCATCATGAAGCCGCCTGGACCGAACAGCGCCGCTGCAAATTCCCTCACAGCGCCAGGTATGAGCTGTCGCTCCCTGGCGATGTTCAATGCATTTCAATGGAGCAATCTATAATAATTCATGATTAATTGGTAATATTTTTTTTTTAATTTTTTTAATGTCAAAAAATCGGAGACCACTTCTGCAATGTTAGGATTTATTTTTAAGTAAAAAAAAAAAAAAAAATTGTGCAGAATTGATCTAACAGGTCTGAGATTAATGTATTCATATAACCAAATGATTCTAAAAACATGTATAATGTTACATTAAAAAAATATGGTTGTTTAGGGGTTAAAAACTAGTTAATACACATCGCCGCCAGCGCTCTGGGGTTTAAACAAGGAATGGACAGCGACAGCACATTCGGAGCGTGATTTTTTGATGAATATGAAGCTAGCCGTTCGCTCTGGCCATTCGTTGTCAGGCGCTCACATACATCGCTGGACCTGTGAAACAGCGACCCCCCAGCCCGTATTCAACATTACCGCACACCGACTGAGTCGCTGTCATCAAGCTAATGCCGGCCAAGCACAGCGAATACTGGCTGGCGCTGAAAAAATCACGCTACAGTCGCTCATCTGTCGCTACCTGGCGCTATTGATGAATCGGCCTCCCCGTATTTATTTTACCTTTTTTCCTGGACTGTTCCTTTATTCATGAGGGAGCAGGCTTCCTAACTGCTTGGAGGGGGCTATCATCATTGTTGCAGGCCCAGGGAGTTGCTTCAGAATCAGGAAGGTGTTTTCCTTCCTGGATCAGCAAAAATGGCTGTTTTGCCTTCACATGGACCAAAACGCAGGGGTGGTTTTTTGTTCAGGTATATAATTAGCAGTCCTGGCGCCCTACTGAGTAAACCCACCACCTTTTAGGATACTTCATATATTTTTATGGCCGTTCCGGGTAGATGGTTGGCAACAATTGATTGTACTCTGCAGAGCCAGATTATGAGGGGGGCGCAAGGGGAGCACGCCCCAGGGCCTCCACCACTTTCCCTGCAAAGGAGGTTTCCACCAACCTCTGGGTTATTGTCTGATCCAGGAGGTTTTTCAGTCTTTGGTCTGTGGGGCTGCGGGGCAAGCAACAAAGCTGACGGCGACTTGCAGCCAAAATCCACTACAGGGCAGGATTGAGAGTCTAGAGCAGCAAAGCCCTCAGTAATGCTACAGTGATGGGTGCGTGCAGAGCTGTCAATCGGCGGCCGCCCGCCGGCACATAAGCCGCCAAGCACAGCTGCTGGCAGCTTAATGTGGGGAACTGTTTTCTGCTGGACCAGATGGGCGACTACTCTACCCCCCACCCAGAATGGCAAAGCAGGAGTTCCCGAGCAGCACGCACCCGCACAAGGGTGGCACAAGGGACTCGATCTGATGTTCCAGTAAGCAGGCAGGTGCCAGACAACCACCAATCGGTTACTTACAGGATTTTTCTTTACTTTAAAATAATAGTATCTGGGACCTCCACCTTATCTGGCCCTGGTATAAAACCGTGTTAAAAATGTGTTGCCAGCAAATAAACGAGTACTAAAAATACATCTTGCATCTGCTTTTTCTCAGGAATAGGAGCGGCCATATTGGATCATCACAATAGACAAAGCAATAACAAATGGCAATTTTCTGAATCATTCTGCCATTCTCTGGATGTCTTTAATGCAGTGACTGTACATATGATCAGTTTGCTGCCTTATATTTTGGTTCTCTTAGGATAAATGTCTGCACAGGCTGTTTGGGTCAGCACACCGGAGGCACAGTGGGTTGCAGATATAACTGACAGCCTACAAAACAAATAGTTACAAGAAACTATAGGGATGCATTATTCACTCAGCTTATCCTGACAATAGTCCCAGCAAGGCAAATCCTCAGCTATTGTTCCCGCTGGATCAATCATTCTGCCTCCCACACTTTAATTCTATCTCTTCTGCAATAAGTCCTCATTTACTTTCAATCATCTTTGCTACCTTTCAAGTAAAGCTTTATAGTAGCGCACAATAAACTTTACCAGGCGTAGAAAAAATATTTTGACTGAAAATCGTAGGAAAAAAAAAGGATCATGAGACAGAAGAAGGCGATATGGTGCCTCGATCGTGCACATCTCATTCTTACAGTGCTTTAATTGTTATAGGCTCAGACTTAAAGCAGACCTTTAGTCAATAGAAGTAAACTAGGTAAATTGCTCTCCTAAACCCCCACCTTGGTTGATCTGGTGCATAGGCTGTTTGAGAGGGCTTAATTCCATGTAGATGTTTTGGAGAGGGTCTAATTCCATGTAGATGGTTTGGAATACCATGAAGATTCTGTGCTTCTGAACTACATGGGATTGGCCACCTGCTACATGGTTGACAGTCCTTACACATGAGCATGAGGTCTGCAATCACTTTCCTCTGGTTCCACGTTGCGATTACAGGCTGCAACCGCATCCCTGCAGCTGAGGCACGCTCCCTCACTCAGTAAGGAAACCAGGGATGCGGCTGCTCCCGCTCCCTATGCTGCTCAGTTCAAAACAACAAGGGTTGGGCGAGTGCCCATGCATGCGCCCTGGGAATAACAGAAAGGCGAATTGTGTGGGCGATTTGGGGGCTTTTACACAGCAGGGCATCCCAAAGGGACCCGGGGACAAGGATAGTGAAAATTCAGTTGATAGGTCCACTTTAAGACCTCTCTGATCAATGATGAGTCATTACAGCTTATGGCTTTCTACTTCTGGCTAAAAATAAGGGATGATTGCCCAGAGGTTTGTGGCAGTTTTGACTGTGGGACTGGGTTTTTGAGAAGCAGGGCTCTAATGTGTGTGGCAAGATGGCCGCTCCCATACATTTCAGGAAAACAGGAACCCAGAATCTCAATTCAATTTATTATCCACCAAGTACATCAGTGATGGACAGGTGTCAGGGAACCGCGGGTCACGTGATCCAACTAACAATGAGGGATTCTCGATCACACAGCCCCAAAGCACCGTCCGTTCGCCTGCCTAGCGGGACTACCAGGCCCAGCAGTCTACAGACACACAGATTCTTGGCTAGGGCAAAAAGATTGCTCAAGTTAAATACAGGTTTTAATGCTATAGGCACACTAGGCAGTAATTACAAACATGTGATTATGGTGGAATGAATGCAAATGTCGTTCTGAGAAGTGGGTTACAGGTTACAGTGATCTACACACAGAGATACAACAGTCAGAGTTACCTTAAAATGCAGATGTAGTGTAGAGTAGTGATGATGATGAGCTCCCGCAAGGGTCTATGTCAAGAGTTTATAGATGAGTTGGGCATCACCAGCAAGCTGCAGCGCGACCTCCCTCCAGAGAATGACAACCACTGCCCCAGGTTCATCCCAATTTATGCCCCTTTCTCCCCCTCCCTTCTGTGGGGCAGATTGTTCCCTCCCCCTGTTGTGGAACTTGATTTGGAATCTAAAACCCTTTAGGGGTTATAACTTTGGGTCGGGGGGGGGGGGTCATATGGCTCTGGATATGGCACCAAGTGATTGGCCACCTGCTACACGGTTGACAGTCCTTACACATGAGCATGAGGTCTGCAATCACTTTCCTCTGGTCCCATGTTGCGATCACAGGCGGCGACCGCATCCCTGCAGCTGAGGCACGCTCCCGCACTTGGACTGGACGCTCCCGCACTTGGACTGGATGCCAGGCATCCGATGAGCCCAAAGATGGAGTCCCTAGATGGGTCAGAGCCCGATATCTCCATTTCTTTAGGTTCCCTTGGTCCCATGGCCCTGAGAATTGTGCGTCTACATGCGGTTTTGTGGGCCCATTCTGGTTCTGTATCTGGCTTTGTGCTGGGACACACAGTGGCCCAGCTACGATCCGATTTGTGTTAGTGCCGGATGTCTGAGGCACTGGTGTTTGATGCCAGGGGGTCACCTCGGCTTCAGTCTCTGTGGGGGCCTTCCTGGCCCAGAGGTGTGAGAGAATCAGTAGAGAGTCTGTGATCTGAGATTGGCTCAACTCAAAGATGCTAATTCGTTTTCCTGGAGAGATTAGGTCCTATGCATGTTTATGGCTAGAAAGTCTTAATGCTACAGGGGGAAATAAAGGGTGACATTTGCCAAGAACAGAGAATCTTAAAGGGGCGATGCTGGGCATGACCAATTAAATGATATCATATTTGCCCTATTCCTCACAACAAGGAATTCCTTGTGGTATACATTTCACATTGGGAAACATTCCAGGTTCTGCCTGCTATTCCATAACACCTGCATGGGGTTGATCCCACATAAATAGCTTACATAACTGATTGTCAGAGGGGGCTTTAGGGGAGCAATTTACTAAGCATGGATTTTATTTTACTTTAAGTCAGCTTTAAATGCATTTGAATGACAAAAAAAGGTTTGGAAACTCTGCTCTATCAAGTTCTTACTGTTTTATAAGTAACTGAAGTACCGCCTTGGTGTTTTATATGGGTTGTCTTTAAGCTAAAACTATGGGGGTTATTTAAGAAAGGATAGCGCCAGGTAGTGCGACATAGCGTCTGGTGAATGCCGGGCGCTGTACGGGAAACTATGTTTAAGAAAGCGAATCTAACAGCGCCATGTAGAATCACATGTATTACTAGAGGTGGCTCAGCGTATAGCACCGGCGATCTAGGTTTAGGAGCGCCACGTATTACCTTTCGCTCAGTGTCGCTCTCCCGTACATTTCAATGGGGTTTCATTTGTTTGTGTTTAAATAGCGTGTTTGGCAATTACATTTATTTTTGCTCAAATCACTGTGTGACATCTCCTGGCTGCAAACAAACACTTTTATACATTTTTTTGACTTTTTATATTTTGATGCAGAATTGTATGTGCAGGTCTGGCACTAAAGTGTTATTGTCACAGCGTTGAAGCAACGTCATTCCATGTGTTTTCGCTTTGTTACTGGTGTATATGTGTTTAAAAACCGACTTTGATCACACAGCGTCTGGCGCTCTATGCTAGATCGCCAACGATGTGTGTGTGTAGCTTTATGTTAAAGTGGACCAACACCCAGGATTTTGACTATCCTGGGTTTTGGTCCACTTCGGCAGGGCACCCCGATCGCTGTGTGAAACCCCCCAGAAACCCCCAAAACCTCACCTCTCAACGCTCCCACGTGAACGCCGCAGCCAATCCCCGCCAACGTCCAGGCGGGGGACAGGAACGTCCAAGCCGCTTCCGCCGCCTCCCGCGCGTCACTCTCGGCGCACGCGCGCCCCCGCCGGCCATCCACAGAGCGCCGGCGCGGGCGCGCGCACGTCTGGAGGGGCGCGCGGGAGGCGGCGGCGGCGGATCAGGTAAGAGGTTTTTGGGGTTTCTGGGGGGTTTCACCCTGTGGGACATCCCGATCTCGGATGTCCCGCGGGGTGGGAGGTGATCGGCCCAGGAATCTTATAGATTTCCGGGCCGATCACCCCTGGGTGTTGGTCCACTTTAAGTAGGTGTTGACACACTGAGCTGGCGCTACCTCTCGCTCGCTGCAGCGTTGTCCTGTTGTTAGAGCGCCAAACATACATCACATTCATCAATGCTGGCCAGGTTACTACAGCAACTGCAACGATAGGTTACAGTGCCCGTTACCCGCTTACAGCGTCTACTAACGGTCGCTCTAAGCATCGCTATACAGGCGCTCATCTGGCAATACCTGGCGCTAGTAGTAAATCAGCCTCTATATCAAAAATACACAATTTAAAGCTGAACAAAGCCCTTCTTGGGTCCCCCGTGAAATCCCATCCATCTGAGTACCTGTAGCTGTAGTTATGCTGAGAGAAAATGTCATACAAGCGGACTCTACTTCAGAAGGTTATTTGTCACTGACTACAAACTACATTTGGAACAGCATGTATTTATTTTCTTTACACTTGTACATGTAGATATTTAAACAAACATACATAGTAACAAATTAGAAAATATATTGGGTCCAAGATGAGTCATTGTGCAAGAGTTGTTACAAAGTCTCTGATAAAGGTCAGATTTCCATACATGGCAAATACCCTTCAGATGTGCAGCATTTATAGTGTGACACTAATTAAACTGGCTCCCTTGATACATTTTAAATGCTGCCTTTATCCGCTAATGCCAGAATATTAACCAACCCCGGGCAAACCTGATGAAAAGCGGTCCCTTATGTAAAGAAGCTACATGGATATTAACCCTAAGAAGCCTGGTTTAAAGCGGACCTACAGTCAAAAAATCAAAGCTTCACAAATCTCTCCCTTAAAACCCCTTACATTGTGGCAATGACGTTAGCTATTTGAAAGGTTACCAACAGTCAAAAATGACAAACTAAACCAACACAACAAAAGGTGCTTATATGCAATTTTGATTGCTGCACATAAAAATTATTTTACCTTTTTCCAAATCCTGCTGCGATAAATTTCAAAAACAAAATGGTTCATGGATGTGCAGACCACCTGCAAACAGGAAGTGCTGCTGGGCTTCCTGTTTTTGTGTATTGTCAGTTGAATCCAGGCAGCAGCATGGCTGAAATGCTGGGAGAGGAAGCTCCAAAATGGCTGCTACCTTTCTTTTCCAACTGTGCCAGGCTGTTGGTCCAGTTTAACCTTATGCACATGTTGTGGAATAGTAATCTTAGGGCAAAAAAATATTGCCGCCATAGACTTCCTAATAAAGGCCTTACAGTTTTCCATTTGGTGTGCACAGTCAGCTATTCTTAGTGTTCATCCCGTCCCGTTCCGAAAGATATCCTTACACATGGGTTATTCATCTTCAGATGTCACGTGACTGCAGAGCAGGAAAAGTGACCCCTCCCGGCCTATATATACCGAGGCACCTCCCACAGAACCCCAGATTTTCTCTGCAGTCACGGACTGCCAGGACGAGAAAGTGTCTCTCTCTTTTCAGGCAGGTGAGTGGGGTCTTTGACCCTATGGACCTGTTGAGCTATTCCCCACCCGATTCTGCCCTTTGAGGCACCAATTCTCATACCTCTGTGCTGCACTCACCTGATACCACCACCTTAAAGGATGTGGAAGACCGGCGCATTGATCAGCTGGCTACACATGGTTTTGCCTGTGCAGGGACCGCGCTGCGTCCGGTGTGTGCATCTGCTATTACTACTGTGGCAATTAGAAGATTGATCAGATGTGCATTGGAAGGTGGTTCTGCGGCTTTGGGCAGAGATGTATTTAACTGGCTTATGTATTGTGAGGAATTTACTTCTTATGTCCTTGCTGCCCTAGAGGATGCCATTAGAATGTGTGCCAGAACCTCTGCCCTGCTGGTTGCCTTACGCCGCTCTGTTTGGCTGCGCCAATGGATGGCTGATATTGCTGCTAAGAAGGCTCTTACGGGGGCCCCATTTAAAGGTCTGCGCCTTTTTGGAGAACGCCTGGATCTGTTTGCCAAGGAAGGTAAGCTGCCTCAGCGCAAGAAGCCGCTCAGGCCCTTTCGGGGGTCCAGAGTTGCTCTTTCCCCCTTTTATTCCCCCAGAAGAGGAAGGGGGGCTCCCCCCGCGGGAGGCCGTGGTGAGTCCTGGGGCAGAGGACGTGGCAGACCCGATCCTTCCTGGGGTTCTAAGCCAAAATCCTCTCCCAAACCTCCGCAGGCATGAAGGGGCGCCCTCACCCATCCGGGTGGGGGGAAGGGTTTGTTTTTTTGCTCACATCTGGAGACGTCTTGTCCCAGACTGGTGGGTCCAGGAGTTAGTCTCCTCCGGTTACAGGATAAAGTTTATAGCCTGGCCGCCCCCAAGATTCATAAATTCACAGAGGACTCAGGACCCCCTGTCAGCTCAGTGCGTGTGCTTGGCTGTCCAAAATCTACTGGAATTGGGGGTCATTTGCCCGGTCCCTCTGCGGGAAAGGGTCATGGGCTATTATTCCAATCGTTTCACTGTTCAAAACAAGGACGGATCAGTCAGGCCTATCCTGGATTTAAAGCTCCTAAACAAATTTGTCAAATTCAGGCACTTTCACATGGAGACTCTGCATTCTGCCATAAATTCCCTTCGTCCAGGGGACTTCCTGGCCTCTGTAGACATCAAAGATGCTTACCTTCATGTGCCTATTTTTGCAGGCCATCAAAAATTTCTCTGGTTCACAGTGGAAGATCAGCACTACCAGTTTGTGGCTCTGCCATTCGGTCTTACTTCGGCTCCCAGGGTGTTTACCAAGGTTTTGGCAGGAGTTATGGCTCTGTTGAGATCTCAGGGTATTCGCATTCTTCCTTATCTGGATGACATTCTTGTAGTTTCCCAAACTTTGCAACAAGCAGAGTTGGGTGTTCAGAAGGTGGTATCCACTCTGGAAATGTTTGGTTGGGTGATCAATCTTCCCAAATCTTCCCTGTCTCCTTCCAGAGTGAAGATTTTTCTGGGCATGACTCTGGATACCTATCAGGTCAAGGTCTTTCTTCCAGCTGAGGATAGAGGGTCTTCAGGCACAAACACAGCTCCTTCTGTCTTGTCCTCATCCGTCTATCAGACAGGCTATGCAGCTGGTGGGTCTGATGGTGTCCAGCTTCTAGGCTGTTCCTTACGCTCAGTTTCACATGAGCCCTCTCCAGGTTCTTCTCTTGTCAGTATGGGATCGGGACCCAGGGTCCCTGGATCAGGTATTTGTTCTGTCCCCTCTGGTCAGGCGGTCTCTGTCATGGTGGCTGGACCCAAGGAATCTGCTAGTGGGCAGATCTTTTCTGACTCCCTGCTGGGAGGTGGTCACCACGGATGCCATCCTGACAGGTTGGGGGGGCTTTTGGAGGTCCCTGAAATTCCAGGGGCATTGGGATCCTCAGGAGGCCCATGCCCCAATCAACATTCTGGAACTGAGGGCAGTGAGGTTAGTGCTTTACCAGCTGACCCTGCACCTTCGGGCATGGTCAGCTGCATGTGTTCGAGAATGGGCGCATGTGTTTGGGAGCGCAAGGGTGCGCGCATGTATTTGGGAGTGGGTGCATGTGTTTGGGATTGCAAGGATGCATGCATGTGTTTGGGAGGGCTGGGGTGCATGAATGTGTTTGGGAGGGCTGGGGTGCATGCATGTGTTTGGGAGGGCTGGGGTGCGTGCATGTGTTTGGGAGGGCTGGGGTGCATGAATGTGTTTGGGAGGGCTGGGGTGCGTGCATGTGTTTGGGAGTACGGGGGTGCGTGCATGTGTTTGGGGGTGTGGGTCTAAGCATCCAATGTCACCAAGCAAAAGGAAGAGATCGAAGGAGCACAGCCAGGGTGTCTAAAGCAGGATTTTGAGTTCTTACAGACCCTGCCCATTATGCTAATTACCACGTGGCATACCGTAACAGCTCCAAGGGCCACCCCCCATTTTTTCAGAGGTGAAATCATAAGTCAAACCTGTAAACCTTGATATCTCGGCCATTTCTTCTTCAATTTAAAAATGTAAAACAGTTTAGGACAGCGCCAAAAGTAGCCCGACACAATGGTCTTACAATTACCTTTGCCTTTAATATCACTTTAAGATTCATTACGATGCTTGACAACCAAAGCTTTGAACCTTCCGGCACATGCTTGTTTGGATTGTAGAAACAGTTAACCTATTGCTGCAATACGTATATCAGCAGTGTTTTTGCTGTGTCTATGCCGTGTGAGATCACTGCCAAGTTTATAAATGGAAAACCACATCCTATCATGTGGGCGGCACTGGGCTATTTTCCTCTTTACCTGTAGGGGCTACAACATCAACTGCACTAGCTATTGTGTGATTGCTTGTGTTTTGCAATCTCTCACCCTTTTTAGGCTGTTACTGGTGTATTTCTCTCTGAACTACAGGACATTCCTTCATTGCACAACATCTATTTTGGCTTCGGTTTCTCTCGGCTCCATTGCTATAAACTTAGAGGCTGATTCATTAACAGCGGCATGTAGCGACAGTTGAGCGACTGTAGCAGTATTTTCACAGCGCCCGCTAGTAGTCGCTGTGCTTGGCCATTGTTCGGTTGTTGATAGCGACTGAGTCGGTGTGCAGTAATGTTGAATATGGGGTGACGAGTCGCTATTTGACAGGTTCCGCGATGTATGGGTGCGCATGATAGCGACTGGTCAGAGCGACCGGCTCCCACCATATTCATCAAAAAATCACGCTCAAAAAATTCAAGCGCTGGGAAATGCATGTTTAAACCCCAGAGCGCTGGCGGCGATGTGTTAAAAGTAGTTTTTTAACCCCCAAACCACCATATTTTTGGAAACAAAAAAATTTTTAAAAGAATTTAGTAATATGAATACAATAATATCAGACCCGTAATATCAATTCTGCACAATTTTTTTTTTTTTTTTTACCTTAAAAAATTATCTAACATGGCAGAAGTGGTCACAGAATTTTTCACATTTAAAAAACAAAAAATAAAAATTAATAACAATTAATTATGAATATTTAAAGATTGTTCCATTGAAATGCATTGGAGAGCGCCAGGTAGCGAGAGGTCATACCGGTCGCTGTTCAAGGTCGGACGCTGGCGCTGTGGGCTGAGGCTGGAATAATGATGAATGAGTGGCTATATGGCGCTATCTCAGTCGCTAAGCAGGATCGGCTTGATAAATGTGTGATTGTGGTGGGGAGCCGGCGTTCTCGTGGCGGTGCCCGTCATTACCGGTCGCTCACCAGTCGCTACCTGTCGCTATTCCTTCATAAATAAGGGCCTTAGTGTAACCCACCCATAGGTGGAGTTTAAATATCTTGGGATCTGACTCCTTCCCTTTGTGACACCCAGGGTCCCAGCGCCAAAAATAAGACAATAGGTATATAAAACTGAAGATTTATTATTAAACACAGCTGTAGAAGAAAAATGGCATTAATAAGCAATCTAGAACATTTCGAATGAAACTTCAGCACTGGTGGCAAACGACATCCCAACACTGATACACTCTAAAACAATAGAATTAATGCAAATCACCTGAAAAAACTGTTAAAACCAACCCCCAATCCATGAGTACTGCGCAGCACAAAGCAAAACAAATGGGGGAAAAATAACCAACAGAGAAAACGTCCTACAGGAAGTGCCCCTTAATATCCTGGAAACATATAAATCCCTCTCCCGAAATTCATGATTCATTGTTATTGTGATAAGGCATCAAATCGTCTGTTTTTTATTATTTCTCCTTCACTAAACACTGTTATAAAGTGGACCAACACCCAGGCTGATCGGCCCGGGAATCTATCAGATTCCCCGATTTCAGATGCCCCGCGGGGTGAAACCCCCCAGGACGCCCACAAACCTTACCTTAACCCCGTTCCAACGGCGCATGCGCGGGCCGCGGCCGCGTCTCGCGCTTCCCTCTAGCAGGGCGCGCACCCGCGCCGGCCGTTTGTGAATGGCCGGCGCGGGCGCGCTCCCTGTTAGAAGGAAGCTCGAGACGCGGCATCCAGCGCTCAGAGCCGCTGTGGTTGGACGCCGCTTGTACGTGCATACCACAGCGGCTCTGAGCTGTCTGATTGGACGAGCGCCCGCGTAGGAGCGTGGGGAGGTGTTTACAGGCGTTCTGGGGGGTTTCACACAGCGGGGCACCCCCGATCGGAAGTGGACCAAAACCCAGGATAGTCAAAATCCTGGGTGTTGGTCCACTTTAAGATCCAGGCTCTGGCAGTGCTTTCCCCTTTAAAAATCCAGTACTGGATAGGTGGTGATGAAGATTCTTCTGATTAGTTCCCCCAATAGCATGCCACATCTCTTTGCTTTGTTTCTACTTTCAGGAGCAGGTGCATTGTGACAGGAAGGGAGAGGGCAGCCATGATGAGGTGAGCCGCTGAATGACAGTTTATGCCTACAGTCCCTTTAAGAGTACTACAATGTTGCACCTGTTCCTCTCTTTAATTAACTTAAATGGGGCCTTCACCATGATTTAATGAAAAGCCCAAACCCTTAAAAAATTATTCCCCAGCATCTAAAATTAATATATTTTAAGTTTTTAGTCACTTACTTATTATTCTTTCCCCCACCGGACTGCAACTCTGTTCAGGACTCTAGGATACGGGCGCTGCCATCTTGACTCAGAAGCATCATATACTGAGAGCGCGATAAAGTACAGGGGTGGGGTTATATCTGTGCTTTGCACAGACAGAGCAGAGCTGGGGTCTGGGAAAGGACAGAAATCCCAGAATGCAGAGCGACACAATCAGAAGACTGTTTGCAGGTTGCCTGATGGCCCATGAGCCGCCATCTTGGATGTTTAAAGGCTCATAACATGCAGTAGATGCAGGTAGGATGATTTTTAATGTGAGCAATCTGTATGTAAAGGGTGTGGGAAACATATAAGATAGGCTCTTATTCAGGGTGAAGGTCCGAATTAATGTGAGCAATCTGTATGTACAGGGTGTGGGAAACATATAAGATAGGCTCTTATTCAGGGTGAAGGTCCGGATTAATGTGAGCAATCTGTATGTACAGGGTGTGGGAAACATATAAGATAGGCTCTTATTCAGGGTGAAGGTCCGGATGAATGTGAGCAATCTGTATGTACAGGGTGTGGGAAACATATAAGATAGGCTCTTATTCAGGGTGAAGGTCCGCTTTAATAACTTTAATTCTGCAGGCTCATGGCTATCTGGTGCCTTTACTGGACTGTTGTAGCCACTTGGCTACACTGTAAGAGACAGATGGTACTGGCAGAGTGCTTTCTCTTTTTAGTATTGTAAAATTAATGTAACTTTCATATGACATTTATGAATGTTATATAGTATATTTTATAAAAAATCAGTGACAAGCAGTAGGAGCAGGGTGACAGATAATGAGTTTCCCAATCTCCCCTGTTCCTTATACTTGGGGCCTTATTTATCAAGGGATAGCGCCAGGTAGTGTCTCACTAGCGCCAGGTAGCGCCAGCTATCGGCGGCTACCGACTCCAGAACGCCAGGCTGCGAACACAATCACGCATTTATCACGCTAAATGAGGCTAGCGCCGGCGAGAGCGTCGGCTAACGCGGGATTCATCATGTTGCAGACTTCAGCGAACAGCGCCGCTGCTAATCCCATCACAGCGCCAGGTATGACCTCTCGCTACCTGGCGCTCTCCAATGCATTTCAATGGAGCAATCTTTAAATATTCATAATTAATTGATATTAATGTTTTTTTTTTTTTTTTTTTAATGTCAAAAATTCGGTGACCACTTCTGCAATGTTAGATATTTTTTTTAAGGTAAAAAAAAAAAAAAAAAAAAAAATTTGTGCAGAATTGATATTACAGGTCTGATATTAATGTTTTCATATTACAAAATGTTTATAAAAACTTGTTTATTTTTTTTTCCAAAAATAAGGTTGTTTGGGGGTTAAAAAACTACTTTTAACACATCGCCGCCAGCGCTCTGGGGTTTAAACAAGCATTTTACAGCGCGAGAATTTTTTGAGCGTGATTTGTTAATGAATATGCTGGGAGCCGTTCGCTATGACCATTCGTTGTCATGCACTCCCATACAGCGCGGAACCTGTCAAACAGCGACTCCTAACCCCGTATTCAACATTACCGCACACCGACTGAATCGCTGTCAACAACCGAACAACGGCCAAGAACAGCGAATACTAGCCGGCGCTGTGAAAATCACGCTACTGTCGCTCATCTGTCGCTACCTGGCGCTATTAATAAATCGGCCTCCCCGTATCTTCATGCTATCCAAAGGCCCTTAGTAACAATGCAACTGTGCTGCACATGCTTACTAATAATTTTTCTCCTTTGAAAATAAGAGGAAGTTAATCAGTAGCTGTGCCCGCAGTCATCTCTGAAGTGCCAGGCAGAACAGAAGCACATTGAGTATTAACATTTCAACAAACTTTACATTGAACAACCCCATTTCTGGCCATTGAATTACTTGTATCTGCCATTGTTTAGCAGTTTTCCGTTTTGCTTGCTGAACATCTATTTGCAGTTCTCTCGGACATGGTTTGTGGAAACAAGCTACACCATCCACTGTACAGAGAAAGGACAGGAGAGTCTGCTCCATAATCCTCTCTTATGTACTCAGAAAAGCCCAATGATCATGGAGGACATTACAGTACCTGGAGCTGTACAGTCCCTTTGGTGTATCCCCTGGAATCCTGTCCCCCTCACATTTATTTATTTATGGATAATTATCGGACACTTCAGGCCGGAACTTTGGCTAACCCACTCTACAGCTATGCCTCCCACCACACTTCAGCCCACCTCTGTGCACTTCTTCCCACCTCACCACTGCCCACCTCCACTTCCCTCTTACCAGTTCTACTCACTTCACCTCTTCCCACCTCACTTGAGCCCGCCTCTGCTCACTTCTTCCCACCTCACCACTGCCCACCTCCACTTCCCTCTTACCAGTTCTACTCACTTCACTTCTTCCCAGCTCACTTGAGCCCGCCTCTGCTCACTTCTTCCCACCTCACCTCTGTCCACCTCTACTTACCTCTTACCAGTTCTACTCACTTCACCTCTTCCCACCTCACTTCAGCATGCTTCTGCTCACTTCTTCCCACCTCACCTCTGTCCACCTCTACTTACCTCTTACCAGTTCTACTCACTTCACCTCTTCCCACCTCACTTCAGCCCGCCTCTGTTCACTTCTTCCCACCTCACCTCTGTCCACCTCCACTTCCCTCTTACCAGTTCTACTCACTTCACCTCTTCCCACCTCACTTCAGCATGCTTCTGCTCACTTCTTCCCACCTCACCACTGGCCACCTCCACTTCCCTCTTACCAGTTCTACTCACTTCACCTCTTCCCACCTCACTTCAGCACGCCTCTGCTCACTTCTTCCCACCTCACCTCTGTCCACCTCTACTTACCTCTTACCAGTTCTACTCACTTCACCTCTTCCCACCTCACTTGAGCCCGCCTCTGCTCACTTCTTCCCACCTCACCTCTGTCCACCTCTACTTACCTCTTACCAGTTCTACTCACTTCACTTCTTCCCACCTCACTTGAGCCCGCCTCTGCTCACTTCTTCCCACCTCACCTCTGTCCACCTCTACTTACCTCTTACCAGTTCTACTCACTTCACCTCTTCCCACCTCACTTCAGCCTGCCTCTGCTCACTTCTTCTCACCTCACCTCTGTCCACCTCTTACCAGTTCTACTCACTTCACCTCTTCCCACCTCACTTCAGCATGCTTCTGCTCACTTCTTCCCACCTCACCTCTGTCCACCTCTACTTACCTCTTACCAGTTCTACTCACTTCACCTCTTCCCACCTCACTTCAGCCCGCCTCTGCTCACTTCTTCTCACCTCACCACTGCCCACCTCTACTTACCTCTTACCAGTTCTACTCACTTCACCTCTTCCCACCTCACTTCAGCATGCTTCTGCTCACTTCTTCCCACCTCACCTCTGTCCACCTCTCCTTACCTCTTACCAGTTCTACTCACTTCACCTCTTCCCACCTCACCTCTGCCCACCTCCACTTCCCTCTTACCAGTTCTACTCACTTCACTTCTTCCCACCTCACCTCTGCCCACCTCTACTCACATCCTCCTACCAGTTCTACTCACTTCACCTCTTCCCACCTCACTTCAGCATGCTTCTGCTCACTTCTTCCCACCTCACCTCTGTCCACCTCTACTTACCTCTTACCAGTTCTACTCACTTCACCTCTTCCCACCTCACTTCAGCATGCTTCTGCTCACTTCTTCCCACCTCACCTCTGTCCACCTCTACTTACCTCTTACCAGTTCTACTCACTTCACCTCTTCCCACCTCACTTGAGCCCGCCTCTACTCACTTTTTCCCACCTCACCTCAGTCCACCTCTACTTACCTCTTACCAGTTCTACTCACTTCACTTATTATCACCACATTTAAGCCTACCTCACTTCTTCGTACCTCACCACCAATTGAACCTGCCACCCTACCTTGCGACCGGAGGGTGGCAGGTTCAATTCCCGGCAATGGGACATGACTGAAGTGCCCTTTAGCAAGGCACCTTACCCCCAATTGCTCCGCAGGTGCCGACTTTATGGCAGTCCACCGCTCTGTGGACATGTGCACTTCACTGCCCCTTAGTGTGTTATTCACCTGTGTGCAGGGCTGTATTTACCATTAGGCAACCCTAGGCACGTGCCTAGGGTGGCAATCTGGAAGGGGGGGAGGACACTGCCCTTACTACTGTAGTAAAGAAAATAAATAAAAAATTCTATAGCCAGAACATGAATGCCTCCTAACAATCCCCCCCCCAGCCACAGAAGGCAGAAGGATGCAGAGTGTATTTGTGTGTGTGTGTGTGGGGGGGGGGGGGCAATGGGTTGAACACAGCATTTCCTCTCTACTGGTGTGGTCATGTGACTCCTGTATGTCAGATTGCCGGAGAGATGGAACATGCTTCTCTGCCTTTCCCCCTTTGTGCCCTTCTCCACACATTCTCTGCATCTAGCCCCTGGCACCCTTTTCCCCTACACACATTTTTTTGTATGCACCGTGACCTAACTTAAAAAAAAGGGGGCGCCAGCACTTAAAGTGCCTAGAGCACCATGAACACCAAATATGGCCCTGCCTGTGTGTTGTTATTATTATGGTGTTTATTCACTCGTTGTTCAGTCTATAGATGGGAAAAAAATGCATAGGTAAAATTCCATGTGTGTGTAATCACATAATGGCCACTATTACTAATACTTCTTCTTACCTCACCCCTGCCCACCTCTACTCACCTCTTACCAGGTCTAACACATGTCACCTCCTCCCACTATTCTTCAGCCCACCTCTGCTCACTTCTTCCCACCTCACCTCTGCCCACCTCTACTCACATCCTCCTACCAGTTCTAATCACTTCACCTCCTCCCACTATTCTTCAGCCCACCTCTGCTCACTTCTTCCCACCTCACCTCTGCCCACCTCTACTCACATCCTCCTACCAGTTCTAATCACTTCACCTCCTCCCACTATTCTTCAGCCCACCTCTGCTCACTTCTTCCCACCTCACCTCTGCCCACCTCTACTCACATCCTCCTACCAGTTCTAATCACTTCACCTCCTCCCACTATTCTTCTGCCTACCTCTACTCACATCCTCCTACCAGTTCTAATCACTTCACCTCCTCCCACTATTCTTCAGC
The DNA here is from genome assembly GCA_027917425.1 of Gastrophryne carolinensis. Classification (NCBI taxonomy): domain Eukaryota; kingdom Metazoa; phylum Chordata; class Amphibia; order Anura; family Microhylidae; genus Gastrophryne; species Gastrophryne carolinensis. The sequence goes on along the minus strand of CM051242.1, from coordinate 15,633,458 downwards.
CCACCTCTGCTCAACTCTTCCCACCTCACCTCTTCCCACCTCTACTCACATCCTCCTACCAGTTCTAATCACTTCACCTCCTCCCACTATTCTTCAGCCCACCTCTGCTTACTTCTTCCCACCTCACCTCTGCCCACCTCTACTCACATCCTCCTACCAGTTCTAATCACTTCACCTCCTCCCACTATTCTTCTGCCCACCTCTGCTCACTTCTTCCCACCTCACCTCTGCCCACCTCTACTCACATCCTCCTACCAGTTCTAATCACTTCACCTCCTCCCACTATTCTTCAGCCCACCTCTGCTTACTTCTTCCCACCTCACCTCTGCCCACCTCTACTCACATCCTCCTACCAGTTCTAATCACTTCAACTCCTCCCACTATTCTTCAGCCCACCTCTGCTCACTTCTTCCCCCCTCAAGTCCACCTACATCTGCTCACCTTTACGGGGAGGCCGATTCATCAATAGCGCCAGGTAGCGACAGATGAGCGACTGTAGCGTGATTTTTTCAGCGCCAGCCAGTATTCGCTGTGCTTGGCTGGCATTAGCTTGATGACAGCGACTCAGTCGGTGTGCGGTAATGTTGAATACGGGCTGGGGGGTCGCTGTTTCACAGGTCCAGCGTTGTATGTGAGTGCCTGACAACGAATGGCCAGAGCGAACGGCTAGCTTCATATTCATCAACAAATCACGCTCCGAATGTGCTGTCGCTGTCCATTCCTTGTTTAAACCCCAGAGCGCTGTCGGCGATGTGTATTAACTAGTTTTTAACCCCTAAACAACCATATTTTTTGAATGTAACATTATACATGTTTATAGAATCATTTTGTAATATGAATACATTAATCTCAGACCTGTTAGATCAATTCTGCACATATTTTTTTTTTTTTTTTTTGGGACTTAAAAATAAATCCTAACATAACATTGCAGAAGTGTTCTCCGATTTTTTGACATTAAAAAAAAAAAAAAAAAAAAATACCAATTAATCATGAATTATTATAGATTGCTCCATTGAAATGCATTGGACATCGCCAGGGAGCGACAGCTCATACCTGGCGCTGTGAGGGAATTTGCAGCGGCGCTGTTCGGTCCAGGCGGCTTCATGATGAATGCCGCGCTAGCCGTCGCTCTCGCCGGCGCTAGCCTCATTTTGCTTGATAAATGCGTCATTGTGACCGCCGCCGGGCGTACTTGAGTCGGTAGTCGCCGTTAGCTGCCGCTACCTGGCGCTCGTCAGACACTACCTGGCGCTATCGCTTGATGAATAAGGGCCATATTTGCAAACACATCAAATGCTTTAAGATCACAGTGTTCCTGGGTTTTCTCTGGAATAATATACAATGCAGACAGAAAAAAGCTTGTGCTGTTCCTAAAGGAATCATTGTTTTGTCTTTATCTCTCCTCACCGCAGTGAAAGAGAAAATCCGATCTCTATAGACTCTCTTTCATTATTCGAAGTAAATGAGACTGAAATGACTGTGGCCTTGACACAAAAACAACACCGTCTTGACTCCTCATATAAAATACAAAGTCTAAAACATAGCTCATAAAAAAAAAAAAATCTTTTGTGCAAAGATACCGGACACAATTTCCTCCAGCATCACTCAGCCCGCTGCTCCTGTATTCTGCACGGAGGATAAATGAAAAAGAATGAATAAATAACAGGAATGAGTTCATGGCCACTGAACTCTATAAATCTCTGCTTTGCTTTCCTCATCTCGCTGGCCTAAATCGTTTGCTCCCCAGTGGCACTCAGCCTTTATTGCACCTCTATAAATTGCAGGTTTCACCGATGTTCTGTTTCCATGATGGGGAAATGGAGGGCTGAGAGGATTCCCTGAGTGTTTGGTTAGTGACTGGCAGGACTCCAAGTCTGGATGTTGTGATGAGAAAAGCTTCCTTCTCTACACCCGGCCTTATTTTCATACCTCCCAACGTTTCAGGGTGGGAAAGAGGGACAATTTGTAAATGAAGCCACGCCTCCTCATTAAGGGATGGATAAAGATGGAGTGTAACAGTTACAACAATACAAATGCTTTAAATAGGCAAATAAATAATTTGTTGATGCAGCTCTATAGATAAACCTCAAAGAAGAACAACGAGGGACAGGTGGACATGGACTCAAATCAGAGACACTTGGGAGGTATCTTATTTTGTAGATATAAAACATTGAGGCTGATTTACTACTAGCGCCACGTATCGGCATGTGAGCTTCTGTATAGCGGCGCTTAGAGCGACCGCTAGTAGGTACTGTAAGCGGGTATCGGGCGCTATAGTAACCTGGCCAGCATTGATAAATGTGATGTGTGTTGGACACTCAGAGGCCGATTCATTAATAGCGCCAGGTAGCGACAGATGAGCGACTGTAGCGTGATTTTTTCAGCGCCAGCCAGTATTCGCTGTGCTTGGCCGGCGTTAGCTTGATGACAGCGACTCAGTCGGTGTGCGGTAATGTTGAATACGGGCTGGGGGGTCGCTGTTTCACAGGTCCAGCGTTGTATGTGAGCGCCTGACAACGAATGGCCAGAGCGAACGGCTAGCTTCATATTCATCAACAAATCACGCTCCGAATGTGCTGTCGCTGTCCATTCCTTGTTTAAACCCCAGAGCGCTGGCGGCGATGTGTATTAACTAGTTTTTAACCCCTAAACAACCATATTTTTTGAATGTAACATTATACATGTTTTTAGAATCATTTTGTTATATGAATATATTAATCTCAGACCTGTTAGATCAATTCTGCACAAATTTTTTTTTAATTTTTTTTCTTACTTAAAAATAAATCCTAACATTGCAGAAGTGTTCTCCGATTTTTTGACAAAAAAAAAAATTAATACCAATTAATTATGAATAATTATAGATTGCTCCATTGAAATGCATTGGACATCGCCAGGGAGCGACAGCTCATACCTGGCGCTGTGAGGGAATTTGCAGCGGCGCTGTTCGGTCCAGGCGGCTTCATGATGAATGCCGCGCTAGCCGTCGCTCTCGCCGGCGCTAGCCTCATTTTACTTGATAAATGCGTCATTGTGACCGCCGCCGGGCGTACTTGAGTCGGTAGTCGCCGTTAGCTGCCGCTACCTGGCGCTCGTCAGACACTACCTGCCGCTATCGCTTGATGAATAAGGGCATCATTATAATGCTGCAGCGATAAGTAGCGCCAGCTCAGTGCATCTGGCACTCGGTGCTCAACACCATACTTAAGAAAAAACTACATCCAGCGTTGGTGCTGTAAAGCTGGGCACTGTAGCATAGAGCGCCAGACGCTGTGTGATCAAAGTCTGTTTTTGAACACATTTACACCAACAAAGTGAAAACACATGGAATGACATTGTTTTAACATTGTGACAATTACACTTTAGTGTCAGACCTGTACATACAATTCTGCATAAAAATAGTCAAAAAAGTAAAAAAAAAAATATAAAAGTGTTTGTTTGCAGCCAGGATACGTCACACAGTGATTTGAAAAAAGTGCCAAGCACGCTATTTTAACACAACCAAATGAAAGCCCATTGAAATGCATGGGAGAGCGACACTGAGCTCAAGGTAAAAGGTGGCGCTCCTGAGCTTAGAGCGCTGGCGCTATACACTGAGCCGCCTCTAATAATACATGTGACGCTACATGGCGCTGTTAGAGGTGCTCACCAGATTCGCTTTCTTAAATGTGGTTTTGCGTACAGCGCCCGACGTTCACCAGACGCTGCCTGCCGCTACGAGGCGCTACCTGGTGCTATCCCTTCTTAAATAACCCCCATTGTGTTTTTGTCTGCCACCAGTTTCACACTGGTCCAACACATTATCAGAGAATCGTGGGGCCCCAGACACCCACCCAAGACTAGCACCATGCTTCTGGTATTGCCTAAATTGAGTTTCTTATTTATTCACTTAATTTTGTTATCACACATTGGCCTTGATTCACAAAGGGTTGAAAAAAAACTCTCACGGTAGTAAAAAATTCAATTCATGAGAAAAAAGCCTGAGAATGTCACTGTTAGTGAATCATCAGATAGGAAGACAATGAAAGTCAATGGCACTTTTTTACTCCTGGAAAAAGTATTGAACTTTTTACCCCTTTTTTACCTGTAGTAAAAAGTGCCATTGACTTTCATTGTCTTCCTAACTGGTGATTCACTAACAGTGACATTCTCAGGCTTTTTTCTCATGAATTGAATTTTTTACTACCATGAGAGTTTTTTTCAACCCTTTGTGAATCAAGGCCATTGTGCAGCAAAATGATTACCCGTGTTCTTGTAATATTTTTATGTATCTGAAGGGTGGACCCCAAAAATGGTTTCCAGAAAGTGGAACAAAACTCTGGATTTTGACTATCCTGGGTTTTTTTTTTGTGCCCCTGGGCTATCCTGATTTGAGATGCCCCATTGTGTGAAACCCCCAGTTCGCCAGTAACAGTTTACCTTTCCCTGGTCCAACAGCGCATGCGTGGGCTCTTGTCCAATCAGAGGCATTCCACTGTGACTATGTCATTTGGCAAATGGCTCTGCCCTTCTTAGCGGCCGCATCTCCGCATCTTTGGGCTGTGCATGCACTCCTTCCCCATTAGGTAGGGCAGAGCTGTTTGGCGAATGACAGTCACAGGACGAGAGCCCGTGCATACGCCGTTGGACCGGGGAAAGGTGAGCTGTTATTGGTGATTTGGGATGCCCCTGGGGAAGGCTAGCGGCCAGCCCTGTTATCTTTTTGATTACAGCTCTGTTTTTTTTCTCTGTTTTTGTTCCGCTTTAAATCAGATGTCCAGTTGGCAGTTCCCCCACTGTGTGAAACCCCCAGATCGCGGCCGCTCGTCCAATCAGCGCGCTCGCTGACGTCGCTGCGCTGGCGGCCACATCCCCCCTTCCCTCTAACAGGGAATTCACAAATGCCTGGCGTGGGCACGCTCTCTGCTAGAGGGTTAGCGAGGATGCGGCAGCGGCTTGCGCATGCGCCGTTGGACCAGGAACCAAGGTAAGTGAATGGGGTGACCTGGGGGGGGTTTACACAGCGGGGCATCCCGATTCTGGATGGCCTGGGGAAGGGAATCGATCGGCCCGGGAATGGTCCATTTTAAGCGCATGCTTTACCTTGGGGCAACTCTTCCCTTGACAGTAGCTATGCAAAAATGACCATAGCTCTAGCAATATAGCAGCGGGGCAGCACCACCTTCATTAAAACCAGAAACCAGGGACCTGGATACTCGCCGCTTCTGAGCCTCTTCTGCTCCCGCCTCTATGTGCCAGCCGGGGCCAGTGCTGATAGGCTCAGTTGCTGGTCACGCTGAGAGGCTGCTCGCAGTCACGTAAGAGCATCCTGGAGGCTAATAGGCTGCGGCACGGCGGCCGCAGGAAAAGTTCCCAATGTCTTTCTCTTTCCATAGAAGATATTTTTTCTTTATTGCATGGCACGGCCCGCTTTGGTATTCATAACAGTTGGCTTATCCTGCCACAAGGTGGAATAACCCAACTGTTATGAATACCGAAGCGGGGCGTGCCATGCAAGAACAAAAACAATTCTACAGGCGAGTACTCACTGAATTGCTTTATTTTATCAGTCTCTCTATGGCCCTTATTTATCAAGGGATAGCGCCAGGTAGTGTCTCACTAGCGCCAGGTAGCGCCAGCTATCGGCGGCTACCGACTCCAGAACGCCAGGCTGCGAACACAATCACGCATTTATCACGCTAAATGAGGCTAGCGCCGGCGAGAGCGTCAGCTAGCGCGGGATTCATCATGTTGCAGACTTCAGCGAACAGCGCCGCTGCTAATCCCATCACAGCGCCAGGTATGACCTCTCGCTACCTGGCGCTCTCCAATGCATTTCAATGGAGAAATCTTTAAATATTCATAATTAATTGATATTAATGTTTTTGTTTTTTTTTAAATGTCAAAAATTCTGTGACCACTTCTGCAATGTTAGATATTTTTTTTAAGGTAATAAAAAAAAAAACAAAAATTGTGCAGAATTGATATTACAGGTCTGATATTAATGTATTCATATTACCAAATGTTTATAAAAACATGTATATTTTTTCTTAACAAAAATATGGTTGTTTGGGGGTTAAAAAACGACTTTTAACCCATCGCCGCCAGCGCTCTGGGGTTTAAACATGCATTTCACAGCGCGAGAATTTTTTGAGCGTGATTTGTTAATGAATATGGTGGGAGCCGTTCGCTATGGCCATTCGCTGTCATGCGCTCCCATACACCGCGGAACCAGTCAAACAGCGACTCCTAACCCCGTATTCAACATTACCGCACACCGACTGAGTCGCTGTCAACAGCCGAACAACGGCCAAGCACAGCGACTACTAGCGGGCGCTGTGAAAATCACGCTACTGTCGCTCATCTGTCGCTACCTGGCGCTATTAATAAATCGGCCTCTATGAGTAAGATTATGATTGCATCTAATGTACTATTGCTTCAAAGCCACTCTGGTGATGGGTTTACTCAGCCTTTCGATGTGAACCAGCTTGGACAGCGCTGTTTGATCTCAGACAATTTGCACCAGATGTCGACCTGGGTTTGCTCCTGCTTGAAGCCTGTTTGATGTCCAGCTGGAAAGCAGCGATTGATTTTAATTTACTCTGGCCTTTTAGTATAACCAGGTAGCTCATACATTTAGTTGTGATGTTGTTAACAGAGTGTTTGGCTACTTGCTATTAACACTTAGCAGGTACTTATGGTGAATAAAATGGTCTCTAAACTTAAAGTGGGTTAAAACCCAAGCGGTCAGGCCCTGGAATGTAACAGATTCCAGGGCCCGCCACTAGACTGGAGGTAAACCTTTTTCATATTATCATATATATAAGATATATATATATATCATATATATTTATCCGGGTTTCCATGTATGATTAAGGGCAAGTTAGTGCCCGAAACGTGTCACAGGGTCACCGCTGCGGGACGTACTTAGACCTGGTCCAAGGTATATTCATGCTGGGTATTTTTTCTTTACTTCACATGGACTTCACCATTTTTTAAACATTTGGATTAAAAGTTATATTTTAAGGCAAGAGGAAGCTGGATACTTTACTATTCCAGGGCCTGCCGCTATCCTGCCCTTGGGGCATACTACACAGGATGCCCTGCTGTCTTAAACCCCCTGGAGTGCTGGTAATCTTACCCGCAACGCAATCTCTGCCGGCGGCCGTATCGGACTTCGCCGCTCCCGCATTCAGCCATTCAGAAAGGCGCCCTGCCTGCAGGAGCGCACATGACCAAACAGCTTGCCAGGTATGCGACACCTTTACGATCAGCCAATTGACAATATCAAAAAGTGTTGCGGGGTGTGGCTTTGGCAGTGAAAAACGGTTCTTTTTGAAAACCGGGCACTGCTGGGCCAACAGCAGTGTCCGGCTGCTCGGGCGCGGGACCTGAAGGATGGGCGGTGGACCCGCTTTAAGGAGGAGCAACCACCTCTCTGAGGGTCTATAAGCCCTTGTTCATACCTGTCTGGTACCGCATGCGTTTCTGCATTTGCAGCAGACGCATCAGTACCGCAAAAAATATTTAATTTTAAAAATTAAATACTTTTAATGCATAGATGGCCATTGTATGCTTGCGCACACATAGGAATTCGTCCTCCGCATTTAACCCATCCGTGCAGTGAGTGTACACGTACCCGGAGCGGTGGGCTGCCCTAATTGCGGCGCCCGGGGAGCAGTTGGGGGGTTAGGTGTCTTGCTCAAGAGCACTTCAGTCATGTCCCAGGACCGGGATTTGAACCTGCCACCCTCCAGTCACAAGGGTTCCTTACCTCTAGGCCACAACTGCCCCTAAAAAAAATATCCTTTTGCACCTCTCATGGCCGGGCCACAGCCGCATCCCGCTGTACGTTTAGCAGCGGCATGTACCCGCACCTGGCATTTCGCAATGTCAGAACAACAATATAAGTGTTTGTTTGCAGCCAGGAGAGGTCACCAAATGATTTGAGCAAAAAAATAATAATAATAATTGCCAAACACGCTATTTTATCACAACCAAATATAAGTCCATTGAAATGTATGGGAGAGCAACACTGAACGAAAGGTAATACGTGGTGCTGCTGAACCTAGAGCGCTGGTGCTATACACTGAGCCGCCTGTAATAATACATGTGACGCATGGCGCTGTTAGAGGCGCTCACCGGATTCGCTTTCTTAAATGTGGTTTTACGTACAGCCCAGCGTTCACCAGACGCTGCCTTCCGCTACGAAGCACTACCTGGTGCTAGCCGTTCTTAAATAACCTATTGAATCGAGGCCTTAGGCCCTTATTTAACAAGGGATAGCGCCAGGTAGCGAATGGTGAGCGAACGGTAATGACGCTCACCGCCACGAGAACGCCGGCTCCCCTCCGCAATCACACATTTATCAAGCCGATCCTGCTTAGCGACTGACAGAGCGCCAGATAGCGAATCATTCATCATTATTCCAGCCTCACCCCACAGCGCCAGCGAGCGACCTTGAACAGCGACAGGTATGACCTCTCGCTACCTGGCGCTCTCCAATGCATTTCAATGGAACAATCTTTAAATATTCGTAATTAATTGCTATTAATGTTTTTTTTTTTTTTTTTTTTAAATGGCAAAAATTCTGTGACCACTTCTGCAATGTTAGATATTTTTTTTTAAGGTAAAAAAAAAAAAAAGAAATGTGTGCAGAATTGATATTACAGGTCTGATATTAATGTATTCATATTACAAGATGTTTGTAAAAACATGTTTTTTTTTTCTTCAAAAAATATGGTTGTTTGGGGGTTAAAAAACTACTTTTAACCCATCGCCGCCAGCGCTCTGGGGTTTAAACAAGCATTTCACAGCGCGAGAATTTTTTGAGCGTGATTTGTTAATGAATATGCTGGGAGCCGTTCGCTATGGCCATTCGCTGTCATGCGCTCCCATACAGCGCAGAACCAGTCAAACAGCGACTCCTAACCCCGTATTCAACATTACCGCACACCGACTGAGTCGCTGTCAACAGCCGAACAACGGCCAAGCACAGCGACTACTAGCAGGCGCTGTGAAAATAACGCTACTGGCGCTCATCTGTGGCTACCTGGCGCTATTAATGAATCGGCCTCTCAGTATCAGAACAAATGTAACTCATTCTGGCCCATCCTGTCCATCCTCCGATGGCTTGTCTGTCTTCCCTGGTAACATCATTATTAGAGCACTTTAAAGTCGACATGAAAGGCGTTCATCACATAGCGCCAGATTCTCTGCTGGGAGCTAATAGAGTTTGCATTGAGGGGGGAAATGTTTTCATTATTGGCTATAATTAGGATTTCATTATTTGAAATTGCGCAAATATACAACTAATATAAAGCATCCCTCTGCGCTCTTTAATTTTCTATTATTTCCTTAATTAATAGGAAGCCGACAGTGTGAGGGATAAATCAGGAATGTATTAAAGGAAGGAAAGCAAGAAGGGAAAATAAGAAGCAGGAATGTCTAGCTGGGCCCTTTTACGTGTGCTAAATGTTCCTTACAGGAGGTATAACTGCAGCTGGGTTATGGATGTCATACTGACACCTGGAATTAGGGGGTTACTTAGAGATGCCTGCTGCAATAATTACAGTGTCAGGTGCTGGCGGCTTCGCCCTGTGTCAGGTTGGTGTCAGGGCTGGAGCTGATCGAGTATAATGGACGTGACTGGAGTATGAAGTACAGAATACTGATTACGTAAAGGTGCACAACGAATGACTTTTGGCTGGTTACACAGCTGAGTTACATCAAGACAAACCCAACAATTACATACAGAGTTGAGTTACTTTAGGAATAAAACATTCTGATCCAGGCCGGATACAGTGGCCCCTGGCTAGAGGCCCCCATATACTGTACAGTCTCTGTCCAGGCACACACGGGGAGGCCGATTCATTAATAGCGCCAGGTAGCGACAGATGAGCGACTGTAGTGTGATTTTTTCAGCGCCAGCCAGTATTCGCTGTGCTTGGCCGGCGTTAGCTTGATGACAGCGACTCAGTCGGTGTGCGGTAATGTTGAATACGGGCTGGGGGGTCGCTGTTTCACAGGTCCAGCGTTGTATGCGAGCGCCTGACAACGAATGGCCAGAGCGAACGGCTAGCTTCATATTCATTAACAAATCACGCTCCGAATGTGCTGTCGCTGTCCATTCCTTGTTTAAACCCCAGAGCGCTGGCGGCGATGGGTATTAACTAGTTTTTAACCCCCTAAACAACCATATTTTTTGAATGTAACATTATACATGTTTTTAGAATCATTTTGTAATATGAATACATTAATCTCAGACCTGCACAAATGTTTTTAAAAATTTTTTTTTACTTACAAATAAATCCTAACATTGCAGAAGTGGTCTCCGATTTTTTGACATTAAAAAAAAAAATAAATAAATAATACCAATTAATTATGATTAATTAAAGATTGCTCCATTGAAATGCATTGGACATCGCCAGGGAGCAACAGGTCATACCTGGCGCTGTGAGGGAATTTGCAGCGGCGCTGTTCGGTCCAGGCGGCTTCATGATGAATGCCGCGCTAGCCGTCGCTCTCGCCGGCGCTAGCCTCATTTTGCTTGATAAATGCGTCATTGTGAGCGCCGCAGGGCGTATTTGAGTCGGTAGTCGCCGTTAGCTGCCGCTACCTGGCGCTAGCCCGTGATAAATAAGGGCCTAACTTCCTCCTGGTGGAACAGTGTCAGATGAGGCCATTTCAAGGCATCTCAAAATCTTTGTAAATTATTATAGTAAATTATCATCTTAAAAAACTATTCCCCAGAATCTAAAATTAATATATTTTAAGTTTTTAGACTCTTACTTATTATTCTTTCCCCCACTGGGCTGCAACACTGTTCAGGACTCTAGGATACAGAAGCATGTACAGGGGGACAGGTCATAGCTGTGGGTCAGCTGGGGTCAGGGAAAGGACGGCAATTGTTTTTTCACCTTCTAACATGAGCTCAGAGTGGCAAATAAAGCTGAATGGAACACACACAACTGGCCACACTTCCTCATAACCTTGAGTAGAAGGTCGTAGAGTGAAGATCAATACTTGTGGACAATTTGGCTAGTGGAGGTGTACCAGCGACATCCATAGAAAAGGAGAACCCCCCCCCCCCCACCGGAGCATTGTCAGGCCAGTGTTTACCACCCTGTAATGTGCCGGCCATCTGTGAAATGATGTGACTGTCTTCTAACAACCATGGAGTCAGTGCACTCGGATCCACTCGCTTTAGATGAGCTCTTGGCTGAAGGGGCGGGAGCGGAACCAAGCACACTGACTGGACGAGAGGCTGCGCATACGCCATAGGACTGAGGAAGGACGAGTGAGATCGGGCGACCTGGGGGGCTTCACACAGCCCGATCGGGGTGCCTTGGGGGGCAAAGACCCAGGAGACTTTAAACCGGACCAACACCAATTTTTTCTTTAACGGGTGTTGGTCTCGCAGTCAGCTTATTAAGACGAGCTCGGGAGGGGGGGGGCATCCAGAGTGCTGAGGTCTCCTCCGCACATAACCCCCCAGAATGGCCATAATCCTTACCTTCACTATGAGCCAGCGCCAGGAAAGGAGTCCCACGATTGGCTGCCGGGCGGTTACATGGGCCATGGTTGCGTCCTCTGCGCACAGCAGAGCGCTGGCCCTAGAGTCTTATAAACCGCTGGTTGCTCCTTGTGAAAGTGGACCAAAACCCAGGATTTTTACTCTTGGGTTTTGGTCCTTTTCCCGGGGCACCCCCATTCTGCTGGTTGCTCCTTGTTAATGTGGACCAAAACCCAAGATTTTTACTCTTGGGTTTTGGTCCTTTTCCCGGGGCACCCCCATTCTGCTGGTTGCTCCTTGTTAATGTGGACCAAAACCCAAGATTTTGACTATCCTGGGTTTTGGTCCTTTCCCCCGATCAGGGGTGCCCTGCTGTGTGAACCCCCCCCCCCCCAAATCGTCCAAAGAAACTCACCTCATCCCGGTCCTACGGCGCATGCGTGGCCGTCGTCCGCACTCGGGGCTACTGACATCACGGCGTCTAAGGTGAGCGCCTCCGAGTGCACTGACGGCCGCATCTCCCGCTTCCCTCTAGCAAGAAAATGTCCGCACCAGCCATTCACAAACGGCTGGCGCGGGCACACCGCCCTACTAGAGGGATAGCGGGGATGCGGCCACGCCATTGGACCGGGAAGTAAGGTAAGTGAACGGGGCGACCTAGGGGGCTTCACACAGTAAAATTGGGATGCCCTGGGGGTAGGGTATCGATCGGCCCAGGAATCTATAAGAACTAATCGAACTGGGTTTTGAGCTACTTTAAAGCAGGGGAGTAGCTAGGCTTTCTGGCACCCGGGGCAAAGATTCCATATGGTGGCCCCCTGCTGCATCGGGGCCAAGTGCCCCCCTGCTCCCCCCTAGCTACGTCCAGGGCCGTATTTGGTGTTCATGGTGCCTTAGGCACTTTAAGTGTTTGCGCCCCCTTTTTTTAGGTTAGGTCATGGTCCATATACAAAAAAAGTGTGGAGGGGTAGACGGTGTAATGGGCCAGATACAGAGAAGCAGGCAAGCATGTTCCATTTTTCCGGCATTCTGACATACAGGAGTCACATGATCACAGCAGTGGAGGACAGATGCCCTGGCCTGTGCTTAACCCATTGCACCCCCCCCCTTCACACAAATACACTCTGCATCCTTCTGTGGCTGGGGGTTGCTTGTTAGGAGGTATTAATGTTCTGGCTGGCTATGGGAGTTTTAATTTCTTTTCTTTACTACAGTAGTAAGGGCAGTGCCCCCCCCCCCCCTTTTCAGGTTGCCACCCTAGGCACGTGCCTAGGGTTGCCTAATGGGAAATACAGCCCTGGCTACGCCCCTGCTTTAAAGCTAGAGAGTGTCAGGCCAGGAACTTGGTTGCGCCCCTCCCTCCCTCCTGCCCAGCCTCAATGCATTTAAGCTGTTAACAAATGACTATTAATTAGAAGAGCTAGTAAATTGAGATGACAGAGCAGCGCCATTGTGAGTAATTAGCCGTTCCCCCCGAGGATCATCCGCTTTCCGCACCGCATCCAGCCCTTCATTTCTCACAGCTGCTTCTCATCAGACTTCTTTTGAAACTCAGGGTCACAGGATGAAAGGTCAGCGTCTCCCATGAGCCGCAGCAATCCCCAGTGCGTGCAGCCAACTTGCAGCCGGGCTCGTGTGAGCCCTTCTCCCAGGGGGAGGCCACAGTCCTTCTATCAAAAACAGAGACCGTCGTCCTAACTGCACACATCAGTGGTGCTGCAGCCTCGTCCTTGGAGGAGGATTGTGTCAACAAACATGGTTCTTCACATCCAACATCCAGGAATGTGTATCGCCCCCCCCCCCCCCACCTACCACCTCCATTTAATATTTCCTGTCTGCCCACATCCCTCCCAAAGGAATGCAAAAGACTGATCTAAAGCAGAAGCCATGGAAGGACTTTGCACTTAAAGCGGACCTTCACCCTGTACAGGGTGTGGGAAACATACAAGATAGGCTCTTATTCAGTGTGAAGGTCCGGATAAGTGTGAGCAATCTGTATGTACAGGGTGTGGGAAACATATAAGATAGGCTCTTATTCAGTGTGAAGGTCCGGATAAGTGTGAGCAATCTGTATGTACAGGGTGTGGGAAACATATAAGATAGGCTCTTATTCAGGGTGAAGGTCTGGATTAATGTGGGCAATCTGTACAGGGCGGGGGAAACTTATAGGATATGCTCTTACTCAGGGTGAGGGTCCGCTTTAAACATCCATAAGAAGCAGGTTGCAGGATAATGGCGCTGAGCCGACCCTCGTTCTTTATTTGGCGTTGTGTTGGTTTCTGGTACACACACAGTTACAGCTTTGGAAAACATCAAGATAATCATATTCTTGGCATCTGTACGTCATTGCCTCTGGGCTCACTCACATGTTTCATCTGAAGGGGGGGGCGGGGGGGGTATTGTGCCTGCATGAATGAGGAGGAAATTGCAAACGCAGGCAAAATGGAAAAAGCTTCAAAAGCGGCAACTGCGGCCAATGACATCGCCGTTACTGTAACCCATGGAAACCGGAGACCTAATCACTCCATCGGCCAATTCCAAATGTGTAAAAGCCAGACCCACTTTAAAGGAAAACTCCCCTTATGTCAGGTTTTTGGTGTTTTGCCTTATAGCGTTATTACAAAATAAACCTGTGTGTTAGGTTAAAACTTATCAGGAGAGACTTAAACCTGAATGAAAAGCCCAAACCCTTAAAAAACTATTCCCCAGCATCTAAAATTAATATATTTTAAGTTTTTAGTCACTTATTATTCTTTCCACCCGCTGGGCTGTAACTCTGTTCAGGACTTTAGCATACGGGCGCCTCCATCTTGACTCAGAAGCATCACATACTGAGTAGAGGAGAGCGGGATAAAATACAGTTATTGCTGTGTTTTGCACAGACAGAGCAGAGCTGGGGTCAGGGAAAGGACAGCAATCCCAGAATTCAGAGCGGCACAGTCAGAAGACACTTCCTGTTTGCAGGCTCCATGAGCCGCCACCTTGACGTTTAAAGGCTTATAAAATGCAGTAGATGCAGGTAGGTTGATTTTTAATGTGGGCAATCTGTATGTACAGGGTGGGGGAAACATATAAGATAGGCTCTTATTCAGGATGAAGGTCTGGATTAATGTGAGCAATCTGTATGTACAGGGTGTGGGAAACATATAAGATAGGCTCTTATTCAGGATGAAGGTCTGGATTAATGTGAGCAATCTGTATGTACAGGGTGTGGGAAACATATAAGATAGGCTCTTATTCAGGGTGAAGGTCCGGATTAATGTGAGCAATCTGTATGTACAGGGTGTGGGAAATATATAAGATAGGCTCTTATTCAGGGTGAAGGTCCGGATTAATGTGGGCAATCTGTATGTACAGGGTGTGGGAAACATATAAGATAGACTCTTATCTAGGGTGAAGGTCCGGATTAATGTGAGCAATCTGTATGTACAGGGTGTGGGAAACATATAAGATAGACTCTTATTCAGGGTGAAGGTCCGGATTAATGTGGGCAATCTGTATGTACAGGGTGTGGGAAACATATAAGATAGGCTCTTATTCAGGGTGAGGGTCTGGATTAATGTGAGCAATCTGTATGTACAGGGTGAGGGAAACATATAAGATAGACTCTTATTCAGGATGAAGATCCGGATTAATGTGGGCAATCTGTATGTACAGGGTGTGGGAAACATATAAGATAGACTATTCAGGATGAAGGTCTGGATTAATGTGGGCAATCTGTATGTACAGGGTGTGGGAAACATATAAGATAGACTATTCAGGATGAAGGTCCGGATTAATGTGAGCAATCTGTATGTACAGGGGGGGGGGACATATAAGATAGGCTCTTATTCTGGGTGAAGGTCCGGATTAATGTGAGCAATCTGTATGTACAGGGTGTGGGGGGAAACATATAAGATAGGCTCTTATTCAGGGTGAAGGTCTGGATTAATGTGGGCAATCTGTATGTACAGGGTGTGGGAAACATATAAGATAGGCTCTTATTCAGGGTGAAGGTCCGTATTAATGTGGGCAATCTGTATGTACAGGGTGTGGGAAACATATAAGATAGGCTCTTATTCAGGGTGAAGGTCCGGATTAATGTGAGCAATCTGTATGTACAGGGTGTGGGAAACATATAAGACAGGCTCTTATTCAGGGTGAAGGTCCGGATTAATGTGTGCAATCTGTATGTACAGGGTGTGGGAAACATATAAGATAGACTATTCAGGATGAAGGTCTGGATTAATGTGGGCAATCTGTATGTACAGGGTGTGGGAAACATATAAGATAGGCTCTTATTCAGGGTGAAGGTCCGTATTAATGTGGGCAATCTGTATGTACAGGGTGTGGGAAACATATAAGATAGGCTCTTATTCAGGGTGAAGGTCCGGATTAATGTGAGCAATCTGTATGTACAGGGTGTGGGAAACATATAAGACAGGCTCTTATTCAGGGTGAAGGTCCGGATTAATGTGTGCAATCTGTATGTACAGGGTGTGGGAAACATATAAGATAGACTATTCAGGATGAAGGTCTGGATTAATGTGGGCAATCTGTATGTACAGGGTGTGGGAAACATATAAGATAGGCTCTTATTCAGGGTGAAAACTTGCCCCCCCTTCCCCCGGTTCAAACCCCACAGGTCGCCTGATATCTCATCCTCATTCCCCGGTCCAATGGCACATGCACGGGCGCAGCTGCATCCCCGCTATCCCTTTAGCAGGGCATTTGTGAATGGCCGGCGCAGGCACGTAGCAAGGGATGCGGCCGCCAGCGCGCTGGATCCGGGCTCTTGGATGAAGAGGCGGGAGCGGAACCAAGTGCGCTGACTGGACGAGAGGCTGCGCCGTAGAACCAAGGAAGGGTGAGTGAGATTTGATGACCGGGGGGGTTTCGCACAGCGGGGCATCTCTGATCGGGGTGCCCTGGGGGGGCAAAAACCAAAACCCAGGATAGTCAAAAGGGAATCTAGTTGGGGGCGGGGGGGGGGGGGGGGAGCAAGCACTGCACCAGTAAAAAAACATTTCAGTAAAGTGGCACCTAAATCAGCAGCTATTGATCCCCGCAGGACGACGCGGCTTTTAGCCTTTCGATCAGTCAATAAGAACAGCGGAGGTTTTCATTGAGCGACTTGTGTAGAATTTACTACATCAAAGTCAAAGAAAGAAGGTTTTTTCCTAAGCTTGTATTATAGACCATTCAATCACATCTGCCTCCCTTACCTGACCGGCCCCGGCCTCATAGAAGAAGCCTGATCTCGGGCAACAGGCTCCCCCCAACACATTCATTTAATGGGAAAGAGATGATGTAGAAAACAGAGGGAACACAGAAAAGAGGGATACAATGGGGCAGGAAAAGGGAGGAGAGAATAAAGCAGGAATGCAGGAAAAGTAAGGCAGAAAAGAGAACTAAATCAAGGATATGTGGGAAAGTAAAGGAGAAAGGTGGGAATAAGGAAAAGAGAAAGTGAGAGAGCAGGAGCGAGAGGGAATGTGGAAGAGAGATAGAAAGAAGGAATGTGGAAAACTGAGAGGAGGGAATGTGTAAGAGAGATAGAAAGAAGGAATGTGGAAAACTGAGAGGAGGGAATGTGTAAGAGAGATAGAAAGAAGGAATGTGGAAAACTGAGAGGAGGGAATGTGGAAAAGATAAAGATGGAGGGAAATGTGGAAATGACAGAAGGAGGATATGTGGAAAAGAGAAGGGGGAACGTGGAAAACAGAGGGAGTGAAGAAAAGAGAGAAAAGGGGAAATGTGGAAAAGAGAAAGTGAGAAAACATGAGCAAGAGGGAATGTGTAAGAGAGAGAAAGGAGAAAGGTGGGAATAAGGAAAAGAGAAAGTGAGAGAGCAGGAGCGAGAGGGAATGTGTAAGAGAGATAGAAAGAAGGAATGTGGAAAACTGAGAGGAGGGAATGTGTAAAAGGTAAAGATGGAGTAAATGTAGAAATGACAGAGAGAAGGAGGGAATGTGGAAAAGATAAAGATGGAGGAAAATGTGGAAATGACAGCGAGAAGGAGGGAATGTGGAAAAGAGTGAAAAAAGGAGGATATGTGGCAAAGAGAAGGGGGGAACTTGGAATAGAGAGGGAGTGAAGAAAAGAGAGAAAAGGGGAAATGTGGAAAAGAGAAAGTGAGAAAACATGAGCAAGAGGGAATGTGTAAGAGAGAGAGAGAAACAAGGAGGGAGTAGGGATAAAAGAGAAAACGGGGGAAGGTGGGAAAAAAAGGGGAAGAGAGCAAGAAGAAGTAAATAAGAAACAGGAGGCTGGAACAGGGAAATGTGCAAAAGAAAGAAGTAGGAGGCAATGTGGAAAAGAGAGCAAAAGATAGAATGTGGAAAAGTGAGAGGAGAGAATGCGTAAAAGAGAAAGATGGGAGTAAATGTGGAAATGACAGAGAAAAAAGGGGGAATGTGGAAAAGAGAGGGAGAAGGAGAGAATGTTGAAAAGAGAAAGATGGTGGAAATGTGGAAATGACAGAGGGAAGGAGGGGGTGTGGAAAAGTGTGAGAAAAGGAGGATATGTGAAAAAGGGAAAAAAAAGGTGGATTTTGGATAAGAGAGAAAAGGAGGGAGTGTGGAAAAGCGAGAAAAGGGGGAATATTGAAACGAGAGGGAGAAGGAGAAAATGTGGAAAAGAGGGAGGAGGTGGGAATGTTGAAAGTAGAGAGCAAGTAGGAGAAAAAGAGAGAAGGAATAAATAGTTAAAAAAGAGGGTTTTATTCCAACAATTTATGGTCCAGCAACCATCATTAATGACACAATTCGCCTGGCACCAACTCACCACAAATCTCACATAAACCTACTAAATCATTAAGAACTCCACATTTATTAAATTAAAATCACATACAAAGACACATTTGAAAAACATAAATATTCATTGGGGATATATTAATGGTCTAAATCGATGTGCAAAAATGCTGTTCAATACAATATGAATAAAACGCAGTCAATGAATGAACAAAGCTCCCCACCTCCTACTCTGTGCAATATCACTAAATTGCAATCAGTGCTTGTAACAAAACCAGCAACAATGAGGAGGATTCAAAAGCAGTAAAACAATACAAAAAAAAAAACATATACTATCACCAAAAACAAGTGCAGATCAGAGTATCTTCAGGTAACATCCACAAGGCAGCTCACACACTGAGGAAGTGGCCTGCCTTGCAGAGGGCCACGAAACAGAGGGCAACAGTTGAGCGACTGTAGCGGCATTTTCACAGTGCCCGCTAGTAGTCGCTGTGCTTGGCCGTTTTTCGGTAGTTGACAGCGACTCAGTCGGTTTGCCGTAATGTTGAATATTGGGTGAGGAGTCGCTATTTGACAGGTTCCGCGCTGTATGGGAGCGCATGATAGCGACTGGTCAGAGCGACCGGCTTCCACCATATTCATCAAAAAATCACGCTCAAAAAATTCTCGCGCTGTGAAATGCTTGTTTAAACCCCAGAGCGCTGGCGGCGATGTGTTAACAGTAGTTTTTTAACCCCCAAACAACCATATTTTTGGAAACCAAAAAAAAAAGTATTTTAAATAATTTAGTAATATGAATACATTAATATCAGACCTGTAATATCAATTCTGTACAATTTCTTTTTTATTTTTTTTACCTTAAAAAAATTATCTAAAATGGCAGAAGTGGTCACAGAATTTTTCACATTTAAAAAAAAAACAAACAAAAAAACTATTAATAACAATTAATTATGAATATTTAAAGATTGTTCCATTGAAATGCATTGGAGAGCGCCAGGTAGCGAGAGGTCATACCTGTCGCTGTTCAAGGTCGGACGCTGGCGCTGTGGGCTGAGGCTGGAATAATGATGAATGAGTCGCTATATGGCGCTATCTCAGTCGCTTAGCAGGATTGGCTTGATAAATGTGTGATTGTGGTGGGGAGCCGGCGTACTCGTCATTACCGGCCGCTCACCAGTCGCTACCTGTCGCTATCCCTTGTTAAATAAGGGCCCTAGTGGGGAGCTTTGCTTATTCATCTATTGTGTTTTATTCATATTGTATTGAACAGCGTTTTTGCACATTGATTCAGACCATGGATATCCCATGAAATATGTATGTTCTTTAAATCTGTGTCTTTATATGTGATTTTAGTTTAATAAATGTTAATGATTTAGTGGGTTCATGTGAGATTTGTGGTGGGGTGGTGCCAGGCGTCATTAAAGGGGAACAAACCAAAACCACAACTCTAAAAGATTCAAGGGCTGGCCACTGGCTTTCCCCCGGGGCATCTCTGTCCTGCTTTAATGTTGGTTGCTGGACCATAAATTGTTGAAAGTTTGTTTGTTTCATTGACACCGGTGGGCACACCCTAAGAATTCATTTTCAAATCCATTTAATATATGTGCTTGGGCGGTGCAATACCACTGATGGTGGTTTTTCATTAGTTAAAGTGGACCAACACCCAGGATTTTGACTATCCTGGGTTTTGGTCCACTTCGGTGAGGCACCCCGATCGGGGGTGGCCCGCTTTGTGAAACCCCCCAGAAACCCCAAAAAACTCACCTCTCCCCGCTCCCACGTGACCGCGCCAGCCAATCACAGCGCTCAGAGCCGCTGTGGTATGTGCGTCCAAGGCCGCTTGGACGCGCATACCAGCTCAGCTGGCTCTGAGCGCTGGAGGCTGCGTCTCTTGCTTCCCTCTAACAGGGAGCGCGCCTGCACCAGCCATTCTCAAACGGCCGGCGCAGGTGCGCGCCCTGCTAGAGGGAAGCGCGAGACGCGGCCGCGCCGATGGAACGGGGCTGAGGTAAGGTTTGTGGGCCTCCTGGGGGGTTCCTCCCCGCGGGACATCCCGATTTCGGATGCCCCGCGGGGAGGGATCTGATCGGTCCGGGAATCTTATAGATTTCCGGGCCGATCCCCCCTGGGTGTTGGTCCACTTTAAAAGTGAGGGAGAGAGAAGAATGGAATGTGGAAAAGAGAGCAGGAGGAACTGTGAAAAAAAGAGAGGAGAGGAAAATGTGGAAAATAGAGAGACAAGGAGGGTATGTCGAAACTAAATAGCAGCAGGGAATGTGGAAAATAGAGCAGGAGGGAATGTGGAAGAGAAATGTGAAAAAAAAGAGGAGAGAATGTAGAAAATAGAGAGACGGGGGGGGGGGGGTGGTGTTAAAAAGAAATAGCAGCAGGGAATGTGGAAAAGAAAGAGACAAGGTGGGAATACTTAAAATTGAGGGGGCATTTGCAAAAGAGAAAGTGAAAGCGGGATTGTGTAAAAGAGAGAAAAGAAGGGGATGTGGAAAAGTGAGAGTAAGATTTATTTTAGAGAAGGTGAAAAGAGAGAACTGGAAGAAATGTGACAAAAGAGGGAGGGAACATTGATAGAAGTAATTGTGGAAAATAGAGTCTTGCTGAGCCAAATGAGAGCTCTCTTTATTAAAGTGGACCAAAACCATCTCCAGAGTCTATGAGACTCAAGGACAGGCTTACTCCCTCCCCCGGGACATCCCAAACAGGGATGTCCAGTCTGAAACGCTTACCTTAACTTGGAGCCCTCTGGCCTGTGTGGCCGGTCCCAGGCATCACTCACATCCCTTCTCGGCTGTGCGAGGCCCCACCTGTCGCAACTCAAGGCCTGTGCGTGGCCGTACACAGCCGAAGAGAGCAAGTGATGCCGCACACTGCCGATGTGTTTGGCTGGGATTCCATTCAGCTTCTCTAGCCTCTCATTATTATGTGCGGCCGGATAGGCTGATTGGACAAGCGGACGCGTCTGTGCCGTGGGGCTCGAGGAGACGTAAATTAGATTCTAGCCGCACATTAATATGTGTTTCGGGAGATGCTCACATCCCTTCTCACCTGTGCACGGCCCCACCCGCCGCAGCTGAAGGACCAGGCGTAGCCGCGCACAGCTAAAGGGAGCAAGTGATGCCACATGCCGCCAGTGTGTTTGGCTGGGATTCCATTCAGCTTCTCTAGCCTCTTATTATTATGTGCGGCCGGATAGGCTGATTGGACAAGCGGACGCGTCTGTGGCGTGGGCCCGAGGAGACGTAAGTTAGGCCCTTATTTAACAAGGGATAGCGACAGGTAGCGACTGGTGAGCGAACGGTAATGACGGTCACCGCCACGAGAACGCCGGCTCCCCACCACAATCATACATTTATCAAGCCGATCCTGTTTAGCGACTGAGATAGCGCCATATAACGACTCATTCATCATTATTCCAGCCTCACTCCACAGCGCCAGCGAGTGACCTTGAACAGCGACAGGTATGACCTCTCGCTACCTGGCGCTCTCCAATGCATTTCAATGGAACAATCTTTAAATATTAATAATTAATTGTTAATTTTTTTTTTTTTTTTAAATGTGAAAATTTCTGTGACCACCTCTGCCATGTTAGATTTTTTTTTAAGGTAAGAAAAAAATAAAAACAAAATTTGTGCAGAATTGATATTACAGGTCTGATATTAATGTATTCATATTACAAAATGTTTTTAAAAACTTGTTTTTTTTGGTTTCCCAAAATATGGTTGTTTGGGGGTTAAAAAACTACTTTTAACCCATCGCCGCCAGCGCTCTGGGGTTTAAACAAGCATTTCACAGCGCGAGAATTTTTGGAGCGTGATTTGTTAATGAATATGGCGGGAGCCGGTCGCTATGGCCATTCGCTATCTTGCGCTCCCATACAGCGCGGAACCTGTCAAAGAGCGACTCATCACCTTGTATTCAACATTACTGCACACCGACTGAGTCGCTATCAACAACCAAACAACAGCCAAGCACAGCGACTACTAGCGGGCGCTGTGAAAATACCGCTACTGTCGCTACCTGGCGCTATTAATAAATCAGTCTCTTAGATTCTAGCCGCACATTAATATGTGTTTCGGGAGATGCTCACATCCCTTCTCACCTGTGCCCCACCCGCCGCAGCTGAAGGACCAGGCGTGGCCGCACACAGCTAAAGGGAGCAAGTGATGCCGCATGCCGCCAGTGTGTTTGGCTGGGATTCCATTCAGCTTCTGTAGCCGCACATTAATATAGAGAAGCTGATTGGACGAGCTGACGCGTCTGCGTTGTGGGCCTCAAGGAGAGGTTAGCTAGGTAAGTTAGCTCGGAGACTTGGGGGTTTCACACAGTGGGGCACCCCAGGGAGAAGGACCAAAACCTGACATAGTGAAAATCCTGGGTTTTTTCCGAATAAGAGCCTATGTTATATGTTTCCCCCATCCTGTATGTCACGGCCCGGGTGGAGCGGACTCGGGTGTGGATCCGCTTTAACTGTGGGACCGATGGCGGGTACCGTGTCAGGGGAGTGGAGTCTAAGGGGCCACCGGTATTCACCAGAGCCCTGGTCTTGTGCGGCGAGTGACCCCCCAGGTCGCTACCCCCCAACAGCGGCCCAGTCCCACAGTCAGCCGAGGTTCAGCGAGGTACACAAGTGGCAGGCAAAAGGCATAGTAAGTACAGGCAGAGATCAGGGCTGGCAGCACAGGTTCGCAGTAAAGGTGAGTAGCCGAGGTCAGGGCAGGCAGCAAAGGTTCAGAGTCGGGGACAGGCAGAGATCGGTATACGGGTGAGCAATCCAAGAATGTCTGACTTTCAACAAGCATGGAGAGACCAAGATCCGGCACTGAAGGAAAGGAAGTGCCTCTTTAAATAGGGGAAGTGGATGCAGGATTGGATGAGCAGGCACCAATCAGTGCTGTACAGGCCCTTTAAATCTCAGGAATCTAATGCGCTCACCCTCTAGTGGATGGAGACGTGCGCGCACCTGAACATGTGAGAAGGAAGCATTGGGGGAAGGGAGAGAGCTGCAAAATGGATGACGGCTGGATGCAGCCATGGAGGTAAGTGAAGTGCTGCTAGATGGGCGTGTGGCGCTCGCCCTAACACTGTACATACAGATTGCCCACATTAAAATAATCCTACCTGCACCTAGTGCATTTTCTGAGCCTTTAAACATCCAAGATGGTGGCTCATGGAGCATCAGTGTCTTCTGACTGTGTCGCTGTGCATTCTGGGATTGCAGTCCTTTTCCTGACCCAAGCTCTGCAAAGCACAGCTATAACCCCACCCCCTGTACTTTATCCCCCTTTTCATTTCATCATGCTGAAGATCCGGTTTAAGGTGTGTGTGACTAGTGCCCCCTTAGAGGGAGGTCGGGTGGCTCCCTGTGCCGCTGCACAGCTAGCACACCACCAAAGGCCATAGAAGCAGTGCTTGTCCCGGTGTGAATCCCCTCAGGCTCCTGCCCCATTTCTCCCCTGCACATAATGCCCTATATATAACATGCTGCTTGTGGCAATACAAATGTGTATAATAAATGATCCACAGACTTTTTCTATTGTAAGCAAAACGTATGAAGTTTATCCTATTAGTTTTAACTCTGTCCCTAGATGCCATATTGCTGAAATCTAGAGATGCTCACAAACTGATAAAAACTAAACAAGAACACTGTATATATATCTTCCATGACAAGCGGATAACTTTACAATCCTTGTTTATCTGCAATTGCCAAGCTGTAGAATTATTAGCACTTTCTGCATTTACCCCCTATACACAGGGAAGCAATATCTAGTGTCTTCCAATAAATTATTGTCCGTCTGTTTCTTAGCAGCCGCGATACTTTGCAGTAGAAAACAGGTTTCAAGGGCCTTATGTTTGTAATATATTTAGTGATTTAAATAGTACTATCACATTCCATGGCGCTTTATAAATTAGTACCAATATCATTATACAAGTCAGGCAATAATACATTCAGTTCAACAGCAAAAACAAATCCATGCTTACAATGTGATGGGAGAAACAAGAGGCAGGGGATGTGATAGGAAAGGGGATTGCAATACCATGGAAGAGGCAACTAAAGGCAGGGGCGTATCTGGGAGGGCAGGGGGGTCACGTACCCCGAGTGCAGCAAGTCAAGGAGGCGCCAAAGGGGGGCCTGAGCATAGGTGGGGGCTGGGGGGTCATGTGCCGTGGGTGCAGCAGGTCAGGGGGGCTCCAAAGGGGGACCTAAGCATAGGTGGGGCAGAGGCGTAGCTAGGGTGAAGCAGGTCAGGGGGGCCATTTTGAATCTTTGCCCCGGGTGCCAGAAAGCCTGGCTACCCCTCTGGGTGGGGTGGGGGGGTACCATTTCAAATCTTTGCCCTGGGTGCCAGAAACCCTAGCTATGCCTCTGACCAAAGTGTGTGTTCTGAGACTAGATGTATGCTTGTCCGAAGACATGGTGTTTAAACCCAGCACCCCTCTCCAAGGTTTACATTCACTTAAAGTAGAACAAAACCTGGGATTTGTTTCTTGCCTGTGTGAAACCCCCAGATTGGTTAGTAAAATGACCTTTCCCCAGTCCTACAGCGCCTGCACAGGCTCTTGTCCAATCAGAGTCATTTGCTGTGAAAATGAATGGTCCCCAAACAGCTCTACACTTGGCAATTGGGAGCAAAAGCGTCCGTATCCCAGATGAGGGCACACTCCCGACCCCCAGTGATTCTAAATGCATGAGTGTGGCCGATCTTGCTCCCCATTGTTTGCATCATTGAGGGAGCTGCCAGGAATGAAAAGTTTTGCTGGGACCCCGGGTTTCACACAGCAGGGCGATGCCTGCGAATTTGGGTTTTGTTCCACTTTAACAGGAGCTTCCATAAATGGAGGCGCCCAATTAACTCAAAGTTTACACTCAGCACAGGCTAAATAACAGCATGCAATGCCAAGCAGCTGCTTCCAAGGCCACCAAGATATTATCATGCATTTATACAGACATGGAATCACGGGATAGGTGAGTAATTTTGCCTCTTTACAAGGCACTGGTGCGCCCTCACCTGGAATATGCCGTCCAGTTCTGGGCACCCATTCATAGAAAGGATGCTCTGACTATGGAAAGGATGCAGAGGAGAACCACCTATCTAATCAGAGGAATGAAGGATCTTAGTTATGAAGAAAGATTACAAGAATTAAATCTGTTTAGACTTGAGGAGGAGGCGATTGAGGGGGGACATGATTAACTTGTATAAATATATAAATGGCCAATACAAAAAATATAGGGAAACACTATTTCAGGTAAACTCCTCTCTAAAAAACAACCGGGCGCGCTCCCTTCAACTGTAAAAAAAAAGAAATTCAGTCTCCGGAGAGGACAACCATTCTTAACCATAAGAACTATAAATCTATGGATTAGCCTCCCACAGAAGCTTGTTACAGCATCAACCGCTGACAGCTTCAAAAAAGCATTAGATGCTTATTTAGAAGAAAATAACATTAACAGTTACTATTAGTCTGTTATCAGTAAAATAAAATAAAAAATAACTTCCCCTACCCCAACACTCTTGGTTGAATTTGATGGACCTATATCTTACTTCAACCATATTAACTATGTAACGGGGAGGCCGATTCATTAATAGCGCCAGGTAGCGACAGATGAGCGACTGTAGCGTGATTTTTTCAGCGCCAGCCAGTATTCGCTGTGCTTGGCCGGCATTAGCTTGATGACAGCGACTCAGTCGGTGTGCGGTAATGTTGAATACGGGCTGGGGGGTCGCTGTTTCACAGGTCCAGCGTTGTATGTGAGCGCCTGACAACGAATGGCCAGAGCGAACGGGTAGCTTCATATTCATCAACAAATCACGCTCCGAATGTGCTGTCGCTGTCCATTCCTTGTTTAAACCCCAGAGCGCTGGCGGCGATGTGTCTTAACTAGTTTTTAACCCCTAAACAACCATATTTTTTGAATGTAACATTATACATGTTTTTAGAATCATTTTGTAATATGAATACATTAATCTCAGACCTGTTAGATCAATTCTGCACATATTTTTTTTTTGTTTTTTTTTTACTTAAAAATAAATCCTAACATTGCAGAAGTGTTCTCCGACTTTTTGACATTAAAAAAAAAAAAAAAAAATTAATACCAATTAATTAGGAATAATTATAGATTGCTCCATTGAAATGCATTGGACATCGCCAGGGAGCGACAGCTCATACCTGGCGCTGTGAGGGAATTTGCAGCGGCGCTGTTCGGTCCAGGCGGCTTCATGATGAATGCCGCGCTAGCCGGCGCTCTCGCCGGCGCTAGCCTCATTTTGCTTGATAAATGCGTCATTGTGACCGCCGCCGGGCGTACTTGAGTCGGTAGTCGCCGTTAGCTGCCGCTACCTGGCGCTCGTCAGACACTACCTGGCGCTATCGCTTGATGAATAAGGGCCTATGTAACTATGTAGCACTCTCTGTGCTTCCTTCTCATACCATTGCTGCGGGTGGCAGGGAAGTCTCGTTCCCTCTGAGTTGTCACTAAAGTGGTCTTTTCCTTTAACTGGCTTCCACAGTTTTCCAGAACAAACTGGAGGACCACAGCCATCAGCTGACCCTGGTTGGTTGGATGCTCACCAGGGGTGGACTGGCCATAGGCAGTATCGGAAGGATTCCTGGACCATGTGCTGAAATCCATTCCTCTTCTAACCCCCCCCCCCCCAGGACCCCCCTCATAAGTCTTCCGCAGCCCAAGATGTGTCCCTGAAATGCTATAGCTCCAGCATCATAGCTGTGTAGGCCATGTCACGGCATCTGCCCCACAATACTAACGATCCAGTACTATTGCTTTAAAGTGGACCAAAACCCAGCTCGATCGGCCCGGGAATCTTATAGATCCCCTCCCCCCTGGGGCATGCTGATTTTGGGATGATGTGAATCCCCCCAGGTCGCCCCGTTCACTTACCTTGCTTCCCCATCCAACGACGCATGTGCAAGCCACGGTCACATCCTCGCTATCCCTCTAGCAGGGTGTGTGCCCGTGCCAGCCATTTGTGAATGCCCGGGGGATGCGGCTGCCAACGCGCTCGGAGCCGCTGGCCTTAGACGCCGTCTTAGACTTCAGCGGCTCTGACTGCACTGATTGGACGAGTGCCCGCGCATGCACCGTGGGACCGGGAAGAGGTGTGTTTCTTCAGGCGATCTGGGGGGTTTCACACAGAGGAGCATCCCCGATCGGGTCCTGAACAGGTGAGGGAAAGAATAAGAAATAAGATGTCCGCTGCAATCATTTATTTAGTTGGTCAGGGACATCTGATCTCATTGCTAATGCCTCAAGAGTTATTATTGAATTGTTATTATGGCCCTTATTCATCAAGCGATAGCGCCAGGTAGTGTCCGACGAGCGCCAGGTAGCGGCAGCTAACGGCGACTACCGACTCAAGTACGCCCGGCGGCGGTCACAATGACGCATTTATCAAGCAAAATGAGGCTAGCGCCGGCGAGAGCGACGGCTAGCGCGGCATTCATCATGAAGCCGCCTGGACCGAACAGCGCCGCTGCAAATTCCCTCACAGCGCCAGGTATGAGCTGTCGCTCCCTGGCGATGTCCAATGCATTTCAATGGAGCAATCTATAATACCGTAATTCATGATTAATTGGTAATAATTTTTTTTTAAATTTTTTTAATGTCAAAAAATCGGAGAACACTTCTGCAATGTTAGGATTTATTTTTAAGTAAAAAAAAAAAAAAAAAAAAAAAATATGTGCAGAATTGATCTAACAGGTCTGAGATTAATGTATTCATATTACAAAATGATTCTAAAAACATGTATAATGTTACCTTCAAAAAATATGGTTGTTTAGGGGTTAAAAACTAGTTAATACTCATCGCCGCCAGCGCTCTGGGGTTTAAACAAGGAATGGACAGCGACAGCACATTCGGAGCGTGATTTGTTGATGAATATGAAGCTAGCCGTTCGCTCTGGCCATTCGTTGTCAGGCGCTCACATACAACGCTGGACCTGTGAAACAGCGACCCCCCAGCCCGTATTCAACATTACCGCACACCGACCGAGTCGCTGTCATCAAGCTAACGCCGGCCAAGCACAGCGAATACTGGCTGGCGCTGAAAAAATCACGCTACAGTCGCTCATCTGTCGCTACCTGGCGCTATTGATGAATCGGCCTCTATGTGTATCAAGGTGTTAGGTCAATGAATGAATGTGTTTATAGAGCTGTATGATGTTTACAGAATTGAATAATGTTTGATGATCTTGTTTCACATAGAGAAAAATTCTTTACTCAATCTATGTTACTGGTTGTAATCTCTATTTATGCGAGATAGTGTATCTTCCATTGCAACGATCCGGGGTCTTGTAGCTAATTTGTATTGCTGCTTTCAATAACCAGGGGTTTGCCCGTGCAAAGTTTGTATTTCCGGGACTGTGATAATTCTGCTGGCTTTTAATATCTTTTTTTAGCAATTTTCTCCAGACATTATGGTAGGAATGTGAAGCTTTTTTCTTTTCTTTTTTTGTTAATATTATTTAAATCCAACTTTGAGCTCTTTTTTGCTCTTTAATTTGGTCTGGTAATTGTTTAATTGACCCCGGTTGTGTAGCATGGGGGATGCACGCATGATGTTAGAGGCCGATTCATTAATAGCGCCAGGTAGCGACAGATGAGCGACTGTAGCGTGATTTTTTCAGTGCCAGCTAGTATTCGCTGTGCTTGGCCGGCGTTAGCTTGTTGACAGCGACTCAGTCGGTGTGCGGTAATGTTGAATACGGGCTGGGGGGTCGCTGTTTCACAGGTTCAGCGTTGTATGTGAGCGCCTGACAACGAATGGCCAGAGCGAACGGCTAGCTCCATATTCATTAACAAATCACGCTCCGAATGTGCTGTCGCTGTCCATTCCTTGTTTAAACCCCAGAGCGCTGGCGGCAATGTGTGTTAACTAGTTTTTAACCCCTAAACAACCATATTTTTTGATTGTAACATTATACATGTTTTTAGAATCATTTTGTAATATGAATACATTAATATCAAACCTGTTAGATCAATTCTGCACAAATTTTTTTTTAAATTTTTTTTTTCTTAAAAATAAATCCTAACATTGCAGAAGTGGTCTCCGAATTTTTGACATTAAAAAAAAAAAAAAAAATTAATACCAATTAATTATGATTAATTATAGATTGCTCCATTGAAATGCATTGGACATCGCCAGGGAGCGACAGCTCATACCTGGCGCTGTGAAGGAATTTGCAGCGGCGCTGTTCGGTCCAGGCGGCTTCATGATGAATGCCGCGCTAGCCGTAGCTCTCGCCGGCGCTAGCCTCATTTTGCTTGATAAATGCGTCATTGTGACCGCCGCCGGGCGTACTTGAGTCGGTAGCCGCCGATAGCTGGCGGTACCTGGCGCTCGTCAGACACTACCTGGCGCTAGCCCGTGATAAATTAGGCCCATAGTATTTAAATGTGTCTCATGGGAGCAGAAAAACTTGCGGCCTTATTTATCAAGGGCTAGCGCCAGGTAGTGTCTGACGAGCGGCAGGTACCGCCAGCTTACGGCGGCTACCGAATCAAGTACGCCCGGCGGCGGTCACAATGACGCATTTATCACGCTAAATGAGGCTAGCGCCGGCGAGAGCGTCAGCTAGCGCGGGATTCATCATGTAGCCGACTGCAACGAACAGCGCCGCTGCTAATCCCATCACAGCGCCAGGTATGACCTGGCGCTCCCTGGCGTGGTCCAATGCATTTCAATGGAGTAATCTTTAAATAATCATAATTAATTGCTATTAATGTATTTTTTTTTTGTTTTAATGTCAAAAATTCTGTGACCACTTCTGCAATGTTAGGAATTTTTTTTAAGTAAAAAAAAAAAAAAAAAAAAAAAAATGTGCAGAATTGATATTACAGGTCTGATATTCATGTATTCATATTACAAAATGTTTAGAAAAACTTGTATAATTATTACAATTAAAAAAAATGGTTGTTTGGGGGTTAAAAACTACTTTACACACATCGCCGCCAGCGCTCTTTGAGCGTGATTTGTTAATGAATCTGCAGCAAGCCGTTCGCTCTGGCCATTCGCTGTCAGGCGCACCCATACAACGCGGAACGTGTGAAACAGCGACCCCTAACCCCGTATTCAACATTACCGCACACCGACTGAGTCGCTGTCAACAAGCAAACCCCGGCCAAGCACAGCGAATACTAGCTGGCGCTGTGAAAATCACGCTACTGGCGCTCATCTGTCGCTACCTGGCGCTATTAATGAATCGGCCTCTATGTCATGAGTAAGGGCTGAGTTTGTGCCCGAAACGCGTTGGCATTCAAGTTGCTCGCTTAGGCTTTATCTTGACCTGTATTCGTGGATGGAATTCTTTTAAAGATTTTTTGTATGGAAAAAACGTGGATATTTTATCCTTTTAAAAGCGGATTGAGGCTGGCATGCTTATTGAAAGAATAATAAGTGACTAAAAACATAAAATATATTAATTGTAGATGCTGGAGAATAGTTTTTTAAAGTGGACCATTACCCTCCCGTGATCGGCCCGGGAATCTATAAGATTCCCGGGCCGATCACCTCCCTCCCCGCGGGACATCCGAGATCGGGATGTGCCGCGGGGTGAAACCCCCCCAAACACCCCAAATCCCCTTACCTTGTCTCGTCTGTGAATGGCCGGCGCGTCAAGAGTGACGCGCGGGAGGCGGCGGCGGAGGAGCCGATTGTCCGCGGCTGTCAAATCTCTTGTCCGTCAGCGCTGGGAGCGGGGAGAGGTGAGTTTTTCGGGTGATCGGGGGGGTTTCACACAGCGCCCCACCGAAGTGGACCAAGACCCAGAATAGTCAAAATCCTGGGTGTTGGTCCACTTTAAGGGTTTGGGCTTTTCATTAAATCATGCTGAAGGTCCGGTTTAAGGTTTAGGCCCTTATTCATCAAGCGATAGCGCCAGGTAGTGTCTGACGAGCGCCAGGTAGCGGCAGCTAACGGCGACTACCGACTCAAGTACGCCCGGCGGCGGTCACAATGACGCATTTATCAAGCAAAATGAGGCTAGCACCAGTGAGAGCGACGGCTAGCGCGGCATTCGTCATGAAACCGCCTGGACTGAACAGCGCCGCTGCAAATTCCCTCACAGCGCCAGGTATGAGCTGTCGCTCCCTGGCGATGTCCAATGCATTTCAATGGAGCAATCTATAATTATTCATAATTAATTGGTAATAATTTTTTTTTTTTTTTTTTTTAATGTCAAAAAATCGGAGACCACTTCTGCAATGTTAGGATTTATTTTTAAGTCAAAAAAAAAAAAAAAATTTGTGCAGAATTGATCTAACAGGTCTGAGATTAATGTATTCATATTACAAAATGATTCTAAAAACATGTATAATGTTACATTCACAAAATATGGTTGTTTAGGGGTTAAAAACTAGTTAATACAGATCGCCGCCAGCGCTCTGGGGTTTAAACAAGGAATGGACAGCGACAGCACATTCGGAGC
This sequence comes from Gastrophryne carolinensis, assembly GCA_027917425.1. NCBI lineage: Eukaryota > Metazoa > Chordata > Amphibia > Anura > Microhylidae > Gastrophryne > Gastrophryne carolinensis. Next base: position 15,601,782 of record CM051242.1, on the reverse strand, counting down.
GTGATTTTTTGATGAATATGAAGCTAGCCGTTCGCTCTGGCCATTCGTTGTCAGGCGCTCACATACAACGCTGGACCTGTGAAACAGCGACCCCCCAGCCCGTATTCAACATTACCGCACACCGACTGAGTCGCTGTCATCAAGCTAATGCCGGCCAAGCACAGCGAATACTGGCTGGCGCTGAAAAAATCACGCTACAGTCGCTCATCTGTCGCTACCTGGCGCTATTAATGAATCGGCCTCTAAGTTTGGCTCTACCCCTTTAAGCGTTACACAAATAAAAAAGAGAAACCGTTTGCTGAAATGTATTTGTGTGCCTAGCGCAAGCTTACACTGCAGATCACATTGCTTTGGATCTCATGATGAGCACAGTGCACGCACCTGGTTACAAAGATGAGAATGTTTAGAGTTTCAGGGTTGGCTGTATTTTCTTAAAGGAGGTGAACCGCAAAATTGTGTAAAATTAGAAATCCATATAAACACATCGACTAAAGAGAGGCAGGGTCACTTGTACACCCAAACTTTCACCAAGCTTGTGTTTTTCTCCAGGTAGAAATAAAATCCAGGGGTGACAAGTTTGGGTGTATGAGGGGGGACAGAACCTGTCTTCCCTGATTCCGCTTCCTTCCATTAAAAGGATATTTCTTGATGCCGGTTGTATAAGTGACCCGTCCCCCCGCCATTCAGCATATTTATATGGATTTTTATTATTGATGCATATATCGTGAAAGTCCTTCTTTAAAGAGGAACTTTGAAGTATAAGACTCTTGGGGGGTTGTTTTAACTCTTTATGGGACATCCCGAATTGGGTGCTGTAACCTAGGGCCTTATTTATCAAGGGTAGTGTCTAACTAGCGCCAGGTAGCGCCAGCTATCGACGGCTACCGACTCCAGAACGCCAGGCTGCGAACACAATCACGCATTTATCACGCTAAAGGAGGCTAGCGCCGGCGAGAGCGTCAGCTCGCGCGGGATTCATCATGTTGCAGACTTCAGCGAACAGCGCCGCTGCTAATCCCATCACAGCGCCAGGTATGACCTCTCGCTACCTGGCGCTCTCCAATGCATTTCAATTGAGCAATCTTTAAATATTCATAATTAATTGATATTAATGTTTTGTTTTTTTTTTTTTTTTTTTTTTAAATGTCAAAAATTCGGTGACCACTTCTGCAATGTTATTTTTTTTTTTCAAGGTAAAAAAAAAAAAAAAAAAAAATTTGTGCAGAATTGATATTACAGGTCTGATATTAATGTATTCATATTACAAAATGTTTATAAAAACTTGTTTATTATTTTTTTCAAAAAATAAGGTTGTTTGGGGGTTAAAAAACTACTTTTAAGCCATCGCCGCCAGCGCTCTGGGGTTTAAACAAGCATTTTACAGCGCAAGAATTTTTGGAGCGTGATTTGTTAATGAATATGCTGGAAGCCGTTCGCTATGGCCATTCGTTGTCAGGCGCTCCCATACAGCGCGGAACCTGTCAAACAGCGACTCCAAACCCCGTATTCAACATTACCGCACACCAACTGAGTCGCTGTCAACAACCGAACAATGGCCAAGCACAGCGAATACTAGCCGGCGCTGTGAAAATCACGCTACTGTCGCTCATCTGTCGCTACCTGGCGCTATTAATAAATCGGCCTCCCCGTGTTGCGGTCGCTGTAGTAACCTGGCCGGCATTAATGAATGTGATGTGTGTTGGTCGTTCTAACAACAGTATAACGTTGCAGCGAGCGACAGGTAGCGCCAACTCAGTGCGTCCGTCACTCGGCGCTCCACACCATATTTAACAAAACACTACACACACAGCGTCGGCGCTCTCAAGCTGGGCGCTGTAGCATAGATCGCCGGATGCTGTGTGATCAGAGTCTGCTTATCCACCAGAAACAAAGCGAAAACACATGTAATGTCATTGTTTTAACACTGGGACAATAACAGTTTAGTGCCAGACCTGTAAATACAATTCTGCATAAAAATATAAATAGTCAAAAAAATGTATAAAAGTGTTTGTTTGCAGCCAGGAGAGGTTACACAATGATTTGTGCACAAAAAAAATAATTATTGCCAAACACGCTGTTTATACACAACTAATGAAATGTATGGGAGAGCGACACTGAGCGAAAGGTAATACATGGCGCTCCTGAGCCTAGAGCGCCGGCCGCTATACGCTGAGCCACCTGTATTAATACATATGACGCTACATGGCGCTGTTAGAGGCGCTCACCAGATTCGCTTTCTTAAATGTGGTTTCCTGTACAGCCAGGAGAGGTTACACAATGATTTGTGCAAAAATAATTATTGCCAAACACGCTATTTATACACAACCAATGAAATGTATGGGAGAGCGACACTGAGCGAAAGGTAATACATGGTGCTCCTGAGCCTAGAGCGCCGACGCTATACGCTGAGCCACCTGTATTAATACATATGACGCTACATGGCGCTGTTAGAGGCACTCACCAGATTCGCTTTCTTAAAGTGGACCGTCACCCTGGGGTGATCGGCCCGGGAATCTATAAGATTCCCGGACCGATCACCTCCCTCACCGCGGGACATCCGAGATCGGGATGTCCCGCGGTGAGGAACCCCCCCGAAAACCCCCCAAAAGCTCACCTCCTCGGCGGCGGCGGCTGCCGGCGCCTCCCGCGCGCACGTCTCCCGCGCGTTTGTGAATGGCCGGCGCGGGCGCGCGCGCTGTGAGAGGGACGTGCGGGAGGCGGCGGACGCGCTGGCTTGTCCGTCGCTGTCAGCGCTTGTCCGTCGCTGTCACCCGGCCACGTGGGAGCGTTGTGAGGTGAGTATTGGGGTGTTTCTGGGGGGTTTTACACAGCGGGGCACCCCTAATCGGGGTGCCCCCCTGAAGTGGACCAAAACCCAGGATAGTCAAAATCCTGGGTGTTGGTCCACTTTAAATGTGGTTTCCTGTACAGCGCCCGGCGTTCACCAGACGCTTCCTGACGCTACGAAGCACTACCTGGCGCTATGTTCTTAAATAACCCCCATAGATAAAACATCAGTTTTAACTGGATCAGTCTCAAATGGAATTCAAAAACAGCAATAAGCAAGAAGTCAGTCAGGCCTGACGCAGGGGAAAAACACAGAACTATTGCATCCAATACTAGAGAAGAATTCATGAATAGGTAGAGTGGAAATGAATGGGCTGGAGACAGGTGATTTGTCAGGATAGACGTGCTCAGAAACCCTGAAGAGCCTCGCAGGCTCCCCTCGTGTTTGCTTCCCTGTCGGCAGCATAATGTATAGTACATGAGTTTGATGTCCCAGTTTTCTCCGCTGAAAATTATCTAGAGCCAGCAGACGGAGATTAAGTTCGTTAAATTAGTATGGGCCTTAAAATAGTCTGCGTGGTGACAAGATTAGACGTTTTACAGGGCGACAAAATGGGCCTCTTTCCTGTAGATTCAAAATTAATGAGGTTTTTTTCTTAAAGGCTCAGAGTTTGCATTGGCTTCACTCTTTACATGAGATATAAAGAGGAATAATGTCCTCCCTGGGGTGTAAAAGACTTCAGTCCTGGGGCAGCGATGGGATGCAACGCTGTGTTACAGCTGATCATGCTCATGTAGCTGTGCTGGCCGCAGCCACATCCCACTGTACCTCAGGCGGTGGAGGTGTGGCATCTTCATACTTACCAATGGGAGCAAGTGATTCTATGTTACAGTACCAGCGGCCTATCATAGAGGCGTCCATGTAGCCCTGTTTACAACCTCACAAGCCTATTCCATTCATTCAGGGGTCATCCCAAAGCGGGTTAAGCACACCTGGCCTTGGCACGACCTCTCCATTGCAGTAAATGAAGTAGGAGTGTTAGGGGACATAAAGACATATTGATGGATTCCACCATCTCTGCCCAGCAATGGAGGATGGAATTGCTTGTTCTCGCTCATTGGTCAGTATGAAGATGCACGGAGGAGCTGTGTGAGGAAAAGGTGAGTATAAACTTTTTAATGTTATTGCCTGGACAGGAACTTTAAAGTGGACCAACACCCAGGGGTGATCTATAAGATTCCCGGGCCGATCACCTCCCTCACTGCGGGACATCCGAGATCGGGATGTCCCGCGGGGTGAAACTCCCCCAAAACGCCCAAAGAACCTTACCTCCCGCGCGCCCCTCTAGACGTGCCCGCGCCGGCCGTTTGTGAATGGCCGGCGCAGGCGCGCGCCCTGTAAGAGTGAGGTGCGGGAGGCAGCGGCGGACGCGCTGTCTTGGACGTCGCTGTCACCCGCTTGGACGTCGGCGGGGATTGGACGGCGCGGTCACGTGGGAGCGTGGTGAGGTGAGTTTTTGGGGCTTTCTGGGGGGTTTCACACAGCGGGGCACCCCCAATCAGGGTGCCCCCCCCCCAAAGTGGACCAAAACCCAGGATAGTCAAAATCCTGGGTGTTGGTCCACTTTAAAGGAACATTCAGGCAAATAGATAAATTAGCCTGTTTTCTGATCTTCCTATTTTGAATGTGAGGGGCTGCATTTTTTTATTCAGCCTGCTTTAGATTTCTTTAAGTCCTAGTGAACACTCTTCTGCTAGGCCTCCTCAGCAGCAGATGCATCCATGCATGTTTCAGTATGACAGTCCTCTCCAAAGTGAATTCATTCATTGAGTAAGAGGAGTCAGCATAAAGGAGCAAGTTCAACAGGGTTTATCAGTGAACGCAAAGTGCTGGTGAATGAAAGATGTTGCCCCTGACTGCCAGCATGGGGCAAGGAGAAAGAAGCAAATGTAACCCTTTGCTTGGAATGTCCTTTTAAGTCACAATGCATCTGATGTGGCCTCTGACCTGCTGTGGGGAAAGTAAGGATGAGAGGTTGCAAGGAGAGTGATATTGGAGGGGCCCATTGCCAAATAGAGGCGGCAGCGGGGGCTTGGAGGAACGTGGTGCAACACATCTCTGGACAATAAGATGATGAAGAGTTTTTCTATATTTAATTGGATTGTTTAGCATTCAAAGGCGTTTAGATGGTTTGAGTATTGGTGATACAGTTACGCATTAGGATTGATAGGGGGATGGGTAATAAATATGGGACCCATATTGGAAGAGGTGAGGCAATTGACATGTGTATTGGTAACATGTGGGGATTGTTAGATGTAAACAGGGCCAGATTAAGTGTGGTGGAGGCCCCTGGGCACAAAATCTGGTGGAGGCCCCAGATACAGTATAAAATAATAGTCCAGCCAAGTAACTGATTGGTGGTTGTCTGGCACCCGCCCACTTACTGGAATGTGATATCGAGTCCCTTGTGCCCCCTTGTGCGGGTGCGAGCTGCTCGGGAACTCCTGCTTTGCCATCCCGGGCGGGGGGTAGTGTAGTGGCCCAGCTGGTCCAGCAGAAAACAGTGGCTTATGGTGGCTTTTGTGCAGTGACAGCTCTGCACCCATCACTGCGGTGTTGTTGGCGGCGGCTTTGCTGCCTCTAGACTCTCCGTCCTGCCCTGTGGTGGCTTTGGCTGCAGGTTTGCTAAATCAAAAGAAGGCTTGCCCAGACGCGCCCCCATAGCTTCTATGCCGGCCTCGTGAACTGTCAGGCCAGAGACTGAAAAACCACCTGGACCAGACCATAACCCAAAGATTGGTGGAGACCTCGGGGCTCACGCCTCCTGCTCCCCCCTCATAATCTGGCCATGGATAAAAAGGTGGTAATGGGTTGGGGTTGTGGAAGGACATACTAGTAAAAAAAAATTCTATGGAGTTTGTGGATACAGCGGAGATCCTGACTGATGCAGAAAATCATTATGTTATTTAAAATCAAAAATGGCAAATTCTGAACCTATTCATTGTGACCAGTTTTCACATCACATATACAACCTCGCTTTTTAAAGTGGACCAACACCCAGGATTTTGACTATCCTGGGTTTTGGTCCACTTCGGTGGGGCACCCCGCTGTGATAAACCCCCCCGATCGCCCGGAAAACTCACCTCACCCCGCTCCCACGTGACCGCTGGAGCCAATCACTGGGGACGGACAACGAGAGGCAGCGACGGACAAGCAGAGCGCGTCCGCCGCCGCCTCCCGCGCGTCCCCCTTACAGGGAGCGTGCCCGCGCCGGCCATTCACAAACGGCTAGAAGGACGCGCGGGAGGCGGCGGTGGACGCGCATGCGCAGCTGGAACGGGGAAAAGGTAGGCTTCTGTGGGCTTCCTGGAGGGTTTCACCCCACGGGACATCCCGATTTCGGATGCCCCGCGGGGAGGGATCTGATCGGCCTGGGAATCTTATAGATTCCCGGGCCGATCCCCTCTGGGTGTTGGTCCACTTTAAAAGGTTTAGCACCCCTGCTTTAAGTTATTTGTTCAGAAAATGAATTCCAATAAATAAGCTTTATGTTCTATATAAGTCGCCCTATTGATAATGGTGAGAAAAAGCCCAATGTGACCATTTTACTAAATTATTATTCTTATTAATTATTGACCATTTATGAAGGAGTCAGAGTTGGAGTCGGGGGCCTGATAAAATGGAGGAGTCGGACTTTGGCTTACTGACTCCATCTATAAGATTCCCGGGCCGATTGATCCCCCCCCCCGGGGCATCCAAAATCGGGATGCCCCGCTGTGTGAAACCCGCCAGGTCGCCCCATTCACTTACCTCGTTTCCTGGTCCCACTGTGCGTCTAAGAGCAATGGCCTCATCCCACTATCCCTCTAGCAGGGCGCATGCCCGCACCAAACATTTGTGAATGGCCGGCACCGGCACGCTCCCTGTTAGAGGGAAGCGGAGGATGCAGCCGTCAGACGCGCTGTGGGACCAGGAAGAGGCGAGCTGGTCTCGGCGTCCTGGGGGGTTTCAAACAGCGGGGTTCCCCCGATAAAGTCTTGCCATTAGTTCCTCTTGCAGTTGGTGATATAACCCTGAGAGCACACTTGCGCCATTAGTCCGGTTAATTTAATTCTAAATTTTAAGTTATCTGTGTAAATGTTTTATATTGATGTTATATTTTATCTCTCAGTTTGATCGGATACATTGGAACAAGGTCATTTTTCCTTTGGCAAACCCTGACCATTCATAAGAGCCGATTTCCTCTTTGTAAATTGCTTCCCCCCAGGGGTCTAAATGGGTTTTTAAGTGATTTGCCCCCAAGGATACAAGATAAAATCGAATTCCATGCTATGGTGTCGGTGGTGGTGCACATATTTATTTTGCCTTTTACCCTTTTAGGGCAATTGAGGTTGTCATGGCTGCAGCTGGGGCCCGTACAAAGCCTTTCACAACAGAGAGGAAGGCGGCGCTTGGAGAAAAGCAATCAGTAACAGAAATAAAAGCACAATCCATCATTTCTCAGAAGACCGGGATTTCTTTGGAGCCAGGTTTACCTTAAAGTATCTTGATTTTTAGAGGGAGGTGGGTAAATATCAGGCCCTCAATATGGTTTTCTGCATTTATTTTCGTCCGTGTGTTTGGTTTTCAGCTGCTAGAGATGTGACAATCATAAATGTTATTAGTTTAGCAGAACCGCCGATGTGTGGGTGTATAATGCACATTTTTAGGAACAAAGAAAGACTGTATTTTAATGTAGCCTAATTTATTATAAGTGCACCTTCCATTTTTCCAGCCACTTTAAACATAGGGCTATACACATACACCAGCTGATAGGAAACCAATCAACCTTCTATATGCCTAAAAGCTCAAAACAGCTATTGCAACTGCGATTTCCAGCACAGCCTACTTTGAATTATACGAATCCAACTTAAAGTAGATGGAAACCCATTTTTAGGTCCCCCCACCTGCCCAAGTGCCTCCTGTGACGATTGCACCGGTTGATCAGACCTATTGGTCGTTCATCTGATCAAACTGGCCAATCGTACCCCACGTGTGTCACCGCAACGTTAGATGCAGTTCAATTGGCAACGCGTATGGCTATACCAGGTTGCCACCAGAATAGCGTGAGCTTTTTAGATCCTTAATTCAAAGCATCAGTGACCCTCTGCAGGATTTTCAGAATTGATTTAAAAAAACTGAAAAACACAAAAACGACAAGAGAAACGGTGCAAGGTGATAAAACAAGATTAACTATAAAACACAGTACAAATAAATAGATAGCAATACAGATAAAAAGGGGAAAAATACTTAAGCATCTGTCTGGGCTGCAGTTCAATCAAATCAATTGTCTCTCAGTCCTCACACGTCTCCCAAAGACCAACAGTTCCTGATCTCCTTCTTAGATGTTAAAAAGGAGCTTGTGTCACCCTTGATGGTAAGATTCGAGTGTCCCTCTCTGGCCATTCTGAAACGCACATTATTCCCTCTAACCAGGGGTCAGCTTCTGACCCCTCATATTGGACAGAGCGATTGGAGTCACCTACTGTTTGATTGGTGCATCTGGGATTCTCCATTTTTGGGTACCTGAAAGTTGGTCCATATGATATCCCCCATGTGTCCTGGGATTCCAAAGGGAGGAGGGATGGAGGATGTTCCATGGAAGGGGGGGCAGGGGCAGGATATTTGCCCTGTCTTTTTATGGCTGGCTGATTTCTGATAACCTTCACATTACTTTGTTCATGCTGGGGAGTTTTATAGCAGGCAGGTAGGAGGGGGAGGAATGAGGAGAGGTATACAAAGCAGAGGGGTCAGCCAAAGTCTATATATATACGGTATATATATATATATATATATATATATATATATATACACACACACACACTGACACATTCATTACTGGTTTGGTCACACCTCGGGCAATGCTGCCAGCTCAGTGGTGGCCCGTTTTTTTCTTTTAAACAGGTTTGTCCACCACCAAAATCACACCACTTAGCATTTTTGAGATCGCCAATAGGCTGATCTCAAGATTGCTGGGTTACGTGCGCCAGCCGGCCGGCCACATACCCGGTCCCATGTGGAGTGTGCACAAGACACAGTGTCACGGGAGTCGCTGGGATTGGTAATATTACCGGTGAGCCCAGAGGTTTCACACAGAGGGCCCCAGGGGCTTTAAAGAGGAAGTCCAACCAAAATTGGCCAGACTCCCTCTTTAATATGCTAAAGCGCAGCGCCCTAATCCAGTAAACAGGGATGCCCGGATGCTCATCGATTTTGGGATCCTTCCATGGAGCAGCCTATTAGGCTGTTGCACAGTAATGTGCACAACCACTGACTAGCCTGATAGGCTGCTTACGGTCACGTGGGACGTGCAACCCGCAAGAGGTGGCCCTGTTTGGTTTAGCAATGCAGATGCACAGTGATGTTGCATATTAAAGAGGGAGTCCAGTCATTTTTGGGTTTACAATGGGGGGGTCAAAATAACAACCACCGGGATTGGTAATATTACTGGCGGCCCCAGAGGTTTCATACAGAGGGGCATTAAAGAGGAAGCCCAATTAAAAATGACCAGACTCCCTCTTTAATATGCTTCAGCGCCAGCAAACAGGGACACCCGGATGCTCATCGCTTTTGGGATCCTTCCATGGAGCAGCCTATCAGGCTGTTGCACAGTAATGTGCACAAACACTAGCGAGCCTGGTAGGCTGCTCACGGTCACATGGGACGTGCAACCCGGAAGAGGCGGCCCTGTTCTCTGGTTTAGCGACGCAGATGCACAGCGATGTTGCATATTAAAGAGGGAGTCCGGTCATTTTTGGGTTTACTATGGGGGGGGGGGTAAAAATAACAACCGCTGGGATTGGTAATATTACCGGTGACCCTAGAGGTTTCATGCAGAGGGGCATCCCAGTATAGGATGCCCCGGGGGCTTTAAAGAGGAAGTCCAGTCAAAAATGGCCAGACTCCCTCTTTAATATGCTGCAGGGCCAGTAAGCTGGGATGCCCCAGATGCTCATCGCTTTTGGGATCCTTCCATAGTGCAGTAATGTGCACAACCACTAGCAAGCCTGATAAGCTGCTCACGGTCATGTGGTACGTGCAACCCAGAAGAGGCGGCCCTGTTTTCTGGTTTAGCGGCGCAGACGCACAGCGATGTTGCATATGAAAGAGGGAGTCTGGTCATTTTTGGGTTTACTATGGGGGGGTCAAAATAACAGCCAAAGTAAAACGTTTGAACCAACCACTGAAAAAAGCCCAATGCCAACTGGGCATGTACTATGTAGGGTCCTCCTGGTGACCTTTAGATGGTAGCTGTGCAGGAGAAACACCAGAGTCCTAATTCCTTCTATCAGAAATAATTCCTTTCCTCTTTTTTCCACCATAAAAATCGATAAAAATGATCGTTTACCGACTGCTACAGCCGCTGGATTCTACTTCAAGAGCGTGGAAGATAAATCTACTTACTAAGCTTGGAAAAACTTCGCATCCGGATTCCTCTGCCCATCCATCCTCCCCTTTACCTAGTTACATTTTCTGCTCCATGGATTTCTGTGGCATTCCCTAGCGATCTTCTAACAAGGCCACATGTCATAGAAGAAAATTTATAAAACCCGCTGTGCCGGGGCTCCCGCAGAAGATGAGAGAGCTTCTCGCCAAACTACTGTCCATTTTCTGATGCCCTTTCATTGCTTCCCCCATTTCCCCCGTACGTTTCGCCTCGTTCTGCTTTTTTTCCTGCAGAAAGAAATGTTACATAAGAATGTAAAACTAGCCGAAATAAATGTCGGGCTTTGCTAAGAATCGCAGCCCAGTGTCGGCCTTCTGGTTTCTGGCTGCATAATCCATCACACACAGAGTCATTTTAATGTCACAACATTTTAATGTCAATGCTTTGCTAATGTCAGTGCCTCTGATTCACTTTTTTTTTTTTTCCAGTCCTGAGCATTCATCTCCCGAAGGACATTTTAGGGACTTTAAAAAGATATTTAATGCAAAAAGTATTTAATTTCACTCTAGAATATCAGATAGTTCTCAGCTGGTGGTAGCGGCGGCGGCGGCGATGGGTTTATATGGTGGAACCCGGAATGCTTTTTGTTTCGCCTGCATGCATTTTAAACTGTAGACTATATTTAGAGAGACCCATTTCTGACCATATAAAATTCATATTTTGCCTTTTTGTGTGATTTATTTTTAATGTTTCATCTGTATAGTAAGAGGCGACCTGTACTTTGCCGAACAAGTACCTGCCTGTGGCGTAGCCGCATTTCTTACCAGGATATCTGTAGTAATAAAGGACACTGGACCTGCTGTATTTTTCCAGAAGATGTTTCACTGCCTATCTGCCTTCTCAGTTCAGAACGTACAAAGAAATTACATTACCGTGGGCCAAAACCCTATTTTTTATTTTCTTTTATTAGTGTTTAAAGGAGCACTATCCTAAAATGGCCAAATGATAAACATCCATATAAATATGCTGGATGGCACGGAGAGGAGTACACCCGACATCAACAAATATCCAGCCAGGCTCGTTTTTCTTTCTTTTGATGGAAGGAAGAGGATATCCGGGGTGACAGGTTCCATCATCCCTGCTAGACTAAACCTGTGTTCCCTTGGATTTTATTCCTACCATGAAAGAATAAACCACTTAGGCCCTTATTTATCAAGGGCTAGCGCCAGGTAGTGTCTGACTAGCGCCAGGTAGCGCCAGCTATCGGCGGCTACCGACTCCAGAACGCCAGGCGGCGGACACAATCACGCATTTATCACGCTAAATGAGGCTAGCGCCGGCGAGAGCGTCAGCTAGCGCGGGATTCATCATGTAGCCGACTGCAACGAACAGCGCCGCTACAAATCCCATCACAGCGCCAGGTATGACCTGTCGCTCCCTGGCGCTCTCCAATGCATTGCAATGGAGCAATCTTTAAATATTCATAATTAATTGATTTTATTTATTTTATTTTTTTTTAACTGTCAAAAATTCTGTGACCATTACGGCAATGTTAGATATTTTTTTTAAGGTAAAAAAAAAAAAAAATAATAATATTTGTGCAGAATTGATATTACAGGTCTGATATTAATGTATTCATATTACAAAATGTTTAGAAAAACTTGTTTAATTTTTTAATCGAAAAATATGGTTGTTTGGGGGTTAAAAAACTACTTTTAAGCCATCGCCGCCAGCGCTCTGGGGTTTAAACAAGCATTTCACAGCGCGAGAATTTTTTGAGCGTGATTTGTTAATGAATATGCTGGGAGCCGTTCGCTCTGGCCATTCGCTGTCTGGCGCTCCCATACAGCGCGGAACCTGTGAAACAGCGACTCCTCACCCAATATTCAACATTACGGCAAACCGACTGAGTCGCTGTCAACAAGCGAACAACGGCCAAGCACAGTGAATACTAGCGGGCGCTGTGAAAATCACGCTACTGGCGCTCATCTGTCGCTACCTGGCGCTATTATTGAATCGGCCTGCCAGTGTGAGTTTTATTCAGTTTGGGTGTATAAGTGACTCCTTTAATTACAGTGCTAGTCCTCCACATGCACAGATGAAAGAACCTTTACTGTGAGTTTGAAGACTTTTTGTAACCATTTTTTTAAACAAAAGTAACTTTTATTAGAATATATTTTGGACGTAAAGAAGTCCATTCAGCTGACTTGCCAGTTTATTTACATCCTTACAGTGGTGACATCATCCCTTCGGCCAGAGAAGTAGCTAGGCTTTCTGGCACCCAGGGCAAAGATTCAAAATGGTATTACGTAAAACGTAACTTTTAATAATGTTCTTAGGATAACATTTATGTACCCCAATTTTGTATATGTTCTCCTCATGCTGCTGCCAACTCCAGGGTGTGTCTTCCAGGCTATATATGCTTTCCTTGTGCTGCTGCCAACTCCAGGGTGTGTCACTCAGGCACTATATGGTCTCCTTATGCTGCTGCCAACTCCAGGGTGTGTCATTCAGGCAATATATGGTCTTCTTATGCTGCTGCCAACTCCAAGGTGTTCCTTTCAGGCAATATATGGTCTCCTTATGCTGCTGACAACTCCAGTGTCTGTAATTCAGGCAATATATGGGCTCCTTATGCTGCTGCTAACTTCAGGATGTGTCATTCAGGCAATATACGGTCTTCTTATGCTGCTGACAACTCCAGGGTGTGTCTTTTAGGCAATATATGGTCTCCTTATGCTGCTGCCAACTCCAGGATGGGTCTTTCAGGCAATATATGGTCTCCTTATGCTGCTGCCAACTTCAGGGTGTGTTTTTCAGGCAATATATGGTCTCCTTATGCTGCTGCCAACTCCAGTGTGTGTCATTCAGCCACTATATGGTCTCCTTATGCTGCTGCCAACTCCAGTGTGTGTCATTCAGCCAATATATGGTCTCCTTTTGCTGCTGCCAACTCCAGTGTGTGTCATTCAGCCAATATATGGTCTCCTTATGCTGCTGCCAACTCCAGGGTGTGTCATTTAGGCACTATATGGTCCCCTCATGCTGCTGCTGCACCCAGGGCACGTGTCCCCCCTGCCTGCCCCCCAGCTACGCCCCTGCCTTCGCCCCCACTGCTGCTGTAAACAGATTATGGGGCTTGAAAACAGAGTATGGTAAAATGAGAAAGAGACACATTCACTGACTCCACACACTGATGAGGTGAACAACCAGTTCCCTCAATATGGTGCCAAACAAATCCAAACACCTATCTTATATATAATTAGCCATTCTTAATATAGACGTGTTCTTTCCGGCAACTCCGGTGATAATGTGTCACCTGGTGCACAGAGCGGCATCTTGCTGCATTAACAACATTGTCAGCGCGCTGAAATTTATATCCGCTCATCAAGGAGATGCGTGTCCCTGCTTTGTTCGCATCCTCTATATTTGCTGACTTCTTTACAAGCTGGCGAGCAGCATAAGGTGAACACTGCCTCATCCGTAAGCAACGGTAGACCTAAAGCCAAAATGGCCCACAGGGCAGTTTCATTCCCTGTCCTCCGGGCATTCTGATTTGGGATGCCCATCTGTTATCTGTCCCCTAGAAATGCTGATATTTACCCTAACATGTTCCTGGAAGCTCAGCAAACTAAAGAGGAACATCGGGGGAGGTTAAAACCTTCCCCAAGCCTTACCAATCTGCTGCCCCCCTCCGGTTTTACCTTTGGGCATTATTTACTCACCTCGCCCAAGGGATCCATCTTTTGGGTCCCTCGGCTTCCGGGCGACCTTTCGACGGGCGGCACCATCTTACATCCCATCAGGCACTGCGCCCGATCTCCCGTCTGCGCAGTTCCCATGAAGGGGATGCAATGGGGCTGCCCGAAATCCCGCGAGACTTTGCTGAGCTGCAAGATCGTCGTGGGACATTGACGAGCACGTCTATCATTAACAGACAGCTAAGCCCGTGGCGGGGGTGAGGCTCGGGCCCTGAAGCAGTGGCAACATTCAAAAGGTAAGTAAGGGGCCAATGGGGGGGGGGAATCGGACCCTTTTTATTTTTGGTCCGATGTTCCTCTTTAAGATTTTGTTACTTGCACCATGTGCTCTGCTTTTAGAATAACTGTAGTTCTTAGTCTATACCATTGGCCAGGGTCAGGGCCAGCTCCAGGTTTATGTTGGCCCTTGGACGGCATGGTCTCACTGGGCCCCTTTGGGATAGAGAGCCGTGGGTTGGGGTCTATACATTCCATGGCCAAAACTAAGAAGTGCTGCTTGCTCTCCTACCCCCTATTGGAGCAGTTTTTTAGTTTGGTCCCACATGAATGGGTAGAGTATTGAGGAAGAGAGATGGACATAACAGGAAGGGCAGGAATGGATGGGGCAGATATGAGGGGACAGGGATGGATGGGGCAGAAAGACAGAGAAAGGCAGTGTGTGCACTGTGTACCTTGCATTACCTTTTTCCAGTGTGTGCAGTACTTCCTGTTGCAATGCTGGGAACAGGAAGCAGGGTGATGACATGTCTCTGGGGGAAACCACATTATGCCAGCTGTCAGTGGTCCCTTCTGGGGGCCCCCGGCAGCTGACCAGCCTTTCCGGGTGCTGACGCCGGCCCTGTCAGGGTTCCCACAACTTTCTTAGCGCGAGAGTCACATTCAGCACATCAGGAGTTCTGGGGGAGTTTCACACAGCAGGGGACAAAAACCCAGGAGAGTGAAAATACTTTTTGCCTTTTTTATGGTTTTTTTTTACCTCGCCATTTTTTTTGCTATTCCAACTTTTTAAAGGAAAGAACAAACAATTGTAATGGAAGAAAGTGGTGCCAAATTGTTGCTTAAACCGGACCTTCACCCTGAATAAGAGCCTATTTTATATGTTTCCCCCCTGTACATACAGATTGCCCACATTGATCCGGACCTTCACCCTGAATAAGAACCTATCTTATATGTTCCCCCCCTGTACATACAGATTGTCCACATTAATCCACACCTTCACTCCGAATAAAAGTCTATCTTATATGTTCCCCCCCCGTACATACAGATTGCCTACATTAATCCGGACCTTCACCCTGAATAAGAGCCTATCTTCAATGTTTCCCACACGCTGTACATACAGATTGCCCACATTGAAAATCATCCTACCTAGTGCATTTCTGAGTCTTTAAACGTTCAAGATGGCGGCATATGGAGTCTCAGGCTGCCTGCAAACAGGAAGTGTCTACTGACTGTGCCGCTCTGCATTCTGGGATCGCTGACATTTTCCTGACCCCAGTTCTACTTTACAGCTATAACCCCGTCCCCTGAACTTTTGACCCCTCTCCTCAGTATGTGATGCTACTGAGCCAAGATGGCGGCGCCCGTATCCTAGAGCGCTGAACAGAGTTTCAGGCCAGTGGGGGAAAGAATAAAATGTAAGTGACTAAAAACGTTAGATATATTAATTTTAGATGCTGGGGAATAATTTCTTAAGGGTTTGGGCTTTTCATTAAATGATGCTGAAGGTCCGGTTTAACACTGAAAAGTATCGTAAGGAATTTAAAAACAACAGAGAACATGCCAGCAACTCTTCTATTGAGCTTGACTGTAGGCTGGCATGAAAGAACAGGCATATGAAGCAACATACAGTGCTTTATAAATAAAAAAGGGACAGAAAAGGAGTATGAAAAGAATGTGAGCCAAAAATGGCGCATACGATAAAGGTGGCTCAATAGTCTTTTTTTATTTTTTATTCTGGGGAATCCAAAAAAAGAAAGCACAATCTATGCAGTGTTTTCCATATGTCATCCTGACAACCGCAGCAGGCAAATAATTTATGGTCACTCTCGTGTAAACCTTCACATGATCATCATTCATCTACTCCTCGTTGTCTATTTACATACGTCAAAGGGCGGAACCATTTGTTTCCTATACAGAGATACATCTAGCAGAAAACCATTCCGTTCTTAAAGTGGACCAACACCCAGGGTCTATAAGATTCCCGGGCCGATCACCTCCCTCACCGCGGGACATCCGAGATCGGATGTCCCGCGGGGTGAAACCCCCCCAAAAAAACCTTACCCCAAAAAAGCCGCCTCCCGCGCGCCCCTCTAGACGTGCCCGCGCCGGCCGTTTGTGAATGGCCGGCGCGGGCGCGCGCCCTGTAAGAGTGACGTGCGGGAGGCGGCTGCGGACGCGCTGTCTTGGACGTCGCTGTCACGGACGTCGCTGTCACCCGCTTGGACGTCGACGGGGATTGGACGGCGCGGTCATGTGGAAGCGTGGTGAGGTGAGTTTTTGGGGCGTTCTGGGGGGTTTCACACAGCGGGGCACCCCCAATCGAGGTGCCCCCCCGAAGTGGACCAAAACCCAGGATAGTCAAAATCCTGGGTGTTGGTCCACTTTAAAGCCAACTTCTTTTCTTCTGGGGCATGTGGAGGACGCAGCACATCTACTTTATTCTATGGGTTGTCAGGGTATCCATAGGAGATTGCAATCCCCTGGGGATACCCCATGAACCCATACATTTAGAATAAAGAAGATGTGCTATGTCCTCCACAGTCTGAAAATACCTTACAGAGAGTACTAATACTTTTTTCCTTTTTTTTACTGGATACTGTGACCTTGGTGGTAGAAATCAGTTGTCAATCACCTAAAACTGTGTTAAAAATACCCAAAATGTCCATTAACGTGTGCATATTATGTGTATCTTATGCTGTGAAAATACTAACAACAAACGGGTAAACAATTGAAACAAATCGAATGAGGGCCCTGCGCTCCAGCTTACAGTCTAAGAGATTAAGGTAACCTTCAGAGAATACTTTGAGGCCGATTCAGTAATAGCGCCAGGTAGCGACAGATGAGCGCCAGTAGCGTGATTTTCACAGCGCCCGCTAGTATTCGCTGTGCTTGGCCGTTGTTCGGTTGTTGACAGCGACTCAGTCGGTGTGCGGTAATGTTGAATACGGGGTTAGGAGTCGCTGTTTGACAGGTTCCGCGCTGTATGGGAGCGCATGACAGCGAATGGTCATAGCGAACGGCTCCCAGCATATTCATTAACAAATCACGCTCAAAAAATTCTCGCGCTGTGAAAAGCTTGTATAAACCCCAGAGCGCTGGCGGCGATAGCTTAAAAGTAGTTTTTAACTCCCAAACATGCATATTTTTTGATTAAAAAATTAAACAAGTTTTTCTAAACATTTTGTAATATGAATACATTAATATCAGACCTGTAATATCAATTCTGCACAAATTTTTATTTTTTTATTTTTTTACCTTTAAAAAAATATCTAACATTGCCGAAGTGGTCACAGAATTTTTGACATTTAAAAAAAAAAAACAAAAAAAAACATTAATATCAATTAAATATGAAGATTTAAAGATTGCTCCATTGAAATGCATTGGAGAGCGCCAGGTAGCGAGAGGTCATACCTGGCGCTGTGATGGGATAAGCAGCGGCGCTGTTCATTGCAGTCCGCTACATGATGAATCCCGCGCTAGCTGACGCTCTCGCCGGCGCTAGCCTCATTTAGCGTGATAAATGCGTGATTGTGTCCGCCGCCTGGCGTTCTGGAGTCGGTAGCCGCCGATAGCTGGCGATACCTGGCGCTAGTGAGACACTACCTAGCGCTATCCCTTGATAAATAAGGCCCTTTGTTCTTTGATTTATACGTGGTGTTTTGCAGAAAAACTAAAATTATACACAAAATAGTTCTTAAAGCGAATGAAGAGCGGGACAGATGCAGAGAGAAGCAGATGGGTGAGTTACTTACTATAAGCCAAGCTGTAAACTGCACATTTGTGAAGCCTGAAAAGACTTCATTAGCTGTGGTTTCTTATCACGTGAAGGCTGATTCACTACTGATGCCAGGTATTGCCAGATGATCTGTATAGCGGCGCTTAGAGCGACCGGTAGTAGATTCTGTAAGCGGGGATCGGGCGCTGTAACCTAGCGTTGCGGTCGCTGTAGTAACCTGGCCGGCATTGATGAATGTGATGTGTGTTGGGCACTGTAACAACAGTACAGCGCTGCAGCGAGCGAAAGGTAGCGGCAGCTCAGTGCGACCGGCACTCGTCACGCCACACCATATTTAACATAAAACTAGACACACACAGCATTGGCGCCCTAAATCTGGTCGCTGTAGCACAGAGCTCCAGACGCTGTGTGATTAAAGTCACACATATCCACCAGTCACAATGAGAAAACACATGGAATTACATTGTTTTAACACTGTGACAATTCTGCATAAAAATAAATCAAATAAAAATGCCACACTGCCTATATGGGAATGGAAGGGGGGATGAATGCCACACTGCCTATATGGGGAATGGGAGGGGGGATGAATGCCACACTGCCTATATGGGGAATGGGAGGGGGGATGAATGCCACACTGCCTATATGGGAATGGGAGGGGGGATGAATGCCACACTGCCTATATGGGAATGGGAGGGGGGAATGCCACACTGCCTATATGGGAATGGAAGGGGGGATGAATGCCACACTGCCTATATGGGGAATGGGAGGGGGGATGAATGCCACACTGCCTATATGGGAATGGGAGGGGGGATGAATGCCACACTGCCTATATGGGAATGGGAGGGGGGAATGCCACACTGCCTATATGGGAATGGAAGGGGGGATGAATGCCACACTGCCTATATGGGAATGGGAGGGGGGAATGCCACACTGCCTATATGGGGAATGGGAGGGGGGAATGCCACACTGCCTATATGGGGAATGGGAGGGGGGAATGCCACACTGCCTATATGGGGAATGGGATGGGGGATGAATGCCACACTGCCTATATGGGGAATGGAAGGGGGGGTGGCACACTGCCTATATGGGGAATGGAAGGGGGGTGGCACACTGCCTATATGGGAATGGGAGGGGGGATGAATGCCACACTGCCTATATGGGAATGGGAGGGGGGATGAATGCCACACTGCCTATATGGGAATGGGAGGGGGGAATGCCACACTGCCTATATGGGAATGGGAGGGGGGATGAATGCCACACTGTCTATATGGGGAATGGGAGGGGGGATGAATGCCACACTGCCTATATGGGAATGGGAGGGGGGAATGCCACACTGCCTATATGGGAATGGGAGGGGGGATGAATGCCACACTGTCTATATGGGGAATGGGAGGGGGGATGAATGCCACACTGCCTATATGGGGAATGGAAGGGGGATTCCCCACTGCCTCTATGGGGAAAGTGGAGGGGAATGCCACACTGGTCATGGGGGATGGGGGGAGGGGAGAATGCTACTCTGTCTGTAATGGGGGGATTCTGCACCTTGCCTATTAGTTGGTTCTTGTGGGGGATAGTGTTTTAAAACAACATTTGGTTCAGAATATTTATTTTCCTCCCCTAAATCCTAGGTGCATCCTATGGGCAGGTGCACCTTATAGTGCGAAAAATAAGGTAACTGGCGCTACCTATTGCTCACTGCAGCATTGCCCTGTTAGATGTAGCGTAGTCTTGGACTCTATGACCTTGGAACACCACCTAGCGTTCGCGATTGGCTCTGCAGTTAATCAGGGAGAAGCTTCTACAGCACCCACCATACATCACATTCATCAATGCTGGATGGGATAGTACAGCAACCGCTACACTAGGTTACAGCGCCCGACACCTGCTTACATCTACTAGCGGTCGTTCTAAGTGCCGCAATACAGGCGCTCACATGGCGATATGTGGCGATATGTGGTGGTCGTTCTAAGTGCCGCAATACAGGCGCTCACATGGCGATATGTGGCGCGAGTATTAAATCAGCCTCAATGTTAAACCGGTGCGAATTCCCTGCCCTGTTTCTCCCTGTGCCCGTGGTTGGACGCTGCACAAACACAATCGGGTACGCCACATTAATGCAAATATAAAACGTTAGCAAGCTTGCGGCGTTCTGCATCGATTAATATGTTTATCGCCCTTCTGCAGGATTTCCCATCCATTATGGATCCCTTGTTGTGGGTTAAACAGTTCTCCTAATTGAAACTGTATCAAGAATTTATAGCGATGCGTCCTAACAATAACCCGCATGAATATGCGACGGTGGGCGAGAGCCGGATGAAGTGCTTTTCTTGAAGAGTCGACACTTTTAGGAATTTTACAGTCTAGTTCTCTGATAACGGTAAACGCTTGACTGGCAGAGCCGTCGCTGGTCGGTCGCACAGAGCAAACAGTTTAGATTTCGCAGGCAGCGGTGAAGCCGGCAGCTCGGTGCAGCTTTCCTATAAATGGTAATTAAGAGCGATCTAAACAAGAAGTGAGAGACCCCGTCCGGCTTGCTCTGTAAATAATGACGTGGAGCCGCGCACATTCTTCCCCGGCCTGGCTGGCTGGCTGGCTGGCGTGTATATACACAGCTTCAGCATGAACTCATTTTTAAAATGGGATTCGAGGAAGTTTGTTCCTATGTATTAAATGATGGAAAATGGCCATGTACGGCCAGGGAATGCTTATTATATACTGGCTACACTCACTCGGATATGTATTTTACTTCTGAAAGAACTTAAAGTGGACCAAAACCCAGGATTTTGACTGGGACTCTCATGATGATGCTGTGCACTGCCCGGACATCATAGGAAGGCCGCCAATACAATTGCAATGGCCAACTGCACACTACTCTGGCTTCTAGCCTTGGTCCAGGTGAATGGGAGCTGCCGTGGGCCGCCAGATACTCTGTGTAGCCCGCAGTGGCTCCCATTCATCCGGCAAGAATCCAGAGTCTGGGCAGCCGGCCAGTGCAGGGGATGTGGCAGCCTACTGGGCATTGTCCCGGGAAGCTCTATGGCCAGTCCGCCCCTGGCAATGAATACGGAACAAGTGAGAGCAACACTGAAAACAATGATGGGGAAGAGAAGGCAGGAGAGGTGGATAGGGTGGATATTCCTGGAGGTGTCTGCAACATGGAAAATGATTTAGCTTTACTGGATAGATGGTCATTACTGTGGAAACTAGAGTTTAATGTCTCTAAATGTAAAATCATGCACTTGGGTAGAAGGAATCCCTGCTCTGAGTACGTATGGGCAGCACTGTGTTATCCAGGACCTCGGAGGAGAGAGATTTAGGGATACTGATTACTGAAAACTGCAAGATGATTGGACAGTGTAGCCAGGCAGTGGGAAAAGCAAGCAGGATGCTCGGCTGCATAGCTCGAGGCATCACCAGTAGGAAGCGGGAGGTTGTGATGCTGCTGTATAGAGCCCTGGTGAGGCCACAGCTAGAATACTGTGTGCAGTTCTGGAGACCTCCCCTGCAAAAAGACATTATTCAAATAGAACGGGTCCAAAGGCGGGCAACAAAAATGGTGGAAGGACTTAAACTTAAGACTTATCAGGAAAGACTTAAAGAACTTAATTTGTACAGTCTGGAGGAAAGAAGGGAGAGGGGGGACATGATTGAGACCTTTATATATGTGACAGGAGGGAATAAGGTTCAGGAGGGAAGTGTTTTTAACCAACCTGAAGCTAGTCGGGGGGAAGATCAGGAGCAATGTTAGAAACTATTATGTTACAGAAAGAGTAGTAGATGCTTGGAACAAACTTCCAGCAGAGGTAGTTGAAAAATCAACAGTCAGTGAATTTAAACATGCCTGGGATAAGCCTCCATCTATCCTAAGATAAAGAGAACATACAGTATACACATAAGATAAAGAGAACATACAGCATATACATAAGATACAGAGAACATACAGTATATACATAAGATACAGAGAACATACCGTATACACATAAGATACAGAGAACATACAGTATACACATAAGATACAGAGAACATACAGTATACACATAAGATGCAGAGAACATACAGTATATACATAAGATACAGAGAACATACAGTATATACATAAGATACAGAGAACATACAGTATACATATAAGATACAGAGAACATACAGTATATACATAAGATACAGAGAACATACACTATACACATAAGATACAGAGAACATACAGTATATACATAAGATACAGAGAACATACAGTATATACATAAGATACAGAGAACATACCGTATACACATAAGATACAGAGAACATACAGTATACACATAAGATACAGAGAACATACAGTATACACATAAGATACAGAGAACATACAGTATATACATAAGATACAGAGAACATACAGTATATACATAAGATACAGAGAACATACAGTATACATATAAGATACAGAGAACATACAGTATATACATAAGATACAGAGAACATACACTATACACATAAGATACAGAGAACATACAGTATATACATAAGATACAGAGAACATACAGTATACACATAAGATACAGAGAACATACAGTATACACATAAGATACAGTATACACATAAGATACAGAGAACATACAGTATACACATAAGATGCAGAGAACATACAGTATATACATAAGATACAGAGAACATACAGTATACACATAAGATACAGAGAACATACAGTATACACATAAGATACAGAGAACATACAGTATATACATAAGATACAGAGAACATACAGTATACACATAAGATACAGAGAACATACAGTATACACATAAGATACAGTATACACATAAGATACAGAGAACATACAGTATACACATAAGATACAGAGAACATACAGTATACACATAAGATGCAGAGAACATACAGTATATACATAAGATACAGAGAACATACAGTATACACATAAGATACAGAGAACATACAGTATACACATAAGATACAGAGAACATACAGTATACACATAAGATACAGAGAACATACAGTATACACATAAGATACAGAGAACATACAGTATATACATAAGATACAGAGAACATACAGTATACACATAAGATACAGAGAACATACAGTATACACATAAGATACAGAGAACATACAGTATACACATAAGATACAGAGAACATACAGTATACACATAAGATACAGAGAACATACAGTATACACATAAGATACAGAGAACATACAGTATACACATAAGATACAGAGAACATACAGTATACACATAAGATACAGAGAACATACAGTATACACATAAGATACAGAGAACATACAGTATACACATAAGATACAGAGAACATACAGTATACACATAAGATACAGAGAACATACAGTATACACATAAGATACAGAGAACATACAGTATATACATAAGATACAGAGAACATACAGTATACACATAAGATACAGAGAACATACAGTATATACATAAGATACAGAGAACATACAGCATACACATAAGATACAGAGAACATACAGTATATACATAAGATACAGAGAACATACAGCATACACATAAGATACAGAGAACATACAGTATACACATAAGATACAGAGAACATACAGTATACACATAAGATACAGAGAACATACAGTATACACATAAGATACAGAGAACATACAGCATATACACAAGGGCCGACTAGATGGGCCGTATGGTCTCCTTCTGCCGTCAACCTTCTATGTTTTAGGGAGCCCAGGAGCCACAAGTTCATGGAGTTTGGGGGCACATCTCAGGAGGAGGAGCGGTCTGTCACCGGGGTGCATAAAGTGGCAGATGTGCAAAATACCCATCAATAATCCTGCAGCAGTCACTTCCTCCTGTTCCCCACTTTGGCCGCCTGGCAGTAGAGAAGCTATGCCCTATACATGCTATGCCTCCTACCCGAACCCCTCCATATAAAATTCCTGGGTGCTCCACTGGTACCGGGAGTACTTTCCTGATCATACGAATGCTCAGGATCATTTATTATGCAGCAGTTGTATTTCGTGTTACGTGATTTCAACTCTGTTTTACACCCCTGGTTGATGTGTGCGCCACTTAGGTTCTAATTAAAACCCATCGCCATGCTTTGCTTTCACACGTGTCACTTTGAAACATTCAGTGATAATCTGTGCGCCTGCTGTCGGAGCCAAAAAAAGCCAAGACCTATCACATGCATATGTGACGCTATAACAGTAAATGTAATAGGGTTGCTGGAGGGGCAATACAGTATCGCTGCATAATCTTATTGTGGCCGGGCCCATTTGCAGGCATTAAATAGGGGCCCCATAGAGAAACCATTTTGCTGTCTCTGTACATGCTGGGGTGAAGAGAAAACTAACATCAATCCAATTGGTGCTAGGAAGGTGTTAGACGTAGGCCATAGCACACCGCATCATTTCAGTTAGTAGCAAGTAAAGGAATATAAAGAAGGGGTTCTGTATAACTAAGTACACCCACTCAATGTGTACCCCAACAATCTATGTATACAATTATGAAAAACAAACTCCCAGGTCAATGCTATGCAACAAAATAAATGATTTAATATAAATGTACAAAAGTATATACAGTGAATCGCAAGTAATAGACATACAATGGTATCCCATAAACGGGGGTCTATCAGAACGCTGCTATGGAGTCTATAGGGCGGCGATGGATCACAGTCCAGGAATAAATGTAGTTCAAACAGTCAATTCAGCAAACATACAGCAAAATAAGAAATAAGAACCTCGACATTTGGTCAATAGACCTTTCTCAAGAGGAGCGCTCCTCCCCGAAACGTCGAGGTTCTTATGCAACCAGCGGTCAGCCTGTAAGCTTTTTTTGCTGTATGTTATGCATTGGAAATAGTGATTATTGGACACGCTACAGGACTCATAGTACTGAACCACAGTCTCTGAATTGACTTAGGCCCTTATTTAAGAAAGGATAGCGTCAGGTAGCGCCTTGTTAATGTGAGGTAGCGACAGATAGCGACTGGTGAACGCCGGACACGGCACGCAATTCCACATCTATCAAGCAGAATCTGTTTAGCGACTGGGATAGCGCCATGTAGCGTCTGATTCATAATTTTCACAGCCTCAGCGAACAGCGCCGGCGTTCAGACTTGCACAGCGCCAGGTATGACCTCTCGCTACCTGTTGCTCTCCAATACATTTCAATGGACGAACCTTTTCTTCTCTTTAAACCAGGTTTTTTTTTTTTTTTTGCCAAAAATCACAAATAATTCTGTGACCTCTTCTGACATTGAAAAGGCTGTTTTTTTCACATTTTTATGATTTTTAAAAAATTTCTACAGAAATGACATCACAGGTCTGCCATTAAAGTGTTCATGTTACAATGTTGTTACAATGTAATTCCATATGTTTTCGCTTTGTTACTAGTGGATAGATGCTTGAAAACAGACTTTAAACACACCGCCTCCTGCGCTCTGGGCTTCAAACAAGCATTTTTCAGCGCCAAAAATTTGTGAGGCTGTTTTTTTGCTGAATATGGTGTGAGTCGGTCGCTATGAGCAGTCGCTAACATGCGCTCCCATACAGCGCTGTACTGGTCAAATAGCGACTCCTCACAATGTATTCAACATTCCTGAACAGCGACTGACGCCGTCGCTATGAAGTAGTGACCCACGGCTGAGCAAAGCGACTACTAGCGGGCGCTCTGAAAATGCCGCTACAGACGCTCATCTGTCGCTACCTGCCGCTATTAAATCAGCCTCTCATGCTTTTTGAACTATCTTTATTCCTGGACTGTGATCCATCGCCGCCTTATAGACCTCATAGCAGCGTTCTGATAGACACCCGTTTATGAGATACCATTGTATGTCTATTACTTGTGATTCACTGTATATACTTTGGTACATTTATATTAAATCACTTCTTTTGTTGCATAGCATTGACTTGGGAACTCACTTTTCATAATTGTATACATAGATTGCTAGGAAGGTGTTTCCAGGGATAGAGAGGCCATAGGAATACCTAGGCCCTTATTTAACAAGGGATAGCGCCAGATAGCGACTGGTGAGCGGCCGGTAATGACGGGCCCCGCCACGAGAACGCCGGCTCCCCACCACAATCACACATTTATCAAGCTGATCCTGCTTAGCGACTGAGAGAGCGCCAAATAGCGACTCATTCATCATTATTCCAGCCTCACCCCACAGCGCCAGCGTCCGACCTTGAACAGCGACAGGTATGACCTCTCGCTACCTGGCGCTCTCCAATGCATTTCAATGGAGCAATCTTTAAATATTCATAATTAATTGTTAATATTTTTTTTTTTAATGTGAAAATTTCTGTTACCACTTCTGCCATGTTAGATATTTTTTTTAAGGTAAAAAAAAAATAAAAAAAAAATTTGTACAGAATTCATATTACAGGTTTGATATTAATGTATTCATATTACAAAATGTTTTTATAAACTTGTTTTTTTTGGTTTCCAAAAATATGGTTGTTTGGGGGTTAAAAAACTACTTTTAACCCATCGCCGCCAACGCTCTGGGGTTTAAACATGCATTTCACAGCGCGAGAATTTTTTGAGCGTGATTTGTTAATGAATATGGTGGGAGCCGGTCGCTAGGGCCAGTCGCTATCATGCGCACCCATACAGCGCGGAACCTGTCAAACAGCGACTCCTCACCCAATATTCAACATTACCGCACACCGACTGAGTCGCTGTCAACAACCGAACAACGGCCAAGCACAGCGACTACTAGCGGGCGCTGTGAAAATACTGCTACAGTTGCTCATCTGTCGCTACCTGGCGCTATTAATGAATCGGCCTCCCCGAATTCCCGTTGGGCCGCACTTCTTTGGTGCCAGTCGCTGTTTGTTACACTCCCATCCGAATCCGGCCTCTTTAGTCTCCACCAGTACCTGGCTCCATCATTCCTGTCAAGAAACCCAATTGGATGTCCTGCCCCCATTGGTCAAATCCACCGCTGACATATTAATTCACGGCACAAAGCACCATTTAAACCAGTGATCGTGCCATGGGAGCCCCATAAAAGTCATTTGTTTTTTCATGGGGGAGGGGCTTAGATAGCGGACCATTCCGATTCGGGGGGCTGAAACGGCTGGTCCTGCAGTGTTTTTAAGGGGGTCGGTCAAGTTTAAACCGGACCTTCAGCAACATTTATTGAAAAGCCCAAACCTTAAAACAACGATTCCCCAGCATCTAAAACTAATATATTTTAAGTTTTTAGCCAATTACTTTATTCTTTCCACCACTGGGCTTGAACTCTGTTAAGGACTCTAGAATACGGGCGCTGCCTCAGAAGCATCACATATTGAGGAGAAGAGGAGGGGTGAATAGTCCGGGGGGGGGGGGGGGTTATAGCTGTGCTTTTCTCAGGCAGAGCAGAGCTGGGGACAGGATAAAGAAAGCAATCCCAGAATGCAGAGGGGCACAGTCAGAAGACACTTCCTGTTTGTAGGTAGCCTGAGACTCCATGAGGTGCCATCTTGGATGTTTAAAGGCTCATAAAATGCAGTAGATGCAGGTTGGATGATTTTTAATGTGGCCAATTTGTATGTACAGGGTGTGGGGGGGGGGACATATAAGATAAGCTCTTATTCAGGGTGAAGGTCTGATTTAATGTGGGCAATCTTTATGTACGGGGGGGAGATTATAAGATAGGCTCTTATTCAGGGTGAAGGTCCACATCAATGTGGGCGACCTGTTTGTACAGGATGGGGAAAACATATTAGATAGGCTCTTATTCAGGGTGAAGGTCCGGATTAATGTGAGCGACCTGTTTGTACAGGATGGGGAAAACATATAAGATAGGCTCTTATTCAGGGTGAAGGTCCGGATTAATGTGAGCGACCTGTTTGTACAGGATGGGGAAAACATATAAGATAGGCTCTTATTCAGGGTGAAGGTCCACATCAATGTGGGCGACCTGTTTGTACAGGATGGGGAAAACATATAAGATAGGCTCTTATTCAGGGTGAAGGTCCGGATTAATGTGAGCGACCTGTTTGTACAGGATGGGGAAAACATATAAGATAGGCTCTTATTCAGGGTGAAGGTCCGCTTTAAGCACAAATCTGAAATAAATAAAGCAGAGGGGCAACACCGGAATCGCTTTGATAAATGTGGTATTGCGTACAGCCCCCGGCGTTCACCATTCGCTACCTGGCGCTGCCAGTCGCTAACTGGCGCTATGGCTTGATGAATAACCCTATAGTCTGTTTTTGAACACATATACACCTGTAACAAAGCGAAAACACATGGAATGACGTACACTGAGCCGTCTGTATTAATACATATGGCGCTGTTAGAGGCGCTCACCAGATTCGCTTTCTGAAATGTGGTTTCACGTACAGTGCGCGGTGTTCACCAGACGCTGCCTGCCGCTACGAGGCACTACCTGGCGCTATCCCTTCTTGAACCTCGTGGCATCTAGTTTTGTATTGTTCCCTGTACTATATGTTTTACCTTGTTTGTAATTATTCCAAATATGGAGCAAACGTTTACCGGTTACCCCAAAAAAAGAGACCCTTACATGTATTTCCAAATGTTGAGTTGGTACGTGGTCAAGCACTATCTACACTTTGCTGATTCTGGGTTTTAAGCATTTCCCAGTTTTTGCCATATGCTATTGACCATGACCTCACTCATTTTAATTTATATAAACATTTATTTTTACTCAATTCATATATTATATACATTTTACATTAAAATAGATTTGCTAAATATACATTCCCCTACAATTTCAATGAATAATACAACAAATCATGCATGTTATCAGATTTTTACATTACTGCTGTATAGCATTGTCCTCTCTGATTCCTCTGTGTTCATAAAATCACCGTAAAGCCCTTTCTCATGGGCATTGGGCAAACATGTTTCGCCTGCTGATACTGGCTTCCTCAGTGCCCTTAAATAAGGAAATCCTAGGGTGCTCTTACTTCATTAGATAATGTCATTTTGTCTTTATGAATGACCAATGGTACATGATGTATTAATTACACTTCACCTCAGAGAGATATGGCTCAAGCACCAGAACGATATGGAATCATCAGACACCGGCCCTTATTATAGTGTATAACAGCTCCAAAGCTTGATAAATAAGTGAGATTTTATCCACTGGTTCTCTGATAGGGGCTTTAAATCGGCGCGCCTCGCAGTGTGGCGTCCTCTCCGCCCCCGCCTCTTATGCTGTAGGCCCAATTCTGGGCTCTCCTGTATGCTCGTCTGTCTAGGGGCTTGTTTGTAATTATACCTTGTAAAGCGTTACGGAAGATGATGGCGCTATATAAATAAACATTATTATTAATAATAATAATAATAATAATTAGCTCTACAAGATAACAATGAATATTTCTCTGGAAATCTGACTTTATATTCAAGAATCTGCTGTCTAGTAACTTTTTCGTTTTTTTTACACTTCAGCTGAGCAATAAGTTTGTGGCCAAAAATAATGCAGTCATTTAGTTTTTCATTTCTAATGGCGCGTGAGCTTGGCATGGATGTGCCCGAGCCTCGTCATTTCAGGAAAGCTTTCTCTAGACGTCCCAATTCGTTGTCTAATTCCATTTTGTTAACTAGAAGCAGAAAGTGTTTTGTCAGCGAAATGTTATGTTTTTTTTTTTGTGTTGCCAAAATCTCGTTTGTGTTGAGCATTGCGCAGTTCAGCTTCTCAGGGAAATCCAAATCTTTCCGTAATGACCAGGGGAGTAACTATAGGGGGGTGCGACCACACCAAGGACCAGAAGGGGGCCCCATCGTTGTTGCTCTTTCACATTATTTATTACATTTGTCCTCACTTGGCATCATTAAAGCGGACCAAAACTCACTCAACTTGTGAAATAAATTTGTCCAAAGCCCCTGCTGATATTCCCTTCTTAGGGTGTGCAACTAGAAATTGATATTTTTGCTTTTCGAATTACCCTGGAACACTGTTTTATTTGCTGTCCCTCTTTGTAAGATTGCAGGTGATTAGTCATTGCATAAGTGTGGAAATGACATCATTGCCACACACACAACAATGGCAATGAATAGAGGAGGCGGAGCTTTACAGCTAAAGCAGACGCCATTATCTGGGATTAGAGTGAAGCAGGAGCAATGAAAATCGGCAAAAGGTGCTCCTCATGGGCTGAGCAATTCAAGGGATGCAAGTTAAAAATGTGGGTTTTGGTCTGCTTTAAATGGTAGGTCCACTTTCCATTTAATTTTTCGAAAGTATTATATAATATATATATATATATATATATATATATATATATATATATATATATATATATATATATTATTTGTGCCAAACTCTGTGCTCGGGGTGTTTAGTTGTTTTATTATTTTTTCCTATGTTAGGAAAAGAGGCACTTTCCTAAAACAAAATTTGCACAGTACCCAACACAAGGAAAAATAGCATTACCCATCAATCCTTGCAGCAGGCGGAGCTATGCAAATCATCTCTTTATTTCTCTCAGAAATCCAAGGCCCTTAAGATGCTAAGGGTGCAATGCCAAGGATTGGCTTTAAATTTACACAGCCAAACACATCCTATCATAAAGCTAATCCTTGGCATTGCACCTTTAGCGTCTTTTAGAGGCCGTTTTATTAATAGCGCCAGGTAGCGACAGATGAGCGACAGTAGCGTGATTTTCACAGCGCCGGCTAGTATTCGCTGTGCTTGGCCGTTGTTTGGTTGTTGACAGCGACTGTTGAATACGGGGTTAGGAGTCGCTGTTTGACAGGTTCCGCGCTGTATGGGAGCGCATGACAACGAATGGCCATAGCGAACGGCTCCCAGCATATTCATTAACAAATCACGCTCAAAAAATTCTCGCGCTGTGAAATGCATGTTTAAACCCCAGAGCGCTGGCGGCGATGTGTTAAAAGTAGTTTTTTAACCCCCAAACAACCATATTTTTGGAAAAAAATAATAAACAAGTTTTTATAAACATTTTGTAATATGAATACATTAATATCAGACCTGTAATATCAATTCTGCACATTTTTTTTTTTTTTTTACCTTAAAAAAAATATCTAACATTGCAGAAGTGGTCACCGAATTTCTGACATTTAAAAAAAAAAAATATATATCAATTAATTATGAATATTTAAAGATTTCTCCATTGAAATGCATTGGAGAGCGCCAGGTAGCGAGAGGTCATACCTAGCGCTGTGATGGGATTAGCAGCGGCGCTGTTCGCTGAAGTCTGCAACATGATGAATCCCGCGCTAGCTGACGCTCTCGCCGGCGCTAGCCTCATTTAGCGTGATAAATGCGTGATTGTGTTCGCAGCCTGGCGTTCTGGAGTCGGTAGCCGCCGATAGCTGGCGCTACCTGGCGCTAGTGAGACACTACCTGGCGCTATCCCTTGATAAATAAGGGCCTTAGACTCCAGGGCCTCCAAAGTTCTTTAAAAGACATAAAAAAAGTTTACTGTATGAGCCGTGAAAGGGCCCCCTTTAATGTTCACACCAGGGTCCTGTCACATCTAGTTACGCCACTGCCCAGCAGCAACATTAAACAAATTAAATACAAAATAAAATGTAAAAAAGTTGATCACACATGGCCCTTGGAAGTGGATAGAAACCCATTTCTGGGTCCACCGCTCATTCTTCGGTGCCCCCTCTGGGTCCACCGCTGATCCTTCGGGGCCCCCCTCCCACCCAAGCAGCAAGACGCTGCTGTTGGCTAAGCGGTGGACCAGTTTTCAAAGGAAACCGGGTTAATCCACCGCTGAAGCCACACCCAGCGGCACTTTTGAGAGAGCCGATTGGCTGATGCCGCAGCAACAAGGTGCAGCCAGCTGGCCGCATCCCCGGGACGCTGTTTGGGGGCGAGAGCGCGTTTCCGCACCTGGCCATTCATAAAGGCTGAGCGCTGGAGTGTGCATGGCTGCAGGGAAGCCGGGGATGCGGCCGCTGGCAGAGAACGCGTTGCGGGACCAGCTGGGATCAGGTAAGATTATCGGCACCCTGGGGGGGTTCACACAGTGGGGCATCCAGGGACAGACTAGCGGGCCCTGGAATCTTTTAGACTTCAGGGCCCAGTCGTGTGGGTTTTGACCCACTTTAATTATGGACAATTGTTCAATTTGCAGATTTGTGCCAACAGATACCTCTTTTTTAAAGTGGACCAAAACCCAGGATTTTGACTATCCTGGGTTTTGATCCTTTCCCCCTGGGGCACCCCCGATCGGTGTGAAACCCTTCAGATCACCGAAGCCAACTCACCTCTTCCCGGTCCTACGGTGCATGTGCGGCCGCTCGTCCAATCAGCGCACTGGCGGCCACATCCCCCGCTTCCCTCTAACAGGGAGCGTGCCGGCCATCCACAAATGGCTGCCGTGGGCACACACCACGCTAAAGGGATAGCGGGCTGCGGCTCACGCATGCGCCGTTGGACCAGGAAGCAAGGTAAGTGAACTGGGCGACCTGGGGGGTGCCCACAGTGGGGCATCCCGATTTTGGATCCCCCGGGGGGAAGGAATCGATCGGCTCGGGAATATTATAGATCGCACTCGATTATAGTCCATTTTTAAGAATAGACAATTTGCAGATTTGTGCCAACAGATACCTCTTTTTTAAAACCAGAATTTAGAGACAGATTATAGGATTGGTTGCTATCTAACAGGGTTGCGCTGTGGCTCCTTTAAGATACAGTTTGCCCTAAAGCCTGCCCTGATCCCACTAATCCATGTCTATACCACAGCTTTATTCTCTTTGCCGTCACCTCACATGGTCCCAGCAAAGCATTTTATCCTTCAGAAATCTTTCCTAGGCCACTCTCAGCCACCGCACGCTATTCTCCAGGGACAAGCAGCGATAAACAGCAATCACAGCATTTATTGGGGACCATTTGCCACAAGCCCTTTTATAAGTGGAGTCATTTCTACTGCGGGATACATCAGAGACTGAAAAAAAAGCACATAGAAATGTTTTTCAACCCTTTTAACACCTAAACAGGCCAATTTATTTTTGTAACTACTGAATTCTTCTACATATAGTGGTAATTCTGGGAGTGTTTTTTCCTGACTCATTTTACTTGACATTACCGGTAAATTTAGGTCAACATCATTTGCCTATTTTATTTTCTTTATGGCAATTGTCTACACTTTTACAAATAACTAGTTGTGAATTTGTTTTCTAATAATGAACCAAAACCCAATGCTGCCTGGCCCTCTCCTGCATTTCTTACATTGCGCTATAGACGCTGTAGCAGGTCTTTAAAGTGGACCAAAACCCAGCTCGATCGGCCCGGGAATCTATAAGATCCCAATTCAGGATTCTTTACGATTCCTGGGCTGGCCCGCACTGGGTTTTGTTCTGCTTTAATTGGCTTGCTCATGGGGACAGTTTGTTGTATGAAAAGGGTCTACTGATCACGCTTGGACATCCTGTTATTGCTCTATCCTAATTTGTTGTGCTTTAAAGAGAAAGTCCAGTCAAAAATGACCAGACCTCCTCCTTATTATGCAGTAGTGGGGCATCCCAAAGAAGGCTGTGCAACAGTCCCATAACCCAGAGCAATGGGTCGCTGATACATCTCCTGGGATCCACGCCCGCCATAAACGCGAGCAGTCTATCAGGCTTGCTGGCGGCCATGCCAATTACTGAAATGCCCTGATGTGTGAAACCCCCAGGATCCCATGGTTCATGTGGGCTGCAGCAGGGTCCCCGGTGTTGCTCCAACTGCTGCTGGCTCTCCCGACAGGCTTATCTGATTGGCAGGCTCACAGCAGGGGGGATGTTTGCCGATCCCTTTCTATTCAGCATTCTATGTCGATCATTACTATGCACACTTATTATGTTAAACATTACTATGCACAATGCTGATTGGAGGAGAACCGACAGATGCGCTGTTGGATCTCTGGAGAGGGAAATATAGTGATGTTCCGGAGGGTTTAAGCCAGCAGGCATACCAAGGCAGCATGCCCCTAAGCTGGGCCGGCTCCAGGTTTATGTGGGCCCTTGGGCGGCATGGTCTCAGTGGGTCCCTTTACCAAGTGGGTCACATTACCAATCTGGATGCCCCCTAAGGTTCATGATATTTGGACCAAAACTCTAGTTTTGGTCTACTTTGAAGTGCACCAAACCCCTTTAAACCTGACCTCAGAGTCTAAACAAATCTAGATTCTGTGACCCCCCCCCCCCCCTTTGTTCGTTACTTTCCTCAAACTGGTGAATGCACGGTGGGGTCGCCAGTTCGAGTTAACCCTCAAACCAGGGGGGTTCTTTCACAAACATGGGCATCCCAAATTGAGATGCCCCTGTAAAGCGGACCAAAACTCAGGGGTGGAATTGCTTGCATAGTGGGTATGCCAGCGATCCCAGGGGGTTTTATACAGTAGGGTATCACAGATTGGGATGCTCCAGAGATAGGAAATCAGCTGAGGTGGGCAACTTAAAAGCACAAAACACAGCAATTCCTCCCCTGGAACTAAATCGAGATGCCTCGTTGTGTGGAACCCCACCATTCCAGGAGATGTGGGCACCAGCTGTGGCAGTGCTCTCCCAGTCTGCCGCTGGTCAAGCGCGGTTGCACACCCCAAGGGCCGGCCCTGTCAGTGGCCCCCCCGGAGGGTGGGAGCCCCCGGCAGCTGCCCCGCCTTGCCGGGAGCTGACGCTGGCCTTGCCCCTAAGGCGAGGAACAAAACCTGGGAGAGTAAAAATCAAGGAAAATCATTAGGTTTTACAACACTTCCCTTTGCAAATAGGGATATTTAGGGTCCTTCGGTGTACAGGGTAGAAGTGTCCAAAGGGAGAACTCCCAGTGAGGTTGGTTGGGCTGCTAGTTTTAACACCCACGTACAATTCCTACCTCCCTAGCTCCATGTATCGGGGTCTCAGCGGGATTGTTGCAGGCTGGTCATTGGCTGGCCAAGGAGCAGTAAAGTCCGTAAAGTCCCTGGGCTGATTTTTGGTGCCCGACCAGCACTGACTGTCTGCTGAAGCTCGGTTAACACTTTATATTGCTTGGAGGTATCAACTGGCACATACACTCCTCTTCCTCTGCAATACTTGTTTAACGCCACAAATGAAACTTCAGGGATCAGAGCAAGAATAATAAAGTTCCAAATACCAAGGTTTATAAAGGAAAAGTAGATCAGACATAAATAAATATGGTCTTTTGGATGTTCTTCATAACTGGCAGCCCGGTTCATTTTTACATTTTACTTGGCAGATGCCTTCCTGACAAAAAAAAAAACGGGAAGACCTCCAAGTCTTCATATCATCTAAGTGAAATACCAACTGGCAGGAGGAGACTACACAGGTAAGATGCTGCCGGACAAATTAAATGGAATAGACTCATCTATATTCACAGCGGTCGTCAGTGAAGGTAGGATTTATAGTTGACATTATTTGGGTATGGTGCTTAAGATTCACGGGCT
The DNA here is from genome assembly GCA_027917425.1 of Gastrophryne carolinensis. Taxonomy (NCBI): domain Eukaryota; kingdom Metazoa; phylum Chordata; class Amphibia; order Anura; family Microhylidae; genus Gastrophryne; species Gastrophryne carolinensis. The sequence continues at coordinate 15,566,512 of CM051242.1, read as the reverse complement.
GCATTCAAACAGCACTGCAGGGAGCGCCTCGGCCGGCACTCGATTACGAGCAACTACTGTTATCGGTTCCCGATCTGTGATAAGCTCAGCTCGCTGTGGGAATGAATACCGTCCCACGCAGATTTAATCATGATAACACCGCTTTATACATAGTGGTAAGATCTGCCTAAAGACAGGAATATGCCTTCAGCAATGGGGAGGGGGGTGGCTTATAATATCCAATTTCTAGGGCTCATTGTGATCTACTGCCTGTTACTTCCAATGGCAGCCTGATAAGAATTTTCACGGGCTGCATGTAGCAGATTTCCCAAGCGGTTTCTGAGATATTCATCTCTGGCTTCTCCGTGCTGGGATTTATAACATGCTATGGTCTTGGTTCTGCCCATTTACACCACTTATGCCACCACATGGGATACAAATGGTAAACCAAGATGTGTGCAGAGGAGTCAAAGTTGGGGCAGGAGGATGTAAGGTGGAAAGAAGTAGGCAGGGGTGAGGCAGGAAGAGGTGAGGTGGACTGAGGTGTAGTAGGATGAGGTGAGATGAGTAGAAGTGATGTGGAATGAGGAGAGTAGAGCAGAGGTGAGGTGGACTGAAGCGTGGTTGCAAAAGGTGAGATGAGTAGAAGTGATGTGTAATGAGGAGAGCAGAGGTGAGGTGGACTGAGGTGTAGTGGGATGAGGTGAGATGAGTAGAAGTGATGTGTAATGAGGAGAGCAGAGGTGAGGTGGACTGAGGTGTAGTGGGATGAGGTGAGATGAGTAGAAGTGATGTGTAATGAGGAGAGCAGAGGTGAGGTGGACTGAGGTGTAGTGGGATGAGGTGAGATGAGTAGAAGGGATGTGGAATGAGGAGAGCAGAGGTGAGGTGGACTGAAGTGTAGTGGGATGAGGTGAGATGAGTAGAAGTGATATGTAATGAGGAGAGCAGAGGTGAGGTGGACTGAGGTGTAGTGGGAGGAGGTGAGATGAATAGAAGTGATGTGTAATGAGGAGAGCAGAGGTGAGGTGGACTGAGGTGTAGTGGGAGGAGGTGAGATGAATAGAAGTGATGTGTAATGAGGAGAGCAGAGGTGAGGTGGACTGAGGTGTAGTGGGATGAGGTGAGATGAGTAGAAGTGATGTGTAATGAGGAGAGCAGAGGTGAGGTGGACTGAGGTGTAGTGGGATGAGGTGAGATGAGTAGAAGGGATGTGGAATGAGGAGAGCAGAGGTGAGGTGGACTGAAGTGTGGTTGCAAAAGGTGAGATGAGTAGAAGTGATGTGTAATGAGGAGAGCAGAGGTGAGGTGGACTGAGGTGTAGTGGGATGAGGTGAGATGAATAGAAGTGATGTGTAATGAGGAGAGCAGAGGTGAGGTGGACTGAGGTGTAGTGGGATGAGGTGAGATGAATAGAAGTGATGTGTAATGAGGAGAGCAGAGGTGAGGTGGACTGAGGTGTAGTGGGATGAGGTGAGATGAGTAGAAGTGATGTGGAATGAGGAGAGGAGAGCAGAGGTGAGATGAGTAGAAGTGATGTGGAATGAGGAGAGCAGAGGTGAGGCAGGACCAGGGGAGATGAGTAGAAGTGATGTGTAATGAGGAGAGCAGAGGTGAGGCAGGACCAGGGGAGATGAGTAGAAGTGATGTGTAATGAGGAGAGCAGAGGTGAGGTGGACTGAGGTGTAGTGGGATGAGGTGAGATGAATAGAAGTGATGTGTAATGAGGAGAGCAGAGGTGAGGTGGACTGAGGTGTAGTGGGATGAGGTGAGATGAGTAGAAGTGATGTGGAATGAGGAGAGCAGAGGTGAGGCAGGACCAGGGGAGATGAGTAGAAGTGATGTGGAATGTAGAAAGGAGAGGTGAGACAGAGATGAGATGGACTAAGGTGTGGTTGGAAAAGGTGAGATGAGTAGAGGTGAGGTAGGAAGAAGTGGGCAGGGGTGAGGTCGGCTGAGGTGAGGCAGGAAGAGGTGAGGCAATAGGTGGGGTGAGTAGAGTTCAACATTTTCACGGGCTGCGTGTTGCAGATTTCCCGAGCGGTTTCTGGGATATTCATCTCTGGCTTCTCTGTGCTGGGATTTATAACCTCCTATGGTCTTGATTCTGCCCATTTACACCACTTATGCCACCACATGGGATACAAATGCTACATAGCTTGCGAAAACATGTTTTCCAAATGTCTGATCCCAAGGCTGTTAAAACGGACCAAAACCCACATTTCTAACTAGCATTCCCTGAATAGCTCCCCGCATGAGGAGTACCTTTTGGCAATTTTCCCTGCTCCTGCTTTACTCTGCTCCCCACTAATGCTGCTTGTTTTAGCTGTAAAGCTCCGCCTCCTCTATTCATTGCCACCGTAGCGCGTGGTAATGATGTCATTGCCACACTTTTGCAATGACAGATAGTCTGCAATCTTACAGAGAGGGACAGCAAAAATAAATTGGTGTTCCCAGGATGATTCTGTAGGCGAAAATATCCATTTCTAGTTCTACTACACCCTCAGAAGGGAGTACTGGCAGGGGCTTTGGCCAAATTTATTTTACAAGCTTGGTGGGTTTTGGTTTGTTTTATGTAGGGCTGAAACGCCAGAATGTTTAATGCAGGGTTGCACAACCTGACATGCAGGGGTCCACAAAAGAGGCCTGGAATCATGGGATGGGTGAGTAATTTTGCTTATTCTCAAGGCACTGGTGCGCCCTCACCTGGAATATGCCGTCCAGTCCTGGGCACCAGTTCATAGAAAGGACGCTCTGACTATGGAAAGGGCGCAGAGGAGAGCCACCAAACTAATTAGGGGAATGAAGGTTCTTAGTTATGAGGAAAGATTACCAGAATTAAATTTGTTTAGTCTTGAGAGGAGACAACACCCTTTTTTTTCTCTATTGGGTGTTGGTCCCACTGTCAGTTCATAATAACAAGCTTGGGGGGGGGCATCCAGAATGGAGCCCCCCTCGTACATAACCCCCCCGAATGCCCGTAATGCTCACCTTCATTTCAGAGACAGCAGCGGAAAAGAAGACCCACGATTGCCCGTCGGGGTGGGCACGAGGGAGGGTCGTTCCGGTGGCCGGCCCACGTGACCACCCGGCGGCCAATCGCGGGACTCCTTTCCCTGCGCTGGGTCGTAATGAAGGTGAGCACTATGGGCGTTCGGGGGGGGGGGGGGCTCCAGCATTCTGGATGCCCCCCCGAGCTTTTTGTTATTAACTGACAGTGGGACCAATACTCGTTAAAGAAGAAATGGTTGTTGGTCTGTTTTAACTTTTATAAATATATAAATGGCCAATACAAAAAATACGAGGAAACACTATTTCAGGTAAAATCCTCTCTAAAGACAAGGGGGCACTCCCTTCGACTGGAAAAAAAAAGTCTAATCTACAGAGGCAACAATCATTTTTTTACAATAAGAACTATAAATCTGTGGAAAAAGTGTTGACGTGCCGCGCTGGACTTGGATTGGTGGATTGGAATAAGGAGGCTCCGCTGTGTCAGCTGGTGGTAACTGAATTTGCGTCCACAATTTAAATGTCGTTTTGCCTGAAACCGTCCCTGCCCAGAGTTTATAAATACAATTTATTTCGGGCCCCGCCGCCTCCCCACATAAACCTGGAGGGCTGCTCACACAGGTGTTTCTCACGAGTTCTGTATCCTCCTGACCGGATTCCAGCCGGCACTTAGCTGTTCTAAGAAACCTTTGGAAAGAAAGTACATTGGCCCAAACCCCGGCCTCAGAGCACATCCACAGCTGAGAATAACACCAAGAAACGCCTTCATGAGGTCACCACGAAAAAAAAACACAACATTCTGCAAACTGTAACAAGACATGCCTTCCGCTTGAATCAAACCAGACCAAACTGAAAGCATCTTGAGAAATCGCGGCGTCCCGCATAACGCCCTTCCTTAACTCCTTACTGGTCTGAAGGCAAAATGTCCATTGCTGTTCCTAAAGAAGAATTGGAAACACTGTAGACTGTCTGCATTTATCATGCTGTCACCAGTGTCAGACTGGGATGCCTGGGGCCCAACAGTAGAAATGATTTTGGGGCTCCCCACACTTAAAGCGGAACAAAACCTGGGATTTGGACTTTTGCAGGTTTTATTCTGTGCCCCGGGGCATTCCCTATTGTGATGCCCTGCTGCTTCAAACCCCCCAGCTCCCTGGTATTCACTCACCTTTCTCCAGTCCAACGGTGCTTGCTCGGGCTCTCTCCCAATCAGAGCTGCATTATGTGAATATGTCACTCAGCAAATGTCTCTAATTTGCTTCAATGAGGAAGGCAAGCAGCCTATAGGCTTTGGGGGGTTATTATATAAGAGCAGGGCCAGATTATGAAGGGGGCGCACCCCAGGGCCTCAACCGCTTGACCTGCAAAGGAGGCCTCCACCAACCTTTGGGTTATGGTCAGGTCCAGGAGGCTTTTCGAGTCTTTGGCCTGATGGTCCGCGGGGCCGGCAACAAAGCTATCGGTGGCAGTGGGAGCGCACCTGGAGAAGCCTTTTTTTGTTTTTTGCAAACCTGCAGCCAAAGCCACCACAGGGCAGGACGGAGAGTCTAGAGCAGCAAAGCCGCCGCCAGCAACGCTACAGTGATGGGTGCAGAGCTGTCACTGCACATAAGCCACCAAGCACAGCCGCTGGCAGCTCAATGCAGGGAACCAGCCGGGCGACTACACTACCCCCCACCCAGAATGGCAAAGCAGGAGTTCCCGAGCAGCACACACCCGCACAAGGGGGGCACAAGGGACTCGATCTGACCTTCCAGTAAGTGGGCGGTGCAAGACAACCCCCATCAGTTACTTGGCTGGACTATTAAATACTGTATCTCCACTAGATTTTGTGCCCAGGGGCCTCCACCGCACTTAATCCGGCCCTGCTGAAATAATATAGTTTCAGGTTTTAGCCAGGTGGTCTAGGGCATTGTTTTTCAACCTGTGGTATGTGTACCCCGGGGGTGCACAGCTATGTTCAAGGGTGCACCAACAGGGGGGACAGGCAGCCAGATCTGGTATATTATATTTAAAGCCGAACAAAACCTGGGAATTTGACTTTCCCGGGTTTTGTTCTGTCCCCCGGAGCATCCCGAAGCGGACGTCATTCGGCAGTCGCCTTTCATGCTAATCAATGGGGAGCACATGCTGCCATATCCCCTGCATCCTTGGCCTTGCACGCGCTCCCTAAAGGCTGGAACGGGAGCATGGACTGGACACTGGGGATCGCTCCCCATTGTAAACAATGATGCTGTTATAGTAGACGGCTCTCATTGGAAGAAATCCTGCGCATGCTCTGTTGGAGCGCGGTGAAGTTTTAGTTCTTCCTGGGGGTTTCACACAGCGGGGCATCGCAATTCCCGGAGAAAATCCAGCGGCCAGCCCTGAAAATGTAAGATTCCAGGCCGGATGCTGGTGGGTTTTGTTCCGCTTTAACAGTACTGAAGGTAGGACTCAATCCCTGGATAGTTCAGTGGATTTCCAGTTGGCTGAGGGATCGGTATCAGAGTGTTGTTGTTAATGGCGTGCAATCTGAACAAAGGCGAGTTACAAGTGGTGTGCCGCAAGGCTCTGTCCTGGGCCCCATTCTTTGTAATATATTTGTAAGTGACATAGGAGAAGGCTTGGTAGGAAAAGTTTGTCTGTTTGCTGATGATACAAAGGTTAGTAATAGGGTGGATATTCCTGGAGGTGTCTGCAACATGGAAAATGATTTAGCTTTACTGGATAAATGGTCAAAACTGTGGAAACTAGAGTTTAATGTCTCTAAATGTAAAATCCTGCACTTGGGTAGAAGGAATCCCTGCTCTGAGCACCGTATGGGCAGCACTGTGTTATCCAGGACCTCGGAGGAAAGAGATTTAGGGATACTGATTACTGATAGCTGCAAGATGATTGGACAGTGTACCCAGGCAGTGGGAAAAGCAAGCAGGATGCTCGGCTGCATAGCTCGAGGCATCACCAGTAGGAAGAGGGAGGTTGTGATGCCGCTGTATAGAGCCCTGGTGAGGCCACAGCTAGAATACTGTGTGCAGTTCTGGAGACCTCCCCTGCAAAAAGACATTATTCAAATAGAACGTGTCCAAAGGCGGGCAACAAAAATGGTGGAAGGACTTAAATCAGGAGAGACTTAATTTGTACAGTCTGGAGGAAAGAAGGGAGAGGGGGACATGATTGAGACCTTTAAATATGTGATTAAATACATTTCAGGAGGGTATTGTTTTTAAGAAGAAGCTTAATGATAGAACAAGGGGGGCACAACCTGAAGCTAGTCGGGGGGAAGATCAGGAGCAATGTTAGAAAATATTATTTTACAGAAAGAGTAGTAGATGCTTGGAACAAACTTCCAGCAGAGGTAGTTGAAAAATCAACAGTCACTGAATTTAAACATGCCTGGGATAAGCACACATCTATCCTAAGATAAAGAGAACATACAGTTACATAAGGGCAGACTAGATGGACCGTATGGTCTCCTTCTGTGGTCAACCTTCAATGTTTCTATGATTCTACTGAGGGCTGTGACCTACTTATTCTGGTAACAATTACCTTGTGGGTACTCGGTTGGAACTTCTTGTCTCTAGGGGAAACTTGGTGTAAAACCTTGAGACTTTCTGGTCTGGTGTTTAGGATTCATTGCTCTCAGTGCCGAGGCCCACAATGCACATGGGCAGATACAATCAGCTAGGCCTGATCGCGTTTCCTGAAGGTACTGCTCCATTTTAAACATATCAGAGAGTTTGATCCCCCAACACCCAAACACCCACTTTCCAAAGCCAAGCCGATGATTCATTTTATAGAAATTAGCAGAAAGATGGATCCCGTGCACAGATCTCTGGCATTTGGCAGGGCTGTGGATTGGGACTCGGGCTTTGGCTTACTGATGCCACAGCCCTGGTTTTCAGAACATTCAGGGGTGTACTATAGGGATGCACCATGGCCAAGGAGGTCAGGGAGGCCCCAGCATTGTTGCTCGTCCACCTGATTTGTCTAAGGCCCTTATTTAACAAGGGATAGCGCCAGGTAGCGACTGGTGAGCGAACGGTAATGACGGTCACCGCCACGAGAACGCCGGCTCCCCTCCGCAATCACACATTTATCAAGCCAATCCTGCTTAGCGACTGAGCTAGCACCAGATAGCGACTCATTCATCATTATTCCAGCCTCAGCCCACAGCGCCTGCGAGCGACCTTGAACAGTGACAGGTAGGACCTCTCGCTACCTGGCGTTCTCCACTGCATTTCAATGGAACAATCTTTAAATATTAATAATTAATTGTTAATTTTTTTTTTTTTTTTTTAATGTGAGAATTTCTGTGACCACTTCTGCCATGTTAGATATTTTTTTTAAGGTAAGAAAAAAAAAAAAAAAAAATGTGTGCAGAATTGATATTACAGGTCTGATATTAATGTATTCATATTCAAAAATGTTTTTACAGTATAAACTTGTTTTTTTTGGTTTCCCAAAATATGGTTGTTTGGGGGTTAAAAAACTACTTTTAACACATCGCCGCCAGCGCTCTGGGGTTTAAACATGCATTTCACAGCGCGAGAATTTTTGGAGCGTGATTTGTTAATGAATATGGTGGGAGCCGGTCGCTATGGCCATTCGCTATCATGCGCTCCCATACAGCGCGGAAACTGTCAAATAGCGACTTGTATTCAACATTACTGCACACCGACTGAGTCGCTATCAGCAACCGAACAACGGTCAAGCACAGCGACTACTAGCGGGCGCTGTGAAAATACCGCTATAGTCGCTCAACTGTCGCTACCTGGCGCTATTAATAAATCAGCCTCTAATCTGTGCTCACTTGACATCATTTAGAGAATGATGTGTCTAGCTGCATCCAGCTGAGTTAAAAAACAGGAAAAAGTTTACTGTATGAGTCATGATAGAACCATCATTTAATGTTCGCACAATGTTCGCACAATGATCTATAGTAATCTTAGCTCAAAATATAGATGCGTAAATGTGTAGAATGCCCAGAAAATTATGATTTTAGTTAGGGAAAGAATGTGGCGGAGTTCAAACAGTTTTAGTGTTTGGGATGAATTACTCTCCCTGCCGGGAGCACAGCTTCCGACCGGACACCACTCACACCCCCGCAATATGACAAAGGCCTCGCAGCATCAAGCCTGAAACCCATCTGGAGACAGGGGCCCCCGTGGCATCTCCTTGGAACCGTGGCGTCACCCAGAAACCCCTGCCAACCCGCCCAGGACAACCAGGATGAGAATGGAGGCGACACATTCTCCAGGTAAGCATTCTCCTTGCATCACCCTGCTAGGCCTGAGAACCCCCTATGCCAGCAATACTCAACTGGCGGACCGGGGTCCGAATGTGGACCTCGGCACCAGATTTCCGGACCCCGGCCCTGACTTCAATTTGTAATGCTGTGGGGCCAAAAAAAACTCCTGTTTCTTCCCAGTGCCCTGTAGGGTTTTTGGGGATGTGGGCAAGCAGCCTTTTTTTTAGTTTTGTCTGGAGAATCTTTAGGCCCTCCCCCAGTGTGCTAATTTCTAATTATCCCCCACTCCCCCCCCCCCCCCTCACGACAGCCCTCCGCCCGGACCTTCACCTCTCACCGGATGCCTTTAAATGGACCTTTACAAGAAGTGGTTGAGTACCCCTGCCCTATGCCCTCCCCTACTAACCCTTCCTGCTTTCCCTACGGAGGACCTGGATGGATGCAACAAGGAAGGCACGGGGCCCTTTTAAGAGACCACAGCTGACTTGTCCTTGTCTCTGGAGCCCCCACCATAGAGGTATACAGCTTCCCCGTGTGGGCACACAGGACCCTGCATTCACCTACCTGGTAAGTGGACCTCAATTAGTACTTTGGGATGCTGCTTAGATAGCAATCAGGCCCAGTTCCTTTGTTTTCCCACTAACAAGCATCTTCAAACCTTCTCCCTTCCCAGACCCAGAGAAAGAAACTAACCTGGACCACGTTAACCCCTTCCTACCCTGTGTCTAATAACCTCCCTGCCCGCTTATTTTAAGAAAGGTTAGTGTGGGAGAACAAATGGTAGGAGAGATATCCGTACTCCGGTCCAGCAGGGTGCACGATCCGGGGCAGCCCCAAGCCCCACAAGTGTAAGCAAAAGAAATTGGATGGTGGATCCGCACTTCCTTAAAAAGTCATTCTTTATTTTATCAGCATTAAAATCATCAGCATCTCCAAATACAAATCCAAGGCAGCAACAGCCAGGTAAAATCAATACAAGACTCGGGCAGAGGGGAAATGGGGTCCTCTGACGCGTTTCGGGTCCTCAACGGCCCTTAGTCATAGAAGTGTTTTATTTTACCTGCTTGAGTACCTTTTTAATGTTTGCTTACTACTACAGGGCTAAATCTCCAAATATGCAGCACCAACACCAAAAACCATATCTACCAACTTTTCAGGGTGGGAAAGAGGGACATTTGTTAAAATAGGCCGCACCCCCTCATTGAGGGATTGATAGGTGATTGGTTTTATCAGTTAAAAAAATATTAACACTTTAAAGTGGACCAACACCCAGGATTTTGACTATCCTAGGTTTTGGTCCACTTCGGCGGGGCACCCCGATCGGGGGCCCCGCTGTGTGAAAACCCCCAGAAAGCCCCAAAATCTTACCTGTCCCCGCTCCCACGTGACTGGACGGTCCAATCCCCGCCAACGTCCAGGCGGGGATCAGGAACGTCCAAGCGGCTGCCGCCGCTGCCGCCTCCCTCGCGTCACTTTCGGCGCACGCGCGCCCCCGCCGGCCATTCGCGCGCGCACGCCTACAGGGGCGCCGCCGAAGATCAGGTAAGCGATTTGGGGTGTCTGGGGGGGTTTCACCCCGCGGGACATCCCGATCTCGGATGTCCCGCGGGGTGGGAGGTGATCGGCCCGGGAATCTTATAGATTTCCGGGCCGATCACCTCTCGGTGTTGGTCCACTTTAAATTGGCAAATGAATCATTTATTGCTGCAGATCTGCATGATAAACCTCAAAGAGGGACAAAGGACAACAATGAGGGTCAGAAGGACTTGGACTAAAAAGAGGGACCGTCCCTCCAAATCAGGGAAACTTGGGAGGTATGCAAAAACCTGTCTTATATGTTCCCCTCTATGTGAGAGCCTATCTTATATATTCTCCCCCCGTACATACAGATTGCCCACATTAAAAATCTACTGCATTTTCTGAGCCTTCAAACATTCAAGATGGCAGCCCATGGAGTTTCAGGCTGACTGCAAACAAGAAATGTCTTCTGACTGTGCTGCTCTGCATTCTGGGATTGCTGACCTTTTCCTGACCCCCAGATCCGCTCTGTCTGTGCAAAGCACAGCTATAACCCCACCCCCTGGACTTTTGACCCCTCGCCTCAGTATGTGATGCTGCTGAGCCAAGATGGAGGAGGCACCCGTATCCTAGAGTCCTGAACAGAGTTGCAGGCCAGTGGGGAAAAGAATAAAAGTAAGTGATTAAAAACATTACATATATTAGTTTTAGATGCTGGGGAATACTTTTTTAAGGGTTTGGGCTTTTCATTAAATGACACTGAAGGTCCGGTTTAAATGCCTTCCCTGGTCTACACAAAACTACAGTTTTGGCTGGAGCTTTGCTTTAAAGCTAACCAAACCCCTGTGGGAATGGCCCTGGAGTCTAAAAGACTCAGAGCACACTCCAGGCAAGCCAGAAATACTTTTTAGTCTGTGATTTCACGTACTGCCCCGATGGTGGCCCTGGGTCATTGCCTGGGGCTCACTGGAGGATCCTCCGGTGCTCCGGTGGGTCAGTCTGACACTGTTCCTGTATGACTGGTGTACTGTGTTTATCATACACTGCAGCACCACATCACTTCCTATTGTGTTACATTGCCAGGCCAGCCCCTGCCATCAGCCCTGTACATATTAGAGGTAATGGAGCCTTGTAATGTGCCCACTAACCCCTCCATTACTGGCCATTCCAGATGATCTATTACACAAACATTCAAAAAGAATTGCAAGGCTGATATGCGTGTGTCATTGCTATACTAGCAGACAGGGGCATAGCTAGGGGGGAGCAGGTGGGGCACTTACCCCCCCCCCCGGGTGCAGCATGTGACGATTGCACGGGCTGATCAGACCTCTTGATCGTTCATCTGATCAAACCGGCCACGTGTGTCACCGCAACTGTTCAGTTGGCAACACGCGTGGCTATAAACTGCTGCCACCAGAACACAAACAGTGTTCACCTCTATATAAGCCACACACAACAAAATCAGATCGAACGGATCGATCGACCCACAACCGCTTCCAGGCGGGGGGGCGATCGAGCGTCTTAGGTAAGTAAGGTAGCCAGGCTCTTCAGAACTAGCGTGAGCTTTTTAGATCCTTAATTCAGAGCAACAGTGACCTGAATTTATTTAAACAAACAGAAAACCACAAAAACAACAAGCAACAGGTGATAAAAACAGAATTAACTATAAAGCATGGTAAATAAGATAAATAGCAATACAAAATAAGAAAAGGTGAAAAATATGCTTAAGAGTCTGTCTGGGTTCGATTGAATCAAATTCTCTGTAGGTCCCCACACGCTTTTCTGTCCTCCTCCTTGTTGATGTTAAAAGGCAGCGTGTGTCACTCTTGATGGTAGGATTAGAGTGTCTCTCTACCCATCCTGAAGCTCACCTTATTCCCTCTAACCAGGGGTCAGTTTCTGACCCCTCCTATGGGCTGAGCGATTGGAGTCACCCACTGTCTGATTGGTGCATCTGGGATTCTCCATCTTTGGGTACCTGAAAGTTGGTTCATATGACATCCCCCATCTGTCCTGGGATTCCACAGGGAGGGAGGATAGGGAGAACATTCCATGGAAGGGGGGCAGGATATGGACCTTGTCTCTGCTTCTATGCTCGAGTGACTCTAATAACCCCTCAGTCCATTACGTTGTTTATACTGCAGAGTTATATGGGGAGGGGGGGGGGGGGAGTCATGCCAACTGACCCTGTGTGCATTCAGGGAGGAGGGGTTTTATGGCAAGCAGGAGTGGGGGGGGGGGGAGTTATACAAAGCAGAGGGTTCAGCCAAGGTATATATATATATATATATATATATATATATATATATATACACACACACACACACACACACACACACACACACATTTGGTCACACAGCAGAGCCATTTAGAATCTTTGCCCCGGGTGCCAGAAAGCCTAGCTACACCCCCCCTTTGTTTCTTTTGAATTTGTGCAAGCACATGGTGTGTGGGGTCTAGGCTGTATTGCAAGGTCTTTGACCCTTCCACCCCATGGCTTGCACTTGAGAGGTTTAGGGCAACCTCAGGTAAGCCTGCTCCCAATGTATCTATTGCACTGTATGTCCCAGATGGGCTCTCAGAGATTAGAGTTAGGATGCACCCCACAGAGGCACCTTGACGTAGTGGTGCAGCTTAAGCATACCTCTGCAGATGTGTGTGACCGAGTCCTCTGTTTTTAACCAAGTTTAGAGACAGATTATAGGCTGGCCTGCAAGCTAACAGGGTTGAGTGCTGTGGCTCCTTTAAAGTGGACCAACACCCTGGGTCGGGATGTCCCGCGGTGAGGAACCCCCCCGAAAACCCCCCAAAAACTCACCTCCTCGGCGCCCCTCTAGCCGTGCGCGCGCCGGCCGTTTGTGAATGGCCGGCGCGGGCGCGCGCGCTGTCAGAGGGACGTGCGGGAGGCGGCGGCGGACGCGCTGGCTTGTCCGTCGCTGTCAGCGCTTGTCCGTCGCTGTCACCCGGCCACGTGGGAGCGTTTTGAGGTGAGTATTGGGGTGTTTCTGGGGGGTTTTACACAGCGGGGCACCCCTAATCGGGGTGCCCCCCTGAAGTGGACCAAAACCCAGGATAGTCAAAATCCTGGGTGTTGGTCCACTTTAAGACTTGTGTGTACTAATTGCCCTTTTAACGTGCACCTCCCAGGTTAGTTATAAAATGGTCTGAGCGGCTGCCACCCCCCCTTTGTTTCTAGCTACACCTCTGCTAGCAGGGCCCTTCTTTCTTTCAAAGCACCTTATCGAACATCCATCAGTACTTAACCTTGGAGCTGGTTGGGTCGTAGGAAGATCAATTGTCCCCAGGGTTATACAGAGCTACATGGCCAAGCTTGTCTTCCTTGTACACTTTAGTGTTACCCTTAAATAAATAAAGCATACTAGCCTATAAAATATGCATGGTTACATTGTAAAATTGTGCCTTTGTTGCGGCTGACACATTTACTCCTGAGCGTTGTGTACACACTATTAATCGCTGCAGGATAAAGCTGGCAAAGCTGCGTCGGGCTCTCCGCGAGCTCGGCCGCCCATTACTCCTTGAACGTTGATTAGCCTTAATTGCCGGTGTGTGAACGCCACATAAATACAAAGCTACAACGATACAAAAGCTGTGATTAGAAAAGGTAAATCCCCTGGTGCTGAGCAATCCCTGAAAATCAAGTTCAGAGGAGCGCCTCCACTTCTAGATTTATTATTTTTATCTCTCTTCCTGGATTCAAAATCTAACAAAGAGAGCTTATATTTTTTTCCAAGCAATATTGTGAATGATGCCTGAAGCATCCTCCCCTCCGCTCGCTGTCACATGTACGGCGATATTGTAGGTGCACAATGAATACCATTAGCATAGCAAAACAGATCTATTCCTGAGGTGATCAGGGCTTTCCCATTCACTGGAGAAGGCGCAGGCTGCATTCATTGTTAATGTTCGGGTTCAGAGATGTGTATGCGGCTATTCTAGGGGGGGGGAGGAGAGAACCATATACACACATGGGCTGTTACAGCCTTGGCAGCTCTGATAGACGCCTCTATCGCTGGACCTAACTATGGGATAGTAGCCTGAGGTAGCTTCTCCCAATCTCGAGCTGATGCAAAATGAAGTCATGCCCTGGCAGCGTGGTCTTGTCTGTGAATGGGGAAACCATACATATCATTGTGTGATACAGCCTCAGCTAGTAGGTTTTGTTCTGATAGACCTCCTCTATCGCTGGACCTACCTATCAGATGGTAACCTAAGGTAGCTTTTCCCAACCAGTGTGTCTCAAGCTGTTGCAAAGCTGAGTCCTTCTCTGACAGCCAGATTGTGCCTGTTTGTGAATAGGGAGATCTTTCAATTGACCTACCTATGAGAGTAACCTGAGGTCACTTTTCCCAATCACTGAGTCCTGCCCAGGCAGCCAGACCGTGTGAATGGGGAAGTGCTTCAATAGACCTACCTATGGGATGGTAACCTAAGGTCGCTTTTCCCAATCACTAAGTCCTGCCCTGTCAGTTAGATTGTGTCTAGAGGACCACATGAAACACACTGTGTAATACAGCCTTAGCTGCAAGGTTTTGTTCTGATAGACCTCCTCTATTGCTGGACCTACCTATTGGATGGTAACTTAAAGTGGACCAACACCCAGGATTTTGACTATCCTGGGTTTTGGTCCACTTCGGCGGGGCACCCCGATCGGGGGTGCCCCGCTGTGTGAAACCCCCCAGAAAGCCCCAAAATCTTACCTGTCCCCGCTCCCACGTGACTGGACGGTCCAATCCCCGCCAACGTCCAGGCGGGGATCAGGAACGTCCAAGCGGCCGCCGCCTCCCTCGCGTCACTTTCGGCGCGCGCGCGCCCCCGCCGGCCATTCGCAGACGGCCGGCGCGGGCGCGAGCACGCCTACAGGGGCGCGAGGGAGGCGGCGGCGGCCGGCCGCCGCCGAAGATCAGGTAAGGTGTTTGGGGGGGTTTTTTGGGAGGTTTCACCCCGCGGGACATCCCGATCTCGGATGTCCCGCGGGGTGGGAGGTGATCGGCCCGGGAATCTTATAGATTTCCGGGCCGATCACCTCTCGGTGTTGGTCCACTTTAAGGTAGCTTTTACCAACTAGTGTGTCTAGAGCTGTTGCAAACCTGAGTCCTTCTCTGACGGCCATATTGTGTCTGTTTGTGAATGGAGAGATCTTTCATTCGACCTACCTATGAGAGTAACCTGAGGTCGCTTTTCCCAATAAGCTGCCCAGGCAGCCAGACTGTGTGAATAGGGAAGTGCTTCAATGGACCTACCTATGGGATGGTAACCTTAGGTCGCTTTTCCAAATCACTGAGTCCTGCCCAGGCAGCCAGACCGTGTGAATAGGGAAGTGTTTCAATAGACCTACCTATGGAATGGTAACCTAAGGTCGCTTTTCCCAATCACGAGTCCTGCCCAGGCAGCCAGACCGTGTGAATAGGGAAGTGCTTCAATAGACCTACCTATGGAATGGTAACCTTAGGTCGCTTTTCCAAATCGCTGAGTCCTGCCTAGACAGCCAAATCGTGTGTGTTTGTGAATAGGGAAATGTTTCAATAGACCTACCTATGGGATGGTAACCTAAGGTTGCTTTTCCCCAATCACTGAGTCTTGCCCTGGCAGTTAGATTGTGTCTGGAGGACCACATGAAACTCACTATGTAATAAAGCCTTAGCTGCAAGGTTTTGTTCTGATAGACCCCCTCTATCGCTAGACCTACTTATCGGATGGTAACCTAATGCAGCTTTTCCCAACCAGTGTGTCTTGACAGCCAGATTGTGCCTGTTTGTGAATGGGGAGATCTTTCAATCGACCTACCTATGAGAGTAACCCGAGGTCGCTTTTCACAATCACTGAGTCCTGCCCAGGCAGCCAGACCATGTGAATAGGGAAGTGTTTCAATAGACCTACCTATGGGATGGTAACATAAGGTCGTTTTTCCCCAATCATTGAGTCCTGCCCTAGCAGTTAGATTGTGTCTGGAGGTCCACATGAAACACACTGTGTAATACAGTCTTAGCTGCTAGGTTTTGTTCTGATAGACCTCCTCTATCGCTGGACCTACCTATAGGATGGTAACCTAAGGTAGCTTTTCCCAACCAGTGTGTCTCAAGCTGTTGCAAAGCTGAGTCCTTCGCTGACAGCCAGATTGTGTCTATTTGAGAATGGGGAGATCTTTCAATCGACCTACCTATGAGAGTAACCTGAGGTCGCTTTTGCTAATCAGGCAGGCAGCCAGACCGTGTGAATGGGGAAGCGTTTCAATAGACCTACCTATGGGATGGTAACCTAAGGCCCTTATTCATCAAGCGATAGCGCCAGGTAGTGTCTGACGAGCGCCAGGTAGCGGCAGCTAACGGCGACTACCGACTCAAGTACGCCCGGCGGCGGTCACAATGACGCATTTATCAAGCAAAATGAGGCTAGCGCCGGCGAGAGCGACGGCTAGCGCGGCATTCATCATGAAGCCGCCTGGACCGAACAGCGCCGCTGCAAATTCCCTCACAGCGCCAGGTATGAGCTGTCGCTCCCTGGCGATGTCCATTGCATTTCAATGGAGCAATCTATAATAATTCATGATTAATTGGTAATTATTTTTTTTTTAATTTTTTTAATGTCAAAAAATCGGAGAACACTTCTGCAATGTTAGGATTTATTTTTAAGTCAAAAAAAAAAAAATGTGCAGAATTGATCTAACAGGTCTGAGATTAATGTATTCATATAACAAAATGATTCTAAAAACATGTATAATGTTACATTCAAAAAATATGGTTGTTTAGGGGTTAAAAACTAGTTAATACAGATCACCGCCAGCGCTCTGGGGTTTAAACAAGGAATGGACAGCGACAGCACATTCGGAGCGTGATTTTTTGATGAATATGAAGCTAGCCGTTCGCTCTGGCCATTCGTTGTCAGGCGCTCACATACAACGCTGGACCTGTGAAACAGCGACCCCCCAGCCCGTATTCAACATTACCGCACACCGACTGAGTCGCTGTCATCAAGCTAATGCCGGCCAAGCACAGCGAATACTGGCTGGCGCTGAAAAAATCACGCTACAGTCGCTCATCTGTCACTACCTGGCGCTATTGATGAATCGGCCTCCCCGTTTGCTTTTCCCAATCACTGAGTCCTGCCCTGTCAGATTGTGTCTGGAGGACCACATGAAACACACTGTGTAATACAACCTTAGCTGCAAGGTTTTGTTCTGATAGACCTCCTCTATCACTGGACCTACTTATGGGATGGTAACTTAAGGTAGATTTTACCAACTAGTGTGTCTAGAGCTGTTGCAAACCTGAGTCCTTCTCTGACAGCTGATTGTGCCTGTTTGTGAATGGGGAGATCTTTTAATAGACCTACCTATGAGAGTAACCCGAGGTCGCTTTTCCCAATCACTGAGTCCTGCCCAGGCAGACAGACCTTGTGAATAGGGAAGTGTTTCAATAGACCTACCTATGGGATGGTAACCGAAGGTTGTTTTTCTACAATCACAGTTAGATTGTGTCTGGAGGACCACATGAAACACACTGTGTAATACAGCCTTAGCTGCAAGGTTTTGTTCTGATAGACCCCCTCTATCGTTGGACCTACCTATCGGATGGTAAGTTAAGGTAGCTTTTACCAATCAGTGTGTCTAGAGCTGTTGCAAACCTGAGTCCTTCTCTGACAGCCATATTGTGTCTGTGAATGGGGAGATCTTTCAATCAACCTACCTATGAGAGTAACCCGAGGTAGCTTTTCCCAATTACTGAGTCCTGCCCAGGCAGCCAGACCTTGTGAATAGGGAAGTGCTTTAACAGGCCTACCTATGGAATGGTAACCTAAGGTCGCTTTTCCCAATCACCGAGTCCTGCCCAGGCAGCCAGATCGTGTGAATAGGGAAGTGCTTCAATAGTCCTACCTATGGAATGGTAACCTAAGGTCGCTTTTCCCCAATCACTGAGTCCTGAGATTGTGTCTGGAGGACCACACGAAACACACTGTGTAATACAGCCTTAGCAGCAAGGTTTTATCTTGACACTCCTTTCAGTAGACCTATGAGATGGTAACTTAAAGCAGACCAAAACCCACCCAGCTTGTGAATTACATTTGACCATTACTCTCTTCTTAGGAGCAGGGTAAAATGCCTAAAGGTACTCCTCATGGGCGGAGCAATTTAGGTGGGGTTTGGTCCGCTTTAAGGTTCTTTTTCCCCAATCACTGAGTCCTGCCCATGCAGCCTGATCATGTCTTGTGAATGGGGATGGCCATGTAGCCTAGAGGTAGGGAATTGGCCTTGTGACCACAGGTTCCATTCCCGGCCGTGGGACATGACCAAAGTGCCCTTGAGCAAGACTGCTCCCCGGCGCCGAGTCTAGGGTAGCGGTAGCCCACCACTCTCGGCACATGTGTACTTCACTGCCCCTTAGTGTGTTATTCACTTGTGTGTAGTCACTGATATGGTGTTTATTCACTGGTGTGTTCACAGAAATGTGACGTTCACATGTCCACGGATGGGAATTCCATTCTGCCATTATTAGCACCTTCCTATCGGATAGCAACCTGAGGTTGCTTTTTTCCAGTCACTGCCCTGACAGATTGTGTCTGTTTGTGAATGGGGGGGGGGCTATTTCATTAGACCTTACTATGGAATAGTAACCTAGGATAGCTTTTACCCATCACAGACTCCCACCCCGGCTGACAGATTTGTCTGCTGTGAATGGTGGAGGTCATATTAGTCACATTGTGTGATACAGTCTCAGGTGTATGGTTTTGTTCTTAGTTTTTTAGTTGTCTTACCTATGGGATGGCAACCTGAGGTCGCTTTTCCTAATCATTGAGTCCTGCCCAGGAAGCCAGATTGTGTCTATTGGGAATAGGGAGACCATTTCATGCGCACTGTGTTATACAGTCTTTTATGCAAGGTTTGGTCCTGACACCACTTTCAATAGACTTACCTATGGGATGGCATCCAGGGTAGCATTTCCCAACTGCTGCCCTGACAGTTAGATCACGTCTGTTGTGAATGGGGGAGACCATATCATTGTGTGATACAGCCTCAGCTGTAAAGTTTTGTTCTGAAAATATCAATGTACCTACCTTTGGGGTGGTAACCTAAAGTTGCTTTTTCCTGTCACTGGTCTGACAGTTTGTTTCTGTTTGTGAATTGGAAGGTCTTTTATTAGACCTACCTATGGGATGGTAACTGTCACGCTAGGGGGTAACTCCAGACCTCTTATGAGCTCGCAACCCCCATTCTCCACAGCCAGCTTCACCTATAGGAGCCCCCGCTTGTCGGGGACGCAAGTACACCTACCCGGGATCGGTTGCCCCCAGGACTTATTGGCTCAAAGGATGCTGGCTTATATGGAGAGATCTGGAGAACCAATAACTGGAGTGTGAATGACGGAAGTCCAGAGACAGGCAATAGGTCGATAACAGGCAGGCAGAGATCGTAGCGGCACCAAGGATCAGGCAAGACGTAGTCGGGGTACAGGCTGAGGTCGGCAACAAGGATTCAGGATCAAGAGGCATCAATACAGGCAGAGGTCGGCAACGAGGATTCAGGATCGAGAATGGTCAGTACAATCAAGTCGGCAACAGGCTAAACTTCACAGGAATAGAGTACACAGGGTTCTGAGCGCTATCACAGGCAATTCACAACTGAGAGGGAATTGCCTTTATAGGGACAGGTCTGAGGGAGCAGTGTACTGATTGGTGCACGTAGGATCCCTAAGGGTAATTGGCTGGCAAGAAGGGAGGAGGTAAAGGCCAAGATATCAATGGGGCTGATTGGCCTAGGGCTCATTGGCCCTTTAATTGAACCTCCGGTGGGCGCGCACAGCACAGCGCCGCCGGAGGGCATAACAGACGCGCGCCCGCGAGCACGTCTACTGGAGGAGGAAGCGGGGGGCGTGGCTGAGCTGGGCGCCGCTCGAGCCGACGCTGCTCGTGCCGCCACCGCCCGCCGCGGCCGCCGCACAGTGACAGCTGCGGCTGGCTGCCTGGAGACGTCCCTGGAACGGGGATCAAGTAAGCGGTTCCTGACAGTAACCTGAGGTCGTTTTTCCCAATCACTGCCCTGACAGTTGGATTGTGTCTGTGAATGGGGGACCACATCATACACACTATGTGATACAGCCAGATGACTCTTGTGAATGGGGGAGACAATATCAGTCACATGCTGTGATATAGCCTCAGCTGTAAGGTTTTGTTCTGACACCTCTTTCAATAGACCTACCCATGGGCGTACATTCCATATAGGCAGCTTCCCCCCCTGCCTTGCAGCACCTGTGGCAGCAGCATTAGATTGGGGCCGCTGCAGTATGCAGTGTTGGTGCATTGTTTACAAGGGGCGCCATAGGAACTAAGATACGAGCACATTGTTTCCCCTGGAACTGGAGCAACAAGCACCCCAGGAAGAAATGGACCTCACTGGGCCCCACCAACCCAGGCCCCACAACATCCCAACACTATCTAGAACATCAATTAGACCAAAGTCTTTGACAGTGCTGGAATTGGGTGTCTGGGGCCCACCAGAAGAACAGACTTTGGGGGCCTACCTTACAGTGACATCCAGCATTACCTACCGCTTCTATTCTAGAAAAATGGACAGCACCTACATAGTGCACCATCCCATTTAGTTATGGGAGCCCCCAAGGACCTCTTAGTTCAGGGGCCGACCAGGAAATTCCTTGATAATCTGGTGGACCAGGCTGAGCCTGGTCTTTTTCTGATTGTTCCACTCATCGAGGCTGCAGTCCCTTGGCTTCACTGCAGGTAATATACTGCTTGGGGTTAAAGTATTTTTTGAAGGGTCCACTCTGACTTTTGCTATGGGGCCCGTTGAAACATATGTACACCCCTGGATCTACCTAAGGCATGGCAACCTAAGGCCGCGTTCTCACCCACCTCCCTGCCCCTGTCTGTTTCTCTCTGACAATGGGGAGGTCTTTCCATTGACCTACTTATGGGATGGTAACCTGAGCTTATGGGATGGTAACCTAAGGTTACAGTTAGATTCTGTCTGTGAATGAGGAAGCCTTTTAATAGATCTACTTATGGGATGGTAACCTGAGGTTTCTTATCCCGATCACTGCCCTGGCAGTTAGTTTGTGTATATGGGGGAGACCATATGATGCACACTGTATAATACAGCCTCAGCTGCAAAGCTTTGTTCTGACACCTCTTTTAATAGACCTGCCTATAGGATGGTAACCAGAGGTCGCTTATACACATATCAACACTAGAGCCGCCTATGGGATGTGTGTCTGATTGGTACGAAGCCTTACCTACACGTCTCCTAATTGTGTGTCATACCTTATATAACATCCTCGGCTTTACAGATTTTCTCTGTTAAACTCCATAACGGCCATTGTCAGTTTATCGATGTATTCACTAAGAAATCTGGGGACTGTACAGTTCACACCGTGTGTCACATCCTCAACTGTATTCTGTAATTCTAAAAGACAACTCAGCCTATAGACCCGCCTAAGGGTTTGTAAGTGGTCTGATTTCTGTCCACAGCCTTTCCCAACGTTTGTGTTTCCATATCTTCTGCAATTGTTCAACACTCTATCCATAAGGTTATTACTTCCAAAAATCATATAGGTACATTCACTCAAATATGGGCCTCATTTATGTAAGGGATTGTAAAAGGTCTCATTTCTGTCCACAGCCTTTTCCCAACGTTTGTGTTTCCAGATTTTCTGCAACTGTTCAACACTCTATCCATAATTCACCCAAATATGGGGCTCATACTGGGGCTCCACTGGAAGGTTTTGTTTCAGTAGACCCACCTATAGGATTATAACCTGTCTGATTCCTCTCAATCTTTCTCTTCATTTCTAGCAGGGTAAGCTGGGACTTGTACTTCCACAGCGGCTAGGGACACCCAGGTGGGTTACGGCAGTCAGTTCTGTCCCATGTGAGGGGAATAATTAAAGAAATTTTTAGCTGTGAACAAATGCCGGTGTAAGTAGTATCGCTAGCAAAAGAGTGGCACCGTTACAACCATATAATAATTCTAATTTTTAGCTTGATGGAATTAAGCTCCGGAAAGTGCAAACCTTTTGTAAAGCCAGAAGTAAAATGCTGTATGTTACTGTGACAGATCTATACGACGTCTGTTCCGCACTCAATAAAAAATTATTGAAAACAAAAAATTCTATATTTTAAAACAGGAGGCAAATAAAAAGAATCAATTGTTTGAAAGCTATAACACCACCAGACAGAATCTACACCGCTATTGAGACACGGGGCTGGGAAAGGTAGGATTACGTCATGTCGTTTGTGTCATATGGTGAAGACAGAATAGATAGGGGACACAGCAGCTTCAATATTTATCATGTAGGGCTTCAGACATACTCGTACCTTCACCCCAGCTATGAGCGCACAGGTTGGGAAAGTCTGGATTACATCAAGGCATACGTGTCCTGTTTCAAGTGATAGAATGGGGGGGGGGGGGGATAGGCAGCGTCTGGCTTGCATAGCTTAATCTCCCTGATGAATTGAATGTAATATCTATGTCAGGGAGGCCCTCGTCCATTGTGTACCCTTCCTCCAGATTCTCTTCTCACTTTCATTATCCTTCCTTCCGAACACTTTTATTCTCTCCATCCCTCCCTCCCTCCTTCTCCAGCCTCGCCTCCAGCACATCTGTTTCCAATATGTGCCTGTGCGGGGCGAACAATAGCCGTCTCTATGAATGTGAAGAACACCAGCAGCACCTATTCAGCCTCAGCCTTTCTCTGAGACAAATGCCACCCCCCCCCAACTTCAATGCACCTATGCCAAATCTATTCAAGATATCACCACTGACCATCGCAACACCTCATTGACATCTACAGAATTTCTCATGTATTATCAGCTTTACGATAACTGCAACAGGTTAACTGCCCTCCACTTTGCAGCGTAGAATCCCTCATTGCCTGTCACAACCGAACGCCTACAGCTAAGATAATGAAAGAATCAAATGGAACTCACCCAGAAATAAGGCGAGAAGCGTTTGCATCTTTGTTCATAAGTCCAGAGGAATTTGTGGGCTGTTGAGCTGGGGCTGAGTCGGGGGGTTCAGCGATAATGGCAGATAGTCCTGCATGGGGGGAAGCATCACCCAGTGTGGAATGCAAGCAGCATAATTGCCTCCATGTGTCAGCTCCACAACCAAGTTTCCTTTTGTGCCACCGCCTGTCACTTTCCTGGTCCCTGCTACAGAGCTGACCCCCCCTCTGTGATTTCTCTCCAAGTCCCAATTTGGAAAAAAAAAAAAAAATCTATAATCGCAGCCACTTATCCGCGTGCGGAAAGCAAGGCGAGCAAGAAAACGTACTGAGCAGAACGTTCAGCACATGGCAGTGTCCCAGACCTGCTCCTCCCAGCTATCTGCTGGGATTAGCCAAGGAGAGCGATGACTGGCTAGGCTGAACTCCTGCAGAGTAGGAGGGATGGAGGTGCACTACATGGCCAAGCCTCGCACGCTGAAAAGCCACTGCCTCTTAATGGAAACACTTGGGAAGGAAAAAAAGAAAAAAATATTTACCACTTTCTTCCTCTCTGCGGAGACCCTGGCGGGGAAGCCGAAACGTTTCCTCTATTTGTCACATTCATCTGTCTCCTCGATTGAAGCAGAAACCATTTTTGTAATTAAATCTATCCTGCGATGGGGTTAGCTCCCCCCTCCCCACTTTTTCAGTCATATCTGGAAATGCTTTTCCAGCGGGTGGTAAAAAGAATTGCTTCTCTATTATGTTCCTTTCAATTTGATGAGGAATGTTCTTGGTGAATTTTACATTAAATCAAAGTCATTTATACTCGCAGCAGAATGACACAGACGCGCTATGAAGCTGATTTGTATCTATTCTATCTAGCAATGACATATACCCTGTTCCTCAAAAGAGCTCGCAATCCAATGTCATCAGCATGCACACACATGCAGTGGGTATAAAAAGTCTGCACACCCCTATCAAAATGGCAGGTTTTTGTCATGAAAAAAAAAATCTGAACTTTTTATATCCTTAAAGCGGAACAAATCCTAGGATTTTGACTATCCTGGGTTTTCTTACTTGCCCCTGTGGGATGCCCCACTGTGTGGAACTCCCCAGATCGCCCTGTAACACTCACTTCTTCCAATTCAGATAGGCTGGACGTGCTGCTGGGAATGCGGCCACTCGCCTTCCCGATTGCAGTAGGTGAGAGACGTTTACCGAATGATTTATGTATGGCAAACGGTTGGATGAGACCTTGCGTATGCGTCATAGGACCAGGAAGAGGTGATTTTTTTTGGTCGATCTTGGGGGGGTTTCACACAGCAGGGCAACCTGATTTGGGATGCCTGGGATAAGTCCAGCGGCCGACCCTGGAGTCTTTTAGATTCCATGGATGGCTGTGCTGGGTTTTGTTCCACTGTAAAGTAGAAGTTCATTCGCTGTGTCACCTCCCTCTACACAGGACGGGGGGGTTACAACGAAAAAATATACCTAGCAGGATCCAGCACTGCTTGTGTGAAAAGCACACCTTGTAAAATGGGTCACTAGAAAAACTCTGGGGTGATCAGTCTGGGACCTTCTCAAAAGAGAACGGACCCCCTTCGTCTACACTCCCGGAGGACGAACCCCCTGACAAAAGGATACATTTCCCCTCTCTCCCGAAAGAAGGGGAGCTTTGGTCTTTAGGTACAGCGTTACTATAAGGATCCCCTGCAGATGACTGGTTGGCAATACATGGGGCCCACAATCCTGGCATATAAAAAGAGGATAGGGGAACATATTAAAGGGAGTAGAGCCCCTGGGTCAAAAACACCTCAGGACTGGCCCAACAATTGAGAGATGAACAGAAAAAAGATGTGATATCAATGAAGGATATTGGTATAGAGGGGGGGGGGGGTACATTGGGGATCCATGGGAGTGTTCTAGAAAGGAAACAAAGAGGGAAACATTTTGGATATTCACTTGGAGTAGCAGAACCCCAACAGGGTTAAATAGTAGATGAGATTTGTTCTTCCGTACTTCTTTTGTGTACATATTACTAGTTAATTAATATTATTTTAATAGATGGTGTTGAAAATAAAATGGGGATTCAATTGATTTTAGATCACAATTGGAGTATAGATTATAATATAAGAGCCTTTTATATTTATTGATTTATTGTGGTGATGGAGGTTATTATGAATTGGGTTTGAGATGGTTAATCTGCAGTGTATGTTTACTCTCCGTGCCTTTGCCTCCCAGATGCGCTTAGGACTTTGGATCCTATATCCGTGGGTCTGGGCCCCTCATTATTTGGGGCGCACCATCTGTGCATCTCATGGTCAGGTGCGGAGTGGCGCAACTTCTTGTCTTTCCCTGATGATAAGGTGATGTAGATGCACCTCCCGGGCCAGTCACGCACTCGGGGGGCAAGGATGCTAGAAGCTAAGAGGCCGATTCATTAATAGCGCCAGGTAGCGACAGATGAGCGACAGTAGCGTTATTTTCACAGCGCACACTAGTATTCGCTGTGCTTGGCCGTTGTTCGGCTGTTGACAGCGACCCCGTCGGTGTGCGGTAATGTTGAATACGGGGTTAGGAGTCGCTGTTTGACAGGTTCCGCGCTGTATGCGAGCGCATGACAGCGAATGGCCATAGTGAACGGCTCCCAGCATATTCATTAACAAATCACGCTCAAAAAATTCTCGCGCTGTGAAATGCTTGTTTAAACCCCAGAGCGCTGGCAGGGATGGGTTAAAAGTAGTTTTTTAACCCCCAAACAACCATATTTTTGAGGAAAAAAAAACATGTTTTTCAAAACATTTTGTAATATGAATACATTAATATCAGACCTGTAATATCAATTCTGCACAAATTTTTTTTTTTACCTTAAAAAAAATATCTAACATGGCAGAAGTGGTCACAGAATTTTTGACAAAAAAAAAAAAAAAAACATTAATAGCAATTAATTAAGAATATTTAAAGATTGCTCCATTGAAATGCATTGGAGAGCGCCAGGTAGCGAGAGGTCATACCTGTCGCTGTTCAAGGTCGCTCGCTGGCGCTGTGGGGTGAGGCTGGAATAATGATGAATGATTCGCTATCTGGCGCTATCTCAGTCGCTAAGCAGGATCGGCTTGATAAATGTGTGATTGTGGTGGGGAGCCGGCGTTCTCGTGGCGGTGAGCGTCATTACCTTTCGCTCACCATCGCTTACCTGGCGCTATCCCTTGTTAAATAAGGGCCTAACTGTATTTAGGTTAGTATAAATATAGTTTGTTATATGGGTTCTAATGTGTCATGATGCAAGGCATAAGTTGCCCAAAACGCGTCGCTCTAATGGCCCATGCTTAACATTACCAGATGTACCACTTTCGTTGGGTGATGCATTTTGTTCCATCGTCCCCCCAAAAGCTCTGGGGACACCTAAATGTCCCACTTCTCCAACATTATGGGGAAAACTGCCCCTCCGAATGCAGGATGCCAGATGTCTGCTCAATTTACAGCTGATCTGAATTCCTTCCTGAATGGCGACAGCGCCCGGCTGAGCATTGGCCCAATCACAAACATCTTTTACGAACCAAAGATCCCTGGAGCATGTGACCAGGGGGTGGGGCTACACCTGCTTACACACATGAGTAGCATAGAATGTGTGGATATTTCTTAAAAGCCTGTTAATAAGCCACACCCCTAAACCCCGCCCCACCACGCCTATTACCCACAGACTGGTTTAAGCGGTCCCACATTGAGATATATAATAAATGTGACGTTTTATTAATATTATTGACTGCTGTGTATCTTTTGCGCCATTTGTCCTCAAACCCAGGACCGGTCTAAGGTTAAATGTTACCCTGTATATGATTTCTGAATGGTGCCCCCAAACATACACATAAAATGACAGAGAGAGAGATGGAAAGATTGTGGGAAATAGAAAGAGAGAAGGAAGGAATGTAGAAAAGAAGGATTAGCAGAGAAAAGGCGAGATGTGGAAGAGAGAAGGAGGGAATGTGGAAAAAAGAGAGAAGGAGGGAATGTGGAAAAAAGAGAGAAGGAGGGAATGTTAAAAATAGAGAGAAGGAAGGAATGTAGAAAAGAAGGATTAGCAGAGAAAAGGCGAGATGTGGAAGGGAGAAGGAGGGAATGTGGAAAAAAGAGAGAAGGAGGGAATGTTAAAAATAGAGAGAAGGAGGGAATGTTAAAAATAGAGTGAAGGAGGGAATGTTAAAAATAGAGAGAAGGAAGGAATGTTAAAAATAGAGAGAAGGAGGGAATGTTAAAAATAGAGAGAAGGAAGGAATGTAGAAAAGAAAGATTAGCAGAAAAAAGACGAGATGTGAAAGAGAGAAGGAGGGAATGTGGAAAAAAGAGAGAAGGAGGGAATGTTAAAAATAGAGAGAAGGAGGGAATGTGAAAAAGTGGGGACAGAGAGAGGAAGAGAAAGTAATAAAGGAAAAGGGAAGGAGAGAAGAAGGGAATGTAGAAAGAGAGAATGTGGAAGAGAGAGAAGGAGGGAATGTTAAAAATAAGAGAGAAGGAGGGAATGTAAAAAAGTGGGACAGAGAGAGGAAGAGGAAGAGAGAGAGAAGGAGGGAATGTTAAAAATAGAGAGAAGGAAGGAATGTAGAAAAGAAAGATTAGCAGAAAAAAGACGAGATGTGAAAGAGAGAAGGAGGGAATGTGGAAAAAAGAGAGAAGGAGGGAATGTTAAAAATAGAGAGAATGAGGGAATGTGAAAAAGTGGGGACAGAGAGAGGAAGAGAAAGTAATAAAGGAAAAGGGAAGGAGAGAAGAAGGGAATGTAGAAAGAGAGAATGTGGAAGAGAGAGAAGGAGGGAATGTTAAAAATAAGAGAGAAGGAGGGAATGTAAAAAAGTGGGACAGAGAGAGGAAGAGGAAGAGAGAGAGAAGGAGGGAATGTTAAAAATAGGGAGAAGGATGGAATGTCAAAAATAGAGAGAAGGGGTGAATGTGGAAAAGTGGGACAGAGAGAGGAAGAGGAAGTAATGAAGGACAGGGGAAGGAGAGAAGAAGAAGGGAATGTTGAAAAAGAGAATGTGGAAGAGAGAGAAGAATGGAATATGGAAAAGAGAGAGAATGTTCAAAGAGAGAATGTGGAAACGAAAGAGAAGAATGGAATGTGGAAAAAAAGGGGGGGGTGAGAAAGATGGGAGGAAATCTGGAAAAGAGAAAGTGAGAGGAGGGAATGAAAAGGGAGGAAAAAATAAGGTAATAATGAAGGTGAAAGATAATGTGGAAAAGAGAAAAGAAGGAAGCGTAGAAAAGAGAGAGAAAGAGGGAACATAGAAAATAAAAAGACAGAAGCAGGGAATGTGGAAAAGAGAGATGGGGAGAATGTGGAAAATAGAAAGATAGAAGGAGGGAATGTAGGAAACAGAGAAGAGGAGGCAATGTGGGAAAAGAAAGAGAGATGTGGGAATGTGGAAAAATGAGAGAGAAGGGGAGAATGTGGAAAATAGAAGGAGAGAAGGAGGGAGTGTATCAAATAAACAGAAGGAGGGACTGCAGACAATAGAGAGAAGGAGGCAATGTGGAAAAGCGAGAAAAAGGGAATGTGGAAAAAAGATAGATGTAGAGAATTTCGAAAAGAGGTAGAAAAGGTGGAAAGAGAGGAAGATAGCAGTATATAAGGTATAAAAGAAAAACAGGAAAGGATGTGAAAAAGACGAGGAGCAGATGTGGAAAAGTGAAGGAGCGGGGAGTTTGGAAACACGAAATTAGATGATGTCAGTATAAGCGCTTTCTCTCTTCAGGGGTCTGAATAGCGTTTCCTGGCGCTCTGAGAGAGCGACCACACAGCTGGCACACCCCATAGGCCGGCCATGCTCAAACCTTAAACCGGACCTTCAGCATCATTCAATGAAAAGCCCAAACCCTTAAAAAACGATTCCCCAGCATCTAAAATTAATATATTTTAAGTTTTAAGTCGTTTACTTATTATTCTTTCCCCCACTGGGCTTCAACTCTGTTCAGGACTTTAGGATACGGGTGCCGCCATCTTGCCTCAGAAGCATCACATATTGAGGAGAGGAGAGGGGG
This sequence comes from Gastrophryne carolinensis, assembly GCA_027917425.1. Taxonomy (NCBI): domain Eukaryota; kingdom Metazoa; phylum Chordata; class Amphibia; order Anura; family Microhylidae; genus Gastrophryne; species Gastrophryne carolinensis. Next base: position 15,537,784 of record CM051242.1, on the reverse strand, counting down.
GTTAAAACTGCAGGGGGTGGGGTTATAGCTGTGCTTTGCACAGACAGAGCAGAGCTGGGGTCAGGAAAGGGACAGCAATCCCAGAATGCAGAGCAGCACAGTCAGAAGACACTTCCTTCCTGCAGGCAGCCTGAGACTCTATTGGCCCTCATCTTGGATGTTTAAAATCTCAGAAAATGCACGTGGAGGCCGATTTAAGACTAGTGCAATGTAGTGTCATGTGAGCGTCTGTGTAGCGGCACTTAGAGTGACCGCTAGTAGATGCTGTAAGCGGGTGTCTGGCGCCGACCTAGCAGGCGGACAAGTGGCGCTGTACTATCCTGTCCAGCATTGATGAATGTGATTTCTGTAGGGGCACTGTAGAAGCTTCTCCCTGATTCACTGCAGAGCGAATGCTAGGTGGTGTCCTGAGGTCAAAGCACCCAAGACTCTACGCTACATCTAACAACAGGACAACACTGTAGCGAGCGATAGGTAGCGCAAAGTAAGTGCGTCCAGCACTCGGCACTGAAGTCCGTATTCAAGAAAAAACTACACACAGCCAGCGCTGGCGCTCTAGCGTTGGGCGTCAGAAGCTATGTGATAAGAGTCTGTTTCTCAACACATATCCACCAGCACCAGCACAAAAACACATGGGCCCCCTATTTAACAAGGGATAGCGCCAGGTAGCGACCGGTAATGACGGGCACCGCCACGAGAACGCCAGCTCCCCACCACAATCACACATTTATCAAGCCGATCCTGCTTAGCGACTGAGATAGCGCCATATAGCCACTCATTCATCATTATTCCAGCCTCAGCCCACAGCGCCAGCGTCCGACCTTGAACAGCGACAGGTATGACCTCTCGCTACCTGGCGCTCTCCAATGCATTTCAATGGAACAATCTTTAAATATTCATAATTAATTGTTATTAATGTTTTTTTTTTTTTTTTTTTTTTAAATGTGAAAAATTCTGTGACCACTTCTGCCATGTTAGATATTTTTTTTAAGGTAAAAAAATCCCCCCAAAAAATTTGTGCAGAATTGATATTACAGGTCTGATATTAATGTATTCATATTACAAAATGTTTTTATAAACTTGTTTTTTTTGGTTTCCAAAAATATGGTTGTTTGGGGGTTAAAAAACTACTTTTAACCCATCGCCGCCAGCGCTCTGGGGTTTAAACATGCATTTCACAGCGCGAGAATTTTTTGAGCGTGATTTGTTAATGAATATGGTGGGAGCCGGTCGCTATGGTCAGTCGCTATCATGCGCTCCCATACAGTGCGGAACCTGTCAGATAGCGACTCCTCACCCAATATTCAACATTACAGCAAACCGACTGAGTCGCTGTCAACAACCGAACAACGGCCAAGCACAGCGACTACTAGCGGGCGCTCTGAAAATGCCGCTACAGTCGCTCACTTGTCGCTACCTGGCGCTATTAATGAATCGGCCTCCCAGAATGGCATTGTTTTAACACTGTGACAATGACACTGACAATGACACTGCAGACCTACCCATACAATTCTGCATAAAAAAAGAAAAAAACAATAATAGTGTTTGGTTGCCGGGCTCTAGAGGACACACAATGATTTTAGAAAAAAATGGAAAATTTTAACTTTGGCAACACGCTATTTAATACAACCAAATGAAACACCATTGAAATGTATGGGAGAGCGACACTGAGCGTCAGGTACTACATGGTGCTGCTGAGCCTAAAGCGCCGGCGCTATACGCTGAGCCGCCTCTAATAATACATGTGATGCTACATTACGCAGTTAGAGGTGCGTTCACCCAACGCTACGTGGCACTACCTGGTGTTATCGGTTCTTAAATAAGTGCAGGTTGGATGATTTTTTAATGTGAGCAATCTGTATGTACAGGGTGGGGGAAGCATACAAGATAGGCTCTTATTCGGGGTGAAGGTCTGGATTAATGTGAGCAATCTGTATGTACAGGGGGGAAACATATAAGATAGGCTCTTATTCAGGGTGAAGGTCCGGTTTAATGTGGTAAATCTGTATGTACAGGGTGGGGGAAACATATAAGATAGGCTCTTATTCAGGGTGAAGGTCCGGATTAATGTGGGCAATTTCCGTGTAAAGGGGGGGAAACATACAAGATAGGCTGTTTTTCAGGGTGAGGGTCCAGATTAATGTGGGCAATCTGTATGTACGGGGGGGGGGGCATATAAGATAGGCTCTTATTCAGGGTGAAGGTCCAGATTTATGTGAGCAATCTGTATGTACAGGGTGTGGGAAACATACAAGATAGACTCTTATTCAGGGTGAAGGTCCGGATAAATGTGAGCAATCTGTATGTACAGGGTGTGGGAAACATATAAGATAGGCTCTTATTCAGGGTGAAGGTCCGGATTAATGTGGGCAATCTGCATGTACAGGGTGTGGGAAACATATAAGATAGGCTCTTATTCAGGGTGAAGGTCCGGATAAATGTGAGCAATCTGTATGTACAGGGTGGGGGAAACATACAAGACAGGCTCTTATTCAGGGTAAAGATCCGGTTTAAACTTTTATCAAAAAAAGCATGTGACAATCCAACCCACGAAACACAATGCAAACGCAAACCTCTCCTGTCACCGCTGAAACATTTCAGCAGGAGAATCTCCCGGAGAGAGAACTGACGTGAAATCTGTGAGTTTACGATCAATTCTTCCATTTATAGGGTGCGGTAACGACCCCTCCTCTGTGTGTTATGTGAGGCTTTTGTAAATGGATTCGGCAGCCAAGTCAGGTGGAATACAAATATAGCTGCACACGGAGCGTTGTCATCATTTATGCCACAAATGGCGACTCATTAACCCATAGGAGCCAATTAGCAATCATCTTTCATTGTCTGCTCTGCGGTGATTAAAGCTGAAACGTGCGCCATAGGTTGCAGCGTGATAATTGCGCATGTTTATTGGCCTGTCCATACATCGCGTGATGGATGGAGGCCCAAAGGTCCCAGTAATGGCTATGAACCACTATAGGCAATTGAACAGGCACTAAGGCCTTATTAAACGGTGGCCACCTACTCCCTCTCACCCCCTGTTGGAGATCTTATCCATTACACGCTGCGTCTGTCTTCTCCCGAGTCCTCTTCTTACACTGTCGCCCCCTTTTCTCTTCCTGTCTTTCTTATTTATTTTTCTGTTTGGTTGCTCATTACAGGTTTAACCCTAATAAACTGAGGCCTTATTCATGAAGGGATAGTGCCAGGTAGTGCCTGTACAGCGGCAGGTAGCGGCAGATGAACGCCGGAGACGGCACGCAATTACACATTTCTGAAGCCGAATCTGTAGAGCGACTGGAACAAAGCCATGTAGCGTCCGATTCATCATTATTCCAGGCTCAGCGTACAGCGCCGGCGTTCAGCCTTGCAGAGCACCACATCTTACCTCTCGCTACCTGGCGCTCTCCCATACATTTCTATGGAAGATCATTAAAGCATCAGGTAGCGCAAGGTAGCGGCAGATGAACGCCAGAGACGGCACGCAATTACACATTTCTGAAGCCGAATCTGTAGAGCGACTGGAACAAAGCCATGTAGCGTCCGATTCATCATTATCCCAGGCTAAGCGTACAGCGCCGGCGTTCAGCCTTGCAGAGCACCACATCTTACCTCTCGCTACCTGGCGCTCTCCCATACATTTCTATGGAAGATCATTAAAGCGTCAGGTAGCGCAAGGTAGCGGCAGATGAACGCTGGAGAAGGCACGGACTTACACAGTTATGAAGCCGAATCTGTAGAGCGACTGGAACAATGCCATGTAGCGTCCGATTCATCTTTATCCCAGGCTAAGCGTACAGCGCCGGCGTTCAGCCTTGCAGAGCACCACATCTTACCTCTCGCTACCTGGCGCTCTCCCATACATTTCTATGGAAAATCATTAAAGCATCAGGTAGCGCAAGGTAGCGGCAGATGAACGCCAGAGACGGCACGCAATTACACATTTCTGAAGCCGAATCTGTAGAGCGACTGGAACAAGGACATGTAGCATCCGATTCATCATTATTCCAGGCTCAGCGTACAGCGCCGGCGTTCAGCCTTGCAGAGCACCACATCTTACCTCTCGCTACCTGGCGCTCTCCCATACATTTCTATGGAAGATCATTAAAGCGCCAGGTAGCGCAAGGTAGCTTCAGGTAGCTGCAGATGAATGCCGGAGACGGCGCACTTACACATTTATGAAGCGAATCTGTAGAGCGACTGGAACAACGCCCTGTAGCATCCTATTCATCATTATCCCAGGTTCATCGTACAGCGCCGACGTTCAGCCTTGCAGAGCGCCACGTCTTACCTCTCGCTACCTGGCGCTCTCCCATACATTTCTATGGACCATCCTTAAATCCCTTTCCTGATTCTAATTTTATTTAATTTTTTTTTTTAAATCTCAAAACTTTCTGACATGTATCCTGGCCTTGAAAATGACATTTTTGAAAACGGTTTGGCTTAATAATATTTTTATGCAGAATTGTCCTTACATGTCTTGCATTAAAGGATTTATGTTACAATGTTATAACAATGTTATAACATATTTTTTCGCTTTGCTACTAGTGGATACATGTTCAAAAACAGCCATTAATCACACAGCTTCTGGCGCTATGGGCTACAACTACATGATTTTGAGTGCCGGCGATGTTTGAGGCTGTTATTTTGATGAATGTGGTGCGAGTCGGTCGCACTGAGCTGGCGCTACCGTTCGCTCCCATACAGCGTGGTCCTGCGACTCACACATCATATTCATCTATGCCGGCCAGAGACTGAGGCGCTCTGAAACAATGATCCATGGCCGAGCATAGTGACTACTAGCGGTCGCTCTGAAATCCGCTCTACAGACGCACATCTGTCGCTACCTGGCGTTAGTAAGCCTGCCCGTACACAAATAGCAACTAGGATGGAGAAATCCTCAAAAGAGAAAAGGTGGCAGAACAAATTTATAACTAACCTGGGAGGTGCACGCAGGGCTGGATTATAATTGGGGCACAAGGGGCGTGCCATACAGTGCTGGCATCTGCATAATTACCAATGGTGGGGAGCAAGTGGCTTCTTATTCAATGATTTTTCTTGAAAGAAGAGTATTCCACGTGGAGGCTGATTCACTACTAACGCCAGGTATTGCCAGATGGCGCTTAGAACGACCGCTAGTAGACGCTGGTATCGGGCGCTGTAACAGAGCATCTCGGTTGCTGTAGTAACCTGGCCGGCATTGATTAATATGAAGTATGTTGGGCGCTGTAACGACAGTACAGCGAGAGGTAGCGCCAGCTCAGTGCGCCCGGCACTCGGCGCTCCACACCATATTCAAAAAAACACTAGACACACACAGCGTCGGCGCTCTAAAGCTGGGCGCTGTAGCATAGAGCGCCAGACGTGTGATTAAAGTCCGTTTTTTGAACACATATCCACCAGTAACAAAGCGAAGACACATGGAATGACATTGTTATAACACTGGGACAATAACACTTTAGTGCCAGACCTGTAATGACAATTCTGCATAAAAATATTCAAAATAAAAAAAATGTATAAAAGTGTTTGTTTGCAGCCAGGAGACGTCACACAATGATTTGAGCAAAAAAAAAAAAAATGCCAAAAACACTATTTATACACAACTAATTAAAGCTCATTGAAATGTATGGGAGAGCGACACTGAGCGACAGGAACCTCATGGCGCTCCTGAGCCTAGAGCGCCGGCGCTATTTGCTGAGCCTCCTGTATTAATACATGTGACGCTACATGGTGCTGTTAGAGGCATTCACCAGAATCGCTTTCCTAAATGTGGTTGTGCGTACAGCGCCCCGGAGTTCACCTGCTGCTGCCTGCCGCTACGAGGCGCTACCTGGCGCTATTCCTTCTTGAATAACCCCCATAGTGTACAATATGTTATTGTCATCCACTTAAAGGAGCAGTATCGCGAAATTTGCATTAAAAAAGATAAATAATTAAATAGCCACACAATAGCTTCTAACGTGTATAAAAAATCTGGCGATAGAAAAAGGAAAAAATATCTGCCTTTCTTTTAAATTGTATAATGCCAATGGCTCAGTCCATTTGCTGAATAGGGGGATCTGCTGGGTTGTATTTAGTGAGCTGCTTCATTTAGCCCACTGGTCTCCTAGCAACACTTTCCCTCAGAGGCTGACACTGTAATCAGTGGTAACGGCTGTGTGTGTGTGAGGTGCTGTATTTGTTATGAGACCAGGTGACTCAAATGTGTAAAATCTATACAAAATAAACTAAACTGACTGAAAATAACTGAAATTCTTCTTTGAATAACTGTGCAGGAAAATCTAAAGGTATTAAAGTGGAACAAAACCTTGAGTGGCCGACCCTGAAGTCTATAAGACCCGGCCATTGACCTTCCCCCTTGGGCATTCTAAATCGGGATGCCCCACTGTGTGAAACGACCCCTGGATAACCACAGATCCCCCCATTTTTCTGGCGCGCTCACCCAGATAGTCATTTAGACAGGCCGGGCGGCCAGGAAGGTTACTGCTCAGGCTCCCCATCTGCGTGCAAACAGAGCTGATTGGATGAGAGCCCGCCCATGCGCTGTGGGACAGGGAAAGGTACGTTTTCACAGCCGAACTTGGGGATTTCACATATCAGGGCATCCCAAGTCAGGATGCCCCTAGGGGCACAAAACAAAACTCCAGATAGTGAAAATCCTGGGTTGGGCTTTGCTCAAAACACACAAAGCTGAAAGAAAGATCATATGGAAAAAAGAGAGAAAATGGTAAACTGAAAGATTCTGCAGCAGAGCCAACATGAAGGGAAAACTGTCAAAATCAGCTAAATGACTTCTAGAGCTTTTCTCTCTATTTTAGATATATAAGTTCTGGCCAGGCAATGTTGCAATGTTGTTATCTTATGCTGGACGGCTGCCAGCACTGAACAGCTGATACTTTGTTACATTGTTTCCCCCTCTCCTCAGCATGGAACAAGCCAGAGTGTTGGGCTCCGACACTCATCAGACATAAACATGAGCTATTAGTCTCCAGCTGCACAACACAGACATCATTTTTTTTCTAAATTTGTAATTCTTACTCCAGCACTTACCTATATTCAAAGTACCATTTAAATATAAGTCACCAAGAAAAATACGCGATACTGCTCCTTTAAATGATACACATACAATAACCAGAATTTTTATTAAATTGTATTAAATTAACATATTAGTAGCCCGGTCGTCTAAGCCAGACTCTTTGTTTACGATGTTAGGGAGCATAGGTCCCCGCTGCAGGGATACTACTAGATTGCGCAGGCGTGGGGGGGGAGAGAAGGGAGAAAAGAGAGAAGGAGAGAAAAAAAAAAGGGAAGGGAGAGTAAGGGAAAGGGGTCGCCCAGACCCTCCCTCATATCATCAAGAGGTTAAAGTGGCTTGAAACCCAGGGGGGATCGGCCCGGGAATCTATAAGATTACCGGACCGACCCCCCCAGGAGGCCACAAACCTTACCTCAGCCCCGTTCCATCGGCGCATGCGCGAGCCGCGGTCGCGTCTCGTGCTTCCCTCTAGCAGGGCGCGCACCCGCGCCGGCCGTTTGTGAATGGCCGGCGCAGGCGCGCTCCCTGTTAGAGGGACGCGCGAGACGCGGCCTCCAGCGCTCAGAGCCGCTGAGCTGCTATGCGCGTCCAAGCGGTCTTTTAACCAAGTTTAGAGACAGATTATAGGCTGGCCTGCAAGCTAACAGGGTTGAGTGCTGTGGCTCCTTTAAGACTTGTGTGTCCAAGCGGCCTTGGACGCGCATACCACAGCGGCTCTGAGCGCTGTGATTGGCAGGAGCGGTCACGTGGGAGCGTGGTGAGGTGAGTGTTTCTGGGCTTTCTGGGGGGTTTCAGACAGCGGGCCGATCGGGGGTGCCCCACCGAAGTGGACCAAAACCCAGGATAGTCAAAATCCTGGGTTTCGGTCCACTTTAACATCGAAAATCTGCTGGCATATATCCTTGAACCCATGGAGGCCACACCTCTCGGAATCTCTCCAGACGTCCGCCATGGATTGCAGACTTTTCTATAGCCATAGTATAGTTAACCCTGTTTTTAAATTCGCTAAAGCTCAAGTCAGGTGACCTCCATGCCTTAGCGATGGTCATTTTTGCCCCAGACAAAACGTGGTACGTGAGGTGTCTTTGAACCACTGTACTCTGATCAATAGGGCTGTTGAGAAGCACTATCCAGGGATCCATTTCTACATGCCAGTGGCTTCTAATGGAGGCGTCCATGGAGCCTTGTTTACGAAACCCACAAGTCTACTCTATTCACTGCAATGGAGGGGCCATTCCAAAGTGGGTGCAGCACACCTGGCCTCGGCATTGCAATAAATGGAGTAGGAGTGTTAGGAGACGTAAAGCCATATTGATGGACGTCACCATGTCTGCCCAGCAATGGAGGATGGATTCAATTGTTCTCCCTCATTGGTCAGTATGAAGATGCCGGCACTGAATGGAGGAACTGTGGGGGGAAAAGGTGAGTATAATATTTTGTTATTGCCTGGACAGGATTTTTAAAAGGACATTCCAGGTGTGACAGACTCTCTGCCCCTTTGGACTTTACACAGGTTCATTACTTTCCTTTTCTTAAGCATGTTATAGACTGCCAGTGTATTGATTGATTACGTTATTCATTGTTCTGACTGCAATTGTATTGATTGATTACGTTATTCATTGTTCTGACTGCCATTGTATTGATTGATTACGTCACAGACAATGGCATTGTTCGGATTGAGTGTATTACAGACGTCTATTGTATTGCTGATTGCGTCACCGGCAGAGTTGAGGGATTGTGTGCCCTGCTGCTATTGGTCGGTGTGTGTGTCATTGCATGGAGACTTGTGTATATAAGGCCCAGTGTGGCACTAATAAAGACACTTCACCTTCACCCTCAATACTGAAGTTCTGTCTCTTATTGGGGGAAACGCTATATTACAATTCACTAGCCCTTGTAAGGGCTGTTCCTGTTTCCTCACGGACGACTCTGGAGTTCCAGCAGCACCTCTTACGATTGGGAAAAGGACGTCTCGGGCGGTGAAGCCCTCCGGCGATAAGGGTTATCGCTACACCAGGCAAAGGGATAAATTCGCCTGTTTTTTGATCCCTCCTTTTTAAATCTGAGGGACTGCACCTTTTATTTAGCCTGCTTTATATTTCTTAATAAGACGTGGAGGCTGATTCACTACTAACGCCGGGTATCGGCAGATGAGTCGCTGTAGTAACCTAGCCGGCTTTGATGAATGTGATGTATGTTGGGCACTCTAACACCAGTACAGCGCTGCAGGGAGCGAAAGGTAGCGGCAGCTCAGTACAACCGACTCTCAGCGCTCCACACCATACATCAAAAAAGGACACACACAGCGTTGGCGCTCTAAATCTGGTGGCTGTAGCATAGAGCGCCAGACGCTGTGTGATTAAAGTCTGTTTTTGAACACATATCTACCAGTAACAAAGCAAAATGACATTATTTTAACACTGTGACAATAACACTTTAGCGCCAGACCTGTAAATACAATTCTGCATTTTCAAGGCCAGGAGTTGGACGCAATTATTTGAGAGCAAACCCCCCCCAAACAAAATCCCACTATAAACAGAATAAAAGGAACGTCCATTGAAATGTATGGAAGAGCGACAGGTAGCGACAGGTAATACCTGGCGCTCTGGAAGCTAGAGCTCCGGCGCTATAAGCTGAGCCGCCTGTAATGATGAATCGAACGCTACATGCCGCTGTTAGAGTCGTTCTCCAGACGCTGCCTGCCGCTATGAAGCACTACCTGGCGCTATCGTTTGATGAATAACCCCCCTAGTGAACTCCCTCCCCTCTGCTGGGCCTCCTCAGCAGCAGAGGATGATTCATCCATGCATTCTTTAGTGTGACAGTCCTCTCCAAAGCAAATTCATTTTGGGGAGTAAGAGGAGTCAGCAGAAAGGAGCAAGTTCAGCAGGTGTTATCAGGGCGTGCAAAGTGCTGATGAATGAAAGATGTCACCCCTGACAGCCAACATGGGGCAAGCAGAAAGCAGATATTTTAACCCTTTGCTTGGAATGTCCTCTTAAAAGAGCATTATCGCGGAAAATGGCCCAGTGATAAAAATCCATATAAATTTGCTGGATGGCGGGGGGAGGCGTCACTTATACAAGAAATATCCAGCAAGACTTGGGCCCTTATTTATGAAGCAATAGCGACAGGTAGCGACTGGTGAGCGGCCGGTAATGACGGGCCCCGCCACGAGAACCCCGGCTCCTCACCACAATCACATTTATTAAGCCAATCCTGCTTAGCGACTGAGATAGCGCCATATAGCGACTCATTCATCATTATTCCAGCCTCAGCCCACAGCGCCAGCGTCCAACCTTGAACAGCGACAGGTATGACCTCTCGCTACCTGGCGCTCTCCAATGCATTTCAATGGAACAATCTTTAAATATTAATAATTGTTATTAATGTTTTTTTTTTTTTTTTAAATGTGAAAAATTCTGTGACCACTTCTGCCATGTTAGATATTTTTTTAAGGTAAAAAAAAAATAAAAATTTGTGCAGAATTGATATTACAGGTCTGATATTAATGTTCATATTACAAAATTATTTAAAAAACTTGTTTTTTTTTGTTTCCAAAAATATGGTTGTTTGGGGGTTAAAAAACGACTTTTAACCCATCGCCGCCAGCGCTCTGGGGTTTAAACATGCATTTCACAGCGCGAGAATTTTTTGAGCGTGATTTGTTAATGAATATGGTGGGAGCCGGTCGCTAGGGCCAGTCGCTATCATGCGCTCCTATACAGCGTGGAACCTGTCAAATAGCGACTCCTCACCCAATATTCAACATTACGCCACACCGACTGAGTCGCTGTCAACAACCGAACAGCGACCAAGCACAGCGACTACTAGCGGGCGCTCTGAAAATGCCGCTACAGTCGCTCAACTGTCGCTACCTGCCGCTATTAATGAATCGGCCTCTTGTTTTTTTTTTTCTTTTAATGGAAGGAAAAGGACGCGGGGGTGACGGGCTCTATCACCCCTGATAGATTAAACCTGTAACCCCTGGATTTTATTCCTACAATGAGAGAATAAACCACAAGCTTGGCGTGAGTTTTATTCATTTCGGGTGTATAACTGACCCCTCCTCTCATTAGCCGACGTGTTTATATGTATATTTAATATTACTTGTGAGTACTTTAAAGTCACATATGCGCAAGCCTTCTGATGTGGCCCCTGGCCTGCTGTGGGGGAAGTGGGTGGGGTAAATATAACGGGTGTATAAAGGAATCAGTGAGGATGAGAGGTTGTAGGAGTAAAATGTATGGCGTTTGTAGAGACAGTGGGGATCCTGATTGTTGTAGAAAGTCTTTGGCCCTTATTTAACAAGGGGTAGCGCCTGGTGAGCGACCGGTAATGACGGGCACCACCACGAGAACGCCGGCTCCCCACCACAATCACACATTTATCAAGCCAATCCTGCTTAGCGACTGAGATAGCACCATATAGCGACTCATTCATCATTATTCCAGCCTCAGCCCACAGCGCCAGCGTCCTACCTTCAACAGCGACAGGTATGACCTCTCGCTACCTGGCGCTCTCCAATGCAATCTCCAATCTTTAAATATTCATAATTAATTCATATTAATGTTTTTTTTTTTTTTTTTTTAATGTGAAAAATTCTGTGACCACTTCTGCCATGTTAGAATTTTTTTTTTAAGGGTAAAAAAAAAAAAAATAACTTTGTGCAGAATTGATATTACAGGTCTGATATTAATGTATTCATATTACCAAATGTAATTAAAAACTTGTTTTTTTGGTTTCCAAAAATATGGTTGTTTGGGGGTTAAAAAACTACTTTTAACCCATCGCCGCCAGCGCTCTGGGGTTTAAACATGCATTTCACAGCGCGAGAATTTTTGGAGTGTGATTTGTTAATGAATATGGTGGGAGCCGGTCGCTATGGCCAGTCGCTATCATGCGCTCCTATACAGAGTGGAACCTGTCAAATAGCGACTCCTCACCCAATATTCAACATACATACAATAAAAATAAAAATAAAATAAATAGCTTCCCCTATAAAATAAAATAAAAAATAACTTCCCCTATCCCAACACCATAAGACAAAACTGAGAGTCCCACACTCCCTAATCCATCCCCTGTAGTGAATGGCACCACTCAGATTATAGTTGCAAATTATTGCTTCTTTATTCAAGACATTTTGGCCCTTATTTAACAAGGGATAGCGCCAGGTAGCGAATGGTGAGCGAACGGTAATGACGCTCACCGCCACGAGAACGCCGGCTCCCCTCCGCAGTCACACATTTATCAAGCCGATCCTGCTTAGCGACTGACAGAGCGCCAGATAGCGAATCATTCATCATTATTCCAGCCTCACCCCACAGTGCCAGCGAGCGACCTTGAACAGCGACAGGTATGACCTCTCGCTACCTGGCGCTCTCCAATGCATTTCAATGGAGAAATCTTTAAATATTCTTAATTAATTGCTATTGTTTTTTTTTTTTTTTTTTTTTTTAAATGTCAAAAATTCTGTGACCACTTCTGCAATGTTATTTTTTTTAAGGTAAAAAAAAAAAAAATTTGTGCAGAATTGATATTACAGGTCTGATATTAATGTATTCATATTACCAAATTATTTTAAAAACTTGTTTTTTTTGGTTTCCAAAAATATGGTTGTTTGGGGGTTAAAAAACTACTTTTAACCCATCGCCGCCAGCGCTCTGGGGTTTAAACAAGCATTTCACTGCGCGATAATTTTTTGAGCGTGATTTGTTAATGAATATGGTGGGAGCCGGTCGCTATGGCCATTCGCTGTCATGCGCTCCCATACAGCGCGGAACCTGTCAAATAGCGACTCCTCACCCAATATTCAACATTACGGCAAACCGACTGAGTCGCTATCAACTACAGAACAACGGCCAAGCACAGCGACTACTAGCGGGCGCTCTGAAAATGCCGCTACTGTCGCTCATCTGTCGCTACCTGCCGCTATTAATGAATCGGCCTCCCCAGTTGCAAATTATTGCTTCTTTATTCAAGACATTTTGTTACTATGTACATACATATTAAAAAGTTCATTAAAATACATATATATATATATATATATATATATATATATATATATATAATACCCCGAGGAAAGGGGGGGGGGAAGGGGGAGAAAAAATATGAATGGAGGGGGGCAGGACAACACTATGCAGAGTGTCCAGATGTAAATGTTTGCAGGCTGTAATAATAATCTATCACATATATCTATCAATCTGCTGCTGCTCTAACTCCCTACACTGCCTGTCTAACCGTGACTAATTCATAAAATCCAAATATTACTAATATAAATAACGTGCAAACATATATTATATACATAAAGTGCTATGTGCCATGTGTTTAAAGCAACCTACACACATCTATCATAAGGACAGCCATGGGGAGACAAAAGCAGACACATATATATTTCACAGTAACTCACATAGTTCAAATGACCAGTGTAAGGAACTTACCTCTGCCAGGGGGCCGGCGGCGAGCGTCCTCAGGGCGACGCAGCACTCCTGCTGCTGGGAGCGCGGCGCGTCACTCTGGCAGCCTCCCTCGCCCCTCTCTAGCTGTGCAGGCGCGCGTCCCGCAGTCTGTAAATTTCGCCACTAGGAGGCGCTGCGCGGTGAGTGGCAGGCAGCGCAGAGTGCTCCACACCTGATGGGAATCGGGGGCTGATCAGCCCTGCAGCCAAGACTGACCAGCCCCTGGATAGTGCCTCCAATCACTCACAGTGTTGTAAGTTGCACCAATCAGCACATACACTCCCCCCCAGGGTGGCCATTGGTCGATTCCCCCATAAATATGGAGTCAGCCCAGCACTCAGTGCCCGTGATAGTCGCTTGTGATTAGGGTGTGATTCTGTTAGCTGTTATCTGATCCTGACCCGGCTTGATCGACCATCCCTGTCCGCTGCCTGTACCAACCTCTGCTTTGTCTGACCACGAACCTGCCTGCCCCTCTGGATACCCTGCTGTGACAGAGGCTCTGTCTTTTGGATGTCATCACTATTCAGTTGCCCACCGGGTCATTCACTGGCCTTTTCTTAATTAGGTTCCAGACAATGTAATTGTATTTTGATACTGTTACAGGCAATGTCATTGTATTTTGACTGCCATTGTGTATTGTTGATTACGTCACAGTCAATGGCATTGTCCTGATTGATTGTATTACGGCCTGCTATTGTTCTACTGATTGCGTCACCGGCAGAGTTGAGGGATTGTGTGCCCTGCTGCTATTGGTCAGTGTGGTTGTCATTGCATGGAGCATTGCATATAAGGCCCAGTGTGGCACTAATAAAGTACACGTCACCTTCACCCTCAATACTGAGTTCTGTCTCTTATTGGGGGAAACGCTATATTACAATTCACTAGCCCTTGTAAGGGCTGTTCCTGTTTCCTCACGGACGACTCTGGAATTTCAGCAGCACCTCTTACGATTGGGAAAAGGACGTCTCGGGCGGTGAAGCCCTCCGGCGATAAGGGTTATCGCTACACCTGCGATCTCTGACCTCCCGGCTTGACCCATTGGCTACCCCTGACTACGCACCTGTCTCATCCCTGTATTCTGACGCACCCTCCGGATTGACTACCTGTGAACGGCCTCGGCTTTGGGATACCCTCGTGGTTCATCGGCCTTCACCGTAAGCAGCCATCCTTTGCGCCTATTAAGACCCGGGGGCAATCGTGTCCGGTGAGGCGTACCTAGCGTCCCGGCAAACGGGGGCTTGACTATAGGCAGAAGCGGCGGTGGAGATTGGGGGTTGCCTGCTTACAGAAGGCTGGTGTCCCGCTGGGCATCACAACAACCAGCCAGCACACCCCCTCCTCTCCCAGCCGACGCGTTGCGTGACGTCCCGCGTCACTTCTACAGGGCAAGGCAACACCCTTGGTTGAACTTGAGGGACATATGTCTTATTTCAACCGTATTAACTATGACCTGATAAAATTGAGGAGTTGGAGTTGGTCTTTAGCTGACCGACTCCACAGCCCTGCTTTTGTATTCTATTTCAAAAGAGAATTGGCAGGCAAGTGAATTCCAGACAAAGACGTTTGAATTGACTCTCGGCATCCTGATCACATTCAGCCTGAAATGGGTTAAACCCAACGCATGCTAGACCGCACTCTGTACATAAATCTGGTTACTCCCCGGCTGCTTCTTATGACAGGGATTTATTAATGTGGCAATATATTTGGCAATGGGCCCAGGGGGGTTATGCTGTGAAACATCTGGCAGTGCATCTTGCAATATGTTCTGCCAATCTTGTGTCTTATTATGCAACACGCTGGTGCCCAATACAAACACTAAAATGATGATAAACTTTCAAAAGGGAAAAAAAAATAGAATAGTTTAAACCAGACATCATTTAATGAAAAGCCCAAACCGTTAAGAAATTATTCCCCACAGCATCTAAAATTAATATATTTTACATTTTTACACTTCCTTTTTATTCTTTTCCCCCACTGGGCTGCAACTCTGTTCAGGACTCTAGATTACTGGCGCTGCCATCTTGCCTCAGAAGCATCACATACGGGGGAGAGCACAGGGGGCGGGGTTATAGCTGTGCTTTGCACAGACAGAGAAGAGCTGGGGTCAGGAAAAGGACAGCAGTCCCAGAATGCAGAGCGACACAGTCAGTAGACACTGTCTGATGCTCCATGAGCCGCCATCTTGGATGTTTAAATAAAATGCAGTAGATGCAGGTAGGATGATTTTTAATGTGAGCAATCTGTATGTACAGGGTGTGGGAAACATATAAGATAGGCTCTTATTCAGGGTGAAGGTCTGGATTAATGTGAGCAATCTGTATGTACAGGGTGTGGAAACATATAAGATAGGCTCTTATTCAGGGTGAAGGTCTGGATTAATGTGAGCAATCTGTATGTACAGGGTGGGGGGAAACATACAAGATAGGCTCTTATTCAGGGTGAAGGTCCGGATTAATGTGGGCAATCTGTATGTACAGGGTGTGGGAAACATATAAGATAGGCTCTTATTCAGGGTGAAGGTCTGGATTAATGTGAGCAATCTGTATGTACAGGGTGGGGGAAACATATAAGATAGGCTCTTATTCAGGGTGAAGGTCTGGATTAATGTGAGCAATCTGTATGTACAGGGTGGGGGAAACATATAAGATAGGCTCTTATTCAGGGTGAAGGTCTGGATTAATGTGAGCAATCTGTATGTACAGGGTGGGGGAAACATATAAGATAGGCTCTTATTCAGGGTGAAGGTCTGGATTAATGTGAGCAATCTGTATGTACAGGGTGTGGGAAACATATAAGATAGGCTCTTATTCAGGGTGAAGGTCTGGATTAATGTGAGCATTCTGTATGTACAGGGTGGGGGAAACATGTAAGATAGGCTCTTATTCAGGGTGAAGGTCCAGATTAATGTGAGCAATCTGTATGTACAGGGTGGGGGAAACATATAAGATAGGCTCTTATTCAGGGTGAAAGTCTGGATTAATGTGGGCAATCTGTATGTACAGGGTGTGGGAAACATATAAGATAGGCTCTTATTCAGGGTGAAGGTCTGGATTAATGTGAGCAATCTGTATGTACAGGGTGTGGGAAACATATAAAATAGGCTCTTATTCAGGGTGAAGGTCTGGATTAATGTGAGCAATCTGTATGTACAGGGTGTGGGAAACATATAAGATAGGCTCTTATTCAGGGTGAAGGTCCGGATTAATGTGAGCAATCTGTATGTACAGGGTGTGGGAAACATATAAGATAGGCTCTTATTCAGGGTGAAGGTCCGGATTAATGTATGTACAGGGTGGGGGGGGGGGACATATAAGATAGGCTCTAATTTAGGGTGAAGGTCCGGTTTAAAGGGCAATTCTACTTCCAATGGCATTTTTGAAAGTTTCCATTATTGTGTGTCGAAATTATGTCTTGTCAGTGTGCTGAGCTTATCTGTTATTTTTTGCTATTTGTTTGTAACTCTGTGTTATAAAAGAAAACAGTTTTCCAAAGCAACGACCTTAGCGATCTACACCAAATTGAAGTACATATCATACACTTCCTCTCTCTAGCTTGCTAATCATCTGATTGGCTAAGGCATGAGTGACTGATTTAACCCATTCTGCTGAAGTTCAATTACAGTCTTGTGTTCCAGTAGCAAGGGTTAATGGCCGGGTTCTCAGCTGGATGGGTCATTAGGCTGCTTAGACTATGGGGTTTATTCATCAAGGGATAGCGCCAGGTAGCACCTCGTATCGGCAGGCAGCGTCTGGAGAACATCGGGCGCTGTACGCAATAGCACATTTATGAAAGCGATTCTGGTGAGCGCCTCTAACAGCGCCATGTAGCATCCGATTCATCATCAAAAATGTCTCAGCGTATACCGCCGGCGCTCTGGCTTCCAGAGGACCAGGTATTACCTGTCGCTACCTGTCGCTCTCCCATACATTTCAATGGACGTTACTTTTCTTCTCTTTAAACAGGGTTTTCTTTTAATTTTTTTTTCTCAAATAATTGTGTGACCTCTCCTAGAAAGAAACTTTTGGGATTTTAAATATTTTTATGCAGAATTGTCGTTACAGGTCTGGCATTAAAATGTTCATGTCACAATATTATAACAATGTCATTCCATGTGTTTTCGCTTTGTTACTGGTGGATATGTGTTCAAAAACAGACTTTAAACACACAGCGTCTGGCGCTCTTGGCTACAGAGACACAATTCTGAGCGCCGGCGCTGTGTGAGGCTGTTTTCTTGATGAATATGGTTTGAGTCGGTCACACTGAGCAGTAGCTACCATTCGCTCCCATATAACGCTGTACTGGTGTTATAGCGACTCACACATCAAATTCATGAAGGCCGGCCAGTTTACAACAGCGACTGAGGCGCTCCGTAATAGCGACTCACGGCCGATCACAGCGTATACTAGCGGTCGCTCTTAGCGCCGCTGTACAGATGCTCATCTGCCGTTACCTGCCGCTAGTAATGAATCAGCCTGTTAGCCAAAGCTTCTGAAGAGTTCACCTGTTACATTGGAAGAATTGTGAGACGGGGAGGCCGATTCATTAATAGCGCCAGGTAGCGACAGATGAGCGACTGTAGCGTGATTTTTTCAGCGCCAGCCAGTATTCGCTGTGCTTGGCCGGCGTTTGCTTGATGACAGCGACTCAGTCGGTGTGCGGTAATGTTGAATACGGGCTGGGGGGTCGCTGTTTCACAGGTCCAGCGTTGTATGTGAGCGCCTGACAACGAATGGCCAGAGCGAACGGCTTGCTTCATATTCATTAAAAAATCACGCTCCGAATGTGCTGTCGCTGTCCATTCCTTGTTTAAACCCCAGAGCGCTGGCGGCGATGGGTGTTAACTAGTTTTTAACCCCTAAACAACCATATTTTTGGATTGTAACATTATACATGTTTTTTGAATCATTTTGTAATATGAATACATTAATATCAGACCTGTTAGATCAATTCTGCACAAATTTTTTTTATTAATTTTTGTTACTTAAAAAAAAAACCCAACATTGCAGAAGTGGTCTCAGAATTTTTGACATTAAAAAAAAAAAAAAAATTATTACCAATTAATTATGATTATTTAAACATTGCTCCATTGAAATGCATTGGACAACGCCAGGGAGCGACAGGTCATACCTGGCGCTGTGAAGGAATTTGCAGCGGCGCTGTTCGTTCCAGGCGGCTTCATGATGAATCCCGCGCTAGCCGTCGCTCTCGCCGGCGCTAGCCTCATTTAGCTTGATAAATGCGTCATTGTGACCGCCGCCGGGCGTACTTGAGTCGGTAGCCGCCAATAGCTGGCGGTACCTGGCGCTCGTCAGACACTACCTGGCGCTAGCCGGTGATAAATAAGGCCCATGTAGTCCATGTTATTTACTTAAGGCCATGAAACCCACTCCCACTGTCCCAGCCTGGAAAACAGTAAATCACAGGTCTTGGGGCACAATCCTAACAGAAATGATTATCTTACATTACAAAAGACTTAACAATAAGACAGAAGACCAAAAAGGTGATAAAAATAGAGTTTTCCTTTAAGGGCTTATCCAGGAATCTTCTTATGTATGGGTATGTTGGCTTCTGACATCTCACCTGAGATTGGTAAGCATCATGTTTTTAGATCAAAGCATGAAAGGGTCCTTTGATGCTTCGAAACAAGGCAATGGATGTCCCTGATGTACGTCTGGAGCATGATGAAGTTTGGCTGCTATGTGATTTTTCTCTGATCATGGTGAA
The DNA here is from genome assembly GCA_027917425.1 of Gastrophryne carolinensis. Taxonomy (NCBI): domain Eukaryota; kingdom Metazoa; phylum Chordata; class Amphibia; order Anura; family Microhylidae; genus Gastrophryne; species Gastrophryne carolinensis. The sequence goes on along the minus strand of CM051242.1, from coordinate 15,518,566 downwards.
GAGCTCGTTCCCAAAAGGAAAACATGCTGCATGCAGACCACAAAACCATAGAATTAACCATGGTTCTTAAACCGTACCTTCAGCATGATTGTAACCGGACCAATACCTGTTATTACTTTAACGGGTGTTGGTCCCGCTCTCTGCAGAAGAAGCTCGGGGAGCATCCACAACGCTGGAGCCCCCTCACACCTAACTGAACAGATCCTGCAGAATATTCACCTTTATTACGAGCCAGCGCCGGGAGAGGTGTCCCATGATTGGCCGTTGACGGTCACGTGGGTAATAACGGGTGTTGGTCCGGTTTAATGCAAAGCCTAAACCCTTAAAGGAGCAGTATCGCGAAATTTGCGTTAAAAAAGATAAATAATTAAATAGCCACACAATAGCTTCTAACATGTGTATAAATAATCTGGCGATAGAAAAAGAAAAAAATATCTGCCTTTCTTTTAAATTGTATAATGACAATGGCTCAGTCCATTTGCTGAATAGGGGGATCTGCTGGGTTGTATTTAGTGAGCTGCTTCATTTAGCCCACTGGTCTCCTAGCAACACTTTACCTCAGAGGCTGACACTGTAATCAGTGGTAACGGCTGTGTGTGTGTGAGCTGCTGCTTTTGTTATGAGACCAGGTGACTCAAATGTGTAAAATCTATACAAAATAAACTAAACTGACTGAAAATGACTGAAATTCTTCTTTGAATAACTGTGCAGGAAAATCTAAAGGTATTAAAGTGGAACAAAACCCTGAGTGGCCGACCCTGAAGTCTATAAGACCCGGCCATTGACCTTCCCCCTTGGGCATTCTAAATCGGGATGCCCACTGTGTGAAACGACCCCTGGATAACCACAGATCCACATCTTTCTGGCGCGCTCACGCAGATAGTCATTTAGACAGGCCGTGCGGCCAGGAAGGTTACTGCTCAGGCTCCCCATCTGCGTGCAAACAGAACTGATTGGATGAGAGCCCGCGCATGCGCTGTGGGACAGGGAAAGGTACGTTTTCACAGGCGAACTTGGGGATTTCACATATCAGGGCATCCCAAGTCGGGATGCCCCTAGGGGCACAAAACAAAACTCCAGATAGTGAAAATCCTGCGTTGGGCTTTGCTCAAAACACACAAAGCTGAAAGAAAGATCATATGGAAAAATGTGTTGAGAAAAGAGAGAGAAAATGGTAAACTGAAAGATTCTGCAGCAGAGCCGACATGAAGGGAAAACTGTCAAAATCAGCTAAATGACTTCTAGAGCTTTTCTCTCTGTTTTAGATATATAAGTTCTGGCCAGGCAATGTTGCAATGTTGTTATCTTATGCTGGACGGCTGCCAGCACTGAACAGCTGAGACTTCTGATACATTGTTTCACCCTCTCCTCAGCATGGAACAGGCCAGAGTGTCGGGCTCAGACACTCAAAAGACATAAACATGAGCTATTAGTCTCCAGCTGCACAACATACACATCATTTTTTTCTACATTTGTAATTCTTACTCCAACACTTACCTACATTCAAAGTACCATTTATATATAAGTCACCAAGAAAAATTTGCGATACTGCTCCTTTAAAAAAATATTCCCAGCATATAAAATTAATAAAGTTTACGTTTTTAGTCACTTACTTATTACCGGGCTGCAACTCTGTTCAGGACTCTAGCATACAGGCGCCGCCATCTTGCCTCAGAAGCATCACATACTTAGGAGAGGAGAGCGGGATAAAGTGCAGGGGGCAAGGTTATAGCTGTGCTAGCAGAGCTGGGGTCAGGAAAGGACAACAATCCCAGAATGCAGAGCGACACAGTCAGAAAACACTTCCTGTTTGCAGGCTGCCTGATGCTCCATGAGCCGTTATCTTGGATGTTTAAAGGCTCATAACATACAGTAGATGCAGATAGAATGATTTTTAATGTGAGCAATCTGTATGGGATTTCTCCCTGTGAAGTGTTCTAAAGGGAGGCTGGCAGCTTCCCAGGTGAGTAGCTCTCAGATATTTGTCTGCATTGCATGTCCCAACTTTGGGGACTCAGAATTAAGAGTAGGGACCACACTAAACACAGAGTGCCTTGCCGGGGCAGTGTGGCTTCCACATGTATCTGCAGATATATGCAACCAAATCTCTGTCTTTCCACATAGCTAGACATGTTTGTTGCTTGATATTTAGTTGATGAGAGGGTTAAACTGGGCGGTAAATTCGTTCCCAAGCCCTAAATAATAATAATAATTTTGTATAAATAATAGTGATTGAGCTGCTCCCACCCCCCTTTATTCAAATTTTGGTCTAATTTATATTTGACCCGAATCCAAAGCCCAACACTAGTCATGATCCAATTACCTTTCCTCCATATATATATGAGATGTCTATTCTGTCCCTGCAGTCAGGCCGTTTATACAAGCCTTGAATATTCACACATATTGATTTAATCGTCTTTTTGTTTTTGTTCAAAGTAAACTAGTCCCATTTCTCTAACCTCCTCCTATCTATTTCATTTGATTCATTGACCTCTTCAGGACTGCTTCCAAACTGCACTCGTATTCCTCCAATGTGAGACCAAAATCTGCCGGCCATATTCAGGATGTGGCTTTACAAATGTTGGATAAACACTGGTAATGTTTGGCCAGATTGGAGAACATCAGTGATTTTCTGGGTAATTAAAGTCTGCGTATCCTCGAGTGCTTCCTGGCTTGACTTATGGGGGTTATTCATGAAGGGGTAGCGCCTCGTAGCGGCAGGCAGCGTCTGGTGAACGCAGGGCTCTGTACGCAAAACCGCATTTATGAAGGCGATTCTGGTTAGCGTCTCTTACAGCTCCATGTAGCGTCCGATTCATCATTACAGGCATCTCAGAGGCTGATTCATTAATAGCGACAGATAGCGACTGTTGAGCGACTGTAGCGGTATTTTGACAGCGACCGCTAGTAGTCGCTGTGCTTGGCCATTGTTCGGTGGATGATAGCGATTCAGTCGGTGTGCCGTAATGTTGAGTACAAGATGCTGAGTCGCTATTTGACAGGTTCGCTGTTGTATGGGAGCGCATGATAGCGACTGGACATAGCGACCGGCACCCACCATATTCATTAAAAAATCAGCCTTAAAAATTCCTAGCGCTGTGAAATGCATGTTTAAATCCCAGAGCGCAGTAGGCGATGTGTTAAAAGTAGTTTTTTAACCCCATAACCACCCAAAAAAAAAATGGAATGATTTTGAAATAATATTGAAACCTGAATAGTTTAAAATCAGACCTGTAATATCAATTCTGCAAAAAAAAAAAAATTTTTTAAAAATCCCCAAAAAATACATTTTCAAAGGAAGAAGTGTTCACAGATTTTTTTTTTTTTTTAAATAAAAAAAAAAAAAATACCGGTATATTAAAAAATAATTATTAATTAAAATACATTCTGCCATTGAAATGCATTGGAGAGCGCCAGGTAGCGAGAGGTCATACCTGTCGCTGTTCAAGGATGTTCGCTGGCGCTGTGGGATGCCGCTGGGATAATGAGGAAAGAGTTACTAGGTGGCGCTATCTCAGTCGCTAAGCAGTATCGGCTTGATAAATGTGTGATTTTATTTATTTTTTGCTCCAATCATTGTGGGAGGCACAATTGTCATTACAGGTCTGGCACTAAAGTGTTAATGTCACAGTGTTATAACAATGTCATTCCATGTGTTTTGGCTTTGTTACAGGTGTGTATTTGTTCAAAAACAGACTTTAATCACACAGCGTCTGGTGCTCTATGCTACAGCGCCCAGCTTTAGAACGCCGATGCTGTGTGTGTCCTTTTTGATAAGTTTGGTGTGGAGGGCCGAGCACTGAGCTCACGCTACTTTTCGCTCCCTGCAGCACTGTACTGGTGTTAGAGGTCCCAACATACATCACATTCATCAATGCAGGCCAGGTTACTACAGCAACTGAGGCATTCTGTTATCCGATATTCGCTTACAACGTCTACTAGCGGTCGTTCTAAGCGCCGCTATACAGACACTCATCTGCCGATACCTGGCGTTAGTAATGAATCAGCCTCTATGTCTCTATCTCCCATTTTCCACAGATAACTCGCACATACTTGTGGAGGCTGATTTATTACTAGCACCATGTATCGCCACGTGAGTATCTGTATAGCGGCACTTAGAGCGACCGCTAGTAGACACTGTAAGCGGGTGTCGGGCGCTGTAACCTAGCATAGTGGTCGCAGTAGTATCCTGGCCTGCACTGATAAATGTGATGTCTGTAGGGGGCACTGTAGAAACGCTGTCCCTGATTCACTGCAGAGCCAATGGAGAACGCTGGGTGGTGTCCTAAGGTCAAAGCACCCACATCTAACAACAGTATAACGCTGCAGAGAGCGATAGGTAGCGCCAGCTCAGTGGGTCCGGCACTCGGCGCTCCACACCATATTTAAGAAAAAACGACACACACATCGTTGGCGCTCTAAATCTGGTCGCTATAGCACAGAACGCCAGACGCTGTGTGATTTAAGTCTGATTTTGAACACATATCCACCAGTAACAAAGCGAAAACACGGAATGACATTGTTATAACACTGGGACAATAACACTTTAGTGCCAGACCTGCAAATACAGTTCTGCATAAAAATATATATAAAAAAAATGATAAAAGTGTCAGCCAGGAGACGTCACACAATGATTTGAGCAAAAACATTAACATTTTAATTGCCCAAAACGCTATTTAACCACAACCAAATGAAACCCCATTGAAATGTATGGGAGAGTGACACTGTGCGAAAAAGGTAATGTGGTGCTCTTGAACCTAGAGCGCCGGCGCTATACACTGAGCCACCTGTAATAATACATGTGATGCTACATGGCGCTGTTAGAGGTGCTTACCAAATTCGCTTTCATAAATGTGGTTTACATACGGTGCCTGGCGTTCACCAGACACTACCTGCCGCCATCCCTTCTTAAATAACCCCCTTTGTCTGTTTCTTCTAGTCCCCGCAGATTCCTCCCATGTGTGTTTGTGAATGGCAGCAAACACCTTTGTATACCTGAATCGGAGGCCAGTATCCTCTATCCTCTTCCAGGTTACCCCTCTATTATTATTATTATTATTATTATTATTATTATTATTGTTAATTTAATAGCGCCATCATGTACAAAAACAGGAGGGACACCCTATTAAGCACCACCCTAAATAATTAATAAGGGAATTGGTGGTGTGCCAAATCTGTAACCCAAATTGCTACTGCAATACACACACAAAGCTTATGTGGTTCCAGCCCACCACAGACACAGTTACTCAAAAGGCACCACTCCAACCCAGAAGTAAATTAATCAATAATACCAACTGATCTTAATATCCATTTTAATTAGTCAATTCATCAATAATTAAAAAACATACAACAAATTCATACAACACCATAACATACATTTAAAAACATATATACACAACATATCTACAAAACATAGCACCAGCAGGAGCGAGCCACATAACCCATACTAGCCATATTTGCCCAAATACCCCCCTACAAATAGAAACCTATTCCTAAGTTTAAAGTGCCAATCTCCAAAGTGACCAGTGCAAAATATGATCCTTAAACCAATATAAAACAAATTATTAAATCAATAAAGATTCACCTCTATGTGTGTAGCAAACATCTCCTGCTGGGCTGATATGTAAAAACACCCACGCGTTCCGTAGCTAAGTGCCACTTTCTCAAGGTGCCATGAGCACCTATTATTATTATTGTTAATTTATAAAGCGCCATCATCTTCCGTAGCGCTTTACAAAGTAGTAATTACAGACAGGGTAGAAACATACGATACATATACTATTTCAAATGCAGTTTTACAGAGTTGACAATGGATATTCTGAGTACAAGATACAATAGGAGAGAGAGCCCGGCCCTTGCGAGCTTACAGTCTAAAGGAAGAGGGGTGAAGACGAGGGGGAAGGATCACAAACAGACAAACAAACCTCTAGTCTCTGTACAGCGGTGGGGCCAGTGTCGGACTGCAAAGGTCATGGATCCACCAGGAAAACGGATATTGGAGGGACACCCTTGAGTTTAATGCAAATATTACCTGGTCATTTTCAGGGATTATGTAGACAAATTAGGGTCACTTCAGCACAAGTTGAGATAAGATCACTTCCTGACAAAAGCATTCTTGCACGATAGAATTCTTGCTTTCTTGCATGGGTCAGAGCACACATGCAAGACAATCTCGCACATGAAAAAGTTGTGTGGGAATTCACCCTTTGTGTGAGATTTTACAACTAGCATGACAGTTTACTGAGGGGTTTATTCATCAAGGGATAGCGGCAGGTAGTGCCCCTTAGCGGCACGCAGTGTCTGGTGAACGCCGGGCGCTGTACGCAATACCACATTTATGAAAGCGATACTGGTGAGCGACTCTATCAGCGCCATGTAGCATACGATTCATCATTACAGGCAGCTCAGTGTATAGCGCCGGCGCTCTAGCTTCCAGAGTGCCAGATATTACCTGTCGCTACCTGTCGCTCTCCCATACATTTCAATACAATACATTTTCAATGGATGTTCCTTTTCTTCTGTTTAAACAGGGTTTTTTGTTTTAATTTTTTTTTCTCTCAAATAATTGTGTCACTTCTCCTGGCCTAGAATTTTTTTTTTTTTTTTTGATATTTTTATGCAGAATTGTCATTACAGGTCTGGTATTAATGTGTTAAAGTGGACCAACACCCAGGATTTTGACTATCCTGGGTTTTGGTCCACTTCGGGGGTGCCCCGCTGTCTGAAACCCCCCGAAAGCCCAGAAACACTCACCTCACCACTCTCCCACGTGACCGCTCCAGCCAATCACAGCGCTCAGAGCCGCTGTGGTATGCGCGTTCAAGGCCGCTTGGACGCGCATAGCAGCTCAGGGGCTCTGAGCGCTGGAGGCCGCGTCTCGCGCTTCCCTCTAACAGGTAGCGCGCCTGCGCCGGCCGTTTGTGAATGGCTAGAGCATGCGCCGATGGAACGGGGCTGAGGTAAGGTTTGTGGGCCTCCTGGGGGGTTCCTCCCCGCGGGACATCCCGATTCCGTTTCCCCCCCGGGGAAGGATCTGATCGGTCTGGGAATCTTATAGATTCCCGGGCCGATCCCCCCTGGGTGTTGGTCCACTTCAATGTCACAATGTTACAACAATATCATTCCATGTGTTTTCGTTTTGTTACTGGTGGATATGTGTTCAAAAACAGACTTTAATCACACAGCGTCTGGCGCTGTATGCTACAGCGTCCAGCTTTAGACCGCCGACGCTGTGTGTGTGTGTTTTTTTGTTGAATATGGTGTGAGTCGCTGGCAGTCGGTCGCACTGAGCTGGCGCTACCTTTCGCTCACTGCAACGCTGTACTGGTGTTTGAACGCTCAACATACATCACATTCATCAATGCCGGGCAGGTTACTACATCGACTTAGGCGCTCTGTTACAGCGCCCGATAGCCAATCACAGCGTATACTAGCGGTCGCTCTAAGTGCTGCTATACAGACGCTCATCTGCCGATACCTGGCGCTAGTAATGAATCAGCCTCCCAATCACTGTTTGCAAGTTGTTGCATTTTTCATTGAAAAAAGCCACACAGCAAATGCCGGCACGCTTTTCTTTCAATGAAAATGACATGCGGATGTGTTTTTTTTTCTCCTAGTTTTAAATTTAAAAAGTGAGACGGAGTTTGCGCTGAAGTTTGGATTTCAAAATTGGCACGTCCACACACAGAAAAGAAAATAAAGCTGGAAATGCATTTATGTGAGCTGCAATGTGAATCTGGGTCTTTAGCATGACCCTCGCCGAGTGTTTACCTTGGATATAACATTTCCCAAAAAATAAGAGTAAAATCTTTTATTAAAGTGATTGGCAGGTCAAAAGTAAAAAAATAAATATCGGTAACTTACCTTTTATTCTTCCCTCCAGCCTGCCCTCCCTGCTCTTTCTGTCTCCTGTGAGGAAATAACTTCCTTATTCAGCTTTCAGTACGCACCCCGCTGACCTGATCCTTCGATCAACCATCAGTGGACCAAGAACGGAAACACCCGCCACTCCCTCCCCAGACGTCCTGATTGACTGCCTTTCTCTGCAGCTCTGAAACTCAGCCCTTCTCTCTCCTCTTACACTCATCACAGTGTGCTTACATCACATGCTGATGCCACGCACACTGTTTCTTCATTTTATTCTATGAATCTCCTATTCTCTAATGCTTTTAAAGGTAACTTACAGGATTGACGGATTGAAGTTTAGGGCAGTACAAGTGTAGCCTGAGACAATGGGACAACAGGCTTGCCTTTAGTATAGAAGTCTTAAAGGAGCCACAGCACTCAACCCTGTTAGCTTGCAGGCCAGCCTATAATCTGTCTCTAAACTTTGTTAAAAACAGAGGACTCGGTCACACACATCTGCAGAAGTTGCTTAAGCTGCACCACTACGCCAAAGTGCCTCTGTGGGGTGCAGTCCTAACTCTAATCTCTGAGAGCCCATTTGGGACATACAGTGCAATAGATTGGGAGCAGGCTTACCTGAGGTTGCCCTAGACCTCTCAAGTGCAAGCCATGGGGTGGAAGGGTCAAATACCTTGCAATACAGCCTAGACCCCACACCCCTTTAGTATAACTTAATTGTTAATATTTTTTTGCTCTATAATATGCATTAGGGCTTTTTTTCAAGGGATGACTTATTTTTCCATAAACAGCTATCTCTGTAACGTGCTGTCAGATGTTTTGTTATTCTTTCTCCTCTCTTCCGAGTTCCAATGCAGTGCAAGTGTAGCAGTTTGCCCCCCCTGGTAACTGGAAGCATCAGCAACGCTTTACTATACACTCAAGAGTGGAGTGACGCCAATGGACCTAGCCGACTGTGTTTGAGAGTCCGGCACTTGCCAGCTCTTATTATTTTGGGTCTTTTGAGTGTGCTTCTTGGGGGGGGGGGGGGGGTCTGCTTTACTTAGTGAAGGGTCTATCTGTCCTGCTGCATTCTATTGCCAATTGAATTTACTTTTTGACATGTATGGCTGTCAAGGACACCATTTACATGAGCTTTTTTTTAATGAACTGTAACTGGGGCTTATTTTTGGAATAGGGCTAATATTACAAGCATCCTCAACAATTCTGAAAAAAATCATGCTAGGATTTATTTTCAGGGTAGGTCTTATTTTCAAGGAAACAGGGTATTTGTCATTGACAGGAAGACACCAACATAATATAAGATTACTGTCATACTTCACTGCATTTTTTTTTACATATTCTAGTTTGTTCTATTTATAAAACCTATTCTCTTCTCCAGGGCCACAGACAAGTTTAGGTGGCACGCACCATAAAATAAGAAGCTCAAGGTTTCCTTTTTCCATCTAGATGTCGCTCCCCTGCTAGAAATAAAAGTTATAAAGAAATGAACATAATACTTATAAGGAAAGAAAGATAAAAAGTTTAATGAGAAAGAGTAAAAAAGAAAGAGAGAGAAATAAAGACTAGACAAAAAGAATAAAAGTAGAAGGTTTTTCAGAAAGAACAGAAGGAAAGAACACTTTTGTTGTGCTTGTTTTTAATAGCTGTTATGTATAAATAATATATATATATATATATATATATATATATATATATATATATGACAAAATCTGTACGTGGGGTATAGGGGCCAGGGCTGCCGTTACTGCGTTACTGTTAGAGATGAGCGAACTTTTGAAAAATTCGATTCGGCCGATTCGCCGAATTTTCCGGAACAATTTGTTTCGGTCCGAATTTATTCGCGACAAATCGCTATTAAAAACGGCTATTTCTGGGCTTCCGAGAGCCTCAATAGGGTTGCAGAACGTTTTGCTTGGCTGTAACATGCATAGGATGCATGCTGGGTTAGTGAAATAATATTGTAAAGAAGTATGACATGCAGATCAGAGGCGTCGCTATTAGATTCGCTGTCGCAGAGCGGCACAATTAGAGAGCCTTGAGGTGGCATCAGCATGATGAGCCCATATATTGCCTGAAAGACACACAGTGGAGTTGGCAGCAGCATTGGGAGTGCATATATTGGTGAAAAATACATTGGAGTTGGCAGCAGCATTAGGAGCCCATATATTGCCTGAAAAACACACCCTGGAGTTGGCAGCAGCATTAGGAGCCCATATATTGCCTGAAAGAGACACTGGAGTTGGCAGCAGCATAAGAAACCCATATATTGCCTGAAAAACACACCCAGGAGTTGGCAGCCGCATTAGGAGCCCATATATTGCCCGAAAAACACACCCAGGAGTTGGCAACAGCATTAGGAGCCCATACATTGCTTGAAAGACACACTCTGGACTTGGCAGCAGCATAGGGAGCCCATATATTGCCTGAAAGAGACACTGGGGTTGGCAGAAGCATAAGGAACCCATATATTGCCTGAAAAACACACCCTGGAGTTGGCAGCAGCATAGGGAGCCCATATATTGCCTGAAAAACACACCCTGTAGTTGGCAGCAGCATAGGGAGCCCATATATTGCCTGAAAGGCACACAGTGGAGTTGGAAGCAGCATAGGGAGCCCATATATTGCCTGAAAGAGACTCTGGGGTTGGCAGCAGCATAAGGAACCCATATTTTGCCTGAAAGACACACCCTAGATTTGGCAGCAGCATTAGGAGCCCATATATTGCCTGAAAAACACACCCTGGAGTTGGCAGCAGCATTAGGAGCCCATATATTGCCTGAAAGAGACACCCTGGAGTTGGCAGCAGCAGTAGGAGCCCATATAGTGCCTGAAAGAGACACTGGAGTTGGCAGCAGCATAAGGACCCCATATATTGCCTGAAAAACACATTGGAGTTGGCAGCAGCATTAGGAGCCCATATATTACCTGAAAGACACATTGGAGTTGGCAGCAGCATAGGGAGCCCATATATTGCCAGAAAAATACACCCTGAATTTGGCAGCAGTATAGGAAGCCCATGTATTGCCTGAAAGAGACACTGGAGTTGACAGCAGCATAAGGAACCCATATATTGCCTGAAAAACACACCCAGGAGTTGGCAGCAGCATTAGGAGCCCATATATTGCCTGAAAGACACACCCTGGAGTTGGCAGCAGCATGAAGAGAACATATACTGATTTTGGGCACATATATCTTATCCTAAGAATATTGATAAAAATTAAGATTAACGTAAAGCATTTCCTCAATAATTACTTGTGGTCTGATGCGGAGGAATGTCTGTAACTGGAGAGCAGCGCCTTAAATCTGTTTTGCACTATCCATATTTCTTTAGTGTTGGTCTGGCAGCATAATCAATCTACTCTGGTGCATCAGGCATTGGTGGGTGTAAATCTTGGCTGATCCATGCCCGATTCATTTTCACGCAGGCCAGTCTCTCAAAAGAACATTTTTCAAGCGTACCGAATTGCCCTTTATCAGAGCATCACATACGCACATCTTAGAGTTTCATCACTGTTTCATCACTTTGTTCCTGTTAAAGTCTTCAGGGCCTAGTTACTACTTAGTGAAAGGCCATATATAGTTACACACCTGCTGCTGTTATCGACAAATCCTGTTTTAAGTGTAGTGTAGCGTTTTGTCCTCCCCTCATATACGCACCAAGTATGTCAGGCAGAGAAGTGCCAGAATAGGCACAGAGAAGTTGCAGAGGCCTAAATTCATCAAGCAGAGGTCACAGCAGATTAGGGGTGAGTGGCAGCAGGAGTCTCAGTGAGAGGCCTGATCTCCCGGTATCAGCTAGCAGTCATGTCTCGACCAACAACCCATCTGCCGCCATCGATTGGTTAACACGATCATCAACTTCATCACAAGTGACATCTGACACCCCCAGTCAACTGTCGGTTATATCTTATGCTTTGGGTTCAGCTCCACTATTCAGTGAGGAAGATACTGATAATCTGAAAAATCGGCAGCTACTGCCCAGCCAAGAAGTGGAGGAGACACTCGCCGCTTCTTCCACTAGGCGGGCAAGTAGTGATGAGGAGAGTGGCGTGGGAGGTGGTGTTGCAAGCGTTTTGGCTTCTTAAGCAGACACTGTTGAGGAACCTGAGGAGGACATCAGTGAGTTTTGAGGGCACTTTTAAAGGCTTGGAGTGATGGAGAGTGACAGATTAGTAACATATTAGTAACATAGTAACATATTAGTAACATAGTAACATATTTGTAACATATTAACATATTAGTAACATACTAGTAACATATTAGTAACATAGTAACATATTAGTAACATAGTAACATATTAGGCCTAAATTCATCAAGCAGAGGTCGCAGCAGAGTAGCGGTGAGTGGCAGCAGGAGTCTCAGTGAGAGGCCTGATCTCCCGGTATCAGCTAGTGGTCGTGTCTCGACCAGCAACCCATCTGCCGCCATCGATTGATTAACACAATCATCAACTTCATCACAAGTGACATCTGACACCCCCAGTCAGCTGTCGGTTATATCTTATGCTTTGGGTTCAGCTCCACTATTCAGTGAGGACGATCTGATAGTCTGAAAAATCGGCAGCTACTGCCCAGCCAAGAAGTGGAGGAGACACTCGCCGCTTCTTCCACTAGGCGGGCAAGAGTGGCGTGGGAGGTGGTGTTGCAAGCTTTTGGATACTTAAGCAGACACTGTTGAGGAACCTGAGGAGGACATCAGTGAGTTTTGAGGGCACTATTTAAGGCTTGGAGTGATGGAGAGTGACAGATTTAGCGGTCAGCATGGTGGCAGAAGTTGAAAGTATGGAGGCAAATGTGCTCGGGGTAGACCACTTGCTGCGCGGCAGGCTACCTTCCCAGGAGGTAGTGGAAGTGGGTCCCTGGAGTCGTCGGCGGCGGCGGCAGCAGCAGTGAATTAGTGAGGACTGTTGGTAGGAAAATCAGCTACTCGTCCCAATGTTGGCCCCACAGCCCTGCGTCAACATTTACAGCGTCACCATAAAGCGGCCTGGGAGAGTTGGCTCCAAAGTGGTGGTCCAGCCTGCTGCATTACCCAGTGGCACGCCGCTCCCTGTTCCAGCCAGCCAAGGCTCCACCACCTCCTCTGTCGCTCCAGATGCTCCTCCTCCTCCTAATCCGAGTCAGTCATTCCGCCAGCAATCCATTGGCCAAGCCATGTCCAAGAGACTACAGTATGTGCCCACTCATCCAACGTACAGAAGCTAAATGTGCTCCTGTATAAGTTGCTGGTGCTGCAGTCCCTCCCTTTTGAGGTGGTGGACCTTTCAGAGAACTGATGGCTTGTGCCGAGCCGAGGTGGAGAGTCCCAAGCTGTCATTTCTTTGCGAAGAAGGCAGTACCTGCCCTGTACAATTTTGTTGAACAGAAGGTAGGCCAGTCCTTTAACCTGTCAGTGTGTACCAAAGTGCACGGCAGCGCCTACGTCTGTAGCTGTAACTACAGTCAGGGACAATACATATCCTTTAAGGCCCACTGGGTGATTGTGGTTCCTGCACAACCACAACAGCAACTTCAACTTGGACAGGTCCCTCCGCTGTGACCTCCACGCTCCTAGGCCATTGTGCCTGTGACAGTGCACTTGCACTTAGCAATGGTGTCACAGGAAAAAGTGCCTAATTGTCAATTACATATTAATTGTTAACATTTATCTTATTTGAACACATTTATAATAATAACATATAACATAATAACTATAACATATAACATAATAACAATAACATATAAAATTTAGCAAATATTTTTTTTTTTTGGTTAATTTGGTATTTTGTTTTATTTTGTATTTTTAAAAAAATATATATTTTTAACATTTTTTAATTTTTTTTTTTTGGTATTTTGTTTTTTTTTTTTATATTTTTCTTTCATATTTTGTTAATTTTTTTTTTTCCATTTTTATTTTTTTTTATATTTGTTTTTCAAAATATATATATATTTTTTTGTATTTTTCTTTATTTTTTTCAGTGCTCTTCCAGCCTTCCATGTGTGCAGGACACGGCGGTTTCACGCTGTTCTTCACATGGTTTGCCTTGAGCCACAGAGTCACACATGGGAGGAACTGCTAAAAATCATAAATCAATAAATGAAATCATGGCTTACTCCACGAAAACTGCAAATGGGAACCATGGTGACTGACAATGGGAAGAACATCTTGTCTGCGCTGTGACAAGGAAGCCTGAGCCATGCGCCCTGTATGCCACACGTGTTCAACCTAGTTGTCAAGCGCTTTCTGAAGTCTTCCCCCATCTGCAAGACATCCTAACCACGGGATGGAAACTTTGCATGCACCTCAGCCACTCCTACACCGCCAAGCACACCCTTCTTGAGCTACAGCATCAGAACGGTCTGATCTGCGATGTTTCCACCTGTTGGAATTCCACCCTCCATATGTTGGACGACTATACGAACAGAGAAAAGCCATCACTGATTTCTTGATGATCCAAACGGATAGGGGGACTCCCCTGTGTAACTTCAATGTAAACCAGTGGCAGCTCATACGTGACACCTGTCGTTTGCTCAGACCCTTTGAGGAAACCAATTATTATTCAGTCGCCAGGACTATGGGATGAACGATGTGATTCCACTGCTTCATGTACTACAACACATGTTGGAAACCATGGCTGGTCAGGGCACTGGAGACATCGTGCCTACATTTCAAGGCCACATGAAGCCTGTGGGGGCTGAAGTGGAGGAGGAGGAGGAGGGGATGGGGCACAGCGAAGCACAGTTTAGGTTTGACAAAATGACCATTTTATCTTGTCATCTGACAGAAGAGGAGGAGCAGGAGCAGCCAGCGGAGCTAGAGGCTTGTGAGGAAGGCGAGACAGAGGACCCAGACACACCATCGCAGTATGCAGTGGAGATGGAGACAGGTAGTCCCTCCGAGTCACTTGCACAAATGGCACGATGCATGCTCACGTGCTTGCGTAGTGACCGCAGAATTGTCTCCATTTGTCAGCGGGATGACTTCTGGCTCTTCACCTTATTGGACCCTCGCTACCGGCACAAAATGGGGGCATATTTTACACCCACTGAGAGGGAGGACAAACTGACCTACTACAGAGACATTCTACGTAGTCAGTTGGCCGATGCCTATCTGCGCCATGGTCCAGGAGCAGCAGCTCCATCAGCAGCAGCCTGAGTCTTCAGTCGCTAATGAGTAGCTTTCTTCACCCGTATAGTGAAGCTAATCATGAGCAACAGAAAGACCTGGAGCAGGCCCTGAACCAGCAAGTAGTGTTATACCTTGACATGACTATGCCAACGCACCTTGAGGACCCGCTGGACTTCTGGGCAGCCAAACTTGACTTGTGGCCGCAACTGGCAGAATTTGCCCTGGGAAAGCTGTCCTGTTCGGCCAGTAGTGTGCCATCTGAGCGGGTCTTTAGTGCTGCGGGGGCAATAGTAACGCATAGGAGAACTCGTCTGTCCACAAAAAATGTGAAGAGACTCACCTTTGTGAAGATGAATCAGGGATGGATCAGCCAGGATTTCCAGACACCAATGGCTGATCCATGGTAGTAGCAAGGGATGAGCGAATCGATCCGGACGAACCCGATTTGTTCCGAATTTCATGGAAAATTCAATTCTGAACGAATCCGAATTTCCCCGCAATTCAATCGATCAAAGTTTTCCTTTAAACTCCATTTATTTCAATTACAGGCATTCTAAAATGGTGGATGAACATGTCCAGACATACCCCCTGGGGCAAGGTATCATGGGTAAGTCACATGCAGCCTATCAGCAGCCCGGAAGCCCGGTGACGACACCGTGCTATATAAAGTGGCGTCCATCTTGCTTGTGCGCATTTCAGCCTTGCATTGCGGCCAGAGCACAGCTAGTTAGAGACAGGGACAGAGAGTTAGAGATAGGTAGGGAGAGTCAGAGAGGCAGACAGAGAGGTAGAGCCAGGGAAAGATAGGGAAAAACCGGAACCATCCAGGCAGGGACAGCTTAGAAGTGACAATGAAATTTTTTTTTTTCATTAGCCAGATCAGTTTTCAATTCGATTTCAGTTCTTTGTGCTGTAAATCTGCCTTGCCACTGTGCATGCCATCTATGCAGTGGCTTATTTAACCCTATCGGTTACACACAAGCATTTATCATAATATATAACTGGAATAGTTTAAATATTTTTTGGTCTGCCTTTAACAAAAAAAACACCAGCCCACCTGGGTATCTCAAACCTGCAATTTTTGGGCTCCTGCTGCCAACTCCAGTGTCTCTTTAAAGCAATGTTTGGGCTCCTGCTGCTGCTTGCAACTCCAGGGTGTGAATCATCCAATTTTTGGGCTCCTGAAGCCAACTCCAGTGTCTCTTTAAAGTAATGTTTGGGCTCCTGCTGCTGCTTGAAACTCCAGGGTGTGATTCATCCAATTTTTGGGCTCCTGCTGCCAACTCCAGTGTCTCTTTCAAGTTATGTTTGGGCTCCTGCTGCTGCTGCTTGCAACTCCAGGATGTCATTCAGCCAATTTTTGGGCTCCTGCTGCCAACTCCAGTGTCTCTTTCAAGCTATGTTTGGGCTCCTGCTGCTGCTTGCGACTCCAGGGTGTGATTCATCCAATTTTTGGGCATCTGCTGCCAACTCCAGTGTCTCTTTCACGCAATGTTTGGGCTCCTGCTGCTGCTGCTTGCAACTCCAGGGTGTGATTCATCCAATTTTTGGGCTCCTGCTGACAACTCCAGTGTCTCTTTCAAGCTATGTTTGGGCTCCTGCAGCTGCTGCTGCTGCTTGCAACTCCAGGGTGTGATTCAGCTAATTGTGGGCTCCTGCTGCTGCCAGCTCCAGGGTGTGTTTTTCAGGCACTATAGGGGTCCCTGATAGTGATGCCACCTCAACTCTCTGCAATTGTGGCGCTTTGCGATTCTATTAGCGATGGCTCCGATCTGCATGTGATAATTATTTACAGTATTATTTCAATAACCCAGCACGCGTCCTATGCGTGTTACAGCAAGGCAGAATGGTTTACAACCCTTTTGAGGCTCTAGGAGGCTCAGAAATAGCCGTTTTTAATAGCGATTTGTCGCGAATAAATTCGGGTCGAAGCTATTTTTGTCGGAAAATTTGGCGAATCAGTCGAATCGAATTTTTCAAAAGTTCGCTCATCTCTAGTAGTAGCTGATTCATGGTAGCTCCTTATGCTGCTGCCAACTCCAGGGTGTGTCTTTCAGGCAATATATGGGCTCCCTATGATGCTGCTGCCAGCTCATATGTGTGTCTTTCAGGCAATATATGGGCTCCTAATGCTGCTGCTGTCAACTCCAATGTGTGTACTTTTAAAAGACACATGCCAGCATATTTGGGATTCCCCCCCCCCCCCCCCCGGTTAAAGGCAATGGCTGCTGGCAATTTGACAACGTGACTTTCATTACAAAACGCAACCAGTTAGTAGACAGGTACTCTTGAAATATTTATGTTTTTGTTTGGGATGCCCCCTCTTCAAATACACAGGTTGGCTGCTTTTATAGTGGAAAAGTGACTTTCTTTACAACATGCAACCAGTTAGTAGACAGGTACTCTTGAAATATTTATGCTAGTGTTTGGGATGCCCCCTCTTCAAATACACAGATTGGCCGCTTTTATAGTGGAAAAGTGACTTTGTTTACAACATGCAACCAAATAGTAGACAGGTACTCTTGAAATATTAGTGCTAGTGTTTGGGATGCCCCCTCTTCAAATACACAGGTTGGCTGCTTTTATCATAGAAAAGTGACTTTGTTTACAACATGCAACCAGTTAGTAGACAGGTTCTTTTGAAATGTTAATGCTAGTGTTTGGGATGCCCCCTCTTCAAAAACACAGGTTGGCTGCTTTTATAGTGGAAAAGTGACTTTCTTTACAACATGCAACCAGTTAGTAGACAGGCACTCTTGAAATATTTTTGCTAGTATTTGGTATGCCCCCTCTTCAATTTCACATGTTGGGTGCTTTTATAGTGGAAAAGTGACTTTCTTTACAACATGCAACCAGTTAGTAGACAGGTACTCTTGAAATATTTATGCTAGTGCTTGGGATGCCCCCTCTTCAAATACAAAGGTTGGCTGCTTTTATAGTGGAAAAGTGACTTTGTTTACAACATGCAACCAGTTAGTAGACAGGTACTCTTGAAATATTTATGCTAGTGTTTGGGATACCCATCTTCAAATACACAGGTTGGCTGATTTTATAGTGGAAAAGTGACTTTCTTTACAACATGCAACCAGTTAGTAGACAGGTACTCTTGAAATATTAATGCTAGTGTTTGGGATGCCCCCTCTTCAAATACACAACTTTTATAGTGGAAAGGTGACTTTCTTTACAACATGCAACCAGTTAGTAGACAGGTACTCTTGAAATATTAGTGCTAGTGTTTGGGATGCCCCCTCTTCAAATACACAGGTTGGCTGCTTTTATCATGGAAAAGTGACTTTGTTTACAACATGCAACCAGTTAGTAGACAGGTACTCTTGAAATATTAGTGCTCGTGTTTGGGATGCCCCCTCTTCAAATACACAGGTTGGCTGCTTTTATAGTGGAAAAATGACTTTGTTTACAACATGCAACCAGTTAGTAGACAGGTAGTCTTGAAATATTTATGCTAGTGTTTGGGGTGCCCCCTCTTCAATTACACAGGTTGGCTGCTTTTATAGTGGAAAAGTGACTTTGTTTACAACATGCAACCAGTTAGTAGACAGGTACTCTTGAAATATTTATGCTAGTGGTTGGGATGCCCCTCTCCAAATACACATGTTGGCTGCTTTTATAGTGGAAAAGTGACTTTCTTTACAACATGCAACCAGTTAGTAGACAGGTACTCTTGAAATATTAATGCTAGTGTTTGGGATGCCCCCTCTTCAAATTCACAGGTTGGCTGCTTTTATAGTGGAAACGTGACTTTCTTTACAACATGCAACCAGTTAGTAGACAGGTACTCTTGAAATATTTATGCTAGTGTTTGGGATGCCCCCTCTTCAAATACACAGGTTGGCTGCTTTTATAGTGGAAAAGTGACTTTCTTTACAACATGCAACCAGTTAGTAGACAGGTACTTTTGAAATGTTAATGCTAGTGTTTGGGATGTCCCCTCTTCAAATACACAGGTTGGCTGCTTTTATAGTGGAAAAGTGACTTTATTTACAACATTCAACCAGTTAGTAGACAGGTACTCTTGAAATATTAGTGCTAGTGTTTGGGATGCCCCCTCTTCAAATACACAGGTTGGCTGCTTTTATAGTGGAAACGTGACTTTCTTTACAACATGCAACCAGTTAGTAGACAGGTACTCTTGAAATATTTATGCTAGTGTTTGGGATGCCCCCTCTTCAAATACAAAGGTTGGCTGCTTTTATCATGGAAAAGTGACTTTGTTTTCAAAATGCAACCAGTTAGTAGACAGGTACTCTTGAAATATTAGTGCTAGTGTTTGGGATGCCCCCTCTTCAAATACACAGGTTGGCTGCTTTTATCATGGAAAAGTGACTTTGTTTACAACATGCAGCCAGTTAGTAGACAGGTACTTTTGAAATGTTAATGCTCGTTTTTGGGATGCCCCCTTTTCAAATACACAGGTTGGCTGCTTTTATAGTGGAAAAGTGACTTTGTTTACAACATGCAACCAGTAAGTAGACAGGTACTCTTGAAATATTAGTGCTAGTGTTTGGGATGCCCCCTCTCCAAATACACAGGTTGGCTGCTTTTATAGTGGAAAAGTGACTTTGTTTACAACATGCAACCAGTTAGTAGACAGGGTTTCTTGGAATATTTATGCTAGTGTTTGGGATGCCCCCTCTTCAATTACACAGGTTGGCTGCTTTTATAGTGGAAAAGTGACTTTGTTTACAACATGCAACCAGTTAGTAGACAGGTACTCTTGAAATATTTATGCTAGTGTTTGGGATGCCCCTCTTCAAATACACATGTTGGCTGCTTTTATAGTGGAAAAGTGACTTTCTTTACAACATGCAACCAGTTAGTAGACATGTACTCTTGAAATATTAACGCTAGTGTTTGGGATGCCCCCTCTTCAAATTCACAGGTTGGCTGCTTTTATAGTGGAAACGTGACTTTCTTTACAACATGCAACCAGTTAGTAGACAGGTACTCTTGAAATATTTATGCTAGTGTTTGGGATGCCCCCTCTTCAATTACACAGGTTGGCTGCTTTTATAGTGGAAAAGTGACTTTCTTTACAACATGCAACCAGTTAGTAGACAGGTACTTTTGAAATGTTAATGCTAGTGTTTGGGATGTCCCCTCTTCAAATACATAGGTTGGCTGCTGTTATAGTGGAAAAGTGACTTTGTTTACAACATTCAACCAGTTAGTAGACAGGTACTCTTGAAATATTAGTGCTAGTGTTTGGGATGCCCCCTCTTCAAATACACAGGTTGGCTGCTTGTATAGTGGAAAAGTGACTTTGTTTACAACATGCAACCAGTTAGTAGACAGGTACTCTTGAAATATTAGTACTAGTGTTTGGGATGCCCCCTCTTCCAATACACAGGTTGGCTGCTTTTATAGTGGAAAAGTGACTTTGTTTAAAACATGCAACCAGTTAGTAGACAGGTACTCTTGAAATATTTATGCTAGTGTTTGGGATGTCACCTCTTCAATTACACAGGTTGGCTGCTTTTATAGTGGAAAAGTGACTTTCCTTACAACATGCAACCAGTTAGTAGACAGGTACTCTTGAAATATTAATGCTAGTGTTTGGGATGCCCCCTCTTCAAATACAAAGGTTGGCTGTTCTTATAGTGGAAAAGTGACTTTCTTTACAACATGCAACCAGTTAGTAGACGGGTACTCTTGAAATATTTATGCTAGTGTTTGGGATGCCCCCTCTTCAAATACACAGGTTGGCTGCTTTTATAGTGGAAAAGTGACATTGTTTACAACATGCAACCAGTTAGTAGACAGGTACTCTTGAAATATTTATGCTAGTGTTTGGGATGCCCCCTCTTCAAATACACAGGTTGTCTGCTTTTATAGTGGAAAAGTGACTTTGTTTACAAAATGCAACCAGTTAGTAGACAGGTACTCTTGAAATATTAATGCTAGCATGCTTTTTAAAGAATGACACCAGGAAAAGGAAAAGCTAAATAGGCAGGTGTGTTATTAACACTAAATAGGCTTGAAAGCTAATGCAAACACTTTAAACTTTCCCTGTCTGTCACTGTCACAGCCTCTCTGCTTCTATCTATCTATCTATCTATCTATCTATCTATCTATCTATCTATCTATTTATCTGTCTGTCTGTCTCGCTCTCTCCCTGCCTGATCTGCTCTGGCCGCAATACAGTGTCAGAATGATCTTCCGCAAAATGGCTGCCACTTATAAAGGTCTGTGACATCATCGGTAAGCCTGTCTGCTGATAGGTAGCATGTGACCCCTACCCAGGGTTCCTTGCCCCATGGGACATGTCCTGACATGTGGATCCACCATTTTAGATGGGCTGGATAGCATTAAATGGAGTTTTAAGGAAGCGATTCAAGCGATCGAATCGCGGCGATATTCGGAATCGTAACGAATCAAATTTTTCCGTAACGAATTCGGGTTCGTCAGAATCTATTCGCTCATCTCTAGTTACTGTCACCGGAATCACGTGGTACATTTTCATCTCCCAACTGGCTGCAGGGCTCCTTTACTACCACCTGTGAACAGAATTCTGCCAACCCATATTATTGCCACCAGCTCTGTTTAGGACAGGCATGGTCCATTAGCTTAGATTAGATTAGATTTGCTTTCAGAACACACTAGACTAACTATATACATACAACGAGTAGGTGCAATATAGGTCAGAAGGCAAATGCAAGTGAGTAATTATAATCAGAAATTAGCAGATACAATTTAATTACCTAAGTGCAGATAGATCATTTATTAAAGGTTCTATGTGGAAGGTCTGGGTCTCCCTGTAAAGTAGGGGACCCAGAACAAGGGTAAGAATCAATTCTTTTACCCTTTCTTACCCTTCATATATCTTCAATTACTTACCTGAGGGACTGCCCATGCAGGACAGTTCACTCAAAAAATAAAATACAGGGCAATATCCAGTTGGCGTTTCCACCTTATTTGTGGCTGATATAGAACACTTGCCTTACAATTCATTGGAGATATAGGAAAAATATCTATGTCCGGATTGTGATCTATGGAACATTTGTGGCACAGAATTTATATGTATTGGTCCGTTGACAGCTCAGTATTTGTATAAGTTTCCACAGATCATAAGCAGTGATGCAGGCAACCACAGGGGGTGTACAGTTTACTGTTCCCTGGTCCTTTCCGACATGATGATCAGGCTGACCCCACCCCCCAGGATAAAGAAAGCTCTCCTCTACTATCTTTCTACATTTAAACTCCTGGATGGTCACTTCCCCCACCCCTTGGGAGGGGCTGCATCTATCAGCTAGAACTTCTAAAAATTATTATGGGCCATAACTTTTTGCTGGAAAGTAGTAGGACGCTGTTTATGGTGTTAACAAGCTGAGTATAAATACCGCTGTTTGAGATGGCTCCTATACTTAATTCCAAAGCATCTATATCTACTGGAATTACCTATTTATGGATGCATCCAGAGCTCTGTATTTTGAATATGCGATCGGTCTATGAGTTATGTGCATTGCATCCTCGTAATTCTTTAAAAAGTGCTGGCACCAGGTGTCTGGGTTTATGCTTTGAATCCCACAGTCAGCACAAACTCACAGCAGAGGATGTGTCTAATTCTGACCCTGCTGTTTCCATGCATACATAATTGTGACCCTTATCAGCTGAAGGGGTCTTCGAAACCTCAACCTCCCGTTGTGAGGCCCTGGCAAACTTGCTATACCTCCAAATATGGTCTTTCCGTAGTTGAGTCTGTTTACATAAAGGCTATTGTGACCAGACCTGGATGGACAGGCTCCTATACTTAGTTCTGAAAAACCTGTATCTACTGGAATGACCTATGTATGGATGCATCCAGAGCTTTAGATTTTGAATATGCGATCAGTCTATGAGTTATGCGTGCTGCATCCTCGCAATTCTTTAAAAAGTGCTGGCACCAGGGTGTCTGGGTTTATGCTTTGAAACTCACAGTCAGCACAAACTCACCGCAGTCTAATTCAGGCCCTGCTGTTTCCATGCATACATAATTGTGGCCCTTATCAGCTGAAGGGGTCTCTGAAGCCTCGACCTCCCGATGTGAGGCCCTGGCAAACGTGCAATGCGTTCCAAATATGGTATTTCCTGGGTTGAGTCTGTTTACATAAAAGCTATTGTGACCAGACCTGGATGGCCATATGTGAAATTGTATGACTACAATGAAGTTGTGGCTCCAGCAGCCTCTAGGGGGTAAACCCTAAATAAATCAATTAATTCAACCCATCAAAATTGTATGACTAATTCACACCCATAAAACAGTGCATTCAATGAAGAACTATTGTCCCAGATATGGGCATAACAGAGATAGAGATATGATATTTCCATCATATTTTTCACAGTGGATATACTGTGCTGAACATAACAACAATGAAGCTTTGAGACACATCATTGCATGTGCTGTGTAGCTGAAGGGCAGGAAGCCCGTCGCACACTGCACACAGCCTTGTTGCTCTGATACACACACTTTTCACACATCATTACTGAGATGTGTGGTGGACACAAAGCGCACTCGGCAAACACTCCTCTTCACATTTCTGTGAAGGTTTTTATTTATTCAGGTCATGGAATATCTGTAGCAATAAGTCAAAAGTAAGTAGACATGTGCGTTCCTGGAGACATTACACCACTCATACAAATGGCTACTCGGCTCATATGGCTGGTAGGGAATTGACCCTGGCATTTCTGTTTGAGGGTAATTTGATCAACCTAATACATTGACCATAATCTAATAACTGTTGTGTAAAGCTCCAGTGATGTTAAATGGATTTCACTGGCTAGAGATGTGAAGGGTTATAATAGGATTGTGGGTAAAGGTGTCAAAACAACTCAATTTCCTGTTTTAGATCCAAGTATAGCAAAGTTTAACCTAGACCAGTCCTTTTCAGTGTAGATTATTTATGCAAACAGTGTAACAAAATCTATGTTATTTAAGAAAGGATAGCGCCAGGTAGTGCTTTGTAGCGGCAGGCAGCGTCTGGTGAACGCCGGGCGCTGTACGCAAAACCACATTTAAGGAAGCAAATTTGGTGAGTGCCTCTAACAGCGCCATGTAGCACAGCAACGTATAGCGCCCAGCGCCAGGTATTAACTTTCGCTCAGTGTCGCTCTCCCATACATTTCAATGGCCATTCTTTTGCTTGTGTTTAAACAGCGTGTTTGACATTTTTTATTTTTTGCTCAAATCATTGTGTGACCTCTCCTGGCTGCAAACAAACATTTTTAGAAACTTTTTTGACTTTTTATATTTTTATGCAGAATTGTTATTGCAGGTCTGGCACAAGTGTTAATGTCACAGTGTTAAAACAATGTCATTCCATATGTTTTCACTTTGTTACAGGTGTATATGTGGTCAAAAACAGACTTTAATCACTCTATGCTAGAGCGACCAGATTTAGAGTGCCGACGCTGTGTGTGTGTCCTTTTTTGATAAGTATGGTGTGGAGCGCCGAGTGCCAGACGCACTGAGCTGGCGCTACTTTTCGCTCCCTGCAGCGCTGTACTGGTGTTAGAACGCCCAACATACATCACATATGTAGGCAAGTTGTATTCTTTAGGATTCATTTTATTATTGAACAACTGGTCTTTATTTTAAAAAAAGTGCCGTCAATCTATGGATACCCCATCAACCCATTGTTTAGAAATAAGAAAAATGCTGCGTCCTCCACATGCCTAGAAGAAAAGACCTTTACGGTGAGTACTAGAAATCTTTATTCAATGTAAACAAGCTGCCTAATATTTATGCACACCTTGATGTAGGGTCTGGCTCTCCGTAGATTTTGTCCTCCCACATTACACAAGCACACATCATCTGATATGCTTCATCCATTTAGCATTCACGTTTATGCAGCTTGGAGTTGGTGATGGTTGGCAAGGGGAGGTTGTGGTGTGCCCAGGATAAAATCAACTTTATTTAAAAAAAGTTGGCAGGGGAG
This sequence comes from Gastrophryne carolinensis, assembly GCA_027917425.1. Lineage (NCBI taxonomy): Eukaryota > Metazoa > Chordata > Amphibia > Anura > Microhylidae > Gastrophryne > Gastrophryne carolinensis. The sequence goes on along the minus strand of CM051242.1, from coordinate 15,493,661 downwards.
GTTGTGGTGTGCCCAGGATAAAATCAACTTTATTTTTAAAAAGTTGGCAGGGGAGGTTGTGGTGTGCCAAGGATAAAATCAACTTTATTATTTTTAAAAAGTTGGCAGGGGAGGTTGTGGTGTTCCCAGGATAAAATCAACTTTATTATTAAAAAGTTGGCAGGGGAGGTTGTGGTGTGCCCAGGATAAAATCAACTTTATTTTAAAAAAGTTGGCAGGGGAGGTTGTGGTGTGCCCAGAATAAAATCAACTTTATTTTAAAAAAGTTGGCAGGGGAGGTTGTGGTGTGCCCAGGATTAAATCAACTTTATTTTAAAAAAGTGCCAGCAATCTTCTATGGATACCCCATCAATCTGTTGTTTAGAAATAAGAAGAATGCTGCATCCTCCACATGCCTAGAAGAAAAGACCTTTACGGAAACATGCTGCCTAATATTTATGCACACCTTGATATAGGGTCTGGCTCTCCTTAGATCTTGCCCTCCTGCATTACACAAGCACACATCATCTGATATGCTTCATCCAATTAGCATTCACGTTAATGCAGCTTGGAGTTGGAACCGGTTGGACCATATGGTCTAAAAAGCCACTAGCCTAACAATTGTACACACAGTGTATATTACCAGCTCAAGGTCTTCATACACAAAAACAGCATTTGACCCTTTCGGTTAGTAGAAAAAATGATAAACATAGAGAAATAAAAGCAGTACGATCCCCTTTTAAAACGAACAGCCAGAGAGAAAGCTGTTGTCACAAACACTGGATAGGAGTCGCTCATTTAGTGAAGATCTTCAGCGGTCTCCCCCCTGATGCCAAGTGCAGTTATTTCAGGAACTATTGATCGTGGCTCTACAGGGTAAGCCTGCTGGTAGTGAAATCTAGTGATCCATACTGCTATTCCCCTCCATTGTGTCATTCTAACAAGCTGTCCTCTGCATTGTGCCAGCAACACAGATGAGTGACAGCAACATCAATTTTCTAAGCGATGCTCCAATATCCTCTTCTGTAAATGGAGAGCTGCAGGGACCAGAGACATACAGGCAATAGGCAAATGTCCTATCATGTGCTTCGCTAACATCTGGAGAGTCCACAGTGAGCATAATGCCCTGCATGGTAATAAAAGGAAGTGCAAGCATTTTGTAACACACCGTTTCCTCCCCACGTGCTAAGCCCAGTTTGCGGGATAACATAAAAAAACCCATGGGGGTGGGGCGGGCAGCTGAAGCTGGGAGCTTGAGTAACAGGTTAGTCACCCAATCCCATGCAGCGATGTGACTGTACCGCTCTGTCATTTACTAACCAGATTAAGTCTACACATATGGTGAGCAGGTGTATATAACAACTACCCTGCCTGGAACAACCAGTAAACTAATATATACAAAATATAGAAATTATTTTATTAGGTTACTGCTCTGCCACTAAACTCCATGCCATGCAGAGCCCTGCCCCCAGCCGGCAGTAGGTAAGGATTATAAGAGACAAGTGTAGACTCCAAAGAACAATCAACATTGTAGAAAGAGTAATTGGAGCGCCCTTACAATCCCTGTAGGAATTGCACAGACTTAGAATCTTCTCAAGGGCAGAGAAGATTCTTTGGGACCCCTCCCACCCTGGACACGCCTTATTCCAGTATTTACCATCTGGGCGATGTCTTGCGGTACCAGCTTGCAGGACTTCTAGATCTAGGAATGGTTTCCTTCCTTTGGCTTTCCACACCCTGTCATTCGGTGGCCGATCACTGAACATAATCCACCAAGCACAGCCGCTGGCAGCTCAATGCAGGGAACTATGCAGCACGCACCCATACAAGGGTGGCACAAGGGACTCGATCTGACAATCAGTTACTCTTCTGGACTAGTATTTTAAAGGAAAAAAAAAATATTGTATCTGGGGCCTTCACTAGATTTTGTGCCCAGGGGCCTCCACCACGCTTAAACCGGCCCTGCTCCTGGCGGTTTTGCCTGGTTTTCTGGCTTCACAGATACTCTTACTTGTGTTACCAAAGGGCTTCTTCATTCTCAGTACTCACCTTGCCCATCAGCCTGACCTTGTAGAATATTGTTCCTTGTACCACGCTGTGTGCATTTCTCATGGCTGGAGTACTTCTTTAAGCAAAGCTCGGTCACAGGGTGGGTGATTTATAACAGATATTTTGTACTCCAAATGTTATGTAAATGAATTGTCTTATGGAGTCAGAGGATGGCCTATCTTGCTGCATGTTTAAACCGCAGCTTTTAGCTATGAATATTAAACACTCCCAGCAGCCACTGCTGTCCTCCGGATCATGTTAATGCGCTGATGCCTCCGCAAGGACTCGTCCCATCGCAGTACATCATCCGCACTGACTTGTGTTTAAAAATCTCTGACAATGTGACTTTGCTTGTGAAAAGACACCATTGTCGGGTAATACCTGTTTAGGCAACATTGGCATTGTGTCTATTTTAAAGTGGACCAAAACCTGTGATGGTCGGTTTCAAAACTTTTTGTTTAATTTAGTTTTATTTAATTTCCAAGTCCCAATTGGAATCCACATATTTTGCCAAGTCCGCATACAAACTTTTACCATTTGCCAAGTTCGCATACAAAATTTTACCATTTGCCAATTCCGCATATAAACTTTTACCATTTGCCAATTCCGCAAATAAACTTTTATTCATTTGTCATTTCCGCATATAAACTTTTTCCATTTGCCAATTCCGCAAATAAACTTTTAGCATTTGCCAAGTCCGCAAATAAACTTTTACCATTTGCCAAGTCCGCATATAAACTTTTACCATTTGCCAATTCCGCATATAAACTTTTACCATTTGCCAATTCCGCAAATAAACTTTTATTCATTTGCCAATTCCGCATATAAACTTTTTCCATTTGCCAAGTCCGCATAGAAACTTTTTCCATTTGCCAAGTCCGCATATAAACTTTTACCATTGCCAAGTCCGCATGTACACTTTTACCATTGCCAAGTCCGCATGTACACTTTTACCATTGCCAAGTCCGCATATAAAAGTTTCCCATTAGCCAAGTCCGCATATAAAAGTTTCCCATTAGCCAAGTCCGCATATAAACTTTTACCATTTGCCAAGTCCACATATAAACTTTTTCCATTCGCCCAGTCCGCATAGAAACTTTTACCATTTGCCAAGTCCGCATATAAACTTTTACCATTTGCCAAGTCCGCATACAAACTTTTACCAATTGGCAAGTCCGCATATAAACTTTTACCATTTGCCAAATCTGCATGTAAACTTTTACCATTGGCCAAATCCGCATAGAAACTTTTACCATTTGCCAAGTCCGCATAGAAACTCTTACCATTTGCCAAGTCTGCATAGAAACGTTTACCATTTGCCAAGTCCGCATACAAACTTTTACCATTTGCCAAGTCCGCATAGAAACTCTTACCATTTGCCAAGTTCGCATACAAAATTTTACCATTTGCCAATTCCGCATATAAACTTTTACCATTTGCCAATTCCGCAAATAAACTTTTATTCATTTGCCAATTCCGCATATAAACTTTTTCCATTTGCCAATTCCGCAAATAAACTTTTAGCATTTGCCAAGTCCGCAAATAAACTTTTACCATTTGCCAAGTCCGCATATAAACTTTTACCATTTGCCAATTCCGCATATAAACTTTTACCATTTGCCAATTCCGCAAATAAACTTTTATTCATTTGCCAATTCCGCATATAAACTTTTTCCATTTGCCAAGTCCGCATAGAAACTTTTTCCATTTGCCAAGTCCGCATATAAACTTTTACCATTGCCAAGTCCGCATGTACACTTTTACCATTGCCAAGTCCGCATGTACACTTTTACCATTGCCAAGTCCGCATATAAAAGTTTCCCATTAGCCAAGTCCGCATATAAACTTTTACCATTTGCCAAGTCCACATATAAACTTTTTCCATTCGCCCAGTCCGCATAGAAACTTTTACCATTTGCCAAGTCCGCATATAAACTTTTACCATTTGCCAAGTCCGCATACAAACTTTTACCAATTGGCAAGTCCGCATATAAACTTTTACCATTTGCCAAATCTGCATGTAAACTTTTACCATTGGCCAAATCCGCATAGAAACTTTTACCATTTGCCAAGTCCGCATAGAAACTCTTACTATTTGCCAAGTCCGCATAGAAACTTTTACCATTTGCCAAATCCGCAAAGAAACTTTTACCATTTGCCAAGTCCCCATACAAACTTTTACCATTTGCCAAGTCCGCATAGAAACTTTTACCATTTGCCAAGTCCGCATAGAAACTTTTACCATTTGCCAAGTCCGCATAGAAACTCTTACCATTTGCCAAGTCTGCATAGAAACGTTTACCATTTGCCAAGTCCGCATACAAACTTTTACCATTTGCCAAGTCCGCATAGAAACTCTTACCATTTGCCAAGTCCGCATAGAAACTTTTACCATTTGCCAAATCCGCATAGAAACTTTTACCATTTGCCAAATCCGCATAGAAACTTTTACCATTTGCCAAGTCCGCATAGAAACTTTTACCATTTGCCAAATCCGCATAGAAACTTTTACCATTTGCCAAGTCCGCATACAAACTTTTACCATTTGCCAAGTCCGCATAGAAACTCTTACCATTTGCCAAGTCCGCATAGAAACTTTTACCATTTGCCAAGTCCGCATAGAAACTCTTACCATTTGCCAAGTCTGCATAGAAACGTTTACCATTTGCCAAGTCCGCATACAAACTTTTACCATTTGCCAAGTCCGCATAGAAACTCTTACCATTTGCCAAGTCCGCATAGAAACTTTTACCATTTGCCAAATCCGCATAGAAACTTTTACCATTTGCCAAATCCGCATAGAAACTTTTACCATTTGCCAAGTCCGCATAGAAACTTTTACCATTTGCCAAATCCGCATAGAAACTTTTACCATTTGCCAAGTCCGCATACAAACTTTTACCATTTGCCAAGTCCGCATAGAAACTCTTACCATTTGCCAAGTCCGCATAGAAACTTTTACCATTTGCCAAATCCGCATAGAAACTTTTACCATTTGCCAAATGCGCATAGAAACTTTTTCCCATTTGCCAAGTCCGCATAGAAACTTTTACCATTTGCCAAGTCCGCATAGAAACTTTTTCCATTTGCCAAGTCCGCATAGAAACTCTTACCATTTGCCAAGTCCGCATAGAAACTTTTACCATTTGCCAAATCCGCATAGAAACTTTTGCCATTTGCCAAGTCCGCATAGAAACTTTTACCATTTGCCAAGTCCGCATAGAAACTTTTACCATTTGCCAAGTCCGCATAGAAACTTTTACCATTTGCCAAATCCGCATAGAAACTTTTGCCATTTGCCAAGTCCGCATAGAAACTTTTACCATTTGCCAAGTCCGCATAGAAACTTTTACCATTTGCCAAGTCCGCATAGAAACTTTTGCCATTTGCCATGTCCGCATAGAAACTCTTACCATTTGCCATGTCCGCATAGAAACTTTTACCATTTGCCAAGTCTGCATAGAAACTTTTACCATTTGCCAAGTCTGCATATAAACTTTTTGGAGATCAAGCGTGAAGGTGGTTTGTTACAATAGGTTGTTATTGGCAAACGGGAACATTGTGAAGGCCCTATAGTGTTTTAGCTATATAACACAACTGTAATGTATGTCAAACAAAAAAGTTTTATAATGCAGGGGATGGATTGAGACAGCCCTGGAGTTTTTTAGACTCTGGGGCCTCAGAAGTTCCTCTTTAAATGAGTACTATTGCTGAAAAATGGCATAAAAATACTCATAAACATGTTAAATGGCAAGGGGAGCTGCCATTTGCAATCTTTCTTTGCATATCTACCATGGAGAAGGCTCATCCTGGTGTGCTGCTTTAGACAGCTGTTGTTGCTGAAATCCAGACCCTTTTCTGTAACCTAACAAACTATTGTTTGCATACCTGCCTTGCAGAGGATTCATCCTTGTAAGTTGCCAAGTAAAGCAGTTGTTGTTGATACTGAGCGCCTTTCTATAACCAAGCCCTTGGATCTGATTTATGAGGGACCACCTTTTTTAGCCCTGAAAGGTGGACCTTTACAAAGAAGCAGGGAAAAGACAGACAAAAAACAAGCAGAGGCTATCCCCCTCCCTGCACACACAAGCATTAGTGTGTCCCACACTCTGATGTAAGAGGGGTGAAGATAAGTCCACCTCTCAATGCCAATGAGTAATGTCATAAATAAGTAAAATCCAGAGGCTGAACTACAGGAAGGGGCTAAATGTCACCAGCAACAGCTTTACTCAGAATCTTCTTCAAGGCAGGTATACAAGCAATACTTGGCTTTTACACTCAACCAGGAAAAACCCTTTAAGGTCTACATGTGCAAGGAAGGGAGCATCTCTACATTGTGGAATCTGGCCCATTCCACCCGAGTGAGGTAATGCCCTCTTGGGCCCATCACTAAGCTCTGGTAAATCTGGAGTGCCCCTGGGACATTTCCATGTTCTATAATCATGATGCCTTGGCATCTGCTGCCAGTTTTGACCTCAAAGGTTTTATAGGTGACAATCTTTGCTCAGATGATGTACAGTCCAGGCCCATATTTGGAGTTCAGGCTGCCCCAGGCACTTTTTTTGTTGAGCCAGATCACAGGCCGAGAGTATAAAAGTAAAAAAACAAAAAGAAATACCACACCCCTGGCTGGCCCTCAGCACCCACATGGGCCCCCTTCCCTGCCTTGAAAATAAATATGCAGTGTGTAAAGATCCCCCTTTAGTGCCCCTAAAATAGTATGTGAAACTCCTTACACTAAAAATTTTTTAACTATAGCATTAAAGTGATACTGCAGGCAAAGGTAATTGTTACACCATTGCGTCGGGCTACATTTGGTGCTGTCTTAAACTGTTTTCTGTTTTTAAGTTGAAGCAGAAATGGCCATGGTATGGGGGTTTACAGGTCCAGCCAATGAGCTTCATTTTTTCATCCTGTCCCCCAATCAGCTTAGCAGAGTAGGATAGGATTGCTGGTCGCCCCCTCCTTCCGCCCCTCCCTCCGCCTCCTCCTCCGGATTCATCACATTGGTGTCAGTGCAGAGAGCTGATTATTATGCAGCATCACAGATCCAAAGGCCACGCCCACTTGTTGTTCTCGGACATTTCTGCTTCAATCCAGGATTTTGACTATCCTGGGTTTTGGTCCTTTCCCCTGGGGCACCATGATCGGGGGTGCCCCGCTGTGTGAAACCCTCACCTATCCTCTCCCCTGTCCTAAGGTGAATGCACATCCGCTCATCCAATCAGCGCTCTTGGAGCCACTGACATCACGTTGTACAAGCTTCATCTAAGGCCAGCGGCTCAGAGTGCGCTGACAGCCGCATCCCTCCCTACCCTCTAACAGGGAGTGTGCCACGCCAGCCATCCACAAATGCCTGGTTCGGGCACGCTCCCTGCTAGAGGGATAGCGGGATGTGTCCGCGGGTTGCGCATGCGCCATTGGATCTGGAAACAAGGTAAGTGTATTGGGCGACCTGGGGGGGGGGTCTCACACAGCGGGGCATCCCAATTTTGCGCAGAGGGAATCGATTGACCCCTGAATCTTATAGATTCCAGGGCCATTGGGGTGTGGGTTTTGGTCCACTTTAAAGTCATACTGCAGGTAAGGATAATTATAATAGTTACACCATTTATACCACATTTGGCGCTAAACTGTTTTCCGTTTTTAAATTGAAGCAGAAATGGCTGAGATATCGGGGATTACAGGTTCAGCCAATGACCTTCCCATCCTGTCCCCAATCAACTCAGCAGAGCGGGACAGAATTGCTGGTCCCTCCCTCCAGATTCATCACACGCTGTCAGCACAGAGAGCTGCTTATTATGCAGCATCACAGATCCAAGGGCCACGCCCACTTTTCTCAGAAGAGAAGCATAAGCTGAACCTGCAAATCTCAATATCTTGCCCATTTCTGCTTCAATTTAAAAATGGAATACAGTTTAGGACAGTGCAAAATGAAGCCCGACACAATGGTGTAACAATTACCTTTACCTGCAGAAGCACTTTAACTCTCTGAAGTGCCCTCTACAATAAAACCTTTCACAATTCTGGTTTCCTACCCCCACATGAGGGCATTTCTGGATTTTTCGGTCCAGCCATCAGGTCCTAAGAGAGCTTTTTTTTAGACCTGGTTATCTCTAGTAGGCAACATGAAACTCCCATAATGCATAAGGAAGATTTCGATTATACCCAGGACACTAATGTTGGTGGATTGTGTAGCTTCGAATCCCAGCTGCTCTCAACTTTATGTTAATGTAATGTATATTCCAGCAGCTAGAATAGAAATCCTTTGGGAAAACAGCCCACTGCCTCCTCCCGAAGCTCTTCATGTTTATTCCCCTAAAGGCTGGAAATGTCAGTCACGAGACGTACAGTAACTGGCCCTTCGGCATCAGCATTTTCATAAACAGACTTACCCTCCTCCATTGCATCGGCAACATTAAAGGCTTGTAATCAAAAATCACCAAAATCTATTCAGTTCTTCACGGATAGACCAGTATTCTCAGAATAGAAGAGGGAACAATCACGGCAGGAAGGTTAGGCCAATGGTAGTGACTTATTGTAGGACCACTGGATTGGACAACTAGAATAAAATAATACTAATACTTATAATGTAATGCAATATATTTTTTATATTAGGTGATGAACTTACACCTATAATAAAATAATAGGATTACGATTAATAGTGATCAATAACATTTATCTGGTGTCAGTGCGTTCACAGAGACCATTGATTAAATTCGGACCAAAACCCATCCTGTAGTCTATGAGACTCCAGGGCAGGCATACTTGCCCCCCCAGGGGCATCCAGATTCAAGATGCCCTGCTGTGTCAAACCTCCAGGTCGCTCAAACACTCACCTTCTTTTCTGGTCCAATGGCACATGCGTGAGCAGTGGCCTATTTGTGAATGGTCGGTGTGGACACACTCCCTGTTAAAGGGTAGCGGGGGATGCGTCCACCAGCACGCTCCGATCCGCTCGCTTTAGACAAGCTCTTGGACGAAGGGGAAGCGGATCCGAGCACGCTGACTGAACGAGAAGCTGCGTATGCGCGTAGGACCGTGGAAGAAGGTGAATTTTCGGGCGAGTGAGATCAGGTGACTTGAGGGGTTTCACGCAGCGGGGCATCGGGGGGCAAAGAACAAAACCCAGGATAGTCAAAATCCTGGGTTTTGGTCCACTTTAAAGTGGACCAAAGCCCACGCCGATCAGCCTGGGAATCTATAAGATCCCATCGATTCCCTCCCCCTGGGGAATCCAGAATCAGGATGACCCGTTGTGTGAAACCCCCCAGATCGGGCGGAAACTCACCTTTTTTCCCGGTCCAACGGCCCATGCGGGAGCTCCGGCCGCACCCCCTGCTATCCCTTTAGCATTTGTTATTGGCCGGCATGGGCATGATCCCTGTTAGAGGGTAGCGTGGGGATGCAGCCACCAACTCGCTCGGATTTTCTCGTATTAGACAATCTGCTGGATATAGAGGTTCGAGTGTATTGGACGAGCGTCCACGCATGCTTCGTAGGAACGGGAAGAGGTGAGTTTGTTCAGATTTCACACAGCGGGCACCCGGGCAAGGACCAAAACTCTGGTCCAGTGCTGAAGGCCCCCGGGGTGTTGGCCTTGTGTATACTGCTTTAAAGAGGACCAAAACCCAAGCCCCATCAGCCCCAAAATCTATAAGATTCCAGGGTGGCTGGATTCCCTCCCTCCGGGGCATCCAGACACCATCCCTGGTTAAGTTCCCTGGGTGAAAAATACGCTTTGGGGCTGGGCAGTTGCTCCATTGCACCAATTATAATCTGGCCTTGTGCTACAACTTATTGCTGCCATATTCCCATACAGGTTATTCTGAATGAGCAGCGAAACGTCTTCAAGAAAATAAAGTAAATAAATGCCCTTATTATGTGACAATAGTGCAATAGTGGCCATTGCATGCCAAAGCACACATGGAATTCCTTCTCTGCATTTACCCATCCGTGCACTGTGAACAACACAACTCCCTGTACACACTAGTGAATAACTATACACAAGTGAATTACACACTAAGGGGCAGTGAAGTGCACACTTGCCCGGAGCGGTGGGCTGCCCTAAACCCAGCGCCCGGGGAGCAATTGGGGGTTAGGTGCCTTGATCAAGGGCATCATGGTTGGGATTTGAACCTGTCACCTTCCGGTCACAGGCCTGTTTCCCTACCTCTAGGCCAGGTGGATTTCAACCACTTCTTGTAAAGGTCCAATTACAGGCATCCGGTGAGAGGTGAAGGTCCGGACGGGGGGAGAGGGGGTAGATAGTTAGAAATCAGCGCACTGGGTGGGGGGGGCTATAGATTTCACTGGCAAAGCTAAAAATGGCTGCTTGCCCCCACCCCAAGAACCCTATTGGGCCCTAGGAAAAAACAGGAGCTTTTTTCCTAGGGCATTCTGTGCAGGCCGTATACAAGGATGGACTAGGGCTGAAAATGTTACGTTCTGGAAACAAGTAAAGGGGGCAGCACTGAGCACAGCAATACAGAACTGAGTGCAGGACTGTCAGGTCAGGGGGCCGGAAATCTGGTGCCGAGGTCCGCATTCGGACCCTGGTCCACCAGTTGAGTACCACTACTCTAGGCCATAACTGCCCCACCATGTTGTCCACACTTCCTTCTCTGTGTTTGAACAGCCGAGGCTTTGTCATTCCCTGTCTCTCCTTCTGCAGATGAATGTGTGACTCAGAGGTCTGCCATGTAAATGCTTCTCAGAAGTGACAGCTCCAATAATGAAAGAATTGGCAACAAATTTGAAGAATACATGTTCAATGGAGCGCAATCCTTCATCATGCTATAACTGTGGCAGGACGCGCACGCGGCGTACACTCGTCAATCACATGATCATTATACTCCTAGCAGCCAATGTAAAACCATTCATATTTCATTTTAACCTTTTGTAGCCGATTTTCTGCCTCTATTCTGTTCCAAAGGGGGCCATTGATAGCTGCAGTGCTCGCCTTGAAAGCTTGGCCATAGGGGGGCGCCAGTCTATTCATAGGAATGTCCTACTGCACTCACTATTCTCTCTGCTGGATATCGTGTCATTTTTTAGACACATTTATGGATAAAAATATGCCGATAATTCATTACTTAGAATAACCTGTAACCTCATAAGCTTTAATGAGCTCACAGCATATCTGTGTGCTCACGACCTTAATGTGTTTCTCCTGCGAAAAACTGAAAAACTAATCACTGGAAATGCAATGTGCTGCTGGGAAGGAAAAATACCCTGCTGCTTTCTAAACCCGAAAGAAAAAAAACATTGCCCATTCCATACAAGCTTTATGTCATTATTTATCCCCAAAACATGAAACACAAAGGTAGTAATTCAATAGGCTTTGCAGAGGCTGACATTTTTTCTTTTAGATTCCAGAACAGTTGCTGGTGGGTTTTGTTCCGCTTTAAGACAATGTTGGGTGAGGTCATACTGTAAATCAAACTTGGAAGCCAATGGGGGGAGGGCAGGGCTGGGTTAAGTGTGGTGGAGGCCCCTGGGCACAAAATCTGGTGGAGGCCCCAGATACAGAGTTTGCTTTCCTTTAAAATGATATGCCAGCCAAGTAACTGATTGGTGGTTGCCTGGTGCCCGCCTAGTTACTGGAATGTCAGATCAAGTCCCTTGTGCCACCCTTGTGCGGGGTGCGTGCTGCTCGGGAACTCCTGCTTTGCCATTCTGGGTGGGAGGTTGTGTAGTCGCGCAGCTGGTCCAGCAGAAAACAGTTCCCTGCATTGAGCCGGCCCTTTAGACCAAAGACCGAAAAGCCTCCAGGACCAGACCATAACCCAAAGGTTGGTGGAGGCCCTCTTTGCAGGGGAAGTGGTGGAGGCCCCGGGGCTCGAGCCCCTTGCGCCCCTCTCATAATCCAGCCCTGGAGAACGGTAACGGTGGCTCTGTGCGCCCTGCTCTTGATAGGGCTGGGCCCTCGTGGTGTAAGGTCACTAAGACCATACCTCCCAAGTGTCCCTGATTTGGAGGGACTGTCCCTATTTTGAGGTCATGTCCCTCTGTCCATTGTTGTTCTAATTTGTCCCTGTTTGAGGTCTAACATGCAGATCTGCAGCAATAAATGATTCATTTGCCTATTTAAAGTGTTTATATTGTTGTAACTGTTACAATCTACCTCCTATCCATCCCTCAATGAGGGGGCGTGGCCTAATTTAACAACTGTTCTTCTTTCCCACCCTGAAAAGTTGGTAGGTATGGGTATAACAAGGCCATTAGATTAGTAGGAATGAAAGAATCGTGCCTGGGGCCAAAAATCAGCCCAGTGTTTTACTGGCCAGCCTATGACCAGCCCCCACGTGCACGTGCGATTCGCACCAAATGGAAAATGTACGGGAGAAACGCAAGTCCTTACACAAGGAAAATCTGCTGCTTTGAAGCGCAAATGGCCCGCCCCATGTGCATTTGGTCAGCTAAGTGCTTAACTGCTCCCGATGGCCCCCATGTTTCTCCCCTTTCCTTTACTGTTTCTCCATAGCGATTTGATCTCTCCAGCTTCTGTGTTTTCTGTGAAGCTCTATTCGCCATTTCGAAGTGTATTTTCTGGAGAACCTGTGTCCTCCATTTTTTGGGGGGTGTTTTTTTTGGGGAGGTTGGATTCCAGTTAACCCCTAACTTTTTTTGGCGCAATGTTTTGTCCCAGATGTTCTCTTTAACGCTCCCTCCCCGTTTGGTTTGCATATTAATGCTTAATAATTTAACTTAATCATTTTTTTATTGTTTTTGTTTTTCTAAACTTTGGGGCCCAATATCCACATTTTCTGGTATCCAGCACGGGTTGCTTCATCTGTAATTCTTTACATTTGGGTAAACCGCCAGTCGACTGCAGGAAGACTTGTGGCTCCTCCCGGCCCATAAAAGGGCAGGAATTACCCAGAAGACCCAGAGTTTTTCTGCAGTCCTGACTGCGAAGACAGAAGTCTCTGGTTATTCGTAGGAGAGCGGGGCGCCCCAAGCCCGTCGGCCCTGCAAGCCTATTCCCACCTGTGCTGGACCCTTTCTGTCTCCCAGCCCTGGCTGACGGCTCAGGTGAAGGTAGGGGAACACCTGGGGTCAGGTGTTCGCAGAGACTTGCTCTGGGCCGCAGACCCTGACCCAAAGGGTAGCCGGCCATAGGCTAATGGTGAGCCTGGATAGGGGAGGGAGAAACCACCTTATCTTTTATCCCACATGCTTTATTATGTGTTGTGCTTGTGTTCACACTGTTGTTTTACTTGCTCGTCTTGTTTGCCTTGCTTATTTTGTTGCTTTGCCTTAGGCTTCTGGCCCCCCCCATTTTGCCCATCTCTATCTGGGGGGGGTCTCGGCCCTTTATGGGTCGGGGGGGGGATCGTCGGGGCTGTGGCGGGCCGCTTTTATTTAGGGGATCCCATGGGGGCATCCCTGGTGGGGTTTCTTAGCCCCGTTCTACCGTGCTTGGCCTATTGTGCTATTACTGTAATCACCATATGGAGGCTTTTGGGGATAGCGAGCTTGGAGGCCCTATGGGGCGGGCTCAGTTGTGCCTCATGTACGGGGCATCCCCTTTGCGTGGTCGCAGCACAGTTTGTGTCCCCTGTGCCCAAAGTGTCATTGCGAAACAGGTTGGGGTGAGCGCTTCTCTCCCCAGTCCTATCCTGCCCGCAGCATCCCCCCCACAGCTGCATTTAGCCCCTAGCGAGGGGGAAGCCAGCAGGGGGTCTCATTCGGACCTGGCACTGCGCGTGGCCAGCCTTGAGCGGCAGTTAGCCCGCCTGGCCGCCGGCAAGGCCTCTTGTAAGAGGGGGCACTTGAATATGGATTTGTCCCTCCTTGCCGATTATGATGGCGCTTATGAGATCTATGGCGGCCGTGACTCTTTGGAGGAGGGGGAATGGTTCCATGATTCGGACTCCAGGGATCGCCATGGCGATTTTGATAGTGACCCCGGGTCCTCCTCAGACCAGGACGCTACCAGATGATACTGATCGACTGGTGTCTGATACCTTACAAATTGTGCCCCCTACGGTGGCAAACAGGAAGCAGGGGAGCTTTTCAGCCCTGACAAGCAACGCTTAGAGTTCCCGGAGCAGGGACATTTTTCCAAGATGGTCTTTAAAGAATGGGAACGACCCAACAGATTGCCCTCGGTGCCTAAGGGACTGGATAGAAGGTATCCCTTCTCGGCCGAGTTGGTTCGTCTTTGGTCTTGTCCCCCGGAGGTGGACGCTCCCGTCCAGGGACAGTCTGATAATTCTGTCATGCCATCTCCGACACCACTACCTTACGCAACAATGCTGATCGTCGCATGGATCAGCTAGCTTGCCATGCCTTCACCTTCGTGGGGGCTGGCCTGTGCCCGGTCTGTGCCGTGGCTATTGTTGCCATTGCCATCAAGAAGAAGATCAGGCGCCTTGCTGAAGCCGCCAGATCTCGTAAGCGAGCGGATGAGTACAAGGAATTTTTGCTTTGCTCTGACTTTATTGTCTTTGTGTTGTCTGCCATGGATGATGCCGTCCGTCTCGGTGGTAGGGCCTCGGCCCTGTTGGTTGACATGCATCGGTCTGGCTGCGTCAGTGGGCGGCTGACGTTGCTGCTAAGAAGTCCCTCACCGGGCTTCCCTTCACGGGACTACGTCTATTTGGGGAGCGTCTTGATGCATTGACCAAGGATGGTCGGCTCCCTCCGCGTAGAAAGTCTTCTCGGCCCTTTCGGGGGTCTTCTTCCTTTCGTTTTTCCCATGGGGGACGTGGATCCTCCTTCCCGGGTAGCCGGGGTGGGGGGACGGCTTCGGCTTTTTGATCACGTCTGGAGACAACGCGTCTCGGACCGGGTACAAGATAGAGCTGGAAGCTTGGCTGCCCCCAAGATTCATTCGGTCCCGGATCTCCCAAAATCCCGTGCCCGCGCAGGGCCTAAGGTTGGCCTTTCAACATCTTCTGTCATCCTTTTCAGGAACAGGGTCGGGGGTTCTACTCCAATCTGTTCACGGTGCCCAAGAAGGATGGCTCCCTGAGTCCCATCCTGGATCTAAAGGGTCTCAACAGATTTGTCAGGTTCAAACATTTCCGCATGGACACCTTACGGTTGGCGGTAAGCTCCCTTCGGCCAGGCGATTTTATGACCGCGGTGGACATCAAGGATGCCTATCTACATGTTCCAGTCTTCCTGGGACATCAGAGGTTCCTGAGGTTCGCTCTGGGGGATCTACACTACCAGTTTGTGGCCCTGCCATTCGGTATCACCTCGGCCCCCTTCGGGTGTTCACCAAGGTGCTGGCGGGTGTCATGGCCCTCCTGAGGAGCCAGGGCATTCGCATTCTTCCTCACCTGGAGGACCTGTTGATTGCTGCTCTATCTCTTCATCAGGCCGAGAGTGATACTCGGATGGTAGTGTCCACCCTTGAGTCCTTTGGTTGGGCGATCAATTATCACGAGTCCTCACTCTCTCCGTCATTGGTGAGGTCCTTCCTGGGCATGACGCTGGATACTTCTCAGGTCAAGGTGTTTCTTCCTCAACAGAAGGGGGAGGGCCTTCAGATGCAGGCGCGGGCCTTGTTATCGTGCCCTCATCCCTCCATCTGTCTGGGGATGTAGTTGATGGGTCTCATTGTGTCTTGCTTCGAAGCTGTGCCCTTCGCTCAGTTCCACATGAGACCTCTTCAGTTGAATCTCTTGTCCGTCTGGGATCGGAGTCAGGAGTCCTTGGAGCAGGAATTCGCTATGTCCCCTCTGGCCAGACAGTCCCTCTCGTGGTGGTTGGTATCGAGAAACCTTCTGGTGGGCAGGCCCTTTCTGCCTCCGTGCTGGGAGATTGTCACCACGGACGCCAGTCTGACCGGTTGGGGAGGGGTTTGACATTCGCTCAGGAGGCCCACGTGCCTATCAACCTCCTGGAGTTGAGAGCGATCAGATTGGTTCTCTTCCAGTTGACTCCCCACCTACGGGGTTGTGCGGTCTAGGTCCGCTCGGACAATCAGACGGCGGTCGCCTACATCAATCAGCAGGGCGGGACTCGGAGCAAACGAGCCCTCAAGGAGGTGACCCAGATCCTGTCTTGGGCGGAGGAGAATGTTCCCTGCATCTCGGCGGTTTACATCCCAGGGGTGGAAGACCAGGAGGTGGACTCTCTGAGCAGGGGGACGTCTCGCCCGTGGGTGTGGTTTCTCAGCAACTAGGTCTTTCTCGCCCTGTGTTGCCGCTGGGTTCAGCCAGACGTGGACCTGTTTGCGTCCCGTCACAATCACAAGCTTTCCAAATTCGTCTCCCTGTCAAGAGATCCTCTAGCCTTCGCCACGAAAGCACTAGCAATTCCTTGGACGGAGTTTCGACTCCTCTATGTTTTTCCTCCCTTCCCTCTGTTGGGTCGTGTGCTGCGCAAGATAGCCCAGGAGGGGGTACCGACCATTCTGGTGGCCCCCCACTGGCCGAGGAGAGTGTGGTTCGCGTACATCGTCCAGATGGCGGTGGATCACTTCCTCATGCCCGAAGATCCAGGGCTCCTCACACAGGGACTAGTGCGCCATCCCAGTTTACAAACGCTGGCTTTGACGGCTTGGCTGCTGAAACCTCCATCCTGATGAACAAGGGATTGCCGGCTTCGGTCGTCAATACTATGATTCAGGCTCGGATGAAATCCTCTTCTATGATTTACTACAGGGTTTGGCATGCTTACATTGCCTGGTGTGAGTCCAAGTCCTTCCGTGTCGCTCTTCTCCATTTCTAGGATTTTAGATTTCTTCAACATGGTCTGGAGTCGGGTCTACAATTGAGTACCCTCAAAGGACAGATTTCGGCCTTGGTCATTTTTTTCCAAAGCCCCTTCGCCAATCATAGGATGGTCGAGACTTTTTTCTAAGGAGTTACTTATGTACGTCCACCGCGTGAGCCCTTGCTACCAGTGTGGGATTTGAATTTGGTGCTTTTTGGTTGCTATCACGATGCTATTCGATGTGTCGCGTCTCAGAACTGGCGGCGTTTTCCATGAAACCTCCTTATTTCGAGCGGCATCAGGATAAGGTGGTGTTCCGTCTTAAACCTGAATTTTTCTCATCTCAATGAGGACATTGGGCCTGATGCAATGCCTCCCTCGGTCTGAGCTTAAAACCTTCCGATTGTCCGGGGCTCCCGTTTGAATCGTGGCTCAAATCTGATGCAGAGCCTCCGTCGGAATGGCCCCCTAACTGATCCGCCAATTTGTCTTTACTCAGGAAGTTTTTTTTGCTCTCTCGGGTGCCTTCAATTTGATTGGGGCTTCCGTTTCCGTTCACACGGGCGGCCAGTTTTTCCCTGCTTTTTCCTTGGTTTTTGAAGGTACCTGCTTGGTTTCCGTCGTATTTGACCTTCCATTTTGGTGATTTTTCCAAGTATACTTACATCTCCATGGCTCTTCAGTTGCCAATCTGGCTACACGCAAGCGCACATCCCTAAACCTCCATTGGAATATGCATATGGCACCAACTACCAATTTGACACATATATATATTGTCAAATTTATTTTTGGGTGTTCCTTCTTTCTTGCCATTAATGCATACCTTAATCTCTTTGGTGTTCCTTCTTCCTTGCCTTTAATGTTTACCGTAATTGGTTGTGAGTTTTTATGATTTTTTGTCCCATATCTAAACCTTTTGTGTCATGTAAATGTGTGATGATGTTGTGTGATTGTACATTTGCAGGAAAGACAACTCACCAAATCTGGTTATGTTTTTTTTAATCCAACTTTTTTTTTTTGTTTTGTGGTTTTGAGATTTATTTTTTGATAAAACAAAAGTAAAAAACAATTTAAATTAAACATGTTAAAAATTTGGCCTCGGGGTCTTGTGGCTGTGTTTTTCTTTGATCTGTGAATGAAAAACAACCTTAGTTTAATATTGTTTTTATGGTTTGGTTGGGCGTTGTTTTATTGGGGCCCTTTTTAAACCGGACCTTCAGCGCGATTTAATGAAAAGCCCAAACTCTAAAAAAAACGATTCCGCAGCATCATCTGTAAAAAAAAGATACAAGGACCCACCATTAATCCACAAAATACATTAACAAGTTTCCTGGCCTAACTAAAGTCACTTTATTAACCTTTTGCTGCCTCACATTGCCCTAGTTTTTCTATCTGCATGTAGCCTAGTTTGTAGCTGCGTACATGGGTTAAACTAAGGTGGGCTTGTATTTAACGTGACAAACTAAGTTGTTTCAGACTATTCTTGCGCTTTGTTTTTTTTTATTATAAGGAATGTGTGCGCGCACATAAACGCACACTCGCATACTCACATCCATGATGATGTCGTCCTGCTCCTGTGTAAAGATGGCATAGCTCCTGGTATAGCTCTGACGTTCCCCCGCAGTGACGTGCAGGACATCCCAAATTGGAATGCCCCAGAGACATGATGCCTGTAACCCAGCCCTGGATTTCTTCACACTCCAAAGGGCTGGGTTACATGGGTTTTGGCCTGCTTTAAAACATCATGACCAAATCAGGTTAGGATGGAATAACCCACCTCCTTTACATTATTATTAAAGTAACACAGGTTCCCTCACATGAAGCAGAACAAAACCCAGAGCGGCCACTGGTCTTCCCCCTGGAAATCCCAGATCGGGATGCCCCACTGTGTGAAACCCTTTTTAATGAGACTTTACTCAGAAATGGCAGACTCCCTCTCTTAAAGCGGAACAAGCCATGATTAGTTTAATGACCTTTGCAGGCGTATATTGTAGTGCCCCACCAGTCTGATCAAGACAACGGAACCTCATCTTCAAGAGACCAAAGGCTCGCTCCACAACACAGCGAGTCCTCCTGGGGGCAGTATTGTAGGGCTCCTCTGCCTGTGAAGATGGGTGCAGGATTGGGGTCAGCAGCCAGGGGAGCAAAGGATAGCCAGAGTCTCCTGCCCAAAAACAAAAAAAAAAAACAAACAAAATAAAAATAAAAAAAGGTGTGCATTGCAACAATAGAAAAGAGGGACAAATAGGTGAGCGGGGTAGGGTTGGAGGAAAGGACATTTGTAATGAGCATACATGCACATCCAACCTGTACACTCATTAAAAAAGTCTGGGGAATACTACTTACATAAGAGGGCAAGAACATGACGCAATAGGGTTCTATCACTTAACCCATTTAATTTAAAGTTAAAAAATTAGGCTAAAGATATACTAACAAAAAAATTACCAAATAGTGTGTTAAGGGAAAAAACAAAGTCAGACAGGGTGGGCAAACAATACAAGTTTCATACACATACCCAGTAAGGCGGATGAGCTCAAATAGGTGCAGCCTGGTTTCTGCCATACTCAGCAGGACAAGACCGCGGAGCTGGCGCCGTTGATGTGCTCCAACAGAGGACTGCATATTATTGCCCGAGTGCAAATACGGCTGCCCTGACTTGCCGTAAGTGAAGGCTCGGCGGCCCCGTTTCATTAGGCTGGTTTCAATCGGAAAACAAGGCTCTGCATCACTGAAAAAAACGGAACAATGAACAAGGCGTCCGTTTTGCCGGGAAACAGCCTCGTGCGAGCCGACAATCGGAAAGGCGGCTGAGCGCACACCTGAGCGCATAAACGCACACTAAAATCAACGTAGCACCCTTTCCTGACCCGATCAAAGCCCAAAACCAACGGGAAAACGCACGGGATAGCTGAACGGGGAGGCTCTGCATCAAGCCAATTGTCTTGCCTTCCTTGTGTCCTGCCTCTTCTGATTCTAAGGAACGGACTCTTCATTCTCTGGATGTGGTCAGGGCGCTCAATTATTATTTGGTCACACTCTGATTCTCTGTTTGTCCTTCCTGCCAGACCTAGGAAGGGCTTGCCTCCAGTCAAATCCACTATCAGCAAGTGGATCAGACAGGCGGTGGTGCAAGCGTACTCTGCCAAGGGGAAGGAACCCCCTTTTCGTGTTACTGCTCACTCCACTAGGGCTATTGGTGCCTCTTGGGCTTTTCAGCACCAGGCTTCAGTTGAACAAGTTTGTAAGGCCGCTACAAGGTTGATGTCAGGGCCTTAGCTGTTTTTGGCCGCAAGGTGCTTCAGGCGGTAGTGGCTTGAACTACCTGCTGTTGCTCACTGGGGATCCCACCCTTCTTCTTGGACACTGCTGTTGGATGTCCCAAATGTAAAGAATTACAGATGAAGAAACTCGTGCTGGATCCCAGAAAAATACAATTCTGTGATTACTTACCTGTAGAATTGTTTTTATGCTAATCCAGCATGGGTTGCTTCATTTCACCCTTGTTATCGTTATCCTCTTTTGCCTTGTTATGGTGATTTTTGCTGAGAGAGTTCTTTTTTAGTGGGCTGTGTTTTTCTTAACATGGTCTTTGCCTCCCGGCTTCTTGCATTACTGCTTTTCAAACACTGGGTCTTCTGGGTAATTCCTGCCTTTTTATGGGCCGGTAGGAGCCACAAGTCTTCCTGCAGTCAACTGCGCCACCTGGTGGCAGATTACCCAAATGTAAAGAATTACAGATGAAGCAACCCGTGCTGGATTACCATAAAACAATTCTACAAGTGAGTAATCACAGAATTGTATTTTTTGTTGTTTGGACCTAAATTTTATGATTTTTGACAACTTTTTATATATATATTTTTTCAAACAAAAACCCCCAAAAATACCTAAAAAGACTTTGCGGCTGACACTTTCATTATTAAAAAATATGTAGGACACTGCCGACGTGTGTTTTCGGAATGAAATAAGCCTGTTACTCGTTGGAATCGGCAGTTTTCCCCACCTATTTGCTGGAAGAAATTCGCTCTGCAGCTTTTCTGCCCTCTAAACATACCATAAATCAGGTGCGCCAAAATGGCATATTAAATGTTCAGAAAACAGTCTTTTTTAATGGCAATCAGAGCGAGAGCAGCCACATCCCCAGCAGCAGGCACGTTCCCACCTCAGCCTATCTGAATGGCTGGGGGCAAGAGCGCGCTCCCAGCCCAAAGATGTGCGGATACGGCTGCCCAATGTTTACCTTGGTGAAGGAGCCAGGAAGCAGGTGGCTCCCCTGTAGGATTTCACACAGTGGGGCATCCCAATTTGGTATGCCCCGGGGGAAGGCCAGCATCCGGCCTTGGTTTTGTTCCGGTTCAAATAAATGGTACTGATGCTTTAGTATTGTGAGGGCAGAAACTGCAGCGTGGGTGGGTATGGTCCCCACCAGACATGATGCTGAGGCTATGGCATGCAGGGACAGATCCTTGGAAAGGTTGGATATGGCTACTCTAAATGTGATGGTACTGAAGCTTTAGCATATTAGCAGATACTGTGGCAGGGGTAGGTATGGTCCTGAAAGACATGATGCTGAGTATAGCAGGGGCAGAACAAAGGCGGAGGATAACATTGGGGACATGTAAGGGTAGATGGGTTCTTAAAGTGGACCAAAGCCCACTGAGATCGGCCCAGAAATCTATAAGATTCCCTCCCCCCGAGGCATCGGGATGCCCCGCTGTGTGAAACCCCCCAGGTCGCCCATACACTCACTTTGTTTTCCGGTCCTACGGTACATGCACGAGCAGCGGCCGCATCCCCACTATCCCTCTAGCAGGCCACGTGCCCATGCCAGGCACGCTCCCTGCGGCCACCGGCTTGCTCGGATCTGCTTACCTTAGACGAAGGCTTACGTGAGTGGATCCAAGCTGATTGGACGAGAGGCTGCGAATGCACCGTAGGACCAAGTAAGGGTGAGTGCGATCAGGTGACCTGGGCTGTTTTACACAGCGAGGCACCCCCGATCGGGGGTGTCGCGGGGGCAAGGACCAAAACCCAGGATAGTCAAAATCCTGGATTTTGGTCCACTTTAAGGAGACTAGGAAGGTAGGTAGTAGAAGAAGAATGAGTGAATTCCAGCATAGGGTTGGGGGCAGGTGAATTGCATGATCGGGGCTATGCTCAGCCCATTGAGCCCAAAGCTGTGCCGTCCCCCCGGAATCCCCCCTGTGCTCCATATAGCCAGCCCGCCGCTCATAGCGAGCCATCGATTTTCCTCCATTCCTGTCGATTCTTCCTACCGGGAACTAACCTTGCTGCTCAAAAATGACCCCAGCGACAACAAAACTTGCGGTTGCCATAGTGACGGCTGAACGGCAAAAAAATATATATATAGATGTTGAAAATTGAGTGTAATAGCTGATGAGATAACTTAGAAATGGAAACCTTCCAATAATAACATCGCTTGGCACGCTGACTATTTTACAACGGAGCGCCGCCGGTTTTATAGCTAAAGGGTTTTTTTCGCGCACATTTGCCTACATTTATATATGTGTGTAATTATATCTTCCTTTCCCCCCCCCCCCCCCCCCCACATCGGATGCCCGCGCGGCAGTGATTACGTTGAGAGAGCTTTTTCTTTAAATGGTTGGCTGAATCTGTGAAAGAGCATAAATCAATGAAAAATTATACGCGGAATCGCAGAATGTCGCTCTCTCCCGGGAAACGCAGCTCGCATCGAGCTTGTCTCTTTGCATTACTCCTGTGACAGGGGAGGACTTGGCGTTTGCTACTCAGAATAGACACAGCTATTCCGCCACCACATCGGCAGCTTCTCTCCTTCCCCGTCCCCCTGTCTCATAGCATTCGACTCACCCCCTTCACTCCTCCCACCCCCGCCGCTTATCATTGTTGACTTTAATATGCACCCTCTCCAATTTTTTCGGATAATGTCACCGGCCTTTATCGTAACATCATCATTATTCGGAAGTTGATCTTGGGCCGCGGTGAAGTTTCGCTGCCTACAGCGATACTGCTGCGCCTCGCGTTTCAACCCGTTCGGCTCTTGTTTTCCACCGTCCCTGGAGCCAAGGCCTAGTCTTAATGAAAAATGACAGCCTGAAAAAACCTTCGTTCCACTTTCCTGATAACCGACATAGAATCCTTTATATAGACAAGCTACAGGCGCGGACTCATTAGGGTGTCAGCAGGATAGAAAGAAAAGGACCCCCCTTCTTCCCCGCGCGTTCACCTGGGATCGTAGTCCATTATCTTCAGAATGGTAAGTACACCTCAAAGCTCAGGAGTGAAGAACGAGACTCCCGACCAGCAGGCTGAACCCCCTACCAGAGATGTAACAATTTTCCTGTCAAGCTACAGCGAACCCTCGCTCCCATAAAGGCCAATCTCAGCTGTGATTTATTTATACTCGGCTTAAAAGAAGTGATTTCTGCAAATGTTCTTTTCGCATTAATTCCACACTGCTTCATTCCTCTACTGCACCAAACCAATTACTTCCCAGCAGTGGTCAGGGTGTGCAGGGAAAGGTCTCCGGATAATGGTGGAGCGAGTATGATCATTCTCTCTCTGTAGGTCTTAATGGAGAGAAACCAATCGCTGCTGACATATTGCTCTCAATTGGGGGCAACAGATGCAGTTTCCCTTTATTGAAAGGTAATGGATATTGTCATTATAAAGACATTGCCCAGGCAGGCCCGAGGATCACTCCTTTCCGGGCTCTGTTTGGTATCCCCTCTCCTTCCATCTGGGCATCATACAGGTGGTCCTGGAGATGGATGCCCCACCATTCGGAATGTATGCCTCTATTCCTTCACCCAGGTTCTTAACCAATCACTCCTTTCCCTTTTTATCAATCCTCTGAACCCTCCCTCTTTGCATTCTTAAGTCTTAAAGGAGCCACAGCACTCAACCCAACCTAAAATCTGTCTCTAAATCTGGTTAAAAACAGAGGTTTCGGACCGGTCACACACATCTGCAGAAGTAAGCTGCCCCACCAAGCGCCAAGGTGCCTCTGTGAGGTGCAGTCCTAACTCTAATCTCTGAGAGCCTCCTTTATTTGGGACATACAATGCAATAGATAAATTGGGAGCAGGCTTACCTGAGGTTGCCCTAAAACCCTCAAGTGCAGCCCATGGGGTGGAAGGGTCGAAGACCTTGCAGTACAGCTTAGAACCCACACCCCATGTGCTTGCACAAATTCAAAAGAAACAAAGGAGGGGTGGCAGCCACTCAGACCATTTTATAACTATCCTGGGAGGTGCACGTTAGCAGGGCACTTACGATACAAAAGTCTTAAAGGAGCCACAGCACGCAACCCTGTTAGCTTGAGAGGCACCTTGGCGATTGGTGGTGCAGCTTAAGCGTACTTCTGCAAATGTGTGTGACCGAGTCCGCTGTTTTTAACCAGATTTAGAGAAAGATTTTAGGTTAGTTTGCAAGCTAACAGGGTTGAGTGCTGTGGCTCCTTTAAGACTTTTGTATCCTAATTGCCCTGCTAACGTGCACCTCCCAGGTTAGTTATAAAATGGTCTGAGTGGCTGCCACCCCTCCTTTGTTTCTTTGCATTCTTAGCTATGCTAAGGTCATATAACACTTGGACAGAAAGTCGTAGGATGCTGGTTCTGGTGTGAACTGATTAATTCAGGTGCTGTGCACCCTATGAGCCCAGACACCACTGCTCTATATAGCTCCTAACCAGAGTTCTGTGGATCTTGGTTCCTGAACGTCCAGGAATTACATGAGACCCAGGAACGTCTGTGCTATTATTAATGTGCGCAGCAGCTTCCTAATTGTTTATGAACTACTGGCCCCTGCATGTCTGGGCTTTTGAAGCAATGTGGCCAGAGCAGGAGCACGGCAGGGGTTGTGTCCTGCTTAGTTGCGACTTCTGTCAGCTGAAGCCAAAGCCCATTAGTATCAATAGTAATAAATAATAAAAAAAACTCTATACTCACCTTTCTTCCACGCAGCCCATCACTGCTGGTCCAGGAAAGCAGCTTTTACCTGATCACTGCAGCCATGTCCCTCGTCGGCCCGGGCATGGCACATCTCTTTTTGCTTCTCTGTGATGCCCCCCGCCATCAGTCACTGATAGTTGGCACACCCCCTGACATTCACTGCAATGCGGATCCGAGTGCGCTGACAGACACATCTCCCGCTACCCTCTAACAGGGAGTGTGCCCACGCCGGCCAGTCACAAATGCCTGACACAGGAGCATGACCAGCTAAAGGGATAGCATGGATGCGTTCGCTGCTAGCGCATGCGCCGTTGGATCAGGAAAGAAGGTGAGTTTCTGGGAGATCTGGGGGGTTTAACACAGCGGGGCATCCCAATTCTGGATGCCCCGGGGGGAGAAATTTAGCAGCCTTTGAAACGTCGGGGTGTGGTCCACTTTGGCAGGTGGCAGGGTCCACACTTGCACCAGCCTCTAGCCAGCCTGGTACCCCCTCTCCAGGTAACCAGCTCCACCTGGCCGCCCCTCTACATCGGGGTGCTCTCACCAGGGCCCACTTCCCATGCCCGGATGTCAGGGATCCTTCTCTCACCATTCTCAACTCAGGCTGGCTGCAACTCCCCCCCCAGCTCCACCCCCCGTGTCCCTCTTATACCCTCCAAAAAATAGCCAATCAGGGGAGTGGGCTATACTCCAATTAAGGAGGCATTTCTCTTAAAGTGGACCATCACCCTCCCGTGATCGGCCCGGGAATCTATAAGATTCCCGGGCCGATCACCTCCCTCCCGATCTCGGATGTCCCGCGGGGTGAAACCCCCCCAAATCCCCTTACCTTGTCTTCGGCCCTCGCGCCCCTCTAGACGTGCGCGCGCCCGCGCCGGCCATCTAAGAATGGCCGGCGCGGGCGCGCGCGCATCAAGAGTGACGCGCGGGAGGCGGCGGCGGAGGAGCCGCTTGTCCGCAGCTGTCAAATCGCTTGTTCGTAGGCGCTGGGAGCGGGGAGAGGTGAGTTTTTCGGGTGATCGGGGGGGTTTCACACAGCGGGGAACCCCGATCGGGGGTGCCCCACCGAAGTGGACCAAAACCCAGGATAGTCAAAATCCTGGGTGTTGGTCCACTTTAAACTATCTATTTTATTTCTTAGCCTATGGGGGCATCTAGTGGCCTCCTTAAGTAATTACAACTACACTACTCTAACTACTAAATCTCTAGTTTAATCTAATCCACCATACCCAGGGTATCCCAGGGCATCCCACCATTCTTCAGGGCCCCCATTCTCAGGTGCACCCCTAGCCAGGGGACTATGCTGTTACATTAGGCTTTCACATGCCCCTTTCCATCGTAATGAATGGATGGTGGTGTGCCAGCTCACAGTGACTGAAGTCCTGGACGTCTCCCCGTTGGAGAGACAGGAAGAGTGGCACGATGCCCAGGACGGTAATGGACATGGATGCAGTGGTCAGGTAAGAGCTGCTTTCCTGGACCAGGAGCGATGGGCTGCGTGGAAGAAATGGTGAGTATAGCTATTTTTTCGTTTTTTGGGGTGTAAAAAGAATCCCCTCTAGGCCACTCCCCTTCTGTTCAGCAATGACGTCAGGGAGTTTCGCCACAACTCCAAATATAAAAGACTGCTCCCCTGGCCCTCACTTTAGTCCCTCGCTATGTAGTGAGGATAAAAGAAGGGGGAACCTATGTACCCCCTTTATCCAAATGGCGGCGCAGCTTCTGTTGCCCATTGATGCCACACCTCAGGGGCAAACCTAAGGGGGTTCAACCAGAAAGGCAGAGAAGTGTTTGAACTTTTTTTGTAAAAAAAAAAAAAAAATCAATAAAATTTGTGTCGTGCACTCCCCTTGTACAATAGTTTTATATACATTCTGCATTCTGGAGACCCTCAGTATATATATATATATATATATATATATATATATATATATATACATATATATATATATATATATATATGTGTATATATCAAAAAGGTGATCACAGATGCAAACCGTAAATATAAAAATATGTAAAACATGAACTGTAGTTAGGTTTGAAACACAGAAATGAGATCTGGACATTCAGATACATATTGCAATGCAGAGGTGATCACAATTACAGAGGTGATTACAAGAGGTGATTACAAAAGAATCTTATACAGGCAGCTGTGTGTCACATTTGTAAGAAGACAAATGTAACACAAATACATTATATGTACACCATACACCTGGAAAGTGTAGAGCTCCAAGTTCACACTCTGGATATTACAATCCGCTAAAGAAAAACTAATAAAATAATAATAATAAAAAAATAATAATACCCCAAAAAAACGGACTGTGAACATTTATTTACAATGGCACCACCTGACCCCATCAAGGTTAAAGGATGCTTAAAGTGGACCAAAACCCACGCCGATTCACCCTCCGGGTATCCAAAATCGGGATGCCCCACTGTGTGAAACCCCCAGGTCGCCCATACACTTGTTTCCCAGTCCAATAGCGCATGCGCGAGCCGTGCCCGCATCCCCGCTATCCCTCTAGCAGGGCGCATGCCCGCACTAGGCATTTGTGAATGGCCGGCGCGGGCACGCTAGAGGGAAGCAGGGGATGCGGCTGCCAGAGCTCTTGGGGTGCCCCGGGGGCAAGGACCAAAACCCAGGATAGTCAAAATCCGGGGTTTTTAAAAAATAAAAAGAATTCGGACAAACACTTTTTTTTATTACATATAAAATTGTATCTAATCCAAAATGCCAGAAAATTACCAAAACATATCAAAAAATAAACCCGCAGTCAGTTTCAATGTTAATTGGTATGCCTTTTATAAGCGACATTTAGTAAAACACTTAAAACAGAAAAAAATACTATTAAAAAATAAAAGAACAGGCTTTTTTTATTAGATAAAAATTCCATCTAACGAGAAATGGCCAAAATAATTACCAAAAAAGCAGCCAATCAACCAGCTTTTCCGTGTTCGGGCCGAATGCCGAGCCCTGGCACAGTCCTCTGGCTGAAGTCCATGTTCGGGTTAGGGGACCCAAACTCGCAAAATTCGGTGCCAATCTGAACTTTGTGGTTCGCCCCATCACTTGTGCCCTGTGCTTTGTCTGC
The DNA here is from genome assembly GCA_027917425.1 of Gastrophryne carolinensis. Lineage (NCBI taxonomy): Eukaryota > Metazoa > Chordata > Amphibia > Anura > Microhylidae > Gastrophryne > Gastrophryne carolinensis. Next base: position 15,465,916 of record CM051242.1, on the reverse strand, counting down.
AACATATTGGTCACCCACGGACTACTCAAGGTGTTGGCTTTTGATCATCTCTGAGAGCAACATATCAATCTCTCCTAATTAGCCAGGTTCCTGGTGGCTAACCAACCCGAAACAATGACTGCTGACCTCTCCTGACACATTGGTAATGAGCATCATCCAGAAGCTCTATTTCCTCCTTCATGCAGATAATAGATCATCCTGATGCCTAGTAGGAAATAATCCAGTTCTTGAGGGTAAGCATATAGCCTGTCTGCAGTAGGATAGACTCATTTCTATTCCCAATTGGGGAAAAGTTTTAGGGGGTTATTTAAAGTGGACCAACACCCAGGATTTTGACTATCCTGGGTCTTGGTCCACTTCGGTGGGGCACCCCCGATCGGGGTGCCCCGCTGTGTGAAACCCCCCCTAACCCCCCGAATAACTCACCTCTCCCCGCTCCCAGCGCCAACGTACAAGGAACGTCTAAGCGGCGGCCGCCGCCGCCGCCTCCCTCGCGTCACTTTTGACGCGCGCACGCCCGCGCCGGCCATTCGCAGACGGCCGGCGCGGGCGCGCGCACGCCTACAGGGGCGCGAGGGAGGCGGCGGCGGCCGGCCGCCGCCGAAGATAAGGTAGGTGAGTTGGGGTGTTTGGGGGGGGTTTCACCCCGCGGGACATCCCGATCTCGGATGTCCCGCGGGGTGGGGGGTGATCGGCCCGGGAATCTTATAGATTCCCGGGCCGATCACCCGTGGGTGTTGGTCCACTTTAAGAATGGATAGTGCCAGGTAGCGCCTCGTAGCGGCAGGCAGCATCTGGTGAACGCCGGGCGCTGTACACAAAACCCCATTTAAGATAGCGAATCTGGTGAGCGACTCTAACAGCGCCATGTAGCGTCACATGTATTACCAGAGGCGGCTCAGCGTATAGCGCCGGTGCTCTAGGTTCAGCAGTGCCATGTAGTACCTGTCGCTCAGTGTCGCTGACATACATTTCAATGGGGCTTCATTAGCTGTGTATAAATAGCGTGTTTGGCAATTTTAATTATTTTTTTTTGCTCCAATCATTGTGTGACGTCTCCTGGCTGCAAACAAACACTTTTATAAACTTTTTTTGACTTTTTATATTTTTATGCAGAGTTGTCATCACAGGTCTTACACTAACGTGTTAATGTCACAGTGTTAAAGCGGTCCTTCACTCTCAATAAGAGTCTATCTTATATGTTTCCCACACCCTGTACATACAGATTGCTCACATTAAAAATCATCCTACCTGCATCTACTGCATGTTATGAGCCTTTAAAAATCCAAGATGGTGGCTCATGGAACATCAGGCAGCCTGCAAACAGGAAGTGTCTTCTGACTGTGCTGCTCTGCAGTCTGGGATTGCTGACCTTTTCCTGACCCCAGCTTTGCTCTGTCTGAGCAAAGCACAGCTATAACCCGCCCCCCCCTGTACTTTATCCCTTTCTCCTCTCCTCAGTAAGATGCTTCTGAGTCAGGATGGTGGCGCCCGTAGCCTAAAGTCCTGAACAGAGTTGCATCCCAGTGGGGGAAAGAATAATAAGTAAGTGACTAAAAACTTAAAATATATTACCTTTAGATGCTGGGGAATCGTTTTTTAAGGGTTTGGGCTTTTCAATAAATTATGGTGAAGGTCCGGTTTAAAACAATGTCATTCCATTTATTTTCGATTTATTACGGGTTGATATGTGTTCAAAAACAGACTTTAATCACACAGCATCTGGCGCTCTATGCTACAGCGCCCAGCTTTAGAGCACCGACACTCTGTGTGTCGAGTGCCTAGTGCCGGACGTACTACCTCTCGTTCGCTTCCGCGCTATACTGGTGTTAGAGCGCCCAACACACATCATATTCATCAATGCCAGCCAGTTTACTAGAGCAACCAAGACTTTTTGTTATAGCGCCCAATACCCGCTTACAGCATCTACTAGTGGTCGTTCTAAGCGCCGCTATACAAACACTCATGTGGCAATATCTGGTGTTAGTTTTCCCCCCAGGGCCCGCTGTGTGAAACCCCCCATGCTGGGAGAGGAAACTCCAAAATGGCTGCTACCTTACTTTTCCAATTGTGCCAGGCTGTTGGCCTGGTTTAAAGTGGACCAACACCCAGGATTTTGACTATCCTGGGTTTTTATCCACTTCGGCGGGGCACCCCGATCGGGGATTCACATCGCTGTGTGAAACCCCCCAGAAACCCCAAAAAACTCACTTCTCCTCGCTCCCACGTGACCGCCGACCGACAAGAGAACGCACCCGCCGCCGCCTCCCGCGCGTCACTCTTACAGGGTGCGCGCCCGCACCGGCCATTCACAAACGGCCGGCGCGGGTGTGTGTCCTGCTAGAGGGACGCGCGGGAGGCGGCGGTGGGCGCGCTCTCTTGTCCGCCGCTGCCTGCCGCTTGTCCGCTGGAACGAGGTGAAGGTAGGATTTGTGGGGGTTCGGGGGGGTTTCACACAGCGGGGCACCCTCGATCGGCGTGCCCCGCAGTCAGGGGTCTGATCGGTCCGGGAATCTTATAGATTCCCGGGCCGATCTTGGGAGGGTGTTGGTCCACTTTAAAGGTGGGAGTGAGAGGAGGTGACCAAGGTGGAGGACAGGAGAATGGCAGATGCAGAGTGGAGGTTGCATCCGGGTTAGTATAACTGTATTACAGATTAAATGTAAAGCTCAGTTTTACCTTCTTTCCCGGTCCAACGGTGCATGCACAAGCCGCGGCCGCATCCTCGCTATCCCTCAGCACGGGCACCCTCCCTGTTAGCAGGTAGCGGGGGATGCGGCTGGAAGCGCGCTCATTGCCACTCGCCTTAGACGAAAGCTTAGACGAAGGGATGTCAGCGGATCCAAGCGCGTTGATTGGACGAGCGACCACGCATGCACCATAGGACCGGACAGAGGTGAGTTTGTTTCAGTGACCTGGGGGGTTTCACACAGTGGGACACCCCCGATCGGGGTGCCTCGGGGCAAGGACCAAACCCCTGGCAATATGAGACTTTGGGTAAATTGCCAGATCTATTGCTTAGAAAGTACAGAAGACAGGACAGCGAAACCATGCAAAATGTACTGTCTGTGGGGTGAGGGATACAGAGGTTATTAGTCAAAATGTTTTGGTCTGTTTTACTCTATTCTGTCAAAACCTCAAAAGAAAAGTTTTGGTTGGAGCGGAGCTTGAAAACAACCAACATACCTTTATATCTATACGCCTGTAGAAATGTATGCGAGTCATCCTGCTAATGTAAAAGCAAATATTCCCCAGAGATTGGGTGCCCAGGGTCCTCACTTAAACTCACTGGCCCGTGGAATTGGTCCAGCTCTGAACACATAATCAATTATTTAATTAGCATTCAACATTCAGAGATCAATGTTTATGGAGTCATAGGCTGCGATGTGATGAGGAACCATTTATTTTAGAAACTCATCCCCCGGTCAAGGGCGTTCGGCCAAACGCCTGATCACCGGTCATGCTGGCAGCAACGTTTAAGTGCTATAGATCCACGGCCTAGTGTTAAATGGGCAATTATGAGCGCGTTTGTATATCCTGTAATGTGTGTAGTAAAATATTTATCTGGCGACTTTTTATTAGTGTGTTTAAATATCATTTAATGAGGTCAGCTATCTTGTTGGCTCCTTTCTCAAGCTGTATGTAAATACAGCTACACATCTGAGACGTCAAGGCAAGAAGTATTGGGGGGGACTTATAGGAATATACGGTATTGTAAGCGGGCAAACAATCAGCAGTGACGGACAACGGATTTGAACGGCAAAAACGGCTTTTATTCAGCAAAGTTCAGTAGATAGTTCAAAAGATTGCAGAATAAATGCAGTAAGCAAAAAGGGTTACTTCACCAACCAAATAGTCCTGGGCTGGGTACTCCAGCAAGCTGATCAATTCCAGTCCACTTTACAGGGCGTATCAGCCCTCTGCTCAATGTCCAGTGCTATCCTTCACCACGGTGCAGCTCAGCCTGGGCTCACTCCAACAGGCTGGTCATAGACAAAGGAAAGGCCGTGTGCACTCTTCTTATACAGGCTTCTCCTGTAATCAGCGTGCACACTTGTGGAGGCCTTAGAACATGTAACAACCCATTAGGGAATTGGGGAAGTGACCTGGGCCCTGAAAACCCGGCCCGGATTGTGCTTTATACAGCCAAGCAGGGGAGAAATAGACATTTTGATACAATTTACCACAGTATTTATAAAAAAAAAACAATATGGTCATTTCAGTCATCATTAATCAATTATTTTTATAATAATAATTAATAGATCTAATTGTTGTTACGAGAAAATTAAAATGACCAAGACCTGATTTAGGTTAAAATAAAGAATTCCCTCCTGTGGGCTGAACAGCGCCAAATCCTGAGCTGCTAGCGATGGTGCTCCCTAGCCACCCATTGTGCACCTCTGCTTTCAGTCACAAGGGAGCAGGCGCCTTTGTCCGCCTCTGATATTCTATCAAAGGTGGACAATGCTAAGATAAAAGAACAGTCTGAGATTACACTTTATTTTTAATTGCCTTAAGGGCACACTAGACAAACAATATCCAAGTAATGAGTAGGCAAATACACTGGTAATGTCAGGTAGGCAAATACAGGTGGTAGTTAGGATTTAGCAAATAAAGTGAATATTCATCGGTTACCATGAGATGTTAGGCAGTGATGCAGAACAACCACTTGGAGGCGTGAGGTGTCCTTTGTGTTCCTAGTTCTTGGCTCCTCCCAGTACGATATCTGGTGTGACACCCCCCCCAGAAGTGTACCTGCTTACCTTGAACATTTAAAGAGGAACATTAGACCATTTCTGATGTTCCTCTCTAAACATCCCCCCTCACTGCCTTTTGAAAGTTGGTGTTATCTAAAATGCCGACATCCAGCAGTATTCCTTGCCCCTTTCCACCCCCTTAGCCATGCCAGAGAGAAGGCAGGCTTAGCCGGCCTTACCTGTAGCCGTCCTCTAATTAAATGTCCCGTGATGCTCCCCAGATCTCGTGCTCTTCTGCGCTGAGTGTTATTGCCTATGCAATGTCACTGCGCATGTGCATGATCTGAGGGGGCGATGCAGTGCATATCGTAATTCCAAGATGGCACTGCCTGATGGAGGACGGAGTGGGAGCGGAGGTAAGTTTACTGTTTTGGAAACTGGAGGGGCGGGGGGGCCGGGCAAGCCAGATCTGGGGAGTTTTTACTAACGTTCCTCTTTAAACTCCTGTTGGCCACTCTCTCCCCTCTTCCCCTAGGATGGGCCTAGATCTCCTCCCCTTTAAGCTTTGGAATAAGACCTTACAAATCTTATATGGGTCACAACATTCCCACAGAATGCCATAGAGCAGGGCTTCACAACCTTTTCTGGTCCACGGGCCACACTGCCTTATTGTTCCACTTCGAGGGACAGCAAATGCAAACAGTTTACTACAGGCAATTTTTAACCAAGGGGTATGGTGGGAAGTGGTCAACAGGGGCGGGCAGAGATGAGACAGGAAGAAAAGTGATGAACAGAGGTAAGATGGGAAAAGGCGAGCAGAGGTGGATAGAGCTTGGTAGTGGTGGTATGAGCAGGGGTGAGGTGGGACACGATGGGAATAGGTGAGTAGAGGTAGGCAGAGATAAAAACAGGGAAATTAAGCATAAGTAAGGTCGGAAAACATATGCAGAGGTGAGCTGGGGTGAGCTGAGAAGAATCTACATAGACATCTCCAGACATGCCCAACACACGACATACCAGTAGCACATGTTTGACACCGACCTCTACAGAGAAGTTCATCTGTACCTCACTTCCTGCTTCGGGAACTAGCAACCTACTGTCCTCTAGTGGATAGCTGCTTGCACTGCAGGCAAGGCAAGCTCGGCTCTCCAAGGTGCTGGGGGCCACATTTGATGAATGCAGGCCACAGGTTGCGTATCCCTGCGTATCCCAGTTCTGATGTCAGTGGATCCAACCAGGTTCCGAGTTACGCTTTGTGACCAAACACTGCTTTCCTATCTGCCCCCCAACAGGAGTTCTCATTATCTGCTCATCTGGGGGTCCCCGGATGTCCCACTGCATCTCTTGTCTTGGTCGCCAGATCATGAAAATGTAGCTGGTAACTGGCTAGGATGCAGAGCAAAGCTATGAAATCATGGCACCTCCATGTCTGCCTAAAGGCTCTGAAGTCTGTAACCTGCAGGTACATCAGCATCAGATTATTCCTGCCGGCTGTGTGTGTGTCAAACTGGACCAACAGCCTGGCACAGTTGGAAAAGAAAGGTAGCGGCCATTTTAGAGCTTCCTCTCCCTACTGACATAACTGACAATGTTACAACAGTAACAGGAAGCCCAGCAGCACTTCCTGTTTGCAGGTGACCTGCAGGTCTATCAACCGCCATATTGTTTTTAAATTTTACCATAGCAGGAGTTAGAAAAAGGTAAATGAATGTTTATGTGCAGCAATCCGGGGAGGGGTGCATATGAGCACTGTTTTTTATCTTGGTCTGGTTTAAGTAATTTTTGACTGCTGGTCCGCTTTAACCTTACCAGGGTGGTTTTTCTGAGCTGAGGCCTCCTGCCGAAGCCTGTGCATTTTAAATAAGGTCTATTGTCATGAAGCAGGCAGTAGTTATGAAGTTATATTTCTTATTTTCCTCACATGTGGCAAATCAACCAATTGGCAATCTCACATTTTCCCTATGGGCATGACTATAGCGGTGAAAAAAAGCTGCCGCCAAACCCAGTGCATCGCCCTAGGTATTCGGTGAGCTGAGGGGGTTTGCGTTCGCCTTAATAGGAGGCCAAGTCCTTTTTGACTGGAGTACCCTGAACCGGGACTCAAACAAAGAAGCATTTTGGTGAAACGCGTCATCATTTAAGTCCTGGCGCAGGGGAAAATGTGTTTATGCTTTAGCCTAGGACCCTTGCTGACAAATAATGCAGAAACAGGACCACATTAGTCTGCAGGACAGTGAAGGGATTAAACCTGTAGGCAGTCAGGTAAGTATTTTTTTTATTATTTTGGCATTAGTAACTCATTAACTAATGCTAATTGCTGAGTGAATCAACGTATTAGCCAATTCCCACAAGCAGTATATCACCCAGACTTTCAATCTGTAAAACTACAAGCACCAGCATCACTATAGTTTAAATTACTTAGAGAAGACTGCTGAAGGGTAAGCCAGGTTCATTTTGATGGTATAGCAGTGTAACGGGGGTACCCTTCTCCCCCTAATTTGTATAATAAAATTCATGATGGTTTTTAGTGTTTTCATTTTATTGTGCCTTTCTTCAGCACTTCTAGAGTTCCACATGTTGGTCACCAGTGCTCTACACACTATTCCCCTGACCAGGGCAGTTTCTAGGTGAGGGCGAGCAAAGCAATCACCAATGCCATTTTGTATGCGGGGGATGCCTTTTACCCAGATGGGTCAAGGCCAGTGTTAGTAATTAGTAGTAGAGAGCGAAAGAATGAAAGGAATGTGGAAGAAAAAGAAAGGGAAAGAGGGAGGGTATGTGTAAAAGAGAGAGAAAACATGGAGGTAATATGGAAATAGAGAAGTGGGTTTGGAAAAGACAGAGAAGGAGAGAATGTGGAAAATAAAGAAAGGGAAGGAAGGAGAGAATGTGGAAAAGAGAGAGAACGAGGTACTGTACATATGGTGGAAAGGGAGACAATGTGACAAGAAAGGGTGGGAACATGGAACACTAGAGTGAAAATGTGAAAAAGAGCGGCCTGCTGAGCCATATGAGAGCCCAGAGGAGTAGGTAGGCTTTCTGGCACCTGGGGCAAACATTCAAAATGGCGCCCCCATCTGTCCTCAGGACCCCCTTTGGCACCCCCCTGACCTGCTGCACCTGGGGCAAGTGCCCCTCCTGCACCCCCCTAGCTACGCCACTGTGAGAGCCCCCTTTTATTAAATTTCTAATGCCATCCATGTTGCGACCTTGTCAAAACTATAAAATGGCAGCAATGTAAAATTCTTGCTTCAGGGGATCGCCAAGAAATATGGGCTCATCCGAATCGAATTTCAACTAATTGCTGTTGAAAAAATGCAAAAATAAGCTTACCTCCATCCATGTTCCAGCGCCGGGCACAGGATATGTGTCCTCTCTGAAGATGGCAGAGAGCGGTGTAGGAAAGTGTCCGGCTGCGTGGGACAGCGCCCGGAGATGGAAAGGGGCAACTCACCTGGCGGCAAAAGGGTGAATTTTCATACACCCCCACCCGAGTACCTGCATCTCGAATAGCCAGTGGGCTGCAGAAGAGCCCAGTTCCCATGTGGACTATGTGGGCTGGTAGCCTTTAGAGCCAGGGGCTGGCCATTTGGCTACCAGCCCACATATCTGGTGCCCAGGCTGGTTTTACCTGAGGGGGGACCCCACACTATTTTTAAAAATTTATAAGTGAAAGAAAAATGGCAAGCTGCTCTGGGAATTAGGTAGTGTGGGAGGCCCCAATGTGGGCCCACCCATCAGTCTCATCCAGGGGCGTAGCTAAAGTCTTGTGGGCCCCGATGCGAGGAGTCAAACTGGGCCCCCCCCCCCCCCCCATCATCAGTGACAGCGACCTACCTTATAATGAGCGGCGCCGGGCCGACGGCTCTCCGTGCTCCAGTCTGGCAGTCCCCTTCAGAGTGAATCCGCGCCACCGACAGCCTCCTGCTAGTGAGCCTGTGACGTGACCTGACCTTCTCATTCCTCCAGCCCCGCCCCACCAGACCTTCTGTCTCTCCTCCGGGCGGCGGCGCTGTCAGGGAACAGTGGGCAGGGGGGGGCCCTGCCACCAGACCTTCTGTCTCTCCTCCGGGCCCCGCCCGACCCGCAGCGGCGGCGGCTGCGGTGGCGCCGCTGTCAGGGAACAGACAGTTACAGTGGGCAGGGGGGCAGGGCCGGATTAAGAGCATCCCAGGCCTGGTGCTGTAGATTTTGACGGGCCTATTTATCGAAGTATATAAAATGAAAACGCAACACAAAGCAATTTTGTTTAAGACAAAGTGCATTTGTCACATGTCTAATGTACATTAAATTACCAGGATAGGTTCCACACAGCGGGGTAGTGGTGATGGTGGTGGGACAAAGATTGTGTCAGGTAGGTCTGCTTTACAACACCACAGTAAATGTCTTAGGAAAAAAGGGCTCAAAAACAAAATGGTAGAAGATCACTGTGAAAAAGCAAGGGAGGTGACAGAGACAAGTGAAAAGAAAGTAGGAGAAAGGGGATCAAGAAGCTGGAGAGGGAAACAGTGGCATCCCTCAGTACAGACACAGCGGGGGCATCCCTCAGTACAGACACAGCGGGGGCATCCCTCAGTATTTGTCTGTACTGAGGGATGCCCCCGCTTTGCCTGTACTGAGGGATGCCCCTGCTTTGTCTGTACTGAGGGATGCCCCCGCTGTGTCTGTACTGAGGGATGCCCCTGCTTTGTCTGTACTGAGGGATGCCCCCGCTGTGTCTGTACTGAGGGATGTCCCCGCTTTGCCTGTACTGAGGGATGCCCCTGCTTTGTCTGTACTGAGGGATGCCCCTGCTTTGTCCCTGCTTTGAGGGATCCCTCAGACAAAGCAGGGGCATCCCTCAGTACAGGCAAAGCGGGGGCATCCCTCAGAAATTGAGAACACTCACAGACACTGTGACACATTGAGACACACACAAACAATGCCATGCCTGACAAAAGGATTGTGAGCAGTTTGTGTCTGTTCACAAGTAATTCAAGCACAGTGCTGTATCTTCAGGCACACACGACAATCCCTTACCAGATTCTGGTGATTATAGTGATTACTGAATGACCAAGTTTTGTGACTTTCAGTGAAATAATTCGTTTTTTAAAGCGGACTTCAGCATCATTTAATGAAAAGCCCAAACCCTTAAAAAACTATTCCCCAGCATCTAAAATCAATATATTTAACATTTTTAGTCACATTTTATTCTTTCCCTTACTGGCCTGCAACTCTGTTCAGCCTACCACCATCTTGGTTCACTAGCATCACATACTGAGGAGATGAGAGGGTTCAAAAGTGCAGGGGAGCAGGGATATAGCTGTGCTTTGCACAAACAGAGCAGAGCTGGGGTCAGGAAAAGGTCAGCAATCACAGAATGCAGTGTGGCACAGTCAGAACACACTTCCTGTTTGCAGGCAGCCTGCACCCACATGGGCCGCCATCTTGGATGTTTAAAGTCTCAGAAAATGCAATAGATGCAGGTAGGATGATTTTCAATGTGGGCAATCTGTATGTACAGTATGGGGGAAACATATAAGATAGGCTCTCATTTAGGGTGAAGGTCCACTTCTGGAGTTGGAGTGCTGAGCCACTAGAGGTCTTCTAGTTTTGGCTATGCAGACAGGAAGTGCTTTACTTACTATAAACTCTAGTTGTCCCCCCTCACCTATCCCCACCCCCTCCACCTCCTTTCACCATATTCCATCACACTTCAGCCCTCCAATGTTCCACTCCTCACTTTACCTCTGTTCATATCCATTACATCTTACGGTCTCACCTCAGTCAACCTCCTCCTCACCATACAGTGACTCACCCCTGGCTAACAGGTACCGCCGCCCGCGCCGTCGTCCCTTAGGTCCCGCGTGACTTGACTTCCTCTCCCCCTCGGTACCGCCGCGCCGTCGTCCCCCTCCTAATCCCGCGTGATTTGACTTCCTCTCGCTCTCCCCCTCTGAGGTACCGCCGCGCCGTCGTCCCCCGCCTAATCCCGCGAGACTTCCTCTCCCCAATGCTGACTGTTGCGCGCTGGCCCGCCTATGCGGGCCGCGTTTGCAGGCTACTGGGCCTGTCTAAACGTAGGGGCCTGGAGCGGCAGCTCCATCTGCCCCTACGTTAATCTGGCCCTGCAGGGGGGGGGCCCAGTCGCAATGGCGACCCTTGCAACCCCTATAGCTACGCCCCTGGTATCATCTAAGTATTAAGCACCAAACATGTCTAGCTATTTGGAAAGGCAGAGATTTGGTTGCACATATCTGCAGATACATGTGGAAGCCACACCGCCTGACAAGGCACTCTGTGTTTAGTTTGCTCCCTACTCAATATATATGATCCCCATAATAGGGACATGTCAGCTCCTCTCTCTCCGCCTCCTTCTCCACCTCCTCCTTCAGATTCATCACATTTCTGAGCTGATTCTTATGCAGCATCACAGATTTAAGGACCACGCCCACTTTTTTCAGAAGAAAAATCATAAGCTGAACCTGTAAACCTCAATATCTCGACCATTGTCATTAATGACTTACCTTCAGTCTGTGCCTGTGGTGTCCTTAGGTGGCTGGCCGGGGCTTCTGCTGCCCAGCAGCCGCTTCTGCCTCAGGTGTTGGCTCCGGCGTCGCGTGCGTTGCCAAGCTCGCCCTCCTCCCTCGTCCACTGTCGTTCAGCTCATGCTTGTGCGCAAGCACAGTCAGCTTATGTCCTCCGGTGGCGCTGCACACAGCGCGGCCGCTGGAGGCTGTTTAAAGGAACCAATCCTAGGAGGTCCAGTTCTGGCCGGTACGCCTTTAAACGTCAGGTGGGGCAATCAGCCCAGAGGTCTCTAAGTACACCAATCAACCCACAGATCCGAAGTGCACCAATCACAGTCACTGCCTCCCTGTCCAATACGGTTGGGTTCAGTCCTATAAAGGGATTACCACTTCAGTGTGTCAGTGCCTGTGATAGCGTTATATCTGGCTTTGTGATGTCTCCTGTGATTTCCTGTATATATTGTTATTGACCCTTTGCTTGAATCTCGACCACGTCTCCGTCTCATCCCTTTGTACCGCGCAGCTTCCTGGTGTGACCCTTGGCTTGTCGTCTGACTTCTCTTGATTTCTCCTGAGCACCCGAATTGCTTCCAGTACTTACCTGTTTCCAAAGCACCCAAACTGTTTCCAGTACTTACCTGCTTCGCCCAGTCTGACCTTTGGTTTATCTGTCTTCACTCCCTGTGAGCCTACAATCTTTGAGCCATCACGTCCTGGGGGCAACCGTGTCTGGCGAGGCGTATATAGCGTCCTGGCAAACAGGGGCTTGTCTATAGGGGAAGCTGGCTGTGGAGATTGGGGGTTGCAGGCTCACAACGAAGACAGGTATTCTTGGGGTCTGACAACCATTTCTTCAATTTAAAAATTTGCCAGCAGTAGCATTTTAAATTTTCTATCAATATTTAAAAAATAGCATTTTTTTCAACATATTTCACAACAAATATTGAAAAAAGTACAGAACAAAATACAAACAAGACATTTCATGTTAAAGCCCAAACTAAATATAACTGTCACGGACCGGGTGGAGCGGACTCAGGTGTGGATCCGCTTTAACCGTGGGACCGATGGCGGGTACCGTGTCAGGGGAGTGGAGTCTAAGGGGCCACCGGTATTCACCAGAGCCCACCGCAAGGCAGGTTGGTCTTGTGCGGCGAGTGACCCCCAGGTCGCTACCCCCCAACAGCGGCCCAGTCCCACAGTCAGCCGAGGTTCAGCGAGGTACACAAGTGGCAGGCAAAAGGCGTAGTAAGTACAGGCAGAGGTCAGGGCTGGCAGCACAGGTTCGCAGTAAAGGTGAGTAGCCGAGGTCGGGGCAGGCAGCAAAGGTTCAGAATCGGGGACAGGCAGAGGTCGGTACACGGGTGAGCAATCCAAGAATGTCTGACTTTCAACAAGCATGGAGAGACCAAGATCCGGCACTGAAGGAAGGAAGTGCCTCTTTAAATAGGGGAAGAGGATGCAGGATTGGATGACCAAACACCAATCAGTGCTGTACAGGCCCTTTAAATCTCAGGAATCCAGTGCGCTCGCCCTCTAGTGGACGGAGACATGCGCGCACCTGAGCATGTGAGGAGGAAGCATGGGGGGGGGAAGGGCGGCAGCTGGATGCAGCCATGAGGGAAGTGCTGCAAGATGGATGACGGCTGCATGCAGCCATGGAGGTAAGTGACTTGCTGTGAGACGGGCGTGCAGCGCTCGCCCTAACAATAACTTGCCTGGGAAATTCCTGCAAAAAGCACAGTTAAACATATACAGTGCAAAATCGCTTGGCAACATAGGGCGACAACATCTCTAGGTAAGCTGGCATTGAAAGGGTTATGGAGCATCTGAATAGTACAGGGAGGTTGGGATGGCGCCATGTGCGTCCACACAGCTTGCACACTCCAACGGCCCAGACCATGTCTACAGATATCCCATGACCTGGATGAAGGAGAACCTTCGCAGACAGGTGTGATTAAGATTAGTCCTATGCCATTTAAGTTGTGCGGGGCCCAGACCGTTTGTATTGTGGCCTTGTGTCTAAGGATTTGTCTGTGTGCAAAGGATTTAATAAATGTAGAAACCAAAAAATTGGCTAAGGGGAAAAAAAAGATTCCCACTCCACCACATTAACAGGAGCACCAAAAATACACTTACAATCGAATACGTTTAATACATTGTTTATTAATAACAGCAAGACAACATACAATCACAAACAAGACACATTAAAAACTCTGCATATCCCGCAATCCTTCCAATGCCAACAATAAAGAGCAATCAATAGCTGGGAAATCTCCTCAGTATACCTAGTGTGAGGACTACAAGTGATAATTCCTAATATTTTGTGCCGACACAAAACCCCTAATTAGGCTACAAAGAATCCCTGACCACACTCTTAAAATGCAATAAAGTGACTGTGCATAAAATAAATAAAAAATCTAAACAAAACCAATATTATAATGTTATAGGCGCAAACATGCATCAGTGCTAATACATACATTTTCTGACATTCCACTAATCCACACAAATAACTGGAGAAAACTTATCTAACAAAGAATTTTTGAAAACTATATGTGAAAACAACTGATCATTGACACCTGTGCATATGAGGAATCGGTAGCCAGATACACTATCAAAAGAAAATACACAAAACACATAAAAGACATAAAGGGTATAGTAACCATGCGCCGGACAACAAAGTCCAAACACGTGTAGAGGAGAGTGGGACTAGCAGGTGGGACACCTGCACGCGCGGCCGCCCGTGCCGCTTCGCTGGGTGAAAAAGAAAAATTTATTGTGGCCTTGTGTCTAAGGATTTCTTTGTGTGCAAAGGATTTAATAAATGTACAGAACACCTAGGAAAATGCAATTAACTCATTTACTCCATTGAGTTATTTTGCATAATGTGTGCTGCAGCTGCCAATACATCGCCTTATAAACATCACATAGGGGCCCCCCGTTGGTCCTCTGCCTTGATGAAAAGCATATACAGTACCTAATTAAAACAATGCTGCTCTGCTTGGGGTGCACAGGAACCGCACAAAGCTTGATTTATGGAGGTAAACACAGGTGTGCAGCGGTTACACAATGCTCTGCCCTTGTTATATCGGCCAAATTGATGGCACAGGAGATTGCTGTAACAAGCGGCCTTGTTACGAGGGAGAGAGACGCTCCTATTCCTGTAGGGGGGATTTATATAATAGAGAATAGATTGTCAGAAGCCAGGTTAAAGCGGAACAACAGACCTAAATTAAAAAGGGCCGATCCCCTACTTACCTTTTGGATGTCGCCACTGCCTGCTGCAGAGACATTCAGGTGCTTCAGGGACCGATCGTCACCCCGCTGGGGCTCACTTACAAGCACTGCTTTAGCCGTGCTCTTCAATGTCATTTTGCATTTCAAAGTCTCGCAGGATTTCGGGCGGCCCCACTGCACAGGCGCGAGATCGGGGACTGTGCGCAGTGCCTGATAAAGTGGGCCCCCGTGACCCATGGAACGCGTGGCTCTAGTTGAGGTCATAGGCGATGCGGAGACTCTCTTTACATTGGTTTGATGTTGTGGTTATTTGCACTTTGCTTGTGATTGATTAGTATTGGTTATTACTTATGGGCAGTTACCCTGCATCATTTGGTGTACATATTTATACTTTTGAGGTATAGGGTAATTTGTATACATGTTGATATATATATTCTTTGGCATAGCACTTGGCACTTTAGATTGATCAAATAGGGTATGGCATATTGGATGTGGGGATTTTTCTATATATTTAATTGTGGTTATTTGAGATTGGGCATGTGATTAATTTATTTATCTAGAATGTAGGATCCGGATCATTGACAGAGTTTTTACACAATACATAGTTCCAATATCATTAGCATTAGTATCATTGTTACTTATTAAATCGGACCTTCAGCATAATTTAATAAAAAAGCCCAAACCCTTAAAAAACTATTCCCCAGCATCTAAAATTAATATATTTTAGGTTTTACGTCACTTACTAATGATTCTTTCCCCCACTGGGCTGCAACTCTCTTCAGGACTCTGGAATACGGGCGCCACCATCTTGACTCAGAAGTATCACACATACTGAGGAGTGGAGAGCGGAATAAAGTACAGGGGGTGGGGTTATAGCTGTGCTTTGCACAGACAGAGCAGAGCTGAGGTCAGGGAAAGAACAGCAATCCCAGAATGCAGAGCGACACAGTCAGAAGACACTTCCTGTTTATAGGCTGCCTGATGCTCCATGAGCCGCCATCTTGGATGTTCAAAGGCACATAACATGCAGTAGATGCAGGTAGGATGATTTTTAATGTGGGCAATCTGTATGTACAGGGTGGGGGAAACATATAAGACAGGCTCTTATTCAGGGTGAAGGTCTGTATTAATGTGAGCAATCTGTATGTACAGGGTGGGGGGAAACATATAAGATAGGCTCTTATTCAGGGTGAAGGTCTGGATTAATGTGGGCAATCTGTATGTACAGGGTGGGGGAAACATATAAGATAGGCTCTTATTCCGCTGTAATGAGTCATTTGTTGTTGTTTCTGCTTATTATAAAGATGTCATTTATTTTTATCATGCACATCGGTGTGCCTCCATATGGAAATTTTTTTGGTCTCTAGCATTTGATGGGATGCAAGATGGCTCCACCCGTTGGGAGCTGGCCTGGAATCCGAGGGACCCAGAATATACCCCAGCAAGGTGAGTAAACAATCCCCAATTGTGAAACCGGAGGGGGGGGCAGTCTGGTTAGGTTTGGGGGAGGTTTTAACTTTCCCTGATGTTACTCTTTAAAGTGGACCAACACCCAGGATTTTGACATCCTTTTTGATATCCTGGGTTTTGGTCCACTTCGGTGGGGCACCCCGATTGGGGGTGCCCCCGCTGTCTAAAACCCCCCAGAAAGCCCCAAAAAACTCACCTCTCCCCGCTCCCACGTGACCGCGCCAGCCAATCACAGCGCTCAGAGCCGCTGTGGTATGGGCGTCCAAGGCCGCCTGGACGCGCATACCAGCTCAGCTGGCTCTGAGCGCTGGAGGCCGCGTCTCGCGCTTCCCTCTAACAGGGAGCGCGCCTGCACCGGCCATTCACAAACGGTGATGGAACGCCGATGGAACGGGCCTGAGGTAAGGTTTGTGGGCGTCCTGGGGGGTTCCTCCCCGCGGGACATCCCGATTTCGGATGCCCCGCGGGGAGGGATCTGATCGGTCCGGGAATCTTATAGATTTCCGGGCCGATCCCCCCTGGGTGTTGGTCCACTTTAAAGAGAGATCCGAGTTAGGCGGTATGAATAGAGACGATGTGGCAGTGCGGCTGTGATTGAAGTCGAAATCCCGACTCACCATCAAAGTTGCCCCCTATGGTCAGGCAGCTGCAGCGGGGGCTCAGACCTCAGTTACTGGTCGCCGGATTAGCACCGATCAGCGACGGGGACAAAAGCTAATTGCCCTTTTGTTTTTTTTTTAATAGGCTGCTTAATCATTTTAACCATGTTCCCAATACTTAACCCATCTAAGAATACAATTATAGAAAAACTATTTTACCAAATTATTACCGAGGGATGGTGTTGGCCAATCGATGTCACCATTATTCAATCAATGTTCCTCCAAGCACCTGTTACCTGTTGCGCCTCTCCTATATATCATCATATAATATCCCCATAGCAGCCAATTATTCATTTCAACATGAGATAGGGCATTGTCACGCATTTAGAATGCAGAATGTACAGTTCTTTTTTGTTGCATGTTAGAAAGGGTAGAAACTCTATATATTGTCATTTCCAAATCTTAAAGGAGCCTACCAGCTCTCTCCTTATGATTCTGGACCAAAACAAGACTCCATCACCTCCTTGATGATGTTGCAGCCTTGTTTGGACATGGCGGCCATCCATTATTCCATCTATCCGGACTTTCCAGGTTTTCACAGCACTCACCACTAAACCAGAGTGAAAATGAGTCTTCATGTGGGCCACTGCAACCATTTCTGCTTGTGAGCACTGGTTTGGGGATGGCAGAAGGTTTATGCACAACTGCCAGCCTCTGTAGGATCCTAGGGACTTCATAGTGGCAGATTGGAGCCAAAAATCATTCCAGAATTTTACCAGCACCTGACCTGCCCGTCTATGCTGAATCCTTCTAAGTGCTTCCTGGCCAGTCACCCATTGTGCTCCAAGGCCGAGGCTATAGAATTAGGGGCAGGACATGGGCTTGGGTTTCTTGGGTAAGGGAGTACAGTTGGGCCAGAGTTGGGGAGGTAGGGATTGCTTGGGAGTGTTAGTAAAGGGAGGAGCTTAGACAGCCCGAAAGCAGTGTGGCCCACCTGGAGTTCTCCCTGTTTCCCTATGGCCTGTACACCCCTGGGCACCAGCATCTTCTAACACCTGTTTGCTGCTTTGAAATGGCATTTTAGCAGCTGCCATCTTAATCTGATGAATATGTCTGGCAGGAACCTTTATCTGCTCAAACCCATCTGTGCTCTGAATCAGCCACTTGTCTTCAACGTGCCATGATTAAACTTAAAGTGGTCCTTCACTCTGAATAAAAATCACCCCACCTGCAGCTACTGCATGTTATGAGCGTTTAAACATTCAAGATGGCGGCTCAAGGGACATCAGGCAGCCTGTAAACAGGAAGTGCCTTCTGACTGTGCTGCTCTGCATTCTGGGATTGCTGACCTTTTCCTGACCCCAGCAGTTATAAAAATGTGATCTATCAATTACTGCGCCCTGCTTTTCCCTTTATGGTACAGATTGAGGCGGCCGTCTCACCTGTCCTCATTGTAGGTGTGCCTCTAACCCAGGCAGATTGCAGGTTTTTTTTCAGTCTTCTACAGGTGGGTTTGGCCAAAAGTCATTTGCATATTTCCGTTTATTTTCCAGCTTCGTGATACGCGACGGGTTTGCGTTGTCTCCATCGTCGTAATTTTCCACTTCCTCGTCTTCATCCGGCGAGCCAGGTTAGATGTCGCTGTTGATGAACATGTGTTCTAATACTTTGTCGCGCCGCATTATAGAACGACAGCAAGACAATTACGCGGGACCTCGTAACAATTCCATTTTCTACTGTCGGGTTGGATCAATCCGCCAAGCGCAGAGTTGGGAGCGCACAGAAGTCGTTCTTTCATTATGACAGGGACGTGGCAGCTCTGCCACCTAATGAGCAGTACTCGGATCAGGCACAATTCATTCTGCAGAATGGCTTTCTGTGAATTAAATCAGATGCCGCTCTATTATTCCTGTTACCTCCAGCAAGAGAATTGAACTGGAGCGCTCTCAGCAATGTGCCAAACACCATTACGCTGCATCAAGCAAGCCGGTGTTCACTGTAAAACTGAAAGTGCTGAAAATCTGGGCCATTACCACAAATTAGCTGGTGCTGAAGTGACTTTAACTCTACCTGATGCCCATGCGCTGGCAGCCATTATGTCGACTGGATCGATACATTCTCAGAATCTTTTCAACCCAAGCTACTAATGTAATGCACATTAAATGTCTTTTCACCTTGTATGTTTGATTCTATGTGCAGCATAGCCCAGGGCCGGCGTCAGCACCCGGCAAGCCTGGTCAGCTGCCGAGGGCTGGTGCTGGAGTGACTTTAACTCTACCTGATGCCCATGCGCTGACAGCCATTATGTCGACTGGATCGATACATTCTCAGATTCTTTTCAACCCAAGCTACTAATGTAATGCACATTAAATGTCTTTTCACCTTGTATGTTTGATTCTATGTGCAGCATAGCCCATGGCCGGCGTCAGCATCCGGCAAGCCTGGTCAGCTGCCGAGGGCCCACTGGCAGCTGCACAAAACTGTAGAAAAAAAAACTTTTACTCACCTGCGGCCGCGATCCCTCGTATTCCGCCCTCTCCTCACCACGGAGGAGCCCGGGGGGGCCATCGTAGGCCCCGTCAGTGAAGAGGACACCCGGCGGGGCCTCCGATCGACCCCCCGGGTTCTTCCATGGTGAGGAGAGGTAGAAATACGCCCTCTCCAGCACTTCTGCAATCGCCCGGCTGCTAGCCCCGCCTTTTGTAGGCTGTGACGTCATCTCAGCCCCAAGGGGCACAGTAGCGCCGGGCGAGCGGAGGTGAGAGGGTCGATGACGGCTGCCGGGTGATCGGTGGAGGTGGGGCAAGGGATCACAGCCCCTTGTCATCGGAGCTTCGTGGGGCAGGATCGCCGGGGGACAGTGGAGGATCGGAGGTGAGTAAAGAAAAAAAAAACTAATAAATGTCATTTTTTCTCTGTGTGGTGTCTTTTTTTACTGTTAACCCTTTGTGAACTGGTAAGGGGTCCATGAGACCATGGGTCCATAAGCACGGAGGCTGTCCCTAGCACCCTGTTCTATGCCATGGAATTTATAGACCCCTCATCCGCAACTCTCCACCGCAAAGGGGCCCACTGAGACCATGCCGCCCGAGGGCCCACATAAACCTGGAGCCGGCCCTGACATAGCCAGTAAGGCCACCTATCATTGGGGGGATATCCTCCGCCAGTGGCACATAAGATCCTATCAGCAGAGTGATCTGTACCTGATCTGCTGCCTTCTACACTGGCCCAATGATAAAAACCCATGTAAATATGCTAGATGGAGGGAGGAGGGGTATCTTGTACAGTCGGTATCAAGAAGTATCTAGCCAGGTTTGTTTTTTTTATTTTAATGTAAGGAAGAGGAAATCAGGGGTGACAGGTTCTGTCACCCCTGATACTAAACCTGTCACCTCCATATTTAATTCCTAACCAGAGGGAGTTTTATTCAGTTTGGGTGTAAAATTGACCCCTCTTCTCATTAGCCGATGATGAGTTTATAAAGATTTTTAATATTACACAATTTCGCAATAGTGCTCCTTTAAAGCGGAACAAAACCCACCAGTGACCAGTCTGGAATCTAAAAGATTCCAGGGCCAGCCGCTGGATTTTCTCGGGTTGCCCCAATGTGTGGAACCCACCAGGAAGCCCCAAAAAACTCACCTCACCACTCTCCAACAACGCATGCACGGGCTCTCGTCCAATCAGAGCCGTCTGCTATGACAACGTCATTCGGCAAGTGGCTCTCATTGTTTACAATCCGGAGTGCATCCCCGGCAGCGCGCGCACGCTCCCGCCCCAGCCATTCAGATGGAAGCACATGCGGTGCTGGGGATGCGTCCACTTGCACTCCCCATTGTAGACTATCAAACCTATTTGCCAAATGACATGAGCACAGCAAACGTTCTGACTGGATGAGAGCCCGCGCATGCACTGTTGGACCAGGGAAAGGTAAGCTGCCAACCGGGGGGTTTCACACAGTGGGGCATCCCACATGAGGATGCCCCCGGGGCACGGAACAAAACTTGGCATAGTCAAAATCCCAGGGTTTGTTCCGTATTAAAAGAAGCATAAAGTGACGTTGGGCTTGAATACTTGGCGCTAGGGGGATTTATATGGCGCTAACACATCATAAATCAGGCTCCAAATGATTTAATAAAATAATTTGCTCTTATCTGGCTCGATCAGCAATGCATGTATCCTGACACCGGCAGAGCAGGCTGTTAAAGAGGAACAATGCAGGTCATGGAGAGCTAATAAAAACTCCCCAAACCTGGCTTGCAAGGCCCCCCCTACCCCTCCGGTTCAGCATTTGATCTCTAAAAACGTACATTTCTTGTCACATTGCGCTCAGCAACCCTCCACTCCCTCGGCGACTTCCATAGGGCAGCTCCATCTTGGAAGCCTTTGGCTTGCCGACAGATACTGAGCCGCCCCTCAGATGCACCGTGGCGTTGCATAGGCTGCAATGGTTCTGGGCACAAATGCATGCGAGATTTGAACAGCGCCCAGCGAAGAGATGAGTATGCTCCCATCACTCAGGGACGGCTAAAGTGGGGAGGGGGTGGAAATGGGCCAGGAATTCAGCAGCGTTTAGTATAACGCTGTCATCCAAAGGCAGTATGGGGGGAGGGAGGGATTATCTGAGAGGAACTTGAGAAAAGGTCTGATGTTCCTCTTTCAGCTGAGAGGAGAGAAGCCTACTTGCATTATTAATCCGCATCCACACACAGAGCAGGTTGCTACAAAGCAGAGCAACTACCCAGGGTTACAGAAGGAAAAAATAATTTATGGTGAAAAAAATATCCCTCTTCCCATGCCTAAATGCCTAAAAAAAAAGAATGTAAATAAATGGGATGCATAAAAGGCCAAAGAGCAGGGGCGTGATTTGAGGGGGTGCAACTGCACAAAGGGTCCATCATTGTCAAACCTTTTTTTTTTTATCATATTTGCGCTCACTTGCCATCATTTAGGTAAAGGAAGATCCATTGGTCTCGGCTGTTGGGGAGGCCGATTCATTAATAGCGCCAGGTAGCGACAGATGAGCGACTGTAGCGTGATTTTTTCTGCGCCAGCCAGTATTCGCTGTGCTTGGCCGGCGTTAGCTTGATGACAGCGTCTCAGTCGGTGTGCGGTAATGTTGAATACGGGCTGGGGGGTCGCTGTTTCACAGGTCCAGCGTTATATGTGAGCGCCTGACAACGAATGGCCAGAGCGAACGGCTAGCTTCATATTCATCAACAAATCACGCTCCGAATGTGCTGTCGCTGTCCATTCCTTGTTTAAACCCCAGAGCGCTGGCGGCGATGTGTATTAACTCGTTTTTAACCCCTAAACAACCATATTTTTTGATTGTAACATTATACATGTTTTTAGAATCATTTTGTAATATGAATACATTAATCTCAGACCTGTTAGATCAATTCTGCACATATTTTTTTTAATTTTTTTTTTGACTTAAAAATAAATGCTAACATTGCAGAAGTGGTCTCTGATTTTTTGACATTAAAAAAATAATAAAAAAAATTAATACCAATTCATTAGGAATAATTATAGATTGCTCCATTGAAATGCATTGGACATCGCCAGGGAGCGACAGCTCATACCTGGCGCTGTGAGGGAATTTGCAGCGGCGCTGTTCGGTCCAGGCGGCTTCATGATGAATGCCGCGCTAGCCGTCGCTCTCGCCGGCGCTAGCCTCATTTTGCTTGATAAATGCGTCATTGTGACCGCCGCTGGGCGTACTTGAGTCGGTAGTCGCCGTTAGCTGCCGCTACCTGGCGCTCGTCAGACACTACCTGGTGCTATCGCTTTATGAATAAGGGCATAAGTCTTTAGTTGTCTATCTGCATCCAACAGAAAAACGTTTACTTGAAAAGGACCCCATATAATGCTCACACCAGGGCCCCTGCCAAAGAGCTTAAATCATAGTAAGGTGAGTAAAATCCTAATAAATTCTTGAAAAACTTAAAGCAAACCAAAACCCACGGAACTTGTGAAATACATGTGGTCAAAGCCCTTGCCAATACTCCCCCTCTTAGGAAATAGATATATTCACTCTTTGAATAGTCCTGGAACACTCAGCGGTTCCTGACCC
Organism: Gastrophryne carolinensis; assembly: GCA_027917425.1. Lineage (NCBI taxonomy): Eukaryota > Metazoa > Chordata > Amphibia > Anura > Microhylidae > Gastrophryne > Gastrophryne carolinensis. Next base: position 15,443,331 of record CM051242.1, on the reverse strand, counting down.
AGTTAGGGGTGTGGTTTTTGTTTTCTCACTGGTTTGTGCGATATGGTGGATGAGGCGACAGCGAGTATCCACAAAGCGGCAAAGTGATGGATAATTTGAAGGTAAAAGCTGCAAAATTCTGATACTGAAAAACACTATACAAGCATGTCAAGCAGTGCGTAATAAAAACAGAGATTATTTGAACCTGCCTGTCATCCTATGGGAATTGATGAAACATTGATCTGTTGTGGAGACTTGATGAGTTTACCAATCCGTGGGTCTGAGAATATTTTGTCATCCTGGGAGAGTTTATGAAATATTTGCCTGCTATTGATGGTTATGGATTGATCAAGATGCATGTCTGGTAAGGATCTGCGCAAACGGTGATAAGAGCACGGAGTGAAAGGACGGCGCATGCACTTTTAGACGTGGTCAAAATATAATGTTGTGGACTGTGACACCGATACTTCATATGTTCATGTGCTGAGGGTTATCCTAATTGTTGGACATTATATATATTTGTTGAGAAGAATATTTTCAAGCTCTGTGTTTTTTTCTTATAAGTCCTGGAACACTGATTGTTTTGCTGTCCCTCTCTGTAAGATAGCAGGTGATCAGTCATCGCTTAGGTGTGGTAACGACATCATTGCCACACACAACAGTGTCAATGAATGGAGGAGGTGGAGGTTTACAGCTAAAACAGGCGCCATTATCTGGGATTAGAGTGAAGCAGGAACGGTGAAAATTGGCAAAAGGTTCTCTTCATAGGGGGAGCAATTCAGGGGATGCAAGTTAAAAATGTGGGTTTTGGTTCACTTATGAAAACTTATGTCTGACGTTAAAGTCCCTGTCCAGGCACCCACCAACTTTCTCCCACCCTATCCCTCTTGGGAACAGTATAAAATAAGCCATTTTTAAAGCACCTGAAAATCTATAAGTGCATATAAAAATCTTAAAAAAGTACATCAGAGGCTCATCAAAGCCTCCAAACCCTTACCAGCCTGGCACCCCGCCCCCCCCTGCGGGTTTGCATTTTGGGCATTCTTTACTTACCTTTCTGGGGCATCTGTATTCCCTGTCCCTCGGATTACGGTCATCCTCCATTGGGCAGCACCATTTTTCTCCCATTAGGCACTGCGCTCATCTCCCATGCTCGCGCATGCACAGTGCCGATGTAACGCGCTGCTATGGGAGCCGGGGGAAGAACAGCATTCTACAGACCTGCTTCTGGAAGAGAGCGTTCAAAGCCGTGGCTGTCTGTTACTGATGGCCAAGGAGGCGGGGGGCAGAGGATCGACCCTGAAACAGCAGGATGTCGCCATCTCTGATGCTGGCAACATTGAAAAGATATGCGGCTCCCAGCAAGGGGGAAGATGGGCATAGGTTGAAGAGGTCTGATGTTCCTCTTTAAACCGGACCTTCAGCATCATTTAATGAAAAGCCCAAACCCTTAAAAAACTATTCCCCAGCATCTAAAATTAACATATTTTATGTTTTTAGTCACTTACTTTTTATTCTTTCCCCCCACTGGGCAGCAACTCTGTTCAGGACTCTAGGATACGGGTACGGCCATCTTGCCTCAGAAGCATCACATACTGAAGAGAGGAGAGGCGGCAGAAGTGCAGGGGGTGGGGTTATAGCTGTTCTTTGTACCGACAGAGCAGAGCTGGGGTCAGGGAAAGGACAGCAATCCCAAAATGCAGAGCGGCACAGTCAGAAGACACTTCCTGTCTGCAGGCGGCCTGAGACTCCATGAGCCGATGTCTTGAATGTTTAAAGGTTTAGAAAATGCAGTAGATGCAGGTAGGATGATTTTTAATGTGAGCAATCTGTATGTACAGGGTGTGGGAAACATTTAAGATAGGCTCTTATTCAGGGTGAAGGTCCGGATTAATGTGAGCAACCTGTATGTACAGGGTGTGAGGAAACATATAAAATAGACTTTTATTCAGGGTGAAGGTCCGGTTTAGGAATTCTAGGAAGCTAGATTTCTTTTCTTCAATTTCTGTGACATGGCTGAGCTGGGAAGGGCACGCTCGTGGAGCAGATTTACTTGAGCATGCTCTGCTGTGGTCAGAGACAGCCATGGGACCACTTTTTGCTCACTGTGCTTCCTCAAACTGAGAGCTCCAAGGACAGAATAGCTGTAGGGCCATTTTTTGCATGGTCCTGGAGAAACGAAATGAAAATATCGCAAACCTTGGAGCCCTGTTATAGCTTCTACCCTACAGTGCTGGAAATGGAGAGAGACACATGGCACAGGCATCAGCCGCTAGTTGTATAATATTTCCCTTTAAAATAACAGTCCAGCCAAGTAACTGATTGGTGGATGTCTGGCACCCGCCTACTTACTGGAACATCAGATGGAGTCCCTTGTGCCCCCCTTGTGCGGGTGCGTGCTGCTCGGGAACTCCTGCTTTGCCATTCTGGGTGGGGGGTAGTGTAGTCGCCCGGCTGGTTCCCTGCATTGAGCTGCCAGCGGCTGTGCTTGGTGGCTTATGTGCAGTGACAGCTCTGCACCCATCACTGTAGCGTTGCTGGCGGCGGCTTTGCTGCTCTAGACTCTCCGTCCTGCCCTGTGGTGGCTTTGGCTGCAGGTTTGCAAAAACAAAAAAAGGCTTGCCCAGGCGCGCCCCCACTGCCGCCGATACCTTTGTTGCCGGCCCTGCGGCCCATCAGACCAGAGATTGAAAAGCCTCCTGGACCAGACCATAACCCAAAGGTTGGTGGAGGCCCCCTTTGCAGAAGAAGTGGTGGGGGCCCCAGGGCGCATGCCCCATAATCCAGCCCTTAATATTGCTGCTGGGTTTAGAGAAGGAAAAGATCCAGTATTCATGTAATTTTCCTGCTATGGGTCACGCGGAGGAGCAGGGTCCTAGTGCAGCTGGGACCGGGAAATCATTTCTAGCCTGTGGTCGGCAACGCTTTGCTTGTCCATCTGTAAATTTGTGGCCGCTGATTGACGCCAAGCAAGACGCAGGCGCTTCAAAGGTTGTCTTTTGCTTTTAGCTAATTGCAGCTACACAGCACAAAGGCCTCGAACAGCCTGGAGTAAAGAGAGGGGAAAACTCGGCATACATGAAAGCCTTTAGGGGACTTGTCTAACTGTCCTGATAATGTCAGATAAAAGCTCTGGGAGGACATGAAATGATGTAAACATCCCGCATGAGGCATAATACACACTGCTGCAACTCTATAAGCCACTGCTGCTGTTTCCAGATACAAGAAGGAGACTAACTGGGGTATCATTAGAGTATAACAGCAGCAGTTTATGGCCACACACTGGCACATCCTAATGACCACAGGGGGCAATGACTCCATGAGGTTTATATATTGCTGTAGCCAAGCAGAAAAAAACACCTAGAGGCCGATTCATCAATAGCGCCAGGTAGCGACAGATGAGCGACTGAAGTATGGCGCTATGAGCGCCGCTAGCGTCAGCCGCGGGCGTTAGCGATTCGCTATAGCAGGCCTCCTCAGTCGCTACCTGGCGTTGTTGCGAACAACGCCTACATTGCTGAATATGATGTTGGCCCTCAGCTTTGTTGGCGCTGTCAGTCAGTGTGACCACGCTATTCTACACAGCGCCTGTTAGCTTTGCTGTGTCCTGCCCATCCAGTACCTTCTGAATAAAACACATTGCCACATTTGTTTTGAAATGAAAATTTTTTTTTATTGTGTGTAAAAGGTAATTACATTCTACCAGATCTTCGAATATAAATGGAAAATAAAACATAATTAAACACATAGTCACAATTTTTTTAATTTTTATTTGTTACCTAAAAAGGAAATACAATTAAATCACCAATGAGAAAGAAAAGGAAAATAAAAACAGAACAGAGAAAGAAAAGGAAAATAAAAACAGAACAGAGAAAGAAAAGGAAAATAAAAACAGAACAGAGAAAGAAAAGGAAAATAAAAACAGAACAGAGAAAGAAAAGGAAAATAAAAACAGAACAGAGAAAGAAAAGGAAAATAAAAACAGAACAGAGAAAGAAAAGGAAAATAAAAACAGAACAGAGAAAGAAAAGGAAAATAAAAACAGAACAGAGAAAGAAAAGGAAAATAAAAACAGAACAGAGAAAGAAAAGGAAAATAAAAACAGAACAGAGAAAGAAAAGGAAAATAAAAACAGAACAGAGAAAGAAAAGGAAAATAAAAACAGAACAGAGAAAGAAAAGGAAAATAAAAACAGAACAGAGAAAGAAAAGGAAAATAAAAACAGAACAGAGAAAGAAAAGGAAAATAAAAACAGAACAGAGAAAGAAAAGGAAAATAAAAACAGAACAGAGAAAGAAAAGGAAAATAAAAACAGAACAGAGAAAGAAAAGGAAAATAAAAACAGAACAGAGAAAGAAAAGGAAAATAAAAACAGAACAGAGAAAGAAAAGGAAAATGAAAATAGGAATTAGAATGTAAAGGAAACTTACAACCAAATTAAACACATAGCCACATGTATATATCTAATTTTTGTTTAATTTTTTCTCTTAAACTAAATTAAGAATAAAATATAAATGAAATAGAAAAAGAAAAGTCCTGCAGAAATGCAAAAGAAAAGAAAAGTCCAGGAAAGGTTTGTTAGAGGAATGTCCAGATCACGGTGCATCTCTTGGTGCCTGAAAAATTAAGAAAAGTGCAGTTAGTATATATCTTTATAGTTATTTTGTGCTTTATTAAAAAAAAATGCATAACTTGATAACCAACATTGGCGTCTTACACCCCCCTTAGAGTGGTTTGGGTCATCTTAAACCCCCCTTAGAGTGGTTTGGGTCATCTGAAACACCCCTTAGAGTGGTTTGGATCATCTTACACCCCCCCTTAGAGTGGTTTGGGTCATCTTAAACCCCCCTTAGAGTGGTTTGGGTCATCTGAAACACCCCTTAGAGTGGTTTGGATCATCTTACACCCCCCCTTAGAGTGGTTTGGGTCATCTTAAACCCCCCTTAGAGTGGTTTGGGTCATCTGAAACACCCCTTAGAGTGGTTTGGATCATCTTACACCCCCCCTTAGAGTGGTTTGGGTCATCTTAAACCCCCCTTAGAGTGGTTTGGATCATCTTACACCCCCCCTTAGAGTGGTTTGGGTCATCTTAAACCCCCCTTAGAGTGGTTTGGGTCATCTGAAACACCCCTTAGAGTGGTTTGGATCATCTTACACCCCCCCTTAGAGTGGTTTGGGTCATCTTAAACCCCCCTTAGAGTGGTTTGGGTCATCTGAAACCCCCCTTAGAATGGTTTGGGTCATCTGAAACACCCCTTAGAGTGGTTTGGGTCATCTTACACCCCCCCTTAGAGTGGTTTGGGTCATCTTAAACCCCCCCTTAGTGCGTTTGGTTGCTCTTTTGGATGGGAGGTCAAAGACATTTAAACAGGAGTGCAGTACTTGCATTAGAGTGAAGGGTAGTTAGCTTACCGCAAAATAAGAAGTGATCAGCCTTTCCCTTAGCTCATCGCCAGTCTGGGTGTCCTCACTTCTATCTGCGGGCAGGTTGGGGATTTCTGGCACCAGTGCTGTCTCCTCGGGGGCTTGGATTCGGTGACAAATGCAAATGTTGTGTAGCACACAGCAGGCAAGGATGATCTTGGAAACCTTCTGTGGGCTGTAGAGCATCTCTCCTCCTGGCCGTGCCAAACAAAGAAAGCGTGCTTTCAGCAGGCCGATGGTTCTTTCCACAATGCATCTGGTCTTGCGATGCGCTGCATTGTAGCGTTCATGGGCAGAGGTCCGTGGGTTCCTGACCGGAGTCATGACCCACGTTCTCTGCCCATATCCCTTGTCCGCTGTAGAAAAAACACAAGGAGAGAGACAGCAATTAGTACTAGTACATGTTTTTGGGTGGTAGTTTGTTGAAAATTGCCTTACTAGGCCACATATTAGCAAAATACATAGACATGGTTAATTTATTACCCAGTAGCCAGCCAGCTGGCATTTCGTTGTTATCAAACTTCCGGCACAGGACTGTCCGCTGCAAGACGTAAGAATCGTGGCATGAGCCGGGGAACCCCGATCTCACCGCCCGCAGCTTCATCTCATGGTCACAGACCACCATGATGTTAAAGGAATGGAACTGCTTCCTGTTTCTGTAGGACAGCTCCTGTGCACGGGGAGGGCGGAAAGGGATATGTGTACCATCAACGCACCCTAGCACATTCGGGATCCCTCCCATCATATAGAAAGCATGTTTTATTTTGGCAACCTCTTCCTCCTCCTCAGGAAACTTGATGTAAATTGGGATTAAATCACAAATTGCCAGAACTACCTGGATTAGGATGCGGCTCATAGTAGCCTGGCTTATCCCGCTGAGGAGGGCTGAGGTTGCCTGGAAGGTCCCTCGTGCCAACACATTAAGAGTGGCACACAGGCGTACTATGCCTGGAATGGAGTGAGTGCGTTTGGTGGATGGCTCGATTTTGGTCTTAATCTGATCATATAGGGACTGTAGTGCAGCACGATTCAGACGGAAGCGGCTCCTGATCTGCTCGTCACTTAAGTCCCATACTGAAAGGCGGATTGCAAAGGAGCGGGGTGCCCTAAGCCTCACAACACCCCGCTCCCTTTCCTCCTGCTCTTCCAGCATACGCATACATCCATCCACCCAGACACCATACATCACCCTCTTATCCATCACACACACTAAAGATATATACAAAATCAAAAAAAAAAAACAAAAAACAATCACACACAACACACACACAAACAATCACACTACACACACACCCGCTACAATGCAGCTCACCACAAAACCAGAACTATAGTGGTCCAAACCACCAGCCTGCTGAAAACCAGCTTTCTAAGTTAAGCACAACCAAGAGGGGAGTTGCTGCACAGCCCACAAAAGGCCCCAAAATCAAGCCTTACTTGCTGTATGCTACACAAAATTTGCAGATGCCACCCAAACCAAGCTCCTAAAGAAACAGCACTGATGTCAGAAATCACCCAACAAGCCACAGAGAGTGAGGACAGAAACCAGACAGAGGCTCAAATGAGCTAAGGGAAGCGAGCACAGCACCACACCACAGCCTTTGCCACAGTGTAAGAATAGCAGAACCTAGTTCATTCCTTCCTTTTATACTTCATTTTCAAAAGTGACAGGTCCGCTTTGCCGCCTTTTGCGTCGCTCTGCTATTTCCGGGCGCCAATTAGCCGACCCAGGTGTGCGTAAAACAGAGTGCGCACGCGCACGCTAGTAGCGCTACTAGCGTACTTGAGCCGTAACGTGCGTGCATTAACGGACATGGGCCAAAAATCAGGTGGGGACCAATGAAAGTGAAGCTGTTGTTTTTTTAAATAGCCGTTAGGCTAAGCACATGTCACAAGGGTTGCAGATACATCAGTCCATTGTTGGATTTGGGTGTGTGTTGTTTGTTGATTGAGGTCTGTAATGAGTTAATTGGCTAACACACATGCTTCTGTCAGTGCAGTGGAGGTGTGCCTAGAAGGAACTGGGCTGTATGTGTGAATCAATTAAGTGGGCTGCTTTTGGATTGGCTGTTAGAGCACATAAAACCTGGCCAAGCCTAAGAGATTGCGATGCCATTCTGTAGTGTGCATGCGTGCTTGTGGGGTGTTGATTTGTGTGTGTGTGCAGCTACAGGATGGAGCCAAATACAGGACATCTGCCGGCCACAGCAGGCCCGAGTAGGAGTTTGGTGGGTGCTGTGCGCAGACCTCCCTTACGGAAAAGGGCACAGCCTGAAGGTGGGGCAGCACCCCAGGCTAAGCGCCCAGGTGCCAAGAGGGAGCCTGAATTTAATTTGGCTGAGAATAATCATCTTGTGCGCCTGACACTTGCGAAATGGGAGCTGCTTTTTGGCTCCCAAAGCAAGTCCATAGGCAAACAAGAAAGAAGCAAACTGTGGGATGCCATTGGTGTGGAGCTTAGTAGCACAGCTCAACACCCACGTAGTGGCCCATCCTGCAGGAAACGCTTCTACACTTTGCGAGGGGCCCTTATGAAAAAGATGAATCACGATCTTGATGTGGACAGTGGGTTCAGCCAGGCTCCAAAGAGTACCTACAGGCCGTATGAGGAGATGCTGAAGGCCAAAATCCCACTGGCTCGGCTGCAGGGTGTGGATCCTGGGGATGACACCACCGGTTGGGCTGAAGGTACATATTTTCTGCCTTTTACAATAACCTAATGTTAATGTCTGTGATTAGCATTTTTACATTCTGACCAACTAACTGTAGGACCTTTGAAGTATTACATTATAGCTAAAACATTTGTAACTTTTCTGTCTGTTGCTTTATGCATAGGTGCACATGCTGCTGTCCGGGATGTTGCTCCGGACAACCAAGCTCCTGCCCTTCCAGCAACCTCAAGGCTACCCCAGTCTGCCATTGAAGGTATTTACCCATTATTTGTTTGCTGGTTTTTTGAAAAACAAATGGGTGTGGGAGCAGCTCAAGCAATAAAGGTTTGCCCTGTTGACTATTAATAATATGTGGGTGCGCCCTAATTGCACGCCCACTGTAACACTCACAGTCAGTAACTAACAAGGCCCTAACATGTGTAGATATGTAGGATGCCAGAGATGTGTAGCCATATATCGGCCTATCAATGTGTGAGCCACACTTGGCTTGATTAGTCAATATTAGTGAAAGAGCTGCTCACACACCTTAATGCAGGTTGTATTTTGGCACGCACATTAGCTATGGCTCAATGTTGGTTTTATTTTGCACTAGCTCCCATGCCCTTGGCCCCAGCATCTCCTCCGGATCCCACCTACTCTTTGGATGTCGGTAAGTGCATGTGTTCACCTTGCTTGATCCACTTTGACTCAAGTGCATGTGTCTCATTTGTCTTTTTTCTTTGTAGGCCAAGTGACTGGTTCATCTTTGGACCCCACTTCCGATGTTGCCGGTCAACAGGACCCTGTTGGTGTGTAGAGCAATACATAATGTATCCTTTATGCTGTTTAGGTAACACTGGTTCAATTTGGTTAGTCTACTAAGCTACATGTTTGCTTGGTAAACTTGAAGATGCCTCTTGGGAGTGCTGGTTGCCTCCCCAGGGTCAGTCTATTAGTTATTTTAGTGATAGCAATGTATATTTGCGGACATATTTTTAGGAAAACATTCACTGTAGTAGTTTGCTGAATCTTTAGACCCTTTTTTATTTGGTTTTAGTTGACCCGAATATCGGAAGTGGCTGTCCAGAAAGGGCCCCTCAAGTTCCAGCTGCCAGAGATGAGGGTAAGTGGTTTTGCCTTGCTCTAGTATGTCTTTGGGCTCTAATGTTGTGCCACTTGCTTCTGGCAACTTGTGTGTCCACATCTATTTTCAAGGTCCAATCTCGAGTGAGGACCCCACTCCAGACATCTGGGATATTGCGGGTATGTTTAATTTAAGCAATGTTTATGATGAGATTTGCAGAAATTAGTGCGTCTTAGTCCTGTAACATACATGTTAACAATCTGAGTTTAACCAAGACCTTTGGTCTACTGTGTATTTTTTAAATTTTGAGAGGTATGACCTCGATAGCCTAACCAGGTTACATTAGAGTTTGGCCCACAGACCTACTAACCTGATTTTCCTGTTTAGCATTTGCCAACTTGGCCGACATCTCTGATGTTGATTCGCGACTCTCTGGCAGCGATACCTCGAGCCTACCTGGGCTGGAGGACACGCAGGTAACATGGCTGATGTAGACGACCTCTAAACCCATTGGCATATTCGTGGGTAGTGGAAGAAGCAACATGTAACATTTCATTTCATTGTTGTTTTGGCAGGAGGCGGAACCAGAACCCCAAGCTGGGACCTCTTCCCAAGTCCCATGTGGCCAAGCTTCAGAGGCTCAGACAAGGGTAAGTTGTCTAGTGAGTGTTTATGGTAACTTTTGGGAGGGGCATAGCTGCATTTGTTCCGTTTGACTAAAATGTGGTTTACTATTTTTTTAGCCTACTACCACAGCAAGAGGAGGTGTGGCACCAACCAGTGCCGATTTCTACACACTAGGGGTCCGGATGCTGGAGGACTACAGTCGCCAACAGCCGCGTGATGGAACTAATGAGCGCATTGCGGCGTTGGAAAATCAGGTGCTGATGTGTCAGCAACAAAATGAGGGCCTGCAGCGCCAGGTGGACCAGTTAAGGCAAAACCTACAACAGAACCAGGACCTTGGTCGCCTTGCCAATGTTATTGAACAATCTGTACAGCGACAGGAAGAGGCAATACAGCGCCAGGCAGAGGCAATACAGCGGCAGGACCAAACTTTGTTGTTGATACAACAGCTCATACAACAGCAGTCTATATTTTTTACTGCACTGTTGTCCCCCAACACCGCCCCTAGCAATGACTCCCAACCTCCCCGGCCACCCAGCCAAGAATATTAATTTTGTTTGTTTTTGTTTGTGTAAATATATTTGCTTAACCCACATCTAAATTGTGTTTTTCCTAAGACCTAGCTAATAACACAGTCAGGGATGAGTATCTTGATCTAGATATGTCAATGTATTTGTAAATTTAGGCCACACATTTGAGACCATAGCTTACTATGATTAACACATGAAATGGCTCCAAAGGTATGGCTAAATTGACACACAAATGGGTTTTGAGACAGTTAAACTATGCTTTGCAAGGCACCACACTGTAATGATGTTCATCAAAAGATTTAATTTTAAAAAAGGGCCAACAGGGCCAACATTGCCCAACAAAGGGCGTAAACAGGCCAGCCTTCCCCCCACCCTAACGACGCTGCCGGCGCCTCTTCTTGGCCAGCAGCATCAGCTTCAGGAGCCTGATCTCCCGCCACAGTCTGCGATGCTGGTTTTCACAAGCTGTAGAGATGTAGAAAAAAAAATTTGTTAATAAATTGAATGTGACCTCAACAGACACAGATGTAGCAATGTAATGTCAGTGTGTCCAATTAGGTGACACTCACATTAACATTGTTGACCACTGTGCGCTTATTGGTTAACATGATATGAGTACTATTGACTGGCAGGAATGTGAACAACACATCCCAAGCATACATTTACTCTTAAAGTGTACCAACAGCCACCGGTGATCGGCCCTGGAATCTATCAGATTCCCGGCCTGATCACCTCCCTCCCCGCGGGACATCCAAGATCGGGATGTCCCTCGGGGTGAAACCCCCCCAACACCCCAAAATCCCTACCTCAGTAAAAAGGGACGCGCGGGAGGCGGAGGAAGAGCCACTTGGCCACGGCTTGTACGTTTGCTGGAGTAAAAGTGAGTTCAGGGGGTTGTCACACAGCGGTGACGATCAGGGGTGCCCCACCGTAGTGGACCAAGACCCAGGAAAGTCAAATTCCTGGTTGTTGTTCCACTTTAACTGTGGGGAAGCAAAGAAGGTATAAGTCCCAGTGTGTCCATTTTTGTGTTTAGTCACAGCCAAACCTCAGGGCCTAAGTCCTAACGAGTACACGAGTTTGCCCTATAATGTTAGAGGTCCAGACAAAACAGGCCCAAGACAGGCAAAAATAGTCTCTATGTGGCCAAATGAAGAATGTGAGGCAACAATCAAGCATGCAGACAGGCATGTTGGATTATTGTACAAACACATGGAATCTAGATGTGTTTGAAATTAACACATAGGTACATTTTAAATTTCGGCAGATGTGACTAGAAGACATAGGTTTCACAAGTCTTTAGGCATATGAAGTGGGATGTACTCACCATCGCAGCTGTGGCGGGGGCCCATGCTGCTGGCCGTCCCTGGAGCTGGGGTGGGGAGGAGGTTTTCTGGCTCCGTCTGCGTAGCAACATCTGTCAACAGAAAGCAAAAGACAAAAACACAATTAGTGGGCCAATGACACCTGACTATTTGACATCCATCTGGTTATTGAGTCTGAAAAATCAAAGGCTTGCATGGTTACATACAGGTTGTACAAAATTAGCATATTTCCTGGTCCATGAGTTAATGTCAATTAGTTAGGGTTGCAACATGTATCCCTAAAGATAATGTGCTAATAACATAGACAGTGCTATGTAAAGGACTCATTAGCAGTTGATTGGCTAATGTTACTAGTGTGCCACATGTTTTAGCGGGAACAACTTAACCCAAGAAAAGAAATGAGAACAACCATCATGGTGTGGCCAGAAACATAGGGGTGGTTTCCAGTTGGCTAGCACTGTAGTGTGGTTTGTGATGTTAATGTACATTAGCAAACCAGCTTAGACAATGGACCAGGAAACGTGTGTGTTAAAAGTGGACCAAGACACAGGATTGTGATTATTCAGTGTAGTAGTCTACTTTGCCAGAGCAACACAATTTTAGTCCGCCACCGCCCCTGCCTTCCGCACCTCACTCCGCCAGTGTGTGCGCACACGCATGCCAGTAGGAAACAGAGCGCAGGCGCACACACATCTCGAGTGCCACACAGGAGGCAGGGACAATGGCTTCTGCCACCCCCAAAGAGGGAAGTAGTTTGTGGTGTTTGGTTGGGGGGGGGCCCTGGGTGAGGGATGTGATTTGGCAGGCAAGGCGCCATAATCCAAACAATCTCAGCAAGGTTTGTGGGTCCACTTTAAGGAATGACATAAAGTCCAAAATGTACTAGCTTCAAACATACACTTACCACGACTATGCCCGAGGAGGATTTGACGCCAAAAATCCATGGAGGTGCCGCCTATATGATGCCCTGCAAATTACAGAGGAATGGCAAGGGCTAAGCACAAATGGTCAGATGAAACCTGGCACAGACTAACAATTAAAACATGTAAACTCACCAGGGGATGAAGCGCCACTTGAAGCCCAGGGAGGGCTCTGAGGAGGAGGCGGGGAGCCTCGGCTCCTCACACTCTGCTCAGAAGATCCACCAGGCAAAGGGCCACCCTCCTCCCTCTCACTCCCTGCTTGAGAGTGGCCCCTTGCCTGGTGAGAGTCCTCAGCCTCAGAGTGTGAGGAGCTGAGGCTTGATCCAGCCTGCCCCCCAGCAGCACACTCCTCTGGGGCGTCATCCCCTTCCTCCCCTGGGTCCTCTAAATAGGACCCGCGGGAGGGACCCTCCCCCGATGACTCCCCCGAGTCCGCCTGCCTGGTTCGGGGGAGGAATCCCTTCCCACGTTTCCCCAGGGGAGGACGCTTATCTGTGTGGAGGGGGTGAAAGCAAATAATTAATATAAAAAGCAAAAAAGGACACAGCTTAGCAGATGATTGTGCACAAAGGCCAAAAAGAACATAAGCTTTCACTTACCTGATGCGTAGGCATCATATAGGCGGTACACGCCTTCTGGGTCCCGGCGCTTAAAATCTGACCATTTCTGTTGGATTGCCCGGATGGTCAGGTTGGTCTTGAAGCGCCGGGACACAGTGGCCTTCACCTCCATGGCAAGGCGTTTTTTTGCTCCTCGGGCATAGTCGTATTCGGCCAGGCAGAAGTCCTATGAAAAAAGTAAAAACAAAAAAAAAAAAAAATCACAACATGACCTCAGAACAATGTCATAAACAGTTCTACAGAGACAAGATCAAAGTGGATCCACACCCAGGATTTACATTAGTCTGTGTTTGTGTGCACTTTTGTGGGCCACAACTATTGTGGGTGGCCCACTGTCTGCAAGCCCCTTTGAAGGGCCCAAATACACAGCTGAGGACACTCCCACGTCACTCCGCAAGCCAAACACAGCGGTCCACGCCGGTGTGGTATGCGCAACCAAGGACCTTGGGAGGTGCATACCAGCTCAGCTGCATCTGCACGGCAAAGTACGCATGTGGCGTTTGACTCTAACAGGGAGTGCGCCTGCACACCAATTGAAAATATGTATGGCGCAGGGGTACACCCTGCTAGAGGTAAGCGCAATAGGCATCCGCCACTCACACATGCACAGATGGGAGGGGCCAGAGATAATTTTTGGGGGCCTCCAGGGGGGGGGGGGGGGCATCCAAGCAGGACATCCACAATGGGGATGCCCCATGTGGAGTGTACAATTTTGGACTAAAAACAAAAAAAAAAAACCCCCTATCCACCCTGTGTGTTTAGACATTTTTAAACTAAAAATACAAAACTCAAATACTCACTTTAACTACCTGGCCATTGACCCGGCTATCCACCCGGGTGCGCGTTTGTTTTTGGGGCACAGGAGGGGAATGGGTGGGAGGGGTGGAATTTGGGGAAGGTGAGGTAGGTGGGGGATGTGGGGGAGGGGTGGTGGGGCCGGAATCTGAGGAGGAGCTGGGGAGGCGCATTACTCTCCGTTTGGGAGCCATATTGGAAACGCTAAGGGGGAAACAGGAACCGGAAATGACGCTAGCGACATGAGACATAAAAACCAAACCAAAACAAGAATACGCACCGCGCCCCAGCAACAAGCTAATATCAGCTATGTGCAAGCTAAGTGGCGGAAAAACATTAAAATGACGCTGAAAAACAAGCTATTGGCATAAGCGCAAGACAGTTTTACCTTAAGGTGGCGTTGAAACGCAAAGGAGGATCCCGGAACCGGATATGACGCAAGCAACTGTGCTTCCAAACTAAAATTCAAAAAATGCGCGCAGCAGGGACAAGCTAATATCAGCTATGTGCAAGCTAAATGGCGGAAAAACATTAAAATGACGCTGAAAAACAAGCTATTGGCATAAGCGCAAGACAGTTTTACCTTAAGGTGGCGTTGAAACGCAAAGGAGGATCCCGGAACCGGATATGACGCAAGCAACTGTGCTTCCAAACAAAAAAAAAAAAACATGCGCGCAGCAGGGACAAGCTAATATCAGCTATGTGCAAGCTAAATGGCGGAAAAACATAAAAATGACGCTGAAAAACAAGCTAGGGCCCACGGCGCCACAAATTATTAGCTTGATTTAGCAGGGGGTTCTACATACTGGAATGCATAGGTCCTTCTAAAGCATACACCGTTGTGCTTACATATACAAATCTTATTCCTTCACAAAGTCATCACACAATCAAACTAGACAACTACCTGACAATGTGGCACACATGAGAATGCATAACGGGTTGTTATGAGCTGGTACGACTGAATGTTAATCCTGCAATATGTGGCCAGGCACGCTCACAACTACAGTGTATTCATTAACAACGACTGGGGTCGCGGGAAGTGAATTCCTTGCAAATGGCAGAAGGGCACATGTATGAACAGCACAGCGCCGCACAACGCCGCGCAGCGAGGCACAGCGACGCTCGCGCCGCCACATAGCGAATTAAAACAGCGACTGCACAAACACTGACCAACACAGATTCATCAAGGACAGGGCTGCCGAATAGCTTGGGCGCTGACAATTTCGAAGAGCGAACGTGACCGCCCAACCTGACAGGCTACAAAATAGCTTTACAAGCCCCGTTTGTGTGGAAAACCAGCGCTTTTGAGGCCAATGAGTTTGGGTGGAGGAGATGCAATTCCCATGTCACTCACAACATTACATTGTGAAAAAAAAAAAAAAAAAAAAAAAACATAAATAACCAGCTAGATTCATAAAACATATCAATATAAACATGTGTGGAATTTTGTCCCAAAACAAAAAACCCCCTAACCACTAAGAACAATCATTGCAGCGTCTGCCATTGAAATGTATGGGAGAGCGGCAGGTAGCGCCAGGTAATACGTGTCGCTGTGAAGGAATTTGCAGCGGCGCTGTTCGGTCCAGGCGGCTTCATGATGAATGCCGCGCTAGCCGTCGCTCTCGCCGGCGCTAGCCTCATTTAGCTTGATAAATGCGTCATTGTGACCGCCGCCGGGCGTACTTGAGTCGGTAGGCGCCGTTAGCTGCCGCTACCTGGCGCTCGTCAGACACTACCTGGCGCTATCGCTTGATGAATAAGGGCCCTAGACATATGGGATTGTTGTGCTGACCAGGCAGAGCTTTTGCTGACTTCTAAAAGTGTCAGGACACCATTAATATAATACTGCGTGTCCTCAGCTTCAGCTCTACCCTAATTAAAGCCCCAAATATAGCCAAAATAGGTATTTTGTATTTTTGACAGCATCATAGAAGGGTTAGGGTCTGGGGCCACTAGAGATATGACGTTTACAGAACATTAAAGTGGACCAACACCTCCCTTACCGCGGGGCATCCGAGATCGGGATGTCCCGCGGGGTGAAACCCCCCAAAAGCCCCAAAAAACCTTACCTTATTGCCGACGGATCAGCCCTGTAAGAGGGACGTGCGGGAGGCGGCAGCGGCTTATCCGTCGCTTGTCCGTCGCCGAAAAGGTACGTTTTTTGTGGCTTTTGGGGGGGTTTCACACAGCGGGGCATCTTGATCTCGGATGCCCCGCTGAAGTGCACCAACACCCAGGATAGTGAAAATCCTGGGTGTTCATCCACTTTAAAGTGGACAAAAACCCACGGTGAATAGATTATAGATTCCCGGGCCGATCGATTAACATTCAAAATTAGGATGCTTCGCTGTGTGAAACCCCCCAGGTCGCCCCATACACTTACCTTGTTTCCCGGGCCAATTGATTCTCTCCCCCCGGGGCATCCAAAATTAAAATGCCCTGCTGTGTGAAACCCCCCAGGTCGCCCCATACACTTACCTTGTTTCCCGGTCCAACGGTGCATGCAAGCCACGGCTGCATCCCCACTGTCCCTCTAGCAGGGCGCGTGCCCGTGCCAGGCATCTGTGAATGGCCGGCGCGGGCACGCTCCCTTTTAGTGGGAAGTGGGGGATGCGGCCGCCAGCGTGCTCGGAGCCACTGGCCTTAGATGAAGGCTTAGACGACGTGACGTCAGGGGCTCCGAGCGCGCTGATTGGACGACCGGCCGCGCATGCGCCGTAAGACCAGGAAGAGATGAAACCCCCCAGGTCTCCCCATACACTTACCTTGTTTCTGGTCCAATGGTGCATGCACGAGCCGCGGCCGCATCCCCGCTGTCCCTCTAGCAGGCCGCGTGCCCGCGCCAGGCATCTGTGAATGGCCGGCGCGGGCACACCGCCTGTTAGAGGGAAGCGGGGGATGCAGCCATCAGCGCACTGGGAACCGCTGGCCTTAGACGACGTGACGTTAGCAGCTCCGAGCACACTGATTGGACGAGCGGGTGCCATAGGACCGGGGAGAGGTGAGTTGGCTTCTGGGGGGTTCTGGATCTGGGGGGTTTCACACAGCGGGGCACCCCCAATCGGGGGCAAGGACCAAACCCCAGGACAGTCAAAATCCTGGGGTTTGGTCCACTTTAAATGGCGTCATAACAAAACGGGTTTTACCAGCACAAAATAACCTGTGATGGGTGAACCCCTATCTTCCAACTTTTCAGGGTGGGAAAGAGGGACAATTGTTAAATAAAGCCACACCCCCTCATTGAGGGATGGATAGGAGATAGGTTACAAGAGTTACAATAACAATGGAGTTACAGTGTTTCTATTGTTGTAAACAACAATTACAACAATAGAAACACTTTGAATAGAAAAATTAATAATTTATTGCTGCAGATGTGCATGTTACACCTCAAAGAGGGAGAAATAAAAACAAAGAGGGATAGGGGGACTTGGACCCAAAAGAGGGACAGTCCCTCCAAATCAGGGACACTTGGGAGGTATGGAACCCCTCTGACCACTTGACACACTTTTCTGTGGTCCTGATATTGCCCTGATGCCCTGGCTCAGCTTTAGCTTTAGACTGTAAGCTCGCAAGGTCAGGGCTCTCTCTTCTATTGTATCTTGTATTCAGAATATTCATTGTAAACTCTGTAACACTGCATTTGTAATAGTCTATATACTGTATGTTTCTACCCTGTCTGTAATTACTACTTTGGACAGCGCTATGGAAGATGATGGCTCTATATGAATAACCAATTATAATAATACAGCATGTGCCAAGCAAACCACCCCTGCTCTCTAGTCCTAGATCTATGAACTCTTATGTCAGGCTTACAGGCAAGCTAAGTACTGAGAGTGAGGAAGCTCCCTGTAACGCTATGATATTTTTAGATATTTTGTTCTTAGAGAAATTGTAAAAATCTTATACAATCAAACAAATTACACAGTATATAGGACGCCCCCTTTTGTTTATCCAACATGGTTGGTTCCTTAATATGCAGCATGTTGGGAGGCCTTCCTTTGTTCTGACTTGGTAGCTTTTGGCCTGAGTTTAGTTTCATGTGTGCAGCCACATGCAAACTAAATGGACCAGCAGAAAACCACCTGTGATAGTCTGAGTCAATCAAAGTATCACATGGGTTAAATTGTCTGGGCCAATCAGAGACCACGTGCTATTTCAAATGAAACAAAGGGGCCAGCCTGGGAAAAACTGCATGCTGGTGAGAGACAGGGAGATTTCGCTCAGGCAGATGAAGGACACACAGTTGTGTTTTGAATTGAGAGGTATGGAACCCCTCTGACCACTTGACATTCTTTTATGTGGTCCTGATGTTGCTCTGATACCCTGGCTCTTGGAGGAATTGTGTCATACAGCATGTGCCAAGCAAACCACCCCAGCGCTTTAGTCTTAGTTCTATGAACTCTTATGTCAGGCTTACAGGCAAGCTAATTACTGATAATGAGGAAGCCCCCTGTAATTGTTAGGGCGAGCGCTGCACGCCCATCTAGCAGCACTTCACTTACCTCCATGGCTGCATCCAGCCGTCATCCATTTTGCAGCACTTCCCTCATGGCTGTTCCCAGCTGTCTCCCTTCCCCCCATGCTTCCTTCTCGCATGCTCGGGTGCACGCACATCTCCGTCCACTAGAGGGCGAGCGCACTGGATTCCTGAGATTTAAAGGGCCTGTACAGCACTGATTGGTGCCTAGTCATCCAAGCCTGCATCCACTTCTCCTATTTAAAGAGGCACTTCCTTCCTTCAGTGCCGGATCTTGGTCTCTCCATGCTTGTTGAAAGTCAGACATTCTTGGATTGCTCACCTCACCTGTGCTGCCAGCCCCGATCTCTGCCTGTACTTACTACGCCTTTTGCCTGCCACTTGTGTACCTCGCTGAACCTCAGCTGACTGTGGGACTGGGCCGCTGTTGGGGGGTAGCGACCTGGGGGTCACTCGCCGCACAAGACCAACCTGCCTTGCAGTGGGCTCTGGTGAATACCGGTGGCCCCTTAGACTCCGCTCCCCTGACACGGTACCCGCCATCGGTCCCACAGTTAAAGCGGATCCACACCCGAGTCCGCTCCACCCGGTCCGTAACAGTAATGCTATGATATTTTTATATATTTTGTTCCCAAAGAAATTGTAAAAATCTTATACAATCCCAAAAATTACACAGTATATAGGATGCTTTTGTTTATCCAGCATGGTTTAGTTTCATGTGCACATTCACATGCAAATTAAGTGGGCAAGCAGAAAATTACCTGTGATAGTCTGAGTCAATCAAAGTATCACCTGGGTTAGTTCATCTGGGCCAATCAGAGACCACCTGAGCTGGCTGATGAGAGACAGGGAGATTTTGCTCAGGCAGATGAAGGACACACAGTTGTGTTTTGAATTGAGACGGACCCAGACGGACGATGATGAGATTTGCTTTGGGATAGAGAGACCTGCTTTGTGAACTTCAATACAGTAGCCATCTTGTTTGGAGATTGGATGAGGCCTGCTGATTTCTGTCTGGACCAGATTAAACAAATCAGTAATCTTTTTTAATATATGTTTCGCTTTTGCCTGTTTTTAGACTTTCTGTGTTTGTTTGTAGCAATGATTTTTTTTATAAGTGTCTATTTTTATATTAGTACATTTTATTTTTCAAGCAAGGTATAAAAATAACTTTTTAAAGTGCATCATTTAGCATTTCCTCCGAGTTACTGGCAAATGAGCATAATAAACCATGTGGTGTCATTTTAGAGATATACATATATTTGAGCTTTTAAATTGCCTTCTACAATTTAAGGGTTGCAAATAATACTTGTGAAGTTTTAGCAAAATTTCACCTAAGAGAAAAACACCCCCATATGATCAAGCCAGATCACAGAGCAGAACAGACAGGACAGTCGACCTGTAAAACCCAGAATCGAAGAGGGTCATGCTGTATTCAGCAAACAGGCGTATGAATCCTATACAGAAACTAGGGGCCTTGGTTTGCATACAATTGCAATAGCATGTATTAATCCGCACGGCATGTCAAGGTGCTCCTATTGGTGGGGTCCCTACTACGATTTTTTAGTGCCAGAAGTTAGGACATGCAATGCAATCAAATATTTCAGAGCTACTCACCTGGGAAGCTGAGCAGAACCGACAGGACAGTCGACCTGTAAAACCCGGAATTTAAGAGGGTCATGCTAATTATTTGTTAAAGCATGATGCACCAGCAGTGTAGGTGAAGGGGGAGTGAGTTGCTTCATTACTATTATTTATACAGGATCTTTCAGGGCCTGGGAACCAACTGACTGCCCAGTTTAACCCTATTACCACTGTATAATATTCAGCAAACAGGCATATGAATCCTGTACAGAAACTAGGGGCCTTGGTTTGCATCCAATTGCAATCACATGTATTAAACCCCACGCCACGTCAAGGCGCCCTTATCGGTGGGGTCCCTACTCCTATTTTTGAGTGCCCGAATTTGGGACAAGCAATACAATCAAATATATCAGAGCTACTCACCTGGGAAGCTGAGCAGAACCGACAGGACAGTCGACCTGTAAAACCCGGAATTTTAGAGGGTCATGCTAATTATTTGGTAAAGCCTGATGCACCAGCGGTGTGCTTTGCAGTGTGAATTGCAACCTGCATCTTGGTGAGCTTTTAAATTTCAGCACTCAAGAAAGTGCCCTAAAATGTTTTTATTTAATTTTTTCCCAAAATACTACATGCATGGGAAATTTTTTTTTGGACATCAATGTCCACGCCATTCTCGTAGCTCCGTAAAGTCTCCCGGGATCTCTGGTGGCTCCATTGCATCCCATTCATTGGCACTGTGCAGGTGTGAGATTGGGGGCCGCGCGCAGTGCCTGATGTGATGAAAGGTGACACTGCCCATTGGGAGGTTGACCGGAATCCAAGGGATTATCTAAAACGCCGACATCCAGCAGTATTCCTGGCCCCCTTCCACCCCCGCCTTAGCCGTCACTGATTGATCGCAGCGGACTTAGCTGTACTTACCTCTGGCTGTCCTCGCTTCAAAATTCGCACGCCGCTCTCCAGATCATTGCAGCCTATGCAGTGACACTGCCCATCCACGAGATCTGAGGGGACAGCAAGATGGTGCTGCCCGACTGAGATGACGTGGGGCCGAGGGATGCCGGAGCGTGATGCGACTGGACATGTAAGTTTAACTTTGTCGATTGTGGAACAGGAGGGGTGGGGGGGGATGAGCAAGCCAGGTTTGGTGAGTTTTTATTAACTCCTCAATACCTGCAATGTTCCTCATTAATTATTTCTATTGCAATCAGCTGTTATTCATTGTAAAGCAGCCACAAGCCTATTATTGGAATGTAAATAGCTTACAGATAGCTTACTCTGTAGCAGGACAGATAGCCCATCAGGAGTTCTCCCCGTGGGCCCGATTGCCAATCCGCTGTTGCGTATATGTTATGTCCTATAACCAGGGACGGATTAAGTGCGGTGGAGGCCCCTGGGCACAAAATCTGGTGGAGGCCCCAGATACAGTATTTGTTTTTCCTTTAAAATAATAATCCAGCCAAGTAACTGATTGGTGGTTGTCTGGCACCCGCCTACTTACTGGAACGTCAGATTGAGGCCCTTGTGCCCCCCTTGTGCGGGTGCGTGCTGCTCGGGAACTCCTGCTTTGCCATTCTGGGTGGGGGGTAGTGTAGTCGCCCAGCTGGTCCAGCAGAAAACAGTTCCCTGTATTGAGGTGCCAGCGGCTGTGCTTGGTGGCTTAGGTGCAGTGAGCGTCCACCGGTTGACAGCTCTCCATCACTGTAGCGTTGCTGGCGGCGGCTTTGCTGCCCTAGACTTTCCGTCCTGCCCTGTGGTGGCTTTGGCTTCAGGTTTGCAAAAACAAAATAAGTCTTGCCCAGGCGCGCCCCCACTGCTGCCGATATCTAAATGAAAACCATTCTTGTTTCTATAGCCAGCATCGTATTTTTCCAGGTAATCAGATGGACAAATCCCATTACGCAGTGCTTACTGGTCACCAACATGCGGGTACCCTGCTCTTCTTACTGCATCTAGCACCTTCAATTAAAAGGTCTCCTATGCTAATTATTAAAACCACAACTCACAGCCATGTTGTCTGTATCCTCCGTTTCAGGCAGCACAATACTCAAGAAACAGAAAGTGAGTGACCATGGATTATCTGTTTACTGGACATTTCTTTTGCGCCTGGTGCACAGTTTTGTCTGAATCAGTAACAGTGATTGGTGGATCCCTCAGCAGGTTTTGATTTATCTGTCTGGGTAGGCTGAGGCAATAATGCTGGCTAAGGAGCTCATGGCGCGATGTGTGACAAGCTGCTGTACATCCTTAATGGAGACTGGTAACACACATTACTTGTTTTTCAGCCATTGTTACAGGCAGCAATGTGCTGATATCATTTACTCCACACCTGCTGGACCCTTTGTAATTTCACATCGCGGAAAAAACACACATCAAAATCTTCATTTAAGATAGTATCCCTTCTTTTGGGTTGTTCTATTTGAACCAAAAAATGGTAATTTATCGGTGACCATTCTTAGATCTGCTATGATGGCTTCAATCATCATAAAATCTATCAATCTAAAGCAAGACTTGTTCTGCTATTTTTTTTTTTAAAACGTTTAGTGATCCTACACATGCATAGAGCATTACTACCAGAACACGTTACCTTGAATCCACTAACAATGTCAATCTGGGAACTTCCAAATAGCATCATATGATCAAAAAAATTCTCCACTAGGTGCTGGAATAATGAATTAGATACACTCTTGAATACCACCCCACCGAAACGCAAAGCAATAGCATTACATTACAACCTCCTAAAAAACCTATTACAATACAAAGAAATCAATACAGGCATGATCAAATGTCAGACCCACTTTCCAGAACTAGAAATTGCCGATCTACTGAGAATGAATAAATATTACTGGGTGACCTTATAGGCCTCCTCGTACAGGGAAATGCTCCTCAGACTATACCATTACAGCTATGTATTACCAGTCAAATCCATACAGATGGGACTGTCAGACATCAGATGTAAAAATTGTGGGGAGGGAGGGGGGGCGAACCTCTACCACTGTCTGTGGGAATTCCCAATCATTAGACAATTTTGGAGAACGGGACAGGTAACCATGCACGTAGCAATATGTAAGCAACTTATTATGTTGGATGCTAGTCCAACTTACGAAAGGACGAAATAATGCACCGTTTTCTTTTCCTTTTAATGTCACATTTTTTTTCAACAAGGTTATACCAAAATCTACCTTATGTACATTGTACTTAAATTGAAAACTTTATAAAAATAATAATAAAAAAAAAACGTTTAGTGATCAAAAGTTTCCAGAGACCCATGCGGAGTGGTGTCTTTTTGATTCCCAAAAGATTAAAGCAAATGAAAACCCGATTGGCTGATTTCAAGATTGCCGAATGACGCTGGGCAGCAGGTTGGCTGCATCCTCGACTTCGTTCTCGAGCGTGCACACTCCTGTGCCCAGCCATTCAGGTAGGCTGGGCGCAGGAGCTTCCACAGCGGCAGGCTTTCACAGCGTCATAGCCACCGGTATAGGTGTATATACCGCAGACCCCGACGGTTTCACACGGCTGGGCATCTCGCTTAAGGATGCCCTGGTAGCAGGCTAGTGGCCGGCCTTGGAGTCTTTTAGATTCCAGAGCCGGCCAGGGTTGAGTTTCTATCTGATTTAAACGGGTTTTTTCAGTCAGAGTAAAAAAATAGAGAAGCAACATACCTCCCATTGCTGCCTCCCCACAGTGCCTGGGGATGGGGCAGAATGGGAAACATGATCTAATTCCCTGACTGTCCCATCGTAAGCGTCTCTTGCTTAATGCATAGCCTCCCACCACTAATTATTCTGCCCCCCCCCATCTATAGTCATATCTGACCCATGACCTCCACCATCTGTGGCCATACCTGACCTCCCCCATCTGTGGCCATATGTGACCCCCCATCTGTGGCCAAACATGACCCCCCATCTGTGGCCATACCTGACCCCTCCATCTTTGGCCATACCTGACCTCTGACCTCCCCCATCTGTGGCCATACCTGTCCCCCCATCTGTGGTCATACCTGACCCCCCACCTGAGTCCATGCCTGACATCTGACCCTCCTCATTCGTGGCCAAACCACAGATATGCCCCTAACATATTCTGCGAGTACACACATGAATTTGGGGATATGCACATGCGTGTATGGGGTGCACACATGCATATTTGGAAGTGCACACATGCATGTCTGGGGTGTCTGAAGCATGATCTTGTGTCTCTTACAGACCCCTCCCATTATGGAGATTATTATGCAAAATATTATGTAGCATCACAGGGCCAAGGGCCATGCCCAAATGTTTTAGAGTAGAAATCATGAGGTAAAACTCTCAAAAAGAGAGTTTATGAACATCAGTATGATATTCGCACAGCGAATTCCAAAACCCCTATAGGTCGCCACTTTGCTCGATTCCACAATCAGGAAACTAAAGGTCTGCTAGTACAGGGTCTAGACCGTATCAACACACATCCAAGGGGTGGAAATATTGAAAAGACCACCCTGCAGAGGGAAACTCGATGGATAAGCAGAACTAAAGCCCATGAATATCCGGGCCTTAATGAGACAATTAGTTTTGCCTCCTTTCTAGGCTAAGCAATATAAAAAAGGTTTTTTTTAGTGTTTTTCTAGTGTTTTTCATTTTTTGTTCTTTCTTTTCCCATCTTATCGGACAACACAACCCTTTATGTATCTGTTTTCTAGTGTTGAATGTAATTCGGCTGTGGTATATATTATATCTATATTGAATTTATTGATATAGACCAATTTTGATCAGAGTATGTAGTGTGGCTATGTTAAATCTCTTGTGGAGGCAGCTTAGGCTTTGGTTATCAATTTAACCAATACACGACCGGTCTATGTATTAGGGATGTACCAAAAATTAGTACATATATAAATTAATACTTGGCTGATGGCTTACTATCGTCTATAACTTCTTTTACATTAACATAAGGTACCTGGGACCATGTCTCAACTCTCCCGACACTGGGCCGTTTCCCCAGGGCTGACAGGTATAAATGATTATCAGTTGAAATGGTGTGCATTTCCATTTAGGTTTCAGGTAATGTGTTGTTGATGCACGACCAGCGATTAGAATAAAGGGTCCTATTGGCTTTCTGTCGGCCTTTGGGGGAGTGGCCCAATGAGTGGGAGCGGGCGTGCCGGGAGGTGGAGGGGGGCGGGGTTGGAGCGGAGGAAGTGAGTAGTCTCCAGCCAACGCAAGTACGTCGAGTGTGTGCCGTGGATGGGGGGTGGTGGGGGAGAGGGTGTGATCGGCTCATGACGGCTCATGTTGGCCGCTCCACAGGGATCCCTCCCCTTCCCACTCCCCACCGCCGGCCCGAATGCGCCTCCTTCCATCCTCCGGCAGGGGGTGCGGCTTCGCCGGGGATTGGGGTGGTGCATTGTATGCGCCCAGACTGCCCCGGAAGTAGGCAGTACCTCCTGAACAAGTGAGCCGGCCTTTGTTACAAAGGCGCGTCTCAGTGCGCGTCACGTCCGGGCCACACACGTGCGACTAGGAGGAAGCAGTGACTCGGACGGAGTCACTTTAGCCGCTCCTAAGCCTCCGTTCAGGCGGTGAGGAGATACGGGTACCATCACTCCCCGGTTTTGCACAAGGCCATTGATACAGGAGCCCAGTAAGTACACATGATGGTTTGATCTCATGCCATTTTCTCTTAAAGCAGCCAAAGTATAACCGTGGTTTCTGATACCCCAACATATGTTTATTATTGTAGATGGACAGAAACATTTCAGCGTTACAGCTGGTCCCCTAATCTTGTGCTGAGTACACAATCAGCCTATATGATGAATATCTAATCTCCAGGTATTTTACATATATCATGATGACTACTCGTAGTGTTGTGGTTTGTGCATTATACTAAATGAGTGTTGTTTCCCTTCTTTTCTTATCTTTTTGTTTTTTTCTGTTTGCCTTAATGCATTATCCAGGGCTATTTAGGCATGTGTTATATATTTTAAAGCGAATTGGCAAAATTTGCATGACAACCATAAAGGTGCAGATCGGTGCGGAAGAAGCCCCGAGGGGCGAAACTAGTCCACCTTCACCTTATGTCTGCGAATAATTAATTATGTGAACTAATGTCAATACCAGTCATGTGAAACATTGTATTACATTGTATATACGCTGTAGAATATGGATTAATCAATTGTTGATTTTTGTCTATGTTTCATGAAATCTTGTGTAACCATTGCTTTTAACTTTATATGTAAGAGGGTATTGAGACCAATGGGTACTCCCTCTTTACTTTTACTATGTATGATGAAATAAAGTAGATAATGATTTTTTCTATCATGGTATGATCATTTGAATTTTGCATGGCGTGGTCACACTCTGAGTTCTTAAAAATTTGGGTTTGCCTACGACCAGAAAATTTGACTATTTGTAAAACTGTAAACCTTAATATCTCATCCATTTCTTCTTCAATTTAAAAACGGAAAACACTTTAGTGCCAAATGTAGCCTGACACATGGTGTAACAATTGCCTTTGCTTGAAATATCCCTTTAAACTCATAATTTCTAGTCCTTTCATCAGTGCCTTCAGCATTCCCTATGAACCTTATGAGAGGGGGCACTATGGTTGTTAGTGGAGGACAATAATTAGCACTGGACATACCTGATCAAATTCTAGGGCCCCTGCCATCTTCAAGGGCCCTCTCAGACTCGGATAATCAGGATATAGCAGCTGCAGAGAAAGCAGTAAGCACTGGAAGGTGAAGGCGACAAGGACTAGAGGACGATTAACGTCAGCAGAGAACCAGAGGATAACTGAAGGCAGTGAGAACTGGAGGGAGTTCATCAGTGGCACAATATGAGATGACATGGCCTGTAACGTGACACACCACAAAGCGCCCACTGAGACTCTCTTGTCCGAGGACCCACATAAACCTGGAGCCGGCCCTGACAATAATGATCAGCAACAAAGCTTGGACCTTAATGGCATCTGTTGGGTGTCCCAGGTCAGCATGTAGCAGCTGCAGAGAAAGCAGTAAGCACTGGAAGGTGATTGCCATGAGTGGTGAAGGCGACAAGGACTAGAGGACGATTAACTTCAGCAGAGAACCATCTGTTGGGTGTCCCAGGTCACTGATGCATTTGGCTGGGTGGAAGCAATTCCTAACACTGAGTACACTGATCTCTGGATAATAATCCTAAAGCTGGCCATCCAGACAATACCCCGGCAGATAAACTGACTGGTAAGCAGGTTAGGAAACATCAGTACTCGCCTTCTGTACCTAAAAGAGATTTGAACTGGGGGTGCTCATCAGGGTTCATGGATGCTGTAGGTCTGCTTTCAGTCCTTGATTCTTCCATTTAACTGAACACGTTGTTAAAGAGGAACATGGCGGATGGTTAAAACCTCCCCCAAACCTCACTGATCTGTGCCCCCCCCCCTTCGTTGTTACCTTTGGGCAAAAAGGTAAGTAGGAGCCGATGGGAGGAGGAATCGGACCCTTTTTATTTTAGGTCCGATGTTCCTCTTTAAACATTTTTAAAGTGGGACAAAACCCATATAACATAAAAGATTTGGCCTTTTTTTAATAAGATTTCTCTAGGGGCATCCCAATCTTGGATGCCCTTCAGTGTGAAACCCATTGGTTTCATTGTAAACTCCTCTTGAACCTTGATTGAAAGCAGCGGCAAAGCTTTGCTGCACTCCAAAGCACCCTGCAGCATCCCTGCTCCCACCCAGTCCCATGCTCAGGTCCCCTGGTGTCCACGTGCCCCCCACACCCTTGTCCCAGTGACTGGATAACAGCCACTCTATTCACTAGCGTGCAGTGAGCATGCTCCAATTACTGTTAGTGATACAGAGGGCAGAGCCACATCACTCGTTAGGTGGTGGTCCGGCACCCCAAACACAGTGCCCATTAATGGGATGCAATGGAGCCACTCGAAATCCCAGGAGATTTCGCTGAGCGGCACAGTACTTCGAAGAGCATAGCTGGCACTGGTAAATTAAAGTGATTAGCTAGTTCTGTAATAACCAGTCCCCAAAATATCAGCTGTGGTAAGGTGCAAGGGGCCGTCATTGACGGCAGGTATGTAGCACCAATGTACCTGGCATTGGTGCAGTAAAGCCGTATAGCTTGTTTTCCAGCATCAGCTGCTGGTGGCAGTTTGCTGCTGATGATTTAGAATAGCCGAAAGGCTAACCTGGGACGGCTTTACTGGGATGGAGTAGAGCAGGGTGGGACTCCATCCCACTACCCAGGTCCGGGTTTTGCGGGCTGTTTAAATAGCCTGGGGAATCAGCTGTGGCCTGTCCTTTGTCTAGAGCTCACATGGGAGTGAGACTCTGTGAGCCTGACTGAAATCTCCTGTGGAGGCTGTTTCATGCGGACCTGAGGCCTATTTGGACTGTAAACAGGACTTTTGCTCAAGGACTAAAAGCTGTTTGCCTGTTTGAATCATTTATGCTGCGGTTTCCTGAAAAGGTGATGTAACCTGTATGGACATATGCTTTTGTGGATTTTTGTGTGAAATAAACACAGACTTTACTTTGAACTGTTTGCCTCCGCCTCTATACTGCTGACACCCGGTCGCCTACCAGAGCTAATCTCCACATTTGGTGTCGGATGCGGGCACAGCAGTGAGGCCGTTGCTAGGAGCAACCGACGAAAAAGTTTTTTGTTGTGCATGTCCTATATTAAACCTGCCAGGCTGCTACCTGGGACTGCAGACAAAATGGAGGCGGTCGTGAAAGCGCTCGTGGGGGCCAACAGGCAGCAGCATGAGACCAACAGGCAGCAGCAGGAGACCAACCAGCTGTTTTTGCAACATATGATGGCGCTGCAAGCTGCAGGTGCGCCCAAAAGTATTCCTGATGCCCGGAAATCTGTCCGCTCGGCGCTCACAAAAATGACCCCTTCAGATGACGTTGAGACTTACCTGGCGGTGTTTGAAAAGGTGGCTGCAAGGGAGAAGTTGCCGCATGACCAGTGGGCTGATGTCATCGCTCCATTTCTGGCGTCTGGACCCCAGCAGGTGTTGTTTGATCTCCCAGAGGACCAAGCCGCTGACTACCCGACTCTGAAGGGTGAGATACTGGCGAGACTGGGGGTGAATGTGTGGGTTCGGGCTCAGAGGGTGCATCAGTGGAGCTACCAGTCAGCAGAGCCCGCCCGACCCCAGTATTATAAACTGCTGCACCTGCTTCAAAAATGGCTGCAGCCGGAGTTGTTAAGCCCCACTGCCATGTTGGACCGCTTGCTGGCGGACATTTTTTGGAGGGCTTTACCGCACCCTCTTCAGCACTGGGTTGGCCAGGTATCCCCTGACAACGCACTAGGGATGGTGGACCTAGTGGAGCGATATGAGGCCACCAGGAACTTGCAAGGCGGCTCCATGAGGAGGGATTCGGGGAAACCCCGGAGGTCCCCGCCCCAGCTCAGGCGAGTGGCGTCCCCTAAACCCTCTCAGGACCTACCCCCCAAAGTCCCTGCCCAAGTGTTGTGTTGGGGATGTAAGGAGCCGGGACATATCAGAGCCAATTGTCCCCACCAGGGGGAGCCCATGGACGTGAACTTTGGTTACCGCCCTTCCATGTATGCCAGGAGGCTGTGTGCTGCCGGTGTCCCTGAGCTTGTGGGGCAAAGTCACCTCTGTCAGGTGAAAGTGGGAGACACCCTGGCTGTGGCCCTTTTGGACTCGGGGAGTATGGTTACCCTGGCAAGACCCGCCTTAGTACTGCCCGATGAGTACACTGGGCGGAAAACCGGGGTTTTGTGCATTCATGGGGACTTGAGAGACTATGCCACAGCACAAGTGTCTCTCACCACCGTCTCCGGCAGCTGGAAACATGAAGTCGCTGTCGCCGCTAAACTCCCGTATGAACTGATTATTGGGAGAGACTTTCCAGGGTTCAGGTCACTGTGGGCCAAGTTGGCAGTTCCGGAAACCCGCGAGGCGGGTGTGTCCCCAATAGACTGGCCCTACTCAGGGGAGACCCCGGTGCCCTGGGAACCGGAATCAGGAGGCACCGTGGAAGAGGTGCCCGTCCCTAAAATGGAAGAGGGGGAGTCAACCCCACTAAATGTTATGGTTGGAGATGTGGAAGAGTTGGCAACAGGTCCAGAGTTGGCAGATCTCCATGTCTCCACAATTAACTTTGGTACCGCTCAACACCAGGACCCGACCCTGTCTCGGGCCTGGGAGAATGTTCTTGAGGTGGAAGGTGAACCACAACAGCCAGGGGCAGAGTTACAGTTTCCTCGCTTTGTGGTTCACCAGGAAATGTTGTACCGAGTAAACAAGGTACGTGAAGAGGTGGTGGAACAATTGGTGGTACCCAATTCATATCACAAATTGGTGTTGGATTTGGCCCACCAACATGTTCTGGGTGGACAACTAGGCCAGCAGAAAACACTGGACCGCGTTTTACAATGATTCTACTGGCCCAGTGTGTACAAGGAGGTGGAGAGATATTGTGAGTCCTGCCCAACATGTCAGATGACCAGCCCTCAGCCTCATTACCGTGGTCCCTTAGTTCCTCTCCCAGTTATTGAGGTACCCTTTGAGCGGATTGCCATGGATCTAGTGGGTCCAGTGCCAAAATCTGCTAGAGGGCACCAACATATTCTGGTGATCTTGGACTATGCCACGCGGTACCCTGAGGCAGTGCCCCTGCGTCACACCTCTTCCAAGCTCATTGCTAAGGAGCTTATGGAAATGTTTTCCAGAGTAGGTCTGCCTAAAGAGGTCCTGACCGATCAAGGTACCCCGTTTATGTCGAAAGTAATGAAAGAGCTCTGTAAACTGCTGCAGGTGAAACAGTTGCGGACATCCGTTTACCACCCACAAACAGACGGCCTAGTAGAACGGTTTAATCAAACTTTAAAGACCATGTTAAAAAGGGTGGTCGCCAAGGATGGGAAGAATTGGGACTTGCTGCTGCCCTATCTGATGTTCGCAGTGCGAGAGGTGCCCCAGGCCTCTACGGGGTTCTCGCCCTTCGAACTCTTATACGGTCGACATCCACGGGGCCTGTTGGATATAGCCAAGGAGGCCTGGGAACAGCAACCCACACCCCACAAAAGTGTGGTAGAGTACGTTACTCACCTACAGGAACGGATAGAGACCGTCTTGCCGCTTGTCAGAGAACACATGGAGGCAGCGCAGCGGGCCCAAAGCAGGATTTATAATTGGCAAGCCAGGGTACGGAACTTTAACCCAGGTGACAGAGTTGTGGTTCTGGTACCCACGGTGGACAGTAAATTTCTAGCTAGGTGGCAGGGTCCCTATGAGGTCATTGAAAAAGTTGGGGAAGTGACTTACAAGGTACATCAGCCTGGGCGGAGGAAGCCAGAGCAGGTGTACCATGTAAACCTGTTGAAACTGTGGAAAGACAGGGAGACCCCTGGGGGTGACAGTCCCCGACCAGGTATGGTGGGGGTGGAGCTTCCCATTCCTCGGTCTGTTATTAGAGAAGCAGTAGTCGAGGTGAAAACTGGCGACAACCTCTCCTCTAAACAGACTCAGGAAGCCAGGGAGTTTATTAGCAGAAACACGGACGTGTTTTCAGAACTCCCTGGGCGCACTTCGGTCATCCAACATGATGTTGTCACGGAACCTCAGGTCAAGGTCCAGTTGAGGCCTTACCGGGTACCTGAGTCCCGGCGACAAGCTATCGCGGAGGAAGTGCAGCAAATGCTCCGGTTAGACGTGATTGAAGAATCAAAGAGTGAGTGGGCCAGCCCCATAGTCTTGATTCCCAAGCCCGATGGTACGTTGCGGTTCTGTAACGATTTCCGCAAACTTAATGAAGTTTCCAAGTTTGATGCCTACCCTATGCCCCGGGTAGATGAACTCATTGAGAAGCTAGGCCAAGCCAGGTACTTTTCGATTTTGGACCTCACAAAAGGGTACTGGCAGGTGCCCTTGACTGAGGCTGCCAAGGAGAAAACAGCCTTATTTACA
This sequence comes from Gastrophryne carolinensis, assembly GCA_027917425.1. Lineage (NCBI taxonomy): Eukaryota > Metazoa > Chordata > Amphibia > Anura > Microhylidae > Gastrophryne > Gastrophryne carolinensis. The sequence continues at coordinate 15,411,397 of CM051242.1, read as the reverse complement.
CCAGAGGGACTGTTCCAATACAAGGTATTACCCTTTGGGTTACACGGCGCTCCCGCTACGTTCCAAAGGTTAATGGATATTGTCCTCAGGCCACATCGTCGGTATGCTTCGGCATATCTGGACGATATAATTATCCATAGCACGGATTGGGAAAGTCACCTACCCAAAGTCCAGGCCGTAGTGGATTCCCTCAGGAAGGCTGGGTTGACGGCAAACCCGAAAAAATGTGCTTTAGGCCTAGAAGAAACAAAATACCTGGGCTATGTGATTGGACGAGGAGTGGTCAAGCCCCAGGTGAACAAACTAGAAGCCATCCGTAACTGGCCCCGGCCTAACACCACCCGCCAGGTAAAGTCATTTCTGGGGTTGGTGGGATATTATATGCGGTTCATTCCCAATTTTGCCACCCTAGCGGCACCATTGACAGACCTGTTAAAGGGACGCAAGTCTGTCATGGTGAAGTGGAATGAACAGGCCGAAAAAGCGTTCTCCGCTTTGAAGTCTGCCCTGTGTGGGTCTCCGGTGTTGGTGACACCCGACTTTAAGAGGGAGTTCATAGTGCAGACCGATGCCTCCGAGGTAGGTCTCGGTGCTGTACTGTCTCAGGAAGTCAACGGGGAGGAGCACCCCGTTGTCTACATGAGTCGCAAATTAACACCCGCGGAGACCCGGTATAGTATAGTGGAGAGGGAGTGTTTGGCCATTAAATGGGCCCTGGAGTCTCTTCGCTACTACTTGCTGGGGAGAAGGTTCCGGCTGATTACGGACCACTCTCCCCTCAAGTGGATGTGCCAGGCTAAGGACAGAAATGCCAGGGTCACCCGATGGTTCTTGTCATTACAAAACTTCAAGTTTACAGTAGAGCACAGAGCGGGACGATTATTGGGTAATGCGGATGCCCTGTCCCGAGCACATTGTTTGGCATGTGTCCACCCCCTCAGGGCATCCGCATTACCCAATAATCGTCCCGCTCGAGCCGATAGAGGACACCAGCACAGAGAAGGTCACGCCCACCCAGATGACTTCGCGAAGAGGAAAGCGAAAGTGAAATCCCGCGATCGCAGAGGAAAGAAGAAAAATGGAATGCATGTCTAAGGTGAAGAGACGCCAGTCAAGCGAACGTCTAAGAGATGGAGGGCGGGACTTCCGGACGCAGATTTTGAAGAAAACGGGCGTTGCGAGGGAGAGAAGGATGCATGGGTCGTCCCAATCGTTTGAAGGGCACTCATTTTAGTGGGCTTTGGTCCACTTACACCTATTTGAGCTGAAAATATCTAGTGTGTAAATGTCCTCAAGCGTAAATCCCGAATGTATTACTCCATCATTATTGCCCCTGACTTGACAGCTTTTGGTGCATTTGCTGACCGTACAGCCCTTATAGTTTTGGCTTCGAGCACAATAGTTCTAGAAAAATCTATATCCATAACAACAGCCTAATTCCTCCACCATTCTGCTAAGTCCCAGAGGCTCCTTTACTGGTAGGAGGCCGTAGATCTGATCAGCTGTAGAACAGATTTATTAATAGAAGAGTCATCAGAAAAAATTGATTTTTGGCCCTTTTATCCCTTTCCCTTTCTAGATGTCCATTGCAGCTTAAAAAATGTGACATGAAAATGTCAGTGACTGACGGAGGAGAGGCCTACTCCTCGCTCTGCGAATGTTGCCGTGGCTGATTCACGTCCGGATGATACAAATGGCAAGATGAATGATTTTACCTTTCCCCTTTAATGACTTATTAAAATGACGGAATTTACAATTCACAAAATGTCAGACATGAGTTATTAATGAAACAGTTTAATGGTGGTTACGCATGACGAGTCTGCTGAGGGGGTCACAGCGCAGCTAGAGGAGATTGAAGGGGTCTCTACACCCTTGGGATGACGCGTTCCGATGCCCTAATGGCATTGGCGAGGTCATTTGCGTGTTGCCAGCATTTGGCTTTATCCATTAAGAAGAAAAAAATGATTTTATCATGAAGAGTAAAAAACGATGCCTTAAAATACAGCGCTGTCTAAATAAATAACAACGCTCTCCGAGCCTCTAGGAGACCGGATATAGCCTTTCCAGGAGGGTTTAATGGAATTCTCTCATAGAATAGATGGTGTTATAGAGAAGCATCAACAAGGTCACATCATCTGCTAAAAGAGAGGCAAGAGGCGGCGTGAAGACTGGCGGTGATTTAACCTTTTTATAATCTAAAAGGCTAAAAAGATACAGTATTAGCTTTAGTGGTCCATTATGTTTTCATTTATCATTTTTTTTGGCATATGCACTGGGTACAATTTAATTCCTAACCTTTAAGAAATGTATTCCTGAAAACATCATTGCATGGTTCTTAAAGTGAACCAAACCCCCCTGGAGTCTATGAGACATCCTTGCTCCCCCAGGGGCATCCAGATTCGGGATGCCCCACTGTGTAAAACCCCTGAGGTTGCCGGGAAACTCACCTTCTTTCCCAGTCCAATGGCGCATGCACGAACATCGGCCACATCCCCGCTATCCCTTTAGCAGGGGGGGCGTGTGTTTTTGTGAATGGCCAGCACAGGCACGCTCCCTGTTAAAGAGTAGCAGGGCATGCGGCCACCAGCGTGCTTGGATCTGCTCGCCTTAGACAAAGGGGCGGGACAGGATCCCAGCACGCTGACTGGACAAGAGGCTGCGCATGTGCTGTAGGACCAGGGAAAGATGAGTGACATCGGGTGACCTGAGGGGTTCCACACAGCGGGGCATCCCCGATCAGGGTGCCCCGGGGCAAGGACTAAAAGCCAGGATAGTCAAATTGCTGGGTTTTGGTCCACTGTAAAATGAGTAACTATATGCAGAGGGACCTTATGGCAAACATATTTTGTGTCCATTGGTTCAGCAATGCTTTACTGCCTTTTGTTTTCATTTTACAATAATTTATATGGAGTGTAGGAGACATATATTTGTATTACAAATGAATTTTGATATTAAGACGCACCTGTCCATAGGACGCACCTAGAGGATTTGGAGAAGAAAAATAAGAAAATATTCTGAACCAAATGTTGTGCTAAAAAAAACATCTCCCCAAGAACCAAATAATAGGCAAGGTGAAGAATCCCACCATTACAAGCAGAGTGGCTTTCCCTCTCCCCCCATTCCCATAGGCAGTGTGGCAGTCCACACTCCCATTCCCCATAGGCAGTGTGGCATTCCCCCCTCCCATTCCTCATAGGCAGTGTGGCATTTCCCCCCTCCCATTCCCATAGGCAGTGTGGCATTCCCCCCTCCCATTCCTCATAGGCAGTGTGGCAGTCCCCCCTCCCATTCCTCATAGGCAGTGTGGCATTTCCCCCCTCCCATTCCCATAGGCAGTGTGGCATTTCCCCCCTCCCATTCCCATAGGCAGTGTGGCATTTCCTCCCTCCCATTCCCATAGGCAGTGTGGCATTCCCCCCTCCCATTCCTCATAGGCAGTGTGGCATTTCCCCCCTCCCATTCCCATAGGCAGTGCGGCATTCCCCCCTCCCATTCCCATAGGCAGTGTGGCATCCCCCCCTCCCATCCCCATAAGCAGTGTGGCATTTCCCCCCCTCCCATTCCCATTGGCAGTGTGGCATTCCCCCCTCCCATTCCCATAGGCAGTGTGGCATTTCCTCCCTCCCATTCCCATAGGCAGTGTGGCATTCCCCCCTCCCATTCCCATAGGCAGTGCGGCATTCCCCCTTCCCATCCTGATAGGCAGTGCGGCATTCCCTCCTCCCATCCCCATAAGCAGTGTGGCATTTCCCCCCCTCCCATTCGCCATAGGCAGTGTGACATCCCCCCTCCCATCCCCATGTGGCATTTCCCCCAGCGCACACACTCCAGTCTGTAGGTAGTAGGTGGGCGCACTGCACAGACCTGAGACCCTGTCCTCCTGCTCCTCCATAGACCGGCTGCGGTGCAGGAGCAACTGTTAATGTAAGGTTTTTCTTTTTATTATTCGCCTAATAAGACATGCTGACATTTTCTCCCCACTGTTGGAAGGGAAGTGCGTCTTATAGGGTGAAAAATACGGTGGATTGAAAACCCTTTAAGCCCCAAAGTCCAGAGTTGGATGAAATCCTGCTCTGTTGATAAATTCTGTTGTTTATCGTGTTCTATACTCCATTTCCCAGGACACGCCAGCCATCATTACATGTACTTTATGCATTCACAACAACTTCTGCTATATAACGTTGCGCATCTACCCTTGTCATAAATGAATTAAGAACCGAGTCTTCTTCTCCTGCCAGAAACACCCTGGAGATATTTTCCTTCCTACCTCTCTGTCAATTTTAAGGTAAATAAATCCTCCGTCACTGCTCCAGTTTCTGCTGGAACTCAGGGGGGTGTTTTCTTCCGCTTGTTTGGTTTTGACATTAATAAAAGAGTTGGCTGTGTTTTATCCAAACTCTGGCTATGGCTGTTTTCCATCCAAACTCAATGCAAAGTGGCAGGTGTCAGCAGTGAGAATCTCCAGCGCACACACACACACTGCTATGACAACAGCCCAATCTTCAAAACCTGGAAACAGCTTGTCTGCAAGACTGCCACACAAAGCAGCTCGGGAAGACGTGTGATGGGGATGGCATAGTGACACTTGCCTACTCCTTAGCTTTTTGCTTCTGCAACATTCAGAGACGAAGATAAGAGCAAGTTTGGTCTGCCAAAAGAAATTTGCTCACTTGTAATGGACAGTGCAATAGTAATGCAGCTTTCTAAAAAAGCTTGCATAAGTACTTCAAATGAAAACCTGTCAAATAGAGAATTACAGAGGGGGGCCCTGCCTCTTCGAGGCTGAACTGTGTATGCTGCATGTGAGCAATGACTGCAGGGAACCAGGGTCTCACTGCTAACATGCCTGACCCAGGAGACTACTGCCCAGAACCCAAGATTCCTTCCAGCAGCTTAGAATCTAAGGGCAACCTTGGTTTCCAATACAGCCCCCCTGGCAAGGCACGATAGATTGGACTGGGTAAGAAAACCCCAGGTCAAGCTACCAGGGAATCGAGGGTTACTGGTGGACTGGCAGGAGCTGGAAGGCAGCAGCAAGTTCAGAGGTGAGCCAAGGTTGTGGGCAGGTAACAGGCAATCATCTTGGCACCTCAGCCCTGGTCTCTACTTCCATGATAGGACTGGGGCTGTATGGGAAGCCTCTGGTCATGCTACCAGGGTAGGCAAACAATGACCCCCTGGAAATGAAGGAGCTGGAAGGCAAGAGAAAGATCAGACAGGAGCCAAGGTCACGGGCAGGCAACAGGCATTTATCATAGTTGGGGACCGTCGCAAGGCCCGTGGGATGAACCTCAATCGAAAGTTAATAGCAAAAGTCTTGGGCTGGCAGCAAGAGGCTTAGCCAATAATCTAGGTGAAGGCCAGCCATGAGTAAGCAGAATTAGGAACAAGATTCTCTCCTAAACAGGAACATAGGCTTGGCAGGATAGGATCCATTAAAGATGTTCCAGCATCATCTTGGCACCTTGATTTGAAATCTAAGGGCAACCTTAGTCTTTACTAGAGCCCCTCTTACATGGTAGGATAGACTGGGCTGTATGGTGAGCCTCTGGTCATGCTACCAGGGAAGGCAAGCAATGATCCCCTGGTAATGAAGGTGCTGGAAGGCAAGAGCAAGGTCAGACATGAGCCAAGGTCACGGGCAGGCGACGGGCATTTATCGTAGTTGGGGACCCGTCACTAAGCTTGTGGTCTGGCAGAAAGAACCACAATCGAAAGTTAATAGCAAAAGTCTTGGGCTGGCAGCAAGAGGCTTAAGCTGATAATCTAGGTGGAGGTCAGCATTGAGTAAGCAGAATTAAGAACAAGATTCTCTCCCAAACAGGAACAAAGGCTTGGCAGGATAGAATCATTTATATAATTTCCAGCATCCTCTTGGCACCTAGGGGCAACCCTAGTCTTTACTAGAACCCCTCTTACATGGTAGGATAGACTGGGCTGTATGGTGAGCCCCAGGTCATGCTACCAGGGAAGGCAAGCAATGATCCCCTGGTATAGATGGACTGACAGGAGCTGGAAGGCAAAAAGCAAGGTCAGACATCAGCCAAGGTCTTGGGCAGATGACAGGCAATTATGTTACTTGGCAGTACATGGAAAAGGCCGTGGGCTGGCAGAAACAATCACAATCAAAAGTCAATAGCAAAAATATTGCTGATAATACAGGTGGAGGTCGTCAATGAGTAAGCAGAATTAGGAATTAGGTTCTCTCCAAAACAGGAACAAAGGCTTAAGGATAAGATCCTTTCGAGGTCTTCCAGCATCATCTTGGTGCCTCGGTTCAGAATCTAAGGTCTTTACTAGAGCCCCTGTTACATAGTAGGATAGATTGTGCTGTAGGTAAGCAATGATCCCCTGGTATAGATGGACTGACAGGATCTGGAAGGCAAAAAGCAAGGTCAGATGTCAGCCAAGGTCATGGCTGGCAGGAGACAGGCAATTATCGTTTTTTGACGTCCGTTGCAAAGGTTGTGGGCTTGCAGAGAGAATCACAATCAAAAGTCAATAGCGAAGGTCTTGGTCTGGCAGCAAGAGGCGTCACCAATAATCCAAGTGGAGGCCAGCTACGAATAAGCAAGCTCAAAAACATGTCCTCTCCTAAACAGGAACTAAGGCTGGATTGGCAAGCAATGAAGTAAAGACTTCAACTATGTTCCAAACTGCAAATAATATTTTCTCTGATTGTCCTACATGCAGGATGCAAATGACAGCCAGGATAATTTTCAAGTCATCAGCCGTGAAAACAACGGAATTTGATTCAAATTATTATGCCTTAACTTTACCTGGCATCTTGAGTGGAGTTACTAAAGCAGCATGACTATAAGAATTAACTTTAAAAGTCTCCTCAGATACTTTAAACTCAACTACAATTGCAGGTTTAAGAATCTGTTTATTGCTCACAGCTAGATCTTGAAGATATGCAGGATCTTAATAGGTAAAAGACAGTAGCCTGCCCATCCACAAATCTGTAAATGTATGTGGTCAAAACAATGATTAAGGGGTGAAGCAGGTTTCTTCACAGGCTGGCCACAGAGAATTAAAAGGGACAAACCTACAGAGCTTGAAGACTTGATTAAATTGAATATTAACATCAAACTGAATGGCAACATTTAAATGAATTAACGCCCCATAACCCCGCTGCAAAGGCAAATGCTCGGGCTCTCGTCCAATGAGAGCCATGACGATATAATTTGGCAAACGGCTCTCATTGTTGAGAATGTGGAGCATGCTGCCCCATCCCCTGCATCCCCGGCAGTGTGCGCACTCCTGCCCCAGCCTATCTCAATGGCTGGGACAGGAGTGCACACACTGCCGGGGATGTGGAGGATGCGACAACGTGCGCTCCCCATTCTAGTCAATGAGAGCCGTGTGCCAAATTACATAGTCAGGTCAGACGGCTCTCCTTGGACGAGAGCCTGCGCGTGTGCCATGGGACGAGGAAGAGGTGAGTAAAAAGTGGTGTTCTGGGGGGGTTCACAGGTGAGGGAAATGGAACAAAACCTGGGAAAGTCAAATTCCTGGGTTTTGTTCCACTTGGAAAGATACAATCCTACTTCTACTTCTTGTTGGTGGTGGACACAAAAAACAGTGGGTGTCAGAGACAAGGCACAGAAGACCTGTATTTTCTGCAGGTCTCAGCCTTCTGGCACTATTTTTTTTTTCCTGCAGGTTACAACTAGCGATGAGCCGGCGTGGGGTCTATCGATCAAGAAGCCTTCCAGCTAGATCGTCCCTATACAATAATACTGTCTTCCACTATCCTGCGAACTAATATAGGGGTCCCTTGGACCACTTACTTCTTCACAATTATAAAAAAATAAAACTCACAGTCTCTGCATTTTGCTCCTCCTGTACCCCTAAAGACATGCCCTCTAGAGATCCAACTGGTCGGGGCTCCCTCCTTGATGGCGAGCTGTCATCTTCTGATAGCAAGGAGCGGCTGCGGCACAGCTGGTGTAAAGGGGGACACACCCCTCCCATGGCGATACCCCAGGATATCCCCCCCATTCCCCTCCTGTGACATAGATCATCACATGGGGGGGGGGATTCCACAAAGATCCACCTGTGTGGTAAAAACGGTTCCCTTCCTGGTGGCCTGCCGTTATCCTTGATAAAGGAAGAGGGAGGGGGGACCTGTGTTCCCCTTCACATCAGATTGCAGCCGCTCTCCAGCATCAGAAGAACAAAACCAGCTGGACCAGGAGGAAGCCCCCAACATGGCGGATATGCAGAGAGGGGTCCAATTATTCTGGATGTGGGGAAGTGGACCGATTTGGCAAGATCCGAGCCAAATCTAGCTTAGGCCCGGATCCAAAGTCCTTCACTAATCATGCCCTTCTGGTTTTAATGATATATTGGGGTTTTATTTTGGCTTGGTATCTATGTAGATAGATTAATTGATATTAGATATTTGTTTATGTTTATTGATATAAAGGCTTATTTATTTTATCCATTAATATACTGCCCCCTGATCTGTACTTTTTACATATACATATTTTTATATTAGCGGCTGGTGTTGGGGTGCATATCCATGTCGGAGATTGTTTTACATTTACAATATTTTTTTTGTATTTGTTGATTAATAAAGGTTACAGTATAAATATGTTTCGTTATCCTACAGTCCTGAACAGTCCTGAAGCCCAGCGGAAAGAAAAATAAATAAGCAACTAAAAACTTAAAATATATTAATCTTAGATGCTGGGGAATTTTTTTTTAAGGGTTTGGGCTTTTCATTAAATGATGCTGAAGGTCCGCTTTAAGAGGCTTCAGATTTGCTGGAGAAAGGGTAACGCAGCTACGCTCCCCATGCCTGCTCTATGCGTATCATGGTTTATAGCCGTCACATTTGTCGCAGGTTTGCTTTAATATATACCGCTAATAACGTCTGATTAGCGGCAGGCAGTTTAGAATGAGATTGTGACGCCGCTGAGATTTATGGTCTCCTCACAGTTAGGCGTAGTGCTGAAATATATTATGGCCATTGCTGGGCAGATTTATTGCAGAGGACTGAGCCCTTGTGGGACTGCAAGCAGGCGCTTCCCTGCAATAAAATTGCCCTAAAAGCATATAAAACATGTTTAAATCCCTCCGCACTGCCGGAGTGACCTTGGCCTGGTGACTTCATCGCTGTGCGCCTCGGGCACCTCATTAGATTGAGGCGTTTTTTTTTTCTGGACATGAACTTGCTGCGTCGGCACAAATCTACAGCGTTCCTTATAAATGTTTGCATCAAAGCGGCAGAAGCCTCCTCCTATTGGTACACAACTGCCAGCCGCTATAGGAGATTCCTATCCAAAGCCTGCGGTGATGTCGCCAGGCTTCACGTATTGCTATACTCTATACCACATATAAGGGCGGGCTTATAATTTCCGGGGGCCCCATGCATAGTTGTGTCTGGGGGACCAAAACCCACTGAACTTGTGAAATACATTTGGCCAAAGCTCTTGCCGATACTCTCTTTTTAGGGTGTAGAACTAGAAATGGGTATTTCCGCTTTTCGGATCATTCTGGAACACTGATTTTTCAACTGTCCCTCTCTGTAAGATGTCAGGAGATCAGTCACTGCATAAGTGTGGCAATGACATAATTGCCACATACAACAGTGGCAATGAATGGAGGAGGCGGAGCTTTACAGCTAAAACAGGGGCCGTTACCTGAAATTAGAGTGAAGCTGGAGCAATGAAAATTGGCAAAAGGTCCTCCTCATAGGGGGAGCGATTCAGGGGATGCTTTAAAAGGCTTTTTTATATAACAAAATAAAATCTAAAAGTGGAGCAAATGACGGAGAGAAGCAGCTTTCTTCCTCATATTGCCTCAGCACTGAAAGCATCACCTGTATTACAGTAAGGCCCTTATTTACCAAGGGCTAGCGCCAGGTAGTGTCTGACGAGCACCAGGTACCGCCAGCTAACGGCGGCTACCGACTCAAGTACGCCCGGCGGCGGTCACAATGACGCATTTATCACGCTAAATGAGGCTAGCGCCGGCGAGAGCGACAGCTAGCGCGGGATTCATCATGTAGCCGACTGCAACGAACAGCGCCGCTGCTAATCCCATCACAGCGCCAGGTATGACCTGTCGCTCCCTGGCGATGTCCAATGCATTTCAATGGAGCAATCTTTAATTAATCATAATTAATTCCTGTTAATGTTTATTTTTTTTTTTTTAAATGTCAAAAATTCTGTGACCACTTCTGCAATGTTAGGATTTTTTTTTAAGGTAAAAAAAAAAATAAATACATTTGTGCAGAATTGATATTACAGGTCTGATATTAATGTATTCATATTACAAAATGTTTATAAAAACTTGTATAATTTTACAATAAAAAAATATGGTTGTTTGGGGGTTAAAAACTATTTTACACCCATCGCCGCCAGCGCTCTGGGGTTTAAACAAGGATTTCACAGGGCGAATAAATTCGGAGCGTGTTTTGTTAATGAATCTGCAGCAAGCCGTTCGCTCTGGCCATTCGTTGTCAGGCGCACCCATACAACACTGAACCTGTGAAACAGCGACCCCCCAGCCCGTATTCAACATTACCGCACACCGACTGAGTCGCTGTCAACAAGCAAACCCCGGCCAAGCACAGCGAATACTAGCTGCCGCTGAGAAAATCACGCTACTGGCGCTCATCTGTCGCTACCTGGCGCTATTAATGAATCGGCCTCCCCGATGCTTCCAGTGTTCACTCAGCAGAGTTCTGGGGGCCCCTGAGAGGTAGGGGTCCTATGCAATTGCTTGGGTTGCGTGGTGGCAAAGCACGCCAGTGACTGCATATTGTCATGAACAACTCACCTTCTCGTCCGGCCCTCGGCGTCTGTGCCCGGCACGGGCTTCGGCGGCTGTCAGGCTCTCTCCACGCCCGGCAGCCGCATCCCTGTCAAGCGGCGTCTGAGCGAGCGGGGCCGAGTGTGCCCACCCCCTCAAGTCGTCACAGGTCTCCCTGCTCTGCAGTCCGTGCTTGTGCGCGTGCATGGCTTTCTTATGGTTAGTTTAATTAAAGGGCCAATGAGCCCAAAGTATCTTCTGGGCGGAACGCTCTATAGTGTGAATTGGGCAATCAGCCCAGGTATCATAGTTGCACCAATCATGTCCCTCTCCTCCACCAATCATGTCAGCCCCCATCAGATAAAGGTGTTTCCCTCACACTTGTTCCTTGCGCGTGATAGCGTGCTGCTGGGTGTGTTTTTGTCCGAGACTACTGAATCTTTTCTGTTACCGACCTTGCTGTGTTTGGACCGTCCTGTGATTGCCGCCTGGACCGACCATTGCCTGTTCCTGGCTACCATTTCGTCTTATCCCTTGTACTGCGTACCCGTGACCTCCCGGCTCGATTTTTGACTCTTCTTCCGTCTCTTCCCTTTGGTGCTGCGCTATTTTGGACTGATCACGCGTGTATGACCCCTGCTTACCCGACGTCGCCCAGTCTCGTCCCGGGTTCATCCGCCTTCCCCCCTGTAAGTCCACATCCTTTTTGCTACAAAGTCCTGGGGGCAACCGTGCCCGGTGAGGCGTATAAAGTGTCCCGGCAGACGGGGGCTTGTCTATAGGTGAAGCTAGCAGCGGACATTGGGGGTTGTGGACTTACCTAAAAGGTGGGTGTCCCACGGGGCTTGACACATATCTTAAAGTGAACCTTCACCCTGAATAAGAGCATATCTTTTATGTTTCCCACACCCTGTACATACAGATTGCTCACATTAAAAATCATCCCACCTGCATCTACTGCATGTTATGAGCCTTTAAACAAGATGGTCATGGAGCATCAGGCAGCCTGCAAACAGAAAGTGTCTTCTGACTGTGTCGCTCTGCATTCTGGGATTGCTGTCCATTTCCTGACCCCAGCTTTGCTCTGTCTGTGCAAAGCACAGCTATAACCCGCCCTCTGCACTTTATCCCACTCTCCTCTCCTCAGTATGTGATGCTTGTGAGGCAAGATGGCGGCGCCCGCATCCTAGAGTCCTGAAGAGATTTGCAGCCCAGCGGGGGAAGAATAGTAAGTAAGCAACTAAAAACATAAAATATATTAATAGTAGATGCTGGGGAATCGTTTTTTAAGGGTTTGGGCTTTTCATTAAATCATGCTGAAGGTCCGGTTTAAAGTGATTGGCAAGTCAAACGTTAAAAAATAAATATCAGTAGCTTACCTTACATTGAGTGGCTGGAGTGCTGTGATTCTTCCTCTACCTTTCTCCTTAGCGAGGAAAATCGCTTCCACATTCAGCTCTCAGTCCCCACCCCACTGACCTGATCCATCAATCAACCTTCAGAGGACCAAGAACAGAATAAAAAACCCCACTTTCTGCCCATGCGTACTAATTGGCTGCCTGTCTTGGCAGTTCTGAAACCCCGCCCTCCTCTCTTCTCTCACACTCATCACAGTGTGCTTACATCACGTCGCTGTTGCCACACCCACTGCTCTTCAGTTTTTCTCTCTGCATCTCCAATGCTCTAATACCTTGTAAGATAACTTAGGAACTACATAACTACCACTAACTACACTAAACGACTGTCTTTTTGAAAACAAATTGTAGATTAGGTCAGTGCAACGTGTAGCCCGAGACAATGGGACAACAATCGGGTGCTCGCCTTTAGTATAACTTGAAATTTGAATCTCTTACAAAAATGGTTTGATTTTAAAAAATCCACATAAACATACTATATAGCAAGAAAAGAGGTAACATACAGTATACACCCTCGTCCCTGGCGTAAATAAATGTGACGTGGCCCTGGCGCAAAAAGTATATAGATAATATTCATCGCCACTGTTGTGTGTGGCAATGATGTCATTGCCACACCTATGTAATGGCTGATTACCTGCCATCTTACAGAGAGAGACAGCAAAAAAACTGTGATCTAGAATGATTTAAAAAGCAAAAATAACCATTTCTACTTCAAAAAGGGAGTATCAGCAGGGGCTTTTGCCAAATGTATTTTCAAGTTCAGTGGGTTTTGGTCCGCTTTAACACAATAAACGTCCCCTCTGGGTGGAGGTTAAGGATCCTGCTCCTGTAAACCTTAAATAATTAAAGTAAATTTGCTTTATAAAGCAAATAGAATACGTTATTGTCAAGGAAACAGGTGTCACATGAACACACAAACAGCACCTATGATCATGCAGCCCGCTATACGGCCCAAGTTTTTGTGACATTCAAAATTATCATCACTGATCCATAGACGGGCGAGCAGCAGCAGGTGGGTAGTATCATTATCTGGAATGCCAGTGTACTACTAAAGGTCCCCAGCCAATCTAAGCAGTCCTGTTCCTCTAACTTCTTGGAATGTGGTAATTGTTGAAAAATCTTGAATTGTAATGTGCCTATGTATGGTCCTGGCAGATTGTCAAAAATGGAATGATTAAGGCTGACAAAGGCCCGAAACGCGTCACCTGGTCCCCGCAGCGAGGCATTTTTTGACTCTTGGGTCCCTATTTTGAATGGCACTTAACTTGGACTTCTCATGATGGCTTTGGAATGATTTTTAAATTGAACCATTACAAGTTATATTTTACTAAAGCAGAAGCTGGATACTCCACTAGATTGTGAAAAATATCCATTTAAATGGTCCTTCAAGTTAATGAGGTCTGATCTATTCCTCTGTGCTGAGTCTCACATGGACGTCTTTGGCCTTCTCTTCTATCTCCTTTTAATTGTAACTTTTATTCTTCATAACCTTTTTTCATCATATCATCTGTGGAGATTAAAAAAACATTTTCATAGTTACATAGTTAATACGATTGAAAAAAGACATATGTCCATCAAGTTCAACCAAGGGTGTTGGGGTCGGGGAAGTTATTTTTTATTTTATAGGGGAAGCTATTTATTTTATTTTTTGTTTTTATTTTTTACTGATAACCGCTAATAGTAACTGTTAATGTTATTTTCTTCTAAATAAGCATCTAATCCTTTTTTGAAGCTGTCAGCGGTTGATGCTGTAACAAGCTTCTGGGGGAGGCTATTCCATAGATTTATAGTTCTTATGGTAAAAAACGATTGTCGCCTCCGGAGACTAAATTTCTTTTTTTGCAATCGAAGGCAGTGCCCCCTTGTCCTTAGAGAGGATTTTACATGAAACAGTGTTCCCCCCATATTTTTGTATGGTCCATTTATATATTTATACAAGTTAATCAGGTCCCCCCCCAATCGCCTCCTCTCAAGACTAAACATATTTAATTCTCGTAATCTTTCCTCATAACTAAGATCTTTCATTCCCTTTATTTTCATTTGATAGATTTCCGTGACAGCCTAAGAAGTCATCACTGCAAAGAATTGAGAGTGAAACGAAAATTTGTCATGTGCGCAAGATCCATGTGTACCAGGAAATGTTTACTTGTGATGGAAATAGCGAACGTGCGCTTATTCCCACCTTCTGGTCATTCAGGGTCAGGGTCATTCCCATGTACAAAGAACTGAGGTTGAACATAAAATGTTGGCATGTGCGAGGAGATTGTGTGTACTACAAAATACTCACATGCGATGAAATGTGCTTATCAGATCTAATTCATATATGTGCTGGAACACGTGCATTCAGCATGTGGATGTGTGTTGAATCCCGCCTTCTGGCCTTTACAAAAAAAAAAGGGTGCTCCCGTCTTCTGTGTACCTCCTACTGGTACCTGTAATCCTGCTTTTCCTGGCATATCCTCCTTAGATTTCAGCTTTAGGTTTCTCCTTGGACTTATTCTTTGGATCGACCTTGACTTCCCTTGGGACCTCAACTTCATGCTCACAACCCGTTTCTGCCCCCATCTCTGTGTCTTCAGAGTTGCCATAGCCAGGCCCTGATACCCAATTCTGCCAGATGTATGGCCCGGCAGCTCAGCATGCCCTTTCCTTGCTGCGGTGGGAGGGGAAGCTACAGAGACACCTGGGACACCTGGTAGATGCTGGCCAGACTGGGTTTCCATGGGCTCTGATGGCCTTAAGAATCTACCCTTGCAACTGGGCCGCACAGATGCAATCTATGCTTAAAGTGTATAGTCCCTAGGCGTCGCCCCAGCTGGTCCTAGTTAATGGTATGAGATTCAAATGTCCAGCACTCAGGTGAAATCTAAAACCATTAATTTATTGATTTGTATACGTATATTACTAGGGGCTCCATGTGCGGCCCGAAACGCGTAATGCCATGTCCTAGAACGAGTGAGTCTTTGTAATGGATGGAATATATGTATGTTTTTTGTTTAGTATGTTTTTACTGGAGATATAGAAAAAAAAAAGTACAACATAGGAGTGCTTCTTTACAACACACAGCGCTGTCCACACCTAAACATTTTAATATAACAGATATCAACATCAACAATACCCATCCCCTAGGCCCTCTCCCCCCGGAGTCAGATAGGCAGAGGGAGGGAGCCGTCCCCGGCACTTGCCCTTAATTTGTACGCTGCCTCCCTTAACAGATTGCTCCCCCCTCTTCATTAGCTCCACCGACGACCATAAATACCTTTACCGACTAACTGGGGAGTCCAAACTGTCTTTAGTACCCACTTTAAGGGCCCCATTCTGGCCACTATGCATAATAAAGCCGCCTGAACCCGTGGACCTGGCCCTCTAGGCGTAGAGACACTTAATGGCTAATCAACTCTAAGAAGAAATAAGGGAAAGGAAGAAGAAAGTTAAAAGAAAAGTAATAAAAAAAGGAGGGTATCAGAGAAGAAAGATGTGTGGGGGGGTAGGAGGGCCGGGGGACTGCCACTGTTTAGAGTTTTGGACCGCCTTCTGGAGGGCAGGAGAGAGAAAAAAGAGAATCTGGCTTTTTTTTTTTTTTATAATGCCCAATATAAAACTGAGGTAGCCAAAATAGTGGGTCAGACGTTCAGGAACCCCCTCAATGCAACCCCACCACCCCGCATCAGGGGTGTTTTGGCTCACCAACCATACTAACCACGTTGTGCCAAATTTCTGTCTCCCTTTCTCATCTCCTCCCAGTACTAGTTCCTCCATTCTCCTAATGTTCTCTACCTCCTGCACCCATTCCATAACTCCCAGCGTGTTCCGGGTGCGCCAGTGTCGCGGGATTACCGACCTTGCTGCCGTAAGTAAACCAAAACTATAGTTGGATAAGCACAGCCCAATATAATTAATCAAATAAGAGGGTGCCAGAAATTATGGTGCCCGTAAGACTCAATCAGATAAAAAACATAGAAGGGACACTCTGGTATGTCCCATACATGCACCAAAAATTATCCGCACTCACCCTAAATAAATAGTGCAGAGCAATCAAATGTATAAATTATCACTGATTTTATTGGATTCAACAATAGATCAAAAGAGACCAAAAGGACATTACACGGTTAAAAAACATATACACAATACAATACAAAGAAGGTAGGGGGAACTCTAGGCAATGCAAAAAAAGGCTCTATTATTAATAGTGGATAGTCACATTTTGCATAAAAGTTATTGTATATCAAAAAGTAAATATAAAAATAAAAATAAAATTGTATAGTATTAACACCAGGCCAGTAAGTGTGGATTCAACCAAATATTAAACCAGAATGTCGTGTAATTAGCACATTACCTATCAAGTGCCAAGAATAACTGAAAAACCTATGTGCAGACTGTGTCTGAGAAAAGACACAGAAAGGTGCTGAGTATGAAACAAAAAGTGCCCAAGGAGTGCTGTGCAAGTAATCTATATACAGTGTATGTGCATGGATATATAATCTAAACACTGACTGGCTTTGGTGAATAACACAATGCAATCAAATAATGTAAAGCAATGAATACATCACCGTAATATATGAAATGAGCCAAGGCCCGCCGATACTCCCACCGATCTAAACAACCGCCGACGCGCTGCGTGGATACGCCACTTCACCTGCACTATTTATTTAGGGTGAGTGCGGATAATTTTTGGTGCATGTATGGGACATACCAGAGTGTCCCTTCTATGTTTTTTGCTGCCGTAAGTAGGCGTCTAAGTAGCCCCAGCTTTACGGAGGAGGCCGACCCAGGCACCATGGACAAGAGAGCGACCCGATGGTTGTTGGGGATGCTTTCCAGCGTCAAGAACTTATATATGGAAAATACTTGGTCCCAAAACGTATGTACCACAGGGCACTCCCACATATATATTAACAACAACCTAACTTTTAACATGAATCATAAATAAGTGGTTTTGAATTTAAATCTCATATCTATCAACCTTGCTAGCAAGTCCTAAGCCTTGGTAATCTACTCCATTGTCCTAGTTACTGGTCCCTGAAACTAGTCGAATTCTGTATTGTAGTAGTTGGGTAACATGTTTTCTTTCAAAGTCTGGTCCAGAAAGACAACAAAAAAGATAAGAATTGGAAGACTAAAATAAAAAACGTGCTGGAAAATGAACTATCCCTATTAAAACCAGGTATAATTACAAGACAAATTCAAGATTTTCTAGAAGCCCTGAAACCCCCAAATACTACTCCTAATCAGCTAGCTCAATTGTAGGTTTTGTCTTCTTTTGTCCTCTCCTTTTCCTCTATCACCTATATTTTCCTCTATCACCTATATAATGCTCTATACGGGAGGGAGGGAGGGTGAGGGAGGGTAGGGTAAGCATTAGCGGTACTAGGCCGCTGATGCTATTTCATTCTTTCTTCTTCTTTCCTTGGATCCTTTTCTTTCTCTCTCTCTCCTACTTCTATCTCTTTCTTATGCTTTTCTTCTTTCTCCTTTTTTCTCACTTTCTTAGCTGCTTACCTCATATTTAGATATTTTTCTTTCCCACCCTTCTTATCAGCTACTTCGCACGGATCCACACAGCTCTTCTTTCCCATAATGATTTATGTACTTACCTAAACTTGGAAAATGTATGATAAATGATTATCAAACTAAGGATCCAAGACTAATACTGAATGGGAAAAAAAGAAAAAAAAGATAACAATACAAAAAGATTTTCATAGAAAATGATCGGTGTCCATCTTCTAGAGATCCAGTACTTATATAGAAGGAGAAGCAGAGTATGAGCAGGGAGGATCATCTCAGATCGAACTTACCCGGGGCATCAAAGGCCCAGACTACAGAACCTTGAGGTTCTCCGGTTGTTCAGTTAATGAATAGGTTTCTTGTTTGGTATTATCCTACTGATCCTCTTGCTTGCTGCTCAATATTTAAGCAGGGTATTTATTGATTTATTTTTTTTCATCCTATGTGCATCTTTTTAACATTAAAATTTAAAATGGTTTCTTGTCTATCTCTTATGTACAAATAGAAATATTCTGTCTCCAGTCTCGTGAGAGGTTACTAGGAAATCTCCAGCTACAGTTTGAGAAATTCACGCGATTTGTCTTGACTAACCGGAAAAAGATTGGCAGATCCATTATTGGAAGTGAGCACCAGGCTTGAAATATTGTAGAACAGGCCTTGAATAACAATCCTGAAGAATCTGTCAAATATCATTTCAACTGCCCGGAACAATAAATTAAGGCGGAGGTTGTACCTCTCATTGATTTTCATTATATAAATGGAATACAACTGCTTTAAATCATTTCAACACATAATCTTATATGTGCAATGTTTGATGAAATTTTACGAATTCTAGAATGAATGTATTTATTAACCTTTGTGTTCTGCGCAATGGAGCTGTGCTGCTTCTGAGGCAGCCAAGTACAAAAAACATAATTGTGAAGGTGTTCATCTTCTGCCTTTGAAAATAATGACCCGCAGGACCGGATTATGAGGGGGCGCAAGGGGTGCGGGCACTGGGGCCTACACCACTTGCCCTGCAAAGGGGGCCCCCACTATCCTTTGGGCTATGGTCTGGTCCAGGAGGCTTTTCAGTCTTTGGTCTGACGGGCTGAAGGACCAGCAACAAAGCACCTGGGCAAGCCTTTTTTTTTTTTTTTGCAAACCTGCAGCCAAAGCCACCACAGGGCAGGACGGAGAGTCTAGAGCAGCAAAGCCGGCGTCAGCAACGCTACAGTGATGGGTGCAGAGCTTTCAGTTGGCGGAAGCTAACTGCACATAAGCCACCAAGCACAGCCGCTGGCAGCTCAATGCATTGAACTGTTTTCTGCTGGACCAGCTGAATGACTACACTACCCCCCACCCAGAATGGCAAAGCAGGATTTCCCGAGCAGCACGCACCCGCACAAGGGGGGCACAAGGGACTCGATCTGACCTTCCAGTAAGTAGGCGGGTGCCAGACAACCACCAATCAGTTACTTGGCTGGACTATTATTTTAAAGGAAAAAAATACTGTATCTGGGGCCTCCACCAGATTTTGTGCCCAGGAGCCTCCTTCGGCCCTGATGACCCGGAATCCACCACTCCCTGAAACCCCACAGGGAACTATAGGGCTACCTGTTGATAGGACAACCTACACTATTACAGGGGGTATAGCTACCCTTTTGTGACAATAACAAGTACCGTATTTTTCGCCCTATAAGCCGCACTTATTTTTCCCAAAAAGTTGGGGGAAAATATCTGCTGGCGTCGCAGAGAGGAAGCGATGGGGGCAGCTGCTCCGCCGCTTGCACTGTCCCTGCCACCTATCCACGGTGCCAGCAGACAGAGACACCCAGACTTAAACAGCGGTGGGCTGGCTATTCTAACCCTGTGTGTTTGTGTGAAGATGGTGAGGACAGCGGGGAGGATTGAAAGGTGAGTTTACATTTTTTTTTCTCTCTTTTTACTTTTGCCTATGGGGGAATGGGAGGGGGATGGAAATGCCACACTGCCTATGGGGGAATGGGGGTGAATGCCACACTGCCCATATGTGAATGGAGGGAAGGCCACACTGCCCATATGTGAATGGAGGGAAGGCCACACTGCCCATATGTGAATGGGGGGAAGGCCACACTGCCCATATGTGAATGGAGGGAAGGCCACACTGCCCATATGTGAATGGGGGGGAATGCCACACTGCCCATATGTGAATGGGGGGGGAAGGCCACACTGCCCATATGTGAATGGAGGGAAGGCCACACTGCCCATATGTGAATGGGGGGGAATGCCACACTGCCCATATGTGAATGGGGTGAATGCCACACTACCCATATGTGAATGGGGGGAAGGCCACACTACCCATATGTGAATGGGGGGAAGGCCACACTGCCCATATGTGAATGGAGGGAAGGCCACACTGCCCATATGTGAATGGAGGGAAGGCCACACTGCCCATATGTGAATGGGGGGGAATGCCACACTGCCCATATGTGAATGGGGGGGGAAGGCCACACTGCCCATATGTGAATGGAGGGAAGGCCACACTGCCCATATGTGAATGGGGGGGAATGCCACACTGCCCATATGTGAATGGGGTGAATGCCACACTACCCATATGTGAATGGGGGGAAGGCCACACTACCCATATGTGAATGGGGGGAAGGCCACACTGCCCATATGTGAATGGGGGGAAGGCCACACTGCCCATATGTGAATGGGGGGGGAAGGCCACACTGCCCATATGTGAATGGGGGGGAAGGCCACACTGCCCATATGTGAATGGGGGGGAAGGCCACACTGCCTATGTGGGAATGGGAGGGTGGGATGCCACACTGCCTATATGGGAATGCGGAGGGGGGGTGTCACACTGCCTATATGGGAATTGGAGGGGGGAAAACCACACTGCCTATATGGGGAATGGTATGGGGGGAATGCCACACTGCTTATATGGGGAATGGGAGGGGGTGCCAGACTGCCTATATGTAGAATAGGAAGGGGGGAATACCACACTGCCTATGGGAATGGGATGAAGGCAACCCACACTGTCTATGGGAATGGGATAGGGCCTTGCCACACTGCCTATGGGAATGGAATAGGGGTATGCCACACTGCCTATGGGAATGGGATGGGGGCATCCTACACTGTCTATGGGAATGGGATGGGAGGATGCCACACTGCCCATGGGGAATGGGATGGGGGAATGCCACACTGCCTGTAATGGGGTGTTTTAGCACAACATTTAGCTTAGAGTATTTTTTTTCTTATTTTTCTCCTCCAAATCCTAGGTACGTCTTATAAGGCGAAAAATACGGCAAATTAAAAAAAAATAGTGAAGCCACATTTTTATATACAGTATATGTACAATTACAAAACACATACACACTAATATATATATTAGCACGTCTCGGATCTGTGGATTCAGGAGGTGGTGTCCTCCGGGTACAAAATAGAGCTGGCAGTTTGGCCGCCCTCAAGATTTCTTCGGTCGTGGATTTCCCAGAACGCCTTGACTGCACAGGGCCTAAAGGTGGCCGTTCAGAGCCTTCTGCTATCAGGTGTGATTTGTCCCGTGCCTTGCCAGGAAAGGGGGTGAGGGTTCTACTCCAATCTGTTCATGGTGCCCAAGAAGGACGGAACGCTGCATCCTATCTTGGATCTGAAGGGTCTCAACAAGTTTGTCAGAGTCAGACATTTCCGCATGGAGACCTTACGGTCCATGGTGAGCTTGCTTCGGCCCGGCGACTTCACGGTGGACATCAAGGATGCTTATCTGCACATCCCGATTTTTCAGGGGAATCAGAAGTTCCTGAGGTTTGCGCTGGAGGATCAGCATTACCAGTTTGTGGCACTGCCGTTCGGGATATCCTCAGCCCCCCGTGTGTTCACCAAGGTGCTGGCAGGCATCATGGCCATCCTGAGGAACCGGGGCATTCGTGTTCTTCCTTATCTGGACGATTTGCTGATTGCAGCTCAGTCCTTTCCGCAGGCCGAGAGCGACACACGGATGGTTTTATCCACTCTCGAGGATTTCGGATGGGTAATCAATTACCCCAAGTCTTCTATCACTCCCTCAATGGGGAGTTCCTTCCTGGGCATGACATTGGACACCTCTCAGGTCAAGGTATTCCTCCCCCAGCTGAAGGTGGAGGGCCTCCAGACGCAGGTGCAGGCCCTACTGGCTTGTCAGCGACCATCTATACGTCTGGGGATGAAGCTGGTGGGCCTCATGGTGTCCTGCTTCGAGGCAGTGTCCTTCGCCCAGTTCCACATGAGACCTCTTCAATTGAATCTGTTGACTGGTTGGGACCGGACGCAGGAGTCCCTGGATCAGGAATTTTCACTGTCCCCCATGGTCAGACAGTCCCTCTTGTGGTGGTTGGACTCCAGCAATCTGTTGGTGGGCAGGTCCTTTCTGACTCCCTCGTGGGAGATAGTTACCACGGACGCCAGTCTGACCATCTGGGGAGGTTTTTGGCAAACGCTGAAGTTCCAGGGAACTTCCAGGCATTTCCATATGCACTCTTTGCATTTCCATATGGTATTTATAGGACATCGCTTTGCTTTTGGATCCATTTACTCTAGTTTCTACTCCCTTTATTACCATTAGGTTGCCTCACTGAACCTTTAACCCCTGTTTTTATAGTGTATGCTATATGTGTTGTATCTCTTATAATATTATTTAATAAAAATACAGCTTTGTAATAGCTCTGTGTGCGACCATATTTTGGGAATACTCAGCGGTTTCTACCTCTAGCTTATAATTAACCCACTAGAAGTGTCCTCACTCATGGGAGGTGAAGCCCCAGATGGTGCCAAATTAAAACTCCAGTGAAACTCCGCCACTGATGAAGAGGATCAGGGCTGAGGGCTGCTGCATCCTTTAAGGGGAAGTGGGTTGATGGACTACTCAGCAGCCCATCAGTCAGCTTTTCTGTGCACGGGCCGGACACCGAACGCGAACATGGACTTCTGGCAGAAGTTTGGGTTTGGGAAGGGGGCCTTTGGGAAAAGTATGAGCCCAAAATTTGCAGTTCGAGTTCACCCATCTCTACCTATGACTAAGGGAGGATTCTAATTCATCCTATTATTCATCCTAGTATTATTGTTATTATTTTAATGTGTTTTGCTATGAGAACGAGCAATCTCATTAGCGACCGATTGACCAACAAATCTTTGGCCTCTAAACACTGTCGTTCAATAGCAGAACATTTTTGTGGTCGGTCACTGAGCGAACAGCCAATTTATCTTCTCGTGTAAGCCCAGCATAACTGTAACTACCTCCTCCTACCATATTTACATAGTTAATACGGTTGAAATAAGACATATGTCCATCAAGTTCAACCAAGGGTGTTGGGGTAGGCGAAGTTATTTTCTATTTTATTTTTTTTTTTACTGATAACAGCTAATAGTAATTGTTATTTTCTTCTAAATTAGCATCTAATCCCTTTGTGATGCTGTAACAAGCTTCTGAGGGAGGCTATTCCACAGATTTATAGTTCTTATGGTAAAGAATGATTGTCGCCTCCGGAGACTGAATTTCTTTTTTTCCAGTCAAAGGGAGTGGCCCCTTGCCTTTAGAGAAGAGGATTTTACCTGAAATAGTGTTTCCCCATATTTTTTGTATTGGCTATTTATATATTTATACAAGTTAATCATGTCTCCCCTCGGTCGTCTTCTCTCAAGACTAAACAGATTTAATTCTCGTAATCTTTTCTCATAACTAAGATCTTTCATTCCTCTTATTAGTTTGGTGGCTCTCCTCTGCACCCTTTCCATAGTCAGAGCGTCCTTTCTATGAATGAGTGCCCAGAACTGGATGGCATATTCCAGGTGAGGACGCACCAATGCCTTGTAAAGAGGCAAAATTACACCCCTATCCCGTGATTCCAGGCCTCTATTAATGCATGATATCTTGGTGGCCTAAGAAGCAGCTGCTTGGCATTGCATGCTGTTATTTAGCCTGTGATCTACCAGTACCCCCAGATCCTTCTCAACAAGTAATTCTCCCAGTTTTACTCCCCCGAGGACATATGTGGCCTTCACCCCAAGTGCATGACTTTACATTTCTCCACATTGAACTTCATTTTCCCAGTGGATGCCCAGACACTCAAAGTGTCCAAGTCAGCCTGAAGCTTGTGTACATCTTCAATAGACTGCACTGTGCTACATATCTTTGTGTCATCTGCATTGCATCCCATTTTCTATGTCGTTTATAAACAAATTGAATAAAAGTGGGCCCAGGACTGAACCCTGGGGTACACCACTTACAACCGATAACCATTCAGAGTAGGTATCATTAACCACAACTCTGTACACGATCCTTCAGCCAGTTTTCAATCCAGTTACAAATTGTATTTTCTAATCCAGAAGATCTCAATTTCCCCAATAAGCGCCTATGGGGGACAGTGCCAAATGCTTTTGCAAGATCCAGAAAAACTATATCCACAGCCACCCCTCTGTCCAGGCTTCTACTTACCTCCTCATAGAAGCCAATCAGGTTAGTCTGGCAGCTTCTGCCCTTAGTAAAACCGTGCTGGTTGTCACTTATACAAGTAATATTATGGATAGTTACATATTCGTGTATATAGTCCCTTAATAGCCCCTCAAGCAATTTCCCCACAAAGGCTGTTAAGCTTACAGGTCTGTAATTGCCCAGAGAAGACCTAGAGCCCTTTCTAAAAATGGGCACCACATTTACCTTGCGCCAGTCCCTTGGCACTATACCAGTTGCTAGTAAGTCTTGAAAGATCAACAACAGGGGTGATGAGATAACGGAACTGAGTTCTTTGAGAACTCTTGGGTGAAGTCCATCTGGTCCTGGAGTCTTATTCACATTAAATTATTTAGTCTTTCTTGGATGATATCCATGTTTAGCTTGTTAAGTATTTAACTTGGGCTATTGCTATGAGTGGCATCTCCTATGTTGGCTCTTTGCTCCTCTCTTGTGTACACAGAGCTAAAGAATCCATTCAAAAGCTCAGCCTTATCTTCATCCCCAGTGACCATTTCCCAATTATCATTAATTAGGACACCTACCTGTTCTGATTTAGTTTTCGTCTAATTAATATATTTAAAAAAAACATTTAGGGGTTGTTTTGCTTTCTTTGGCCACATCTCTTTCATTTTGTGCTTTCGACAACCTTATTTCTTTCTTACACTTTTTATTTACTAATTTATACTTTTCAAGAGTTA
Source organism: Gastrophryne carolinensis (assembly GCA_027917425.1). Lineage (NCBI taxonomy): Eukaryota > Metazoa > Chordata > Amphibia > Anura > Microhylidae > Gastrophryne > Gastrophryne carolinensis. The sequence goes on along the minus strand of CM051242.1, from coordinate 15,386,561 downwards.
CAGCTGAGAGCTGATGTTCAAATGCCATTTTCTTGTTCTTTATTGCCCTTTTAACCACAGGTGTCAGCCATGAGGGGTTTAATTTTAGCCGTTTGTATTTGTTACCCATGGGAATACATTTTGCAGAGTTGGTACTCACAACTGATTCAACGCACTCCCATTTGGAATCTGTATATATTCCTGAGCAGATGCTCCCAGTCTATGGAGTGCAGCTCTGAGCCTGGGGAAGTTGGCCTTCCTAAAATTCAGATCTAAAAGAGCATGACCCCTAGTAGGTGCCTCCACGAACTGATTCATATAATTATCTTGTAGCAGGCTGAGGAATGATCTCCCCTTGTAGAAGAAGCAGAACCATGTCTCCAGTCGATTCCTGGGTAGTTGAAGTCCCCTATCACCATCACTGTACCAGCCTGTGAAGCCCACGCTTGTGCAGTTGACCCTCAATTATCTCAGTTATATTTGGGGGCCTATAGATTACACCAAACTGTATTTTAAAATTGTTACTTCTACCCACACGGATTTTACATCCTTACAATCTTCTGCTAGTATCCCCCCATTAATATAGGCTTTGAATTCTTCCTTTTCATAGAAACACACGCCGACCCCTTTCCTTTTTGCTCTGTCTTTCCTAAAGAGAGCAAAACCTTGAAGATTGACCAATAGGATTGCAAAATAATGTTTTCTTAAGCGGAGTCTTATATGTTCATTATGTGGCAGTAGGTGGTTGGTTATCACTAACCAGTGAGGTGGGGTGGGTTATACCACTCTCATTATAGCAATTATTAAAGTACCCACACGGTTAGGGTGGTAATCCGCTCCAACTATAGCTATTGTCAAAGATAAACGAAAATATATAATCCGCTGGGACGGACCAGTGATAAAAGTTTTCCTTTACTATACATTCCAGATCAGACATGTCTTTTGCTAGACTAGTATTTCCAGTTATTGACTGTGGTGGGTTTAACAAGCCACCATCTTCTAGATCAGACTGTAAGCTTCTTTTGCTTTCAGAATTTCGTTATTTAAAAATGAGATTGTTTATGGTGTAAATAAATCATGCAGCTTGTTGGTAGGTCTCATATTGAGACACCTGTGCCCGGGTGTTGGGTCTGCATGCATTGATTGACCTTGGCATGTTTATATCAGAATGCAAAGACCAATTTGCTAAATTTAGTAACCCATAGCAGCAGAAAATTGGACCATACACTGCCATCTTATTTAAAATAGACAAATTAAATAAGGGTGGCCCAGACATTCCTTTTTGGCCAGTGATGAAAACGCACAACTCTATATGACTAAATCACAATTTCATTTAGGCATTAAATACACAGACTTACACATCAACGGTTAAAGCCAAGTAAAAAACACATACACACAAATAAAAGAGTGGGCCAAGCGGACCCTAATCCACGGCATCTCCCATAACAAATACTAAGTGTCACAGATTTCCCAGCAGAGAGATCCCATATTATAGAATGACCAGTAATTAATTGAGAGCTGCGAGACAGAGGGGGATATGCGGAAAACCGTGTTTAATGGTGATAAACAGAAACAAATATATATATAGCACACACCAACCAGGCTGCTGTAAAAATACACAAGTGAACATAATAACCTAGACGTGCTGAGGTAACTGTACAAGAATGCAGGTGAACACTATGTGCTGCGGCTGTTGTGCAGAAATACAGGTAAACCCGGAAAACATACTCACACTTAGTCTGCTGTGCATACACACAGATGGAGTCTGCAAACATACATGCATAGGGATCCAGTAAAAGTCCAAAGTCCAAAAGTGGATACAAGGCTGAGACAGGGAAAGCAGATTACAAGGCTGTGGCAGGGGTCCTGGGTTCTGGGCTCTAGTTTAGGTTTCAGAGAGTTCAGAGTCTGAGTCTGGGTACAAGAAGACAATGCAATGCTGATCCACCGGCTACAGGGGTGGATCAGCTAATAAAGGCCAGGAAGTGACACAGGTGCTCTCTGTAGGAGAGGGCCACCACCTGCTATGGCAGGGAAAGTCTGGGAAAGGGAGCCAGCCAAAAGCAGTACAGAACAGATGCTCCCATGTTGTGGAGGAACTCCAGACCTGACACTAAGTATTGCACCAATTACCTCCTAGGGCCCCACCAATGTCCTAGCCATAACACAATCTTTGATCTAATATCTCTCTCTGATGAAGTGGCGGAAAACTCGGCCACGCAACGCGTCAGTGTTGGCAGTGTGAGGGTGTATGAGGACCTGGACAGTATGACTTGGTAATGTACATTGTTTTATGATAACTTTCTATCAACTTTGTATTGATTTTGCATTGACCTTTTTATATCTTAAGTGCGAGCCTGCACACCTTGCGCATTGTGGTCATTTTTGTGTATATGCAATACCCTATAGAATAATTTAGATTGGTATAAATGTATGATTATACGCCCGGGTACCTATCCCTTTTTTTCATTCTTTGGCACTTGTAAATACACTGCACATTTGAGCCCTCACTGGCGTTTGTGTTTTCACCATTGGGACACATTGTTTGTCCCTGTTTTGTTTTGTTTTGTTTTGTTTGATTTTCATCATAGTTTCTCATCACGTCTTTCTTTATTCACGTTTTTTTCTTATTCACTTGCTGCATGCTCTCAGCACTACTATAACACTCTACAGTATTTCAGGGATAGCTCCCGTGGCATTCAATAAATTTTCCATCTTGTATGGATAATGCTAAATAACATAATATGTATGGTATTGTATACACTAGTGTAAATAAACTTTTCAACATCTACAAGTAATTGTGTACATTCATAGATACTTTGTAATTAGTCCATATAAGTCCCGCTACACCCCACATATGGGGTTTTAATCATTCTATGTATTTTAAATGTATGTGTTTTCCTTTCTTTGGCTTATAATAAAAATCATTTGTATTTTTGCATATTGACATAATGATTTTTCTGTTGAGCGGCCTATCTCTATACCGATAGAAGGGAGGTATTGGTGAGTTTGGCTGGTCACTCACCATTTATCTTGTTTTGATCTAATATACTCTTAATTTTTTTTTTTTAATTTTTAATGCATAGATGGCCATTGTATGCTTGCGCACACATAGGAATTCGTTCCTCCGCATTTAACCCATCCGTGCAGTGATTGTACACGTGCCCGGAGCGGTGGGCTGCCCTAATTTCGGCGCCTAATTATGTTTAACTCTTGATAAACCAACAGTTATAAAAAAGTGCAATAAAGATAATACAATAATAATTCTATCTCATATCAAAAGTACATAGTGCAATATTTCATACCTACCTTATATAGACCAAACAAATATTATATAAAGCCTAATATCACTAAGTGCTAGTGTTTATATATATTAAGTATAATTATATTTATGCTACCAATAAATCCCTGGAAGGGAGAACAAACAAAAAAGGGGAAAGATAATAGATATAGATAGTGGTAAAATTATATCACCAGTCCGTTTGGAGCCCTCATCCTAAACCCACGCGTTCCGTTGCTGCAAAATCGTCACTTCCTCAGGGAAATCATTTAAAGTGGACATACACCCTCAGGCATGGGCTTCATCTTTACTCGCCGGGCTCTTTAACCAGCAAACGTCATTACACTAAACAGCACTGTTCCCCTGGTGTTTAGGTGTCAGTGGGATTAGGAAGCGGAGACAAATACTTGCTGAAACATTTGCCCAGAGTTTACTTTCAGTACTGTTTTATTATAAATCTAGGAGTACAGAAAGTTCCATTCTATACAAATGAGGCAGACTTTACATCGGAAGTAAAAACATAAAACATGTTCACGCATCACAAAAGAGGAAAAAAGCAACATAAGTCACTTTCATATCCTTTCCATCTGCCATTACCCACCTCCTTTGCAGCTCCCCAGGTAGAAAAAGGTAGTATCTTTCCAATGCAGGGCTCATTGATGGTCTGAGAGGGTACAGCAACTTGACCACTGTCACACAAACACCTAGTAATGGTTTTTATTATGCTGGGAGTTCAGCGTTAATGTGTTCCTAGTTCCCATCACATAAAGCAGACAGGTATGTATATTGTGTGCCTGGGCCTAATAAGGTGTCTGCTGCAAGCGCCTCGATTTATTCCTGAATTTTACATTTTATTGGTTGATGCATTGCACTCCCTTGGTGGTTTAAAGGCTTCCAGTTAATAATATTTCTTTCCACCGTCTCCACCTCCTCCAGCAGTGACGCACTATCCTCTGTATATTAAACAATTGCTGCAATGGGCGCAGATTTATTGCAAACTAAGGTAACACAGCCCGTGTTCCGGCACTAACGCATCCAGCCAGGTTCACTGCCAGACACAGAACATTAATCTTCTCTTCTGTATAGAAATAAACACCAAATAAATTGAGGTCAATGCACGTTTCACCCAATCTAATAGAGCATCAGATAGGTTAGTAACACGGAACAAAAAAAAAGGCTGCACACAATGCGAAGATGGGATCGGAAAATTTTGCTAACGGAAAAAAGCTTTGAGTCACATTGTTGAACTCCATAAAAGGTTAGATTAAGTGTCCGTGTGAGGCCAGCCTTTCTCTTAGGTATCTGTGTAAGCTTACTTGCTAAACTTTGACATTTTAAAACTACCCCCTATCTGGACCAGGAAATGTACATTATGTCTGTTGTGGATGGGAAACCTGAAGTTTAGAAGATCTCTTGTTCTACAATGGCCAAAGTACCAAGACTTCCTGCTAAACAAGAACCAATACTATGGCCAAAGTAACAAGACCTCCTGCTAACCAAGTACCAAGACCTTGGCCAAAGAACCAAGACCACCTACTAAACAAGAACCAAGACCATGGCCAAAGAACCAATACTTCTTGCTAAACAAGAACCAATACTATGGCCAAAGTACCAAGACTTCCTGCTAACCAAGTACCAAGACCATGGTCAAAGAACCAAGACTTCCTGCTAACCAAGTACAAAAACCATGGGCAAATAACCAAGACGTCTTGCTAATTAATTCCAACACCATGGCCAAAGAAGCAAGACTTCCTGCTCACCAAGAACCAAGATCATGGCCAAAGAAACAAGACTTCCTCCTAACCAAGGATCAAGACCATGGCCAAAGAACCAAGAGTTCTTGCTAACCAAGACCATGGCCAAAGAACCAAGACTTCCTGCTAAGTGGTTGCTTGCTTTATCTATTCACCACTTCACTCTAGTATTCTCTTATAGACTTTATATTTGCCTGGGAGACCAGAAGCCCACACATGTCTGCCCCTTACCCCTGTGTAGCACTGAGTTCTCACCCTTTGGTTCCGGCACTCATCCAGCCTGGTTCACTGCCAGACACAGAACATTAATATTTCCTTCTGTATAGAAATAAACACCAAATAAATTCAGTGCACATTTCGCCCAATCTAATAGAGCATCAGATTTGTTAGTAACACGGAACAAAAGAAAAGCTTTAAGTCACATTGTTGAACTCCTCTCTTAGGTACGCATGCTCTTACTTGCTGAGCTTTGACATTTTAAAAATACCACCTATCTGGACCAGGCAATCTATATTATGTGTCTGTTGTGTCTGTGGAACCTAAAGTTTAGAAAATCTCTCATTCTACAATGGCCAAAGAACCAGGACTTCCTGCTAACCAAGAACCAAGACCATGGCCAAAGTGCCAACACTTACTTCTAACCAAGTACCAAGACCATGGCCAAAAAACCAAGACTTCCTGCTAACCAAGTACCAAGACCATGGTCAAAGCACCAAGACTTTCTGCTAACCAAGTACCAAGACCGTGGTCAAAGAACCAAGACCTCCTGCTAACCAAGAAGCAAGACCATGGCCAAAGAACTAAGACTCCCTGCTAACCAAGAACCTTGACCATGCCTAAAGAACCAAGACTTCCTGCTAACCAAGACCATTGGCAATGAACCAAGACTTCCTGCTAACCAAGTACCAAGACCATGGGCAAAGAACCAATACTTCCTTCTAACCAAGTGCCAAGACCATGGCCAAAGAACCAAGACATCCTGCTAACCAAGTATCAAGACCATGGTCCCCCAAGAGGGGAATCAGTAAATGAGTAAGGTAAATGGTCTGGGTAAACAATAAACAGATGAATCTACATGCAACCCTAAGTAATGTATGTGAATGACCCACATATTCAATCAATGTTACATAATTAATACATGAAATGTCATTCGTATACAAACATTTAGATAGTATAAACCAATCAAAAACTCGCTTCCTTGGCCAGCACTTTCAAGGATACAATTCTGATACTAAGATGGCCACCACTCCCAATGCGTATTCTGCTCCCGATGCGCACTCTGCTGTCTGTTATAGTACAGATGCTTACACTGCCTGCCCTCCCCACACCCGCAGCTCTACCCCTGGCGGCAGAATTTTCACACTGCCAACACAACTTCACACCATAGGATGCAATTAGATGTGTGTCTTATGGAGCAAGAAAAACGTACATTATATGTTTAACTGTCTTCCCATGAAATTAGGGGAACGTAAAGAAAAAAGGCAATAGCTTTCAGGCTAATGAGTATGAATAGAGTTACCCTGAAAGGTATCACCTTATTTCTTCACTTCATACAGCTTCGAACACAGTACAATACATGCAAGTAGGGAACAGGAAGAATGATGCACATATTTGGAAACTCTCCATGCCGCATCTGAATTAAAAAAAAAAGGCATTTGAGCAATACTAGCATTGAGCAACAATAGTTATAGCAACATTAATTTGGATGTTGTGCGGCTTCCTCCTCTGCTGACCTAAAGAAATGACTAGTGACTGATAGCTAAGTGTGTGTATCAGTTAATTCATACTCACAAAGACACACAATAAATCACTGTGAAGAAGATAAATAGTCAGGGAGGGAATTGCTGGAAGTCAGGAGTGCCAGGACATGAATGAGAAACAACTGTAAGACCTAAGAGAATACATTGGATTTATTAACCATTAGTTTGGCTAGAAACATCCCTCCATAACATTCTTCTTTGAGACAGAACTGTGCAGTAGGCGATTGCCCCCAGCCAAGACCATAAGCAATAAACCTTTTTCTAGAAACAAAGTTAGTGGCCCTCAAACTAAATACACTTTTGATATCCGTAGAGTGTAACTCATGAATAAAGTGAGGTGTGGTGAGCTGCCTTGGTGTGTATATAAGGTGTCCTCACACATATCCCTCGTTGTTGTAAGTGGACAAATGGTGCCATTGTGAGCACGAGCCCTGGAAACTGCAAATCACAATGTGCCATTAATGCGAAAGGTGGATGACGGCTTTGAAGTTTCACAAGAGCAGAGCCAAAGGCTACAGTGGAGCTGCACACCAGACGTGCGTCCAAAGCAACAGTTTGGTCAACCCAACTGCTTATAAGGCCCTGGAGCAGATGGTTGGTCACTGCTAAAGATGCTGCGTCGGTTTTAATTTTCACAGAGATTTAGGAATTGCGCCTCCACTGAAAATTTTTATCACGTTTTCTGGATAGACGTTGGCGTGTCTAAGAAGGCATCATAATGGTCTTGGAAGTGTTTCCATACTGTGGGCCGTTCATCTTTGTAAGACACTCTCACTTTATTTGAGTATGAATCCCTCAAGATCACATGCACCCATACACGCTGATTGTCTTCTCTGAAGCAGATGGGATCTTCAAGCAAGACAATGCGACATGTCATACTGCTGGAAAAGTCTAACATTGGTTGGAAGAGCCTGACCAAGACTTCCAAGTATTATCCTGACCCATAATTCCCAGACTTGAACCCAAATGAGCATCTGTGGAACCTCCTTGATCATCACGTTCTCTCTATGGTTCCCCCTCCACATACCCTTCAATAGCTGTGAGATACACTGCAGTCAGTTTTGTTTCAGATACCTGTTGTTGGAGATATAATACTTTTGCAAAAGCTTACAGCTTGTATCTGAAAGTGGTTAATTATTTTTGTTAGATTAATTGCAGTTTGCAGCTATTGCATGTTATCAGACTAGATGGCGCTGTGGCCAATGCTCAACTGTAGAGCTTCTATGCAATTTACTGCTGTGTTGTTATTTCCTGCGCTTCTAGTTGCTCTCTGGTTTTCTTTTCCTGTCTGTGTTCTAGCCACCATATAAGGTGACATTCTCCTACTGCATTCATGCTCCAGTAAAGCAAGTTTCTGTTATACCACTAATGTCTTTCTGAATTACGACTCCACTGCACTCACACTCTGCAATACTTGTGACCACCTATCAGCACCTCATTGTGTCACTCCCAGCCCGTCTAACTGTTGTCCTGCTGTACATGGCGATTAGATATTATCAGCTGCCCATAATAATGTGACTCCACTGTGTTTATGCATAAAATGATTGCTCCAGGCTGGGGCCCACTCTACACAGAGGGGCTGTTATTGCAAACTAAACAGGACTAACATTTTTCATAGAGGTGAAAAGCAGAAATGGTAAAGTGCTGTGTTTTCAGGTCAGATTATGGGAAGGCATACTTGTGACTAATGTGACCATATACACTATTACAATCTGTATTGAAACGGTTGGAACACGGCACTTAGACTTGTAGTCACCCAGCAATTTCAGGGTGCTTTGTATAAATGGCCAAAAACACTTCTTAAATAGAACATATGGGACCTGATGGATATCTCATATGGGTTTGTGAAAAAGGAGCCTTGTATTACACAGGTTGGAGCAGAGAGACAGAGAAAGGAAGTGTGTGCAGTTCTTTAACCACATTGTCTCAGCTGTCAGTGGGACCCCTGGGGGTAGGGCCCTTGGCAGCTGACCGGGCTTGCCGGGTGCTGATGCCGGCCCTGCTTGTGACTAATGTGACCATATAAACTATTACAATCTGTAGTGAAATGGTTGGAACATGGCACTTAGACCTGTAGTCACCCAATGCCTGATCACACTTTTTCAGCAGAGCTCTAACATGCCCAGCAATTCCAGGGTGCTTTGTATCCATGGCCGAAAACACTCCCTAAATAGATCTTCTAGGACCTGGTGGATACCTCATATGGGTTTGTGAAAAATGAGCCTTGTATTCCACAGGGTAGAGCAGAGAGCCCTAATGAGGCCATTGGTTGGGTAACATTGAGGCTCTAGATTGAGATGTGTTTTTTGGGTGGCCTCAGGTTTTCTCTAACCAGAAAAATCAAACCTAAACCCTTCAATACTTTGAGAGTCCTACCTCATAGGGTGCAGATTAATGTCTATATTGCCTGATAAATAGTGAAGAGCAGGAGCCCTCTGGCAAGATTGTCCCCATTATTCAGCATTCGGTACTCCCAAATGGCAGATATAATAGGGAGGGGGGTTCTGCCACTCAGCCTTCTATTGGGCGATGGGGGGGGGGGTTCTGCACACTGCCTATTGTGGGGGGGGGGGGGGTGAGGATAATGGGCCAAACACACTGTAGGGCCGGTGTGACCATAAAAGTCCAGAGCCGTTATTTAAAGCAGAAACCCACATTTTTTAACTAGCATCCCCTGAATTGCTCTCCCCATGAAGATTACCATTTGCCAATTTTCACTGCTCCTGCTTCACTCTAATCCCAGATAATGGTGCCTGTTTTAGCTGTAAAGCTCCGCTTCCTCTATTCATTGCCACTGTTGTGTGTGGCTATGATGTCATTGCCACATCTATGCAATGATCTCCTGCCATATTACAGAGATCGACAGCAAACCAAAAAATCAATGTTCCAGGATGATTGAAAAAGCCAAAATATCTATTTCCAGTTCTACACCCAAAGAAGGGGATAGAGTATAGGCAGGGGGTTTGCTAAATTTATTTCTCAAGCTCAGTGGGTTTTGGTCCGCTTTAACCCCAGTCTGCCCCTGAGTGGACACATGTGTAGCTGTCAAAGATAAAGGCAAGGGGATCTGCACAATACCCTGTAATCATTAAAGGTGCCACTCCCAAAGCTACATAAAGCTCACCTCAAGAACACAGAATCATAGAGGGAGGCACTCAAAAAATGTATCCCAAAAATATATTTTATTCCATATCACTAAATTAATCACTACACATAACCACTACACAATTAAAATCCCTTAAAAAACACATAATGAGACAATACATATAAGACAAACCAACATGGAAGTGTGTAGGCGATGGGGAGAGCACTGGTACATAAATATCAATCAGCATCTAGATATAAAACACAAGTGATCTAATCAGTGCAAATAACAATGTGCAAATCCTACTTATGATCCAGATCCTATGTCAAATAACTATAAAGTGCAAAATGCAACCAATCAATAGATACAAATACAATATATAATCACAAATAGAACCTACATAATTACCCAATACCTAAATGCCCTATAAGAAATATAAAAATGACCACAAAATACCTCACCAATATAGATGCTAGTATCAATCAACGATTAAATACCAAATACAGCGCAACAATACATCCAACCAAAATATACTCAAGGTATAACAGGTATGCCAGTAAAGGGTCTCCCCACCGCCTACAACACCAGGAGCCACGCATTCCGTGGGTGTATCCCTCACTTCATCAGGCAGGCTATTCATTGTCACTGTTGTGTGTGGCTATGATGTCATTGCCACATCCATGCACTGATCTCCTGCCATATTACAGAAATCGACAGCAAACCAAAAAATCAATGTTCCAGGATGATTGAAAAAGCCAAAATATCTATTTCCAGTTCTACACCCAAAGAAGGGGATAGAGTATAGGCAGGGGGTTTGCTAAATTTATTTCTCAAGTTCAGTGGGTTTTGGTCCGCTTTAACTCCAGTCTGCCCCTGATTGGACACATGTGTAGCTGTCATTCATGCATGAATTGTTTTTTCCATTGAAAATGGATTAAATAAAATGGAGCAGCTGCTAATTGCGCACATGTTAGCAGATTGCGTGATTTCCTGCGCTGGTTTCCGTTGCACCTCAAGGGGATAATTTACTCACACGTCAGTGTCTCCAAACATACTGTTATAAAGTGCACATTGCAGGTCTGCTTTCATTATGTTCACTCATCTGATGGCTGAATCTTTGGAAAACTTTTAAATTGGATTAAAATTCATTTTAGACTCCCCCAATCGGAAATGTATCAGCGGAGTCCTGAGCCAAAAGCTGGATGACGAGGAGCAGTGGGAAGTGGGAAGAGCTACAAATAGCTGGACTACAATGGGGATATTCTGAATGGGCACTTGCATCTCTGAGCTTCTCCCACCATCATTAGTCCCATTCAGAGATCCTGGCTGCCTCATTCCCTATCATTGCAACGCGCTAATTGCACCCTTACCAATCGGACACAGATGCCGGAATGATTTCCATGCCTGTCATGCTCCTTCACAGCTGGCTGTGTTTAATGACCACATGCCTCGTGCAGCCTGGGGTGGGGTGAGAAGCCGACATGTTCCTCTGATCTCTGGGCCCCATATAACCTCCTGGAAGATGCCGCTGTGGTTACATTCTCAGAAAGCATTCAAAGAAACTTAGAAAGGTTCTTAGACGTGTACATCTGGAATACTCTGTCAGGGCTGGGTTATAAGGGGGGACGCAAGGGGCGTGCGTCCCAGGGCCTCCACCACTTGTCCTGCAAAAGGGGCCTCCACCAACCTTTGGGTTATGGTCTGGTCCAGGAGGCTTTTCAGTCTTTGGCCCGAGGGGCCACAAGGCCAGCAACAAAGCTATGGGTGGCAGTGGGGGCCTCCCATGCCTAGGCAAGCTTTTTTTTGTCTTTGCCAACCTGCAACCAAAGCCACCACAGGGCAGGATGGAGAGTCTAGTCAGGCCTTCAGGAACTTTACAGTGATGGGTGCAGAGCTGTCACTGCACATAAGCCACCAAGCACAGCCGCTGGCAGCTCAATGCAGGGAACCAGCCGGGCGACTACACTACCCCCCACCCAGAATGGCAAAGCAGGAGTTCCCGAGCAGCACGCACTCGCACAAGGGGGGCACAAGGAACTCGATCTGACGTTCCAGTAAGTGCCAGACAACCACCAATCAGTTACTTGGCTGGACTATTAGTTTATACTGTATCTGCGGCCTCCACCAGATTCTATGACCATGGGCCCCCACCACACTTAATCCAGTCCTGTCTCTGTGTACAGATCTGAAAACATCATTCTAAATGAATGGGTTCAAAGGCAGGCTACCACAATTGGCCCAGGAATCTATAAGATTCCCTCCCCCAGGGGCATCCAAAATCGGGATGCCCCACTGTGTGAATCCAGGTCGCCCCATACACTTACCTTCTTTCCTGGTCCATTGGCGCATGCATGAGCATCCTCGTCTATCCCCGCTGTCCCTCTAGCAGGGCACATGCCCGCACCAGGCATTTGTGAATGGCACGCTCCCTGTTAGAGGGAAGCAGGGGATGCGTCCGCCAGATTGAGTATAAGCAGGGGGTTTGGCTAAATTTATTTTACAAGTTCACATGGGTTTTGGTCCGCTTTAACTCCTTTCCTTTAAGCCTTTCCATCATTTTTGTATCCCACCTTTGAACCCACCCTTTTAAGGGAAGGACGGAATGCGTCTGGGGGCTGCTGGCCTTAGACGAAGGCTTAGACGATGTGACGTCAGCGGCTCAGAGCTTGCTGATTGGAGGAGCGGGCACGCATACGCCATAGGACCAGGAAGAGATGAGTGATTTTGGAGGATCTGGGGGGTTTCACACAGCAGGCACCCCCGATCAGGGTGCCCTGGGGGAAAGGACCAAAACCCAGGATAGTCAAACCCAGTTTTGACACACTTTAAACTTGATGGACATATGTTTTTTTTACAACCGTATTAACTATGTAACTTATCTACTATCCATCCCTCAATGAGGGGGCGTGGCTTCCATTTAAAGTGACCCAAAACCCAGGATTTTGACTATCCTGGGTTTTGGTCCACTCCCCCAGGGCCCCAGGGGACCCCGATCGGGGGTGCCCCACTGTATGAAACTTGATGGACATATGTTTTTTTTACAACCGTATTAACTATGTAACTTATCTACTATCCATCCCTCAATGAGGGGGCGTGGCTTCCATTTAAAGTGACCCAAAACCCAGGATTTTGACTATCCTGGGTTTTGGTCCACTCCCCCAGGGGACCCCGATCGGGGGTGCCCCACTGTATGAAACTTGATGGACATGTGTTTTTTTTACAACCGTATTAACTATGTAACTTATCTACTATCCATTACTCAATGAGGGGGCGTGGCTTCCATTTAAAGTGACCCAAAACCCAGGATTTTGACTATCCTGGGTTTTGGTCCACTCCCCCGGGGGACCCTGATCGGGGGTGCCCCACTGTATGAAACCCCCCCAAATGGCGCAGCCAACTCACCTCACCGCGGTCCTACGGCGCATGCACGGCCGCTCCTCCAATCAGCATGCTCAGAGCGGCTGAGCTATGGCCGTCTAAGCGACGTCTAAGCTCAGCGGCTCCGTCCACGCGCTTCTCTCTAGCAGGGCACGCGCCCTGCTAGAGAGAAGCACGAGATGCGTCCTCGGCCCACGCATGTGTCGTTGGACCGGGATTCAGGTAAGTGCAGCGGGCGGCCTGGGGGGGGGGGTTTCACACAGCGGGGCATCCTGATTTTGGATGCCCCGCGGGGAGGGAATGGATCAGCCCCGGAATCTTATAGATTCCCGGGCCGATCCAGCTGGGTTTTGGTCCACTTTAACAATTGTCCTTCTTTCCCACCCTGAAGTTGGAACGTATGTATACAGGTCCACCTTTCAGTGCCAAATAAAGGTGGTCATGAATAAATAAAATCCACAGGCAGGGCTACAGAAAATTGACTAAATTTTAGCAGCAACAGCTTTATTCCTCAGCTCGCCGCGATGATGTCGGTTATGCAAATAATTATTTTTCTCTTCTCATTTTGGCTGATGCCTGGTTACACCTCATCTGCCCCCCCCCCCCCCCAGTACATATTCCCCGCTGTCATTTCCTAGCACTCCCTGCAGCTCTCCCGGGGGGTTCTGATGACTGCAACATGTTATACTGACACTGTACATATGGAGAGCTCGGCACCTCGTATTGCTTCATGATGGTTCCTCCTCACTCTTGTTCTGGCTCCAGCTCAGCACATTCTTGTTGGCTCAGCAAGATCTTTTCGTTCGGTGGTGTTAGGAAATACATGAAGGAATTCCATCTGGCGAGCATTAGGCGAGAGCCCATGGAGAGCTTCTGTCGAGCATTAGGCGAGAGCCCATGGAGAGCTTCTGTCGAGCATTAGGCGAGAGCCCATGGAGAGCTTCTGTCGAGCATTAGGCGAGAGCCCATGGAGAGCTTCTGTCGAGCATTAGGCGAGAGCCCATGGAGAGCTTCTGACGAGCATTAGGCGAGAGCCCATGGAGAGCTTCTGGCGAGCATTAGGCGAGAGCCCATGGAGAGCTTCTGTCGAGCATTAGGCGAGAGCCCATGGAGAGCTTCTGTCGAGCATTAGGCGAGAGCCCATGGAGAGCTTCTGGCGAGCATTAGGCGAGAGCCCATGGAGAGCTTCTGTCGAGCATTAGGCGAGAGGCCATGGAAAGCTTCTGTCGAGCATTAGGCGAGAGCCCATAAGCGCTTCTGTCGAGCATTAGGCGAGAGCCCATGGAGAGCTTCTGTCAAGCATTAGGCGAGAGGCCATGGAAAGCTTCTGTCGAGCATTAGGCGAGAGCCCATAAGCGCTTCTGTCGAGCATTAGGCGAGAGCCCATGGAGAGCTTCTGTCGAGCATTAGGCGAGAGCCCATGGAGAGCTTCTGTCGAGCATTAGGCGAGAGCCCATGGAGAGCTTCTGTCGAGCATTAGGCGAGAGCCCATGGAGAGCTTCTGTCGAGCATTAGGCGAGAGCCCATGGAGAGCTTCTGTCGAGCATTAGGCGAGAGCCCATGGAGAGCTTCTGACGAGCATTAGGCGAGAGCCCATGGAGAGCTTCTGGCGAGCATTAGGCGAGAGCCCATGGAGAGCTTCTGTCGAGCATTAGGCGAGAGCCCATGGAGAGCTTCTGTCGAGCATTAGGCGAGAGCCCATGGAGAGCTTCTGGCGAGCATTAGGCGAGAGCCCATGGAGAGCTTCTGTCGAGCATTAGGCGAGAGCCCATGGAGAGCTTCTGTCGAGCATTAGGCGAGAGCCCATGGAGAGCTTCTGTCGAGCATTAGGCGAGAGCCCATGGAGAGCTTCTGTCGAGCATTAGGCGAGAGCCCATGGAGAGCTTCTGTCGAGCATTAGGCGAGAGCCCATGGAGAGCTTCTGTCGAGCATTAGGCGAGAGCCCATGGAGAGCTTCTGGCGAGCATTAGGCGAGAGCCCATGGAGAGCTTCTGTCGAGCATTAGGCGAGAGCCCATGGAGAGCTTCTGTCGAGCATTAGGCGAGAGCCCATGGAGAGCTTCTGTCGAGCATTAGGCGAGAGCCCATGGAGAGCTTCTGTCGAGCATTAGGCGAGAGCCCATGGAGAGCTTCTGTCGAGCATTAGGCGAGAGCCCATGGAGAGCTTCTGTCGAGCATTAGGCGAGAGCCCATGGAGAGCTTCTGTCGAGCATTAGGCGAGAGCCCATGGAGAGCTTCTGGCGAGCATTAGGCGAGAGCCCATGGAGAGCTTCTGTCGAGCATTAGGCGAGAGCCCATGGAGAGCTTCTGTTGTCTGCTACAGAACATTAGCACGTGGGAAATATCCTGCATTTACTAATAGGTGCAAAAGCTCCTCACCTTATGTCAGTGAAGTTCTCATTCATCCAGGTCATGGTATAGCTGTAGGAATAAATCAAGGCAACTGGACACGTCTTTTCTCACTATCACACATGGCCAGCTTTCCAGGCTTTGGTGAATACCCCATAGGGGACACTTATTAAAACCCAACTTGGATGGCACTGGAATCTAGAAGACTCCAAGGCCGCCTGATTCCCTCTCCTTGGAGCATCACGATTTGGGATGCCCTGCTGTGTGAAACCAGTAAAATCATAGTTACATAGTTAATACGATTGAAAAAAGACATATGTCCATCAAGTTCAACCAAGGGTGTTGGGGTAGGGGAAGTTATTTTTTATTTTATAGGGGAAGTTATTTATTTTATTTTTTTGTTTTTTTGTTTTTTTTACCGCTAATAGTAACTGTTAATGTTATTTTCTTCTAAATATGCATCTAATCCTTTTTTGAAGCTGTCAGCAGTTGATGCTGTGACAAGCTTCTGTGGGAGGCTATTCCATAGATTCATAGTTCTTATGGTAAAGAATGATTGTCGCATCCGGAGACTAAATTTCTTTTTTTCCAGTCGAAGGGAGCGGGCCAGGATTTTACCTGAAATAGTGTTCCCCCATATTTTTTGTATAGGCCATTTATATATTTATACAAGTTAATCATGTCCTCCCTCAGTCGTCTCCTCTCAAGACTAAACAGATTTAATTCTCATAATCTTTCCTCATAACTAAGATCTTTCATTCCCCTTGTTAGTTTGGTGGCTCTCCTCTGCACCCTTTCCATAGAGCGATCTACCTGATCCCTGATCCAACGGCCCATGTGCGGGTGTGTGCCCACACCTGGTATTTTTGGATAGGCGTGCGGACACGCCCTCTACTAGAGGCTAATGGGGATGCAGCCACAAACGTACTTGGCTGCATGATTCTTTGCCGAAAGGGTTGAATGGAGCCGGGCTTGCTGATTGGCTGCATGCCCATACATTCTGCAGGGTTTAAACTGGGCCAACACCCGTTTTTACTTTAACTGGTGTGGGTCCTGCTTTCTGCTGATAAGAAGAACCTCGGGGGGGCATCTAGAACACTGGAGCCCCCTCGCTCCTAACCACACACAATGCTCGTAATACTCACCTTCATTACGAGCCAGCGCCGGGAAAGGATTTCCACATTTGGCTGCCAGGCGGTCACAGGTAAATTGCGGGACTCCTTTCCCGGCCGCCGCCTCGTAATGAAGGTGAGTATTACGAGCATTGTGTGCGGTTAGGAGCGAGGGGGCTCCAGCATTCTGGATGCCCCCCTCCCCAAGCTTCTTCTTATCAGCAGATAGCAGGACCACCACCTGTTAAAGTAAAAATGGGTGTTGGTCCGGTTTAACACAATGGGGGCATCCCAAATATGGATGCCCCAGGGACAAGAAACACTACCCGGGATAGTCAAATTCCAGGGTTTTGATCCACTTCAATTCCTGATCAATGGAAAAGGTCTCTACCTTTTTTCTTCATATAGGGACTTCAACTTCAGAATCCAATTGAGAGCTCAATTAAAGCGATTGATCAGCCAAGTAAAAAAAAAAAACTAAAGGGGACTCACCTTTTGTCCCCTGCAGTTGATCGGTCTGACTCGACGCGAACAGCAACTCACCTGATCGCTAGATCGCATCCCCGAACAGCAGTTGTTGGTGCTTCCGTGTCCGGCTCGCGCCCCCACTCCAACATCAGTCAGAGGAGCACTGCCACTACCTCTCCAGTCACTACAATGGAGGAGGCATATCAGGCCTCGGTGCAACACCTCCAATGCAATGAATAAAGAGGTTGTGGCAGCGCTCCTGCGGTTGATTAATTCTGACCCCTGTTTGCGCCACGGGAGCATGGTATACAATCCAGCATTTGGGTCAGTTGCTGATCAGTTGCGGGGGATAAAAGGTGAGTACCCCCCCCCCCCTTAACTTGGTTGGTCAATCCCTTTAAAGGCAGATGATCGCTCCTAGCCCGCCACTTTCTCTCACCTGATCAGCAGCTTGAGTTCCGCATCACCCGGCCCTCACCGCCAGTGACGCTGGCATGCCCCCTCCATTCACTGCAAAAAAGGGGGCGTGCCAGGTCTTGACACACTTTTTGACATTTTTAAATAAAATATAACTACTACCCACACTATCAAGGGTTACATTTTTAAAAAATGGGTGTGGTATCCCACCTCTTCAGGTGGGTGGGACCCTAGGCTTTGTTTAAATGTTTAAACCCTTTAACATTTAAAAAAAAATGGCGATGGGTCCCCCCCTTTCCCAACACACCCAGCCTGTGCACCAGCTATGCGGGTTTTGTAGATCAGAACACGGAGGCTAGCCTTGGTGGCCCCCTTTCCTGAAGGCTACCAGTCCACATAGCCTTTGCGGGCCGAGGGCTCTTCTGCCCCCCCGGGCTTTGAGGAGGCAGGTAATAGGGACCGGGGGTTAATGGCACTTCACCAGCTTGCTGCAGGTGACTTGCCAACCCCACAAGCCTTGTGAACTGGTATAGGGGTCTGATGGATCTGTACTCACCTCGATCCTTTGTCCCGCACCAACCTTGCCATCCCCGCTGTCACTGACAGCAGGTGGTGATCGTAGGAGTGTGGGGGGGAGGACAAGGGATCGGAGTCTATGAGAACATAACATTTTTAGAGGTTTCCAATGCTAGTTGACCTTAGCTTTAAAGTAGACCAAAAGCCAGGATTTTGACTATCCTGGGTTTTGGTCCTTTCCCCCAGGCCACCCTGATCGGGGATGCCCCCCCTGTGTGAAACCCCCCCAGGTCACCGATGCCAACTCACCTCTTCCCGGTCCTATGGTGCATGCGCGGCCGCTCGTCCAATCAGCACACGTCGTCTAAGCCTTCGTCTAAGGCCAACGGCTCCGAGCGCATGGGCGGCCTAATCCCCCGCCTCCCTCTAACAGGGAGCGTGCTCGCGCTGGCCATTTACAAATCCCTGGTGCGAGCACGCATCCTGCTAGAGGGATAGCGGGGCCCATTGAGGCTCCCAAGGCCCCGCATAAACCAGGAGCCAGCCTTTCCTGCAGCCAGTGTAACCTGGGACCTTCACACCCGGGAGATATTATGGGCTGAATGAGGTCACATGAGAAAAGATTTTCTGGTGTGCAATGTAGTGTAAAAAAGCATCAGCACTCACCTTGTTACATGGAGCGTGGCGAGTGGCCTACACTTTGTCTGACATGTCACTCCTGTTGTCTCTATATGTTTACAGGTAGGTCAGCCCCTGAATGTGGCAGATGATGATATGAAGCAAAGAAGCAGATGACACGCCGTCACCCGCAGGTGAGAGGTGCAACAACCGCCTCCTAGGAATTCTCTAAAGTGAGGCTTCAGGTCACACAGCATCTTCCTTCCTGTATTCACTGATTCCACCTGACAGGCCCCCGGGGGGTTAGGAGCCGCTTCCCAGCAGATCTGTGTCGCCATCTCACCACCGCGCTGCGTCAGCGACATCTGCTTTTTTACCTGAGCGCACAACGCACGCCGAGCATGTGCACGTGTTTTCTCCCATTTACACACATACCTACCAAATTTCCAGGGTGGGAAAGAGGGACATTTGTTAAATTAGCCTTGTGAAAGTTGCCCCTGGCAACGAAATGCGTCGGCGGTGGCTACTGGTGGACCTTCTAATACAGCTGTCATCCGGATCTTGTGTGTGCTCCCCATTCTTCATCCATGGTTGTCGGATTCCAGGGATGGCAAGTTTGTGACTTCATGAGATGTGCTTTTCGATTCAACTGCTTTTGTGAGTGTATTTCTTGTGCTATCTATTTGTCAGTAAGTTGTGTATTTCTAATTGGGACTGTGTTACAGCGTTACGCTAGATCTGTCCCTTCTTTTTGTCCCTCCTTATATGTGATTCATTTCATTGTGAAGGAGCAACCAAAGTTTGTATCATTATCACCTGTGGAATTGGCCTTATCAGCTTCTGACCTTGCCAACTTAAAGGTCGCCATCAGAGTGGGATATTAAGGCTCATATATTCCTTTCCTACCAGTTGGTAAGAGGCTGTGTTATCGGTGGCGGGAGCATTTTGCGTTTCACCTTTAAAGTGCATGCCGTTCGGGATACCGATCCCTCTGGTGGACTATTGCTCATTCACAGTGTATATCATCCTGCTGTGTGTCCAAGTGAACACTGTATTGCCTTTCATCTGAAGTGCATGTGTTATGGGACATTTATTAATCACCTTGTTCCTTTGTTATAATTAACTTTTTATTGCTCTATGTCTTTTATATTTACTGCTGCCTATGTTCTCTGGAATAAGAAGTTGCACACATTCAGCATTCTTAAAGTGGACCAACACCGAGAGGTGATCGGCCCGGAAATCTATAAGATTCCCGGGCCGATCACCTCCCACCCCGCGGGACATCCGAGATCGGGATGTCCCGCGGGGTGAAACCCCCCCAGACACCCCAAATCGCTTACCTGATCTTCGGCGGCGGCCGGCCGCCGCCGCCTCCCTCGCGCCCCTGTAGGCGTGCGCGCGCCCGCGCCGGCCGTCTGCGAATGGCCGGCGGGGGCGCGCGCGCGCCGAAAGTGACGCGAGGGAGGCGGCGGCGGCGGCGGCAGCCGCTTGGACGTTCCTGATCCCCGCCTGGACGTTGGCGGGGATTGGACCGTCCAGTCACGTGGGAGCGGGGACAGGTAAGATTTTGGGGCTTTCTGGGGGGTTTCACACAGCGGGGCACCCCCGATCGGGGTGCCCCGCCGAAGTGGACCAAAACCCAGGATAGTCAAAATCCTGGGTGTTGGTCCACTTTAATAGAAATGGTTTAGTCCTGAAAGTTCCTTTTTATTAGGTTTGTGCACGGTGTTCTATATATATATTTTATTTGTTAAATTAGGCCACACCCCCTCATTGGGGGATGGATAGGAGATAAGGTGTAACAGTTACAACAAGAGAAACACTTTGAATAGGCAAATGAGTCATTTATTGCTGCAGATCTGTATATTACACCTCAAAGAGGGATAAATGAGAACAAGGGACAGGGGGATATTGACTCAAAAGAGGGACATTCCCTCCAAATTAGGGACACCTGGGAGGTAAGCATACATACTGGTCATAGGGAGACCCGGGACAATGCCCGGTGGGCCACACTGCTTTGGGGCCAGCTGGGCTTCTGCTTTTATCACCCACATTCAATCGCTGCCCCTTAGGGGTTTATTTATTAAGGGATAGCGCCAGGTAGTGCCTCGTTGTGGCAGGCAGCGTGGTGAACACTAGGCGCTGTACGCAAAACCACATTTATGAAGGCGATTCTGGTGAGCGACTCTAACAGCGCCGATTCATCATTGAAGGTGGCTCAGCGTATAGAGCAGGTATTACCTGACGCTACCTGTCGCTCTCCCATACATTTCAATGGACGTTTCTTATCTTCTGTTTAAACAGGGTTTTTTTTGTTTTTTTTCTCTCAAATAATTGTATGACCTCTCCTGGCCTAGAAAGAGTCATTTTTCAGTGTACAGCGCTGGCGTTCAGCCGTGCAGAGCGCCACGTCTTACCTGTCACTGCCTGGCGCTCTCCCATACATTTCTATGGAAGAGCCTTAAATCCCTTTCCTGATCCCATGTTTATTATTTTTGGGGATTTTTTTTTACTCAAATATTATTTTTATTTATCCTGGCCCACAAAATGTAATTTTTGTAATTTTTTTTTTATTTATGCATAAATGTATATCCATGTCATCCACTAAAGTGTTAATGTCACACTTCTCCAACAATATCATTCTATACTTTTTCGCTTGCTTACCGATCC
Organism: Gastrophryne carolinensis; assembly: GCA_027917425.1. Classification (NCBI taxonomy): domain Eukaryota; kingdom Metazoa; phylum Chordata; class Amphibia; order Anura; family Microhylidae; genus Gastrophryne; species Gastrophryne carolinensis. Next base: position 15,365,176 of record CM051242.1, on the reverse strand, counting down.
CGTCATTAAAAATGCACTTTAATCACACAGCGTCCGGCGCTATGTCCTCCAGCCACACAATCTAGAATGCCTGTTTTCGCTCACTGTTATTTTTTAATGAATATGGGAGTGGCTGAGATTCTGGCGCACCGAGCAGTCGCTGTCGTTCGCAGCATGCAGTGCTCTACTGTTGTTAAATATGGTATTGGCGTGTGTGCCTATAGCGCCGAACATTGCTGTGCGTATGTTGTTTTAATGTTGAATTTCATAGCAGGATTTTTGGTGTTTCATTACGTTGTTAGTTTGCAAGGAGGGTCAAAGGTTTCGCTTTCATTTTGTGCACTTCCGGTTTTACACCTACGAGGATCCACCATGCGCCCCAGGAGACCTGCAAGACTCCTACCCAGCTCCTCCTCAGACTTCGAGTTTCTTTAAATATTAAAATAATGTATATGCAAGTATCTATTTAAACATATATGCAATGTTTAAGGCCCAAATACCTTATATGGTTGGGAAGGGGCCATGTGGCCTATTTCACAGTAGCTGCTCTACTGTTGTACCCCTAAATCCTAATCTAATGTGCCTAGAACCTGTGTTAGCCAAAGTTGGTTGGTTTATACAAACACATGGCCAAGTGTCCACCACAAGTATGTTTATGTTATCATTCAAACTAATACATGTTGAGACCTATTAACAACATCAAATACATAGTTCTTATGATTGTTTCTGTTTTGTTTTTTCTCATAACAGATGTTTCCACAGAGCCCGTATTAATTCTCCCCACCCCAGCTCCGGGAACCTCCAGCAGCATGGGCCCAAGTCACAGCTGCGATGGTGAGTGCCCTAAATTCTAATTCAAACATTGATTACAGAAATATGTCTGTGTCCATGACCATGTAGAAATGTTAGTGACAGTCTGCTGTTTACTATCAGACATGGAGATGCTATATTTGCAAGCCTCAGTCATAATTGCATGTAAGCATGCTAGTTTGATGGCCCTGCTAATGTTACTTGACAAAACATTATACAGGCAGACGGTGATTATGTTGTGGTTTTCTAATACTCCTACTATTGTAACTTATAATCTATAAATTTGATAGGTTAAGGATTTAAAATTAAAAAGGGACAGGAGTAATTGAGCAAGACAGGAAGTGCAGTCTTCCGCTGCTTAGGTAGGCCTTATTTGGTTAGTTAAGATAATAATGGGAGACTAGGGTGGACAATATAGAATGGTGGGCCAGATTACATTTTTGGTTATCTATTATTTAGACAAAGAATTGACTCGATGGTCAACCAGACCAGAGAGTCACACAAAGAAGCACCACCAATATAAATTCATAAACTGTTTATTCAATTTGTACCAAAAACAGACACATTTAAAACCACAACACAACAAACATATTAAAATCACCTCAACCTGCCCTGAAGAAGTATATATATATACCTGTCCTAGTAGTACCCATATAAAATATCAAATCCTTCGCGGTGTGGGAAACCGCTTCTTGCTTGGGTGCAGTGGCTGCACCCAAGCAAGAAGCGGTTTCCCACACCGCGAAGCGCAGGTGGAACAGCCTCCCGCCCTGACTGTCCTCCTTGATGACTGATACACATGTTGCCGTATAGCTGAGTATCCCCCGCATTGCTGTTTTGTCACTAGTTTCACTTTGAGCTGTCTCTTATTATTCATTTCAATTTTGTGTTGATGATTTTTGCTTTTTTAGCTTTTTGTCACTGCTGTATGATCTTCTAAACACTTGTTTACCCTGTTGGCCCACTTGGAGCCTGGTTATATGTTTTGCACAAAGCACATATCACTTTATTAATAAGGTTTCTGAAGTAATCTTGCATGTAGATTTATTTATACACTTTATTCATGGGATTAGTTTAATTTGTGCCGGCACAAATATATGGTTAAGTAGAGGGGAGTATACTCCGTTTAGGGAATAGGTTTTGATAACAATTCCCCCAGGATTTGATATTTTATATGGGTACTACTAGGACAGGTATATATATATACTTCTTCAGGGCAGGTTGAGGTGATTTTAATATGTTTGTTGTGTTGTTGTGGTTTTAAATGTGTCTGTTTTTGGTACAAATTGAATAAACAGTTTATGAATTTATATTGGTGGTGCTTCTTTGTGTGACTCTCTGGTCTGGTTGACCATCGAGTCAATTCTTTTCACTGTTGTATGTATTAGTGAGCACGCCTATACTGGCTGGCGATTAGTGGTGCACCATTTAAATAGGTTATTATTTAGACAAACTTGCCTCTTGTTTAAGGGTTAAAATAGTTTTAAATCATATTACTTACTAAAAATAATTTTTCCCCTTTCATAGGTATATACTGTACTTTTTGAACTGCAGAACTTATTTATATTTTTTCATGCCTACAGCTTGCACAATGGAGCATCGCAGGCTGTGGCAGTATGTCCGAAGGACCAGACTAATGCTGCTGGGGAAGAAGAAAAAGCCATAGGGTGGGGGGAATTAGGGTTATATTTTTATGGCCATGTTGGCCGTTTTTAAAAGATTTTAATAAATTTGTTACTTGTTTCCAAAATTTGTCTCGTATTTTTATTCAATTTACTTTACATTCAATAAACACACACACACAAAAACAACCCCCCCCCCAAAAAAATCTTATATTGCCAATGTGATCATTGACAATATAACATTAAATCAAATTTAAGCATAAAATCAGCATTTAAACTCCCAGACACCATTAGATTTGGGTGAGCGAATGTACAGTGGCTTTATAGCGACTGAAAAACATCAGATTCATCAATGGCGGCCAGATTAACATAGCGACTGAGGCGCTCTGTAATAGTGACTGATGGACGATCAGAGCGACCACTAGCGGTCGCTCTTAGCGCCGCATTACAGACGCTCATTGGCTATTACCAGGCGCTAGTAATGAATCAGCCTGCCCGTCATTCCATGTGTTTTCGCTTTGTTACTGGTGGATATGTGTTCAAAAACAGACTTTAATCACACAGCATCTGGCGCTCTATGCTACAGCGACCAGATCCAGAGTGCCAACGCTGTGTGAGTGTTTTATTGTTGAATATGGTGTGAGTTGCTGAGAGTCGGTCGCAATGAGCTGGCGCTACCTTTCGCTTCTTGTGAATATGTTCATATTGTTGTAACTGCTACATCCTAACTCCTATCCATCTCTCAATGAGGGGGCGGGGCTTAATTCAAAAATGGCCCCCGTATCCCACCCTGAAAAGTAGGGAGGTATGCACATATAGAGCATGTATCCTTAGAACACACGGACAGTGGTAGTTTAGTCACCACCAAACACCAGGAGGCATCCTGATATGTTTCTTTTCTATTTATGATATGTCAGGAACAGGCAGGTCTATAAAAATCTACACGACAATAACCTGAATTAATTATAACGAACCAACAGTCAAAAATTACTTAAACTAGACCAACACAACAAACAGTGTTCATGTGCATCCCTCCTCAGGGCAATTTAGATGCACATAAAAATTAATTTACCTTTCTCTAACTCCTGCTGGGGTCAGTTTTAAAAACAAGATGACGACTCATGGCCTTGTAGGCCACCTGCAAACAGAAAGTGAGGCTGGCCTTTCTGTTACTGGGCATTGTCAGTTATTGCATTTGGGAGAGGAAGCTCCAAAATTGCCGCTACCTTTCTTTTCCAACTGTGCCAGGCTGTTGGTCCGGTTGAGGTAAAAGCTTTGTTAGAGAGAGGCGGAGGATGCGGCCATCAGAGCTGCTGCTCTTAAGATGTGCCGTGGGACCGGGAAGAGGTGAGCTGGGCTTGGCGTCCTGGGGGGTTTCACACTGCTGATTGGGGTGCCCCCGGGGAAAGGACCAAAACCCCGGATAGTCAAAACTATCGACTATCCTAGGTTTTGGTCCACTTTAAGTCTTGCAGGCTGATTCATTACTAGCACCACGTATCGGCAGATGAGGTGCTTAGAGCGACAGCTAGTAGACGCTGTGAACGGCTATTGGGCGCTGTAATAGAGCGCCTCAGTCGCTGTAGTAACCTGGCCGGTGATGATGAATGAGATGTATGTCGGGCGTTCTAACACCAGTACAGCATTGCAGGGGGCGAAAGGTAACGTCAGCTCATTGTGACCGACTCTCAGCGGCTCACACCATATTCAACAAAAGAACAGACTCAGAGAGCATTGGCGCTCTGGATCTGGTCGCTATAGCATAGAGCGCCAGACGCCGTGTGATCTGTTTTTGAACACATATCCACCAGTAACAAAGCAAAAACACATGGAATGACATTGTTGTAACATTGTGACATTAACACTTTAAAGTGGACCAACACCCAGGATTTTGACTATCCTGGGTTTTGGTCCACTTCGTGGGGGGCACCCCGATTGGGGGTGCCCCGCTGTGTGAAACCCCCCAGAGAGCCCCAAAAACTCACCTCACCACGTGACCACTGCAGCCAATCCCCGCCGACGTCCAAGCGGGTGACAGCGACGTCCAATCCGATCTCGGATGTCCCGCGGTGAGGGAGGTGATCGGCCCGGGAATCTATCACCCCTGGGTGTTGGTCCACTTTAATACCAGACCTGTAATGAAAATTCTGCATATAAATATAAAAAAATCAAAAAAGTTTTCAAAAATGACTTTTTTTAGGCCAGGAGAGGTCACACAATGATTTGAGAGAAAAAAAAATAAATTAAAAACAAAAAACCCTATTTAAACAAAAGAAAAGTGACGTCCATTGAAATGTATGGGAGAGCAACAAGTAATACCTGGTGCTCTGGAAGCTAGAGCGCCGGAACTATAAGCTGAGCCTTCTGTAATGATGAATCGGACGCTATATGACGCTGTTAGAGGCGTTTACCAGAATCGCCTTCATAAATGTGGTTTTGCGTACAGCGCCCGGCTTTCACCAGACACTGCCTGCCGCTATGAAGCACTGCCTGCCGCTACGAGGCGCTACCTGGCGCTATCCCTTGATGAATAACCCCCATAGCCTTGCCATGGGTTGTCACATAGGAATACAGCTCCTATAGAGGTCTAGAAGCCTAAAGCCCTGGGTAATGTGCCATTGGGATTTATTCACTTAGAAAGTAGTCAGTAAACAGTGATCAGAGATTTGTCTAAGACAGGGGTCCTCAAACTTCCACCTTGAGGGCTGAGACGGGTCAAGTTTTGCAGCTCTCCACGCTACTCCACAGGTGAATTAACTGGTGCTCAGACAGAGCTATAGCCCTAATTATTACATCTGTGCATCAGCATAGAGAGCTGCAAAACCTGGCCTGTCTCGGCCCTTGAGGAGGAAGTTTGAGGACTACTGATCTAAGAAATCCACTTGGTCAGCACCTGGAACACATGCTATGCCATGTGCTTCTAGCAGAATAATGTATCAATTTTAGAATAACTATTCATAGGTGGAAGGAGAGCAGAAGTCATATAAGTGGAAAACACCTAGCGTTTCCTTTGTAGTCTGTGTACTGATCGATTTGGAAAGGAATTCTTTATACAGCTAGGCCAGAGGTAGAATGTATGAAGCCAGGACCAGCAAGACTCCATAGAAGTAAGCCCTGGAAGATATACACACGTCCTGCTAAGGAACCTGCAATAAGGGAGCAAGATAAAGTACTTGCCGAGAGCATGGATTAGTGCCGAGATCACACTGGAGGTGTGCCCAGTTGGCTGGAGAACTCTAGAGATGTCATATTGATCTACTCTACTGATGACCAGCTCATGCCGACTTCTAATAAAGTAAGAGGAACCTTCTCAAGACTTCGCATGGATTCTTTGTGTATCTAGCCCAGTCTAGGACAACTCTACCCCCCCATGTGCATCATAATCTTTTTCCCAGAAGACACCCACTCCCTGAAGCCCACCACATTGCGGATGCCGCCAGAGAGAGGAACAAGACACAGGAAAGTGAAATTTCTGTGTGTTGTTCCTGTTTAAAGGAGCACTATCGCGAAATTGTGTAATATTAAAAACCCATATAAACACATTGGCTAATGAGAGGAGAGGTCACTTATACACCCAAACTGAAAGAACTCCCGCCAAGCTTGTGTTTTTTTTCTCCTGGTAGGAATAAAATCCAGGGGTGACAGGTTTAGTCTTCAGGGGTGACAGAACCTGATATCCCAAACAAATATAAAAACGAAGGGGAGATCCACTTAAATCATAGGCATGCGCACTGCTAGGATATCGTAGCGTCCAGCTAACCAAATTCAATTTATTATAGCCACACACACACACGGTTAACGCTGGACCGGCACAAATGCTCCACTAAACTTGTAGCCTGTACAACACTATTTTATTTCATGGGTATCAAAAATTATTTAAATAAATCAGGCACTTACAGATATACTAATTACACTACAGACACTAAAAAACATATATAAAGTGACTAAAAGACGGGGGCCCCCTTCATGCAGCCTCACACAGCCACACTGACATCCCAATCACTCCCCACCACATATAGCAGATGTAACACTGGTATTTAAATTCCCAGATTTGTGGCACTTGTGGTCACAAAACCGGGTAATGACCTGACCCACCGTTGACTTGAAGCAATATTGTTAAAAGAATATGAGAATTCCAAATGTTTTTTGGGCTGGTTGATGGATTGACCCCCTATCTGTGTCAGAGAAACCGGTTTGCTACAAGGGAGTTTTTGGACTACCTCCTTTGTTGCCCAGAGGGCTTATGGGGGTTCAATAGTGATCACCACGCCATATTTCAATAGCAAAACATAATTGAATGTGCCTAATATGCAGGAAGTGTGTGACAAAATGTCACAGATGTAACACTGGTTGTTTTCCTCAGGGTATAACACCCATGTGACTCCCAGTTCTTGTGCAGCATCAGATTTATAATGGAATCCCAGGTCTGGATTAGTGGGTTAAAGACATGTTCCTTAAATCATCAAGCTGGGTAAATTCACGTGTAATCATAACCACAGGGGATTTAAACGGGTTAACAATTTCCTCTTTCTTCTATTAATAAAAATTAAAAACAAGCCTGGCTGGATATTTCTTGATGTCGGGTGTATAAGTGACCTCTCCCCCCCCCCCCCCGCCATCCAACATATTTATATCCTGACTGCAGTCTCGAAATATTGAGATCTATTCCCAGATTTTTGCTTGGCTGTGCTATCCAGGAACCAGCGGAGGCCGTCTCTTCGTCCATACTAAAGATTCATGTGATGGTTTTATACCTCTGAGGTCAGAGTTCCCCCGCACTTTTATTCATCACCGAGGCAGGTCAGAGGCGGTAACGCTAAATAAATGGCGGGTCACACATCATTGTCCAATTGGCCTGCCTGTGCTGACCTGACTTGCTTACTGATCAGTCACCCACTGCATGGTGGGATCCAGCCTCAGCTTTACACTAAAATATCGTCAACGCATTTCCTTACAGAGCTGTGAGATGTGGAGGCCGAGTCACTACCAGCGCCACGTATCGGCATGTGAGCGTCTGTATAGCGGCGCTTAGAGCGACCACTAGTAGACGCTGTAAGCAGGTATCGGGCGCGTAACCTAGCATTGCAGTCGCTCTAGTAACCTGGCCGGCATTGATGAATGTGATGAGTGTTGGACGCTCTAACACCAGTATAACGCTGCAGAGAGCAACAGGTAGCGCCATCTCAGTGCGTCTGGCACTCGGCGCTCAACACACAAACACAGTATCGGTGCTCTAAAGCTGGGCGCTGTAGCATAGAGCGCCAGATGCTGTGTGATCAAAGTCTGTTTTTAAACACATATCCACCTGTAACAAAGCGAAAACACATGAAATGACATTGTTATAACACTGTGACAATAACACTTTAGTGCCAGACCTGTAATGACAATTCTGCATAAAAATATAAAAAGCCAAAAAAATGTATAAAAGTGTTTGTTTGCAGCCAGGAGACGTCACACAATGATTGGAGCAAAAAAAAAAAACTGCCAAACACGCTATTTTAACACAAGTAAATGAAAGCCCATTGAAATGTATAAGAGAGCGACATTGAGCGAAAGGTAATACGTGGCGCTCTACGCTGAGCCGCCTCTAGTAATACATGTGACGCTACATGGCGCTGTTAGAGGCGCTCACCAGATTCGCTTTCTAAAATGTGGTTTTGCGTACAGCGCCCAGCATTCACCAAACGCTGCCTGCCGCTACAGGGCACTACCTGGCGCTATCCTTTCTTAAATAACCCCTGTAGTCATTAGGAGAGACTGCTGGAGCTGGGAATAACGTTCTGCAAATGGAGGAGTGGGGGTTATTTATTAACAGTCACCACTCTATCCGGATGCACCGGTGTACGGCGGACGGACGGTATTGGCATACATTTCCCGCACACCTCCGGTCTCCATTTCCATAAATCAATGCAGAGGAATTTCTGCTCCTGCCATGATTTACGTCCATTCGTAGTTTTTTATTATGGAAGTGACCGTCGGCATCCATCTCCCGCTCAATCACAAGTCATGAATCACCTCTTCCCGGGATTGCAGGTAGAGGAATAGAAAGGTACAGGTAAATCAAAGTGCGCCCAACGTACGAGATGCTGGTTGTATTTCCAAACGCGGCTTTTGTTTCCAGGTCTTCTCCCAAAAAGGAGTCCTACCTATACAGTCCTAATGGTGGCCCTGCCTCTGAACCCTATATTATTATATACACCACTGTACGCTGTCCTGACTGCAGCATCCAAATATTTTAATTAATTTAATTTTTAATGCATAGATGGCCATTGTATGCTTGTGCACACATAGGAATTCGGACATATTGCGATCTATCCCCACATTTTTGCCTGGGTGCGCTATCCAGGAACCAGCGGAGGCCGTCTCTTCAGGCGCATGCCTTGTTTTAAAGATTCATGTGATGGTTCTATACCCCTGAGGTCAGAGTTCCCCCGCACTTTTATTAATCGCCGAGGCAGGTCAGAGGCGGTAATGCTAAATAAATGGTGGCCCACACATTATTATTGCCTGTGCTGACCTGACCTGCTTGCTGATCAGTCACCTGCTTCATGGTGGGATCCAGCCTCGGCTTTACACTAAAATATCATCAACGTATTTCCTTACTGTGAGATGTAGTCATTAGGAGAGACCGCTGGAACTGGGAATAAAGTTCTGCAAATGGATGAGTGGGGGTTATTTATTTACAGTCACCACCATATGTTCCAACTTTTCAGGGTAGGAAAGAGGGACAATTGTAAAATAAAGCCACGTCCCCTCATTGAAGGACGGATAGGAGATCGTTTGTAACAGTTACAGTTAAAAGAATAGAAAAACTTCGAATAGGTAAATTAATCATTTATTGCTGCAGATCTGCATGTTACACCTCAAACAGGGACAAATAAGAACAATGAGGGACAGGGGGACATTGAATCAAAACAGGGACAGCCCCTCCAAATCAGGGACACTTGGGAAGTATGGTCACCAATCTATCCAGATGTACCGGTGTACAGTATTGGCATAAGTTCTCCGCACACCTCCTGTCTCCATTTCCATAAATCAATGCAGAGGCATTTCTGCTCCTGCCATGATTTATGTCCATTCGTAGTTTTTTTATTATGGAAGTCAACTCCAGTCCTTGTTAGTTGTCATCTGGTTCTCGCCACCTTCTGAGCTTCCATCAATTGTCCTCCATTCCAGGCCACCTCCTCCATTGTTGCTGATCATCCCCTGTTGCTGAGGCCATGAGCAGATCTGCACACAGAACCCGGCATTCGCTGGTTGGGTCCACTGTTAAATAATACCATGGCCAAGTGTGAGCCTGATCGGGCCCCTGAAGATGCCACGGGCCCTGGCAATTGCCCAGGTGTGCCCTGTGCTGGCGCTGGCCGAGATTAGGAGAGACCACTGGAACTGGGAATAACGTTCTGCAAATGGTGGGGGTTATTTATTAACAGTCACCACTCTATCCGGATGCACCGGTGTACGGCGGATGGTATTGGCATAAGTTTCCCGCACACCTCCAGTCTCCATTTCCATAAATCAATGCAGAGGCATTTCTGTTCCTGCCATGATTTACGTCCATTCGTAGTTTTTTATTATGGAAGTGACCGTCGGCATCCATCTCCCGCTCAATCACAAGTCATGAATCACCTCTTCCCAGAATTGCAGGTACAGGAATAGAAAGGTACAGGTAAATCAAAGTGCGCCCAACACACAAGACGCTGGTTGTATTTCCAAACGCGGCTCTTGTCTCCGCGTCTCCTCTGTGGCCATATATAGAGCACAGTGGGACCGGCTTGAGGCAGCGGAGCTTGACGTCGGTCCATCAGGCCCACCGACTGTGCAGGCTGCCGCGCCACCGCGGCGACTTTAATTAGTAACCCGAGTAACAGTATGGTCCAATGGTCTCACTGTGAAGCCTTAAAGGCTTGAAATAGGGAAATAGCGCATTCCTCGCTTCTGCCGCTGCCGACCAGCGTCCGGATGCTTCACCCCGAAGGTAAGATTGTTTTGTTTTTTCAAGGCAGACCTGCTCATTGCCATGGTGTTTAACTGCATTTAGGCCATACTTTCCAACTGTCCCTGATTTGGAGGGACTGTCCCTCTTGTCCTCCTGTCCCTGATTGGTCTCATTTGTCCCTCTTTGAGGTGTAACATGCAGATCTGCAGCAATAAATTATTCATTTGCCTATTCAAAGTGTTTATAGTGTTGTAACTGTTACATCCTATCTCCTATCCATCCCTCAATGAGGGGACGTGGCCTAATTTAACAAATATCCCGCTTTCCCACATTGAAATGTTGGAAGGTATGATTTAGGCTCTATACACCTCTCTCCGATTGCGCTGCGTATATATGTAAACTGGTCCATTAAAAATAATGGGCAGCATTTTCCTTCGCATTATGACTGTGTTGGCTAATGCAGCGCACTTGGGGAGGTGCGAATAGAGCCTTAAAGCGGACCAACAGTGAAAAATGACTTAAACCAGACCAACACAACAGTGCTCATATGCATCCCTCCCCAGGGCAATTTAGATTACTGCACGTAAAAAATGCATTTACCTTTTTCTAACTCCTGCTGTAGTAGATTTAAAAAAAAAAATGGTGGCTCATGAATTGGCAGGCCGCCTACAAACAGGAAATGCTGCTGATCTTCCTGTTACTGTGCATTGTCAGTTATGTCCAGGCAAAAGCATGGCTGAGATGCTGGGAGAAGAAGCTCCAAAATGGCCGCTACCTTTCTTTTCCAACTGTGCCAGGCTGTTGGTCCACTTTAAAGAGAAACAACACACATGAATTTCACTTCTCCATTGTTCCTCTGTGTGGCGGCATCTCGAATTAGGATGCCCCGCCTTGTGTCCCTCCCCAGGTCTTCCCATTTCACTCACCTCCTTTCGCTCCCATGGCGCAGACTTGGGCGAGAGCGCTGAGTGATAAGCCAATCAGTGCCGAAGGGAGCTGGGCGGTGCCCCCATCCGCATCCCCCGCCCACCTTGCAGCCATGGCGTGCCCACACCTCCCATCTAGAAAGGCAAGATGCGGATACGTGCACGGCTAGAGGTGAGCGGGGATGTGGCTGGAGCTCACAGAGGGCTCCAGGAGAAGTTGAGTGAAACTGGTGATGGAGGGTGGGTTTCAAACAATGGGGTATCCCAATTCGGGATTCCCCAAGGAGTGGAACTCGGACGGCCTCTGATGTTCTGCTTTCAAATATTATATATATATATATATATATATATATATATATATATATATATATATATTATGTATATATAAAGCCTTCCTTGCAACTCCTAGGTCCATAGGAACACTAAACTATCTTACCACCTCATGGCAGCAGTTTAGGGCAGAAGAGCCGAATCCTAGTATCATACCTGTATCATGGTGGGAAAGATGGACAGTTGTTAAATTAGGGATGGATGAAGCCACGCCCCCTTATTGAGGGATGGATAGGAGATATGTTGTAACAGTTACAACAATATAAATACTTTGAATAGGCAAATGAATAATGTATTGCTGCAGACATGCATGTTACACCTCAAAGAGGGACAAATGAGAACAATGAGGGACAGGGGGACATGGACTCAAAAGAAAGAGAGAAAAGGCGAGTAGTGTACCGCAAAGCTCTGTCATGGGCCCCATTCTTTTTAATATGTTTGAAAGTGACACAAGGGAAGGCTTGGTAGGAAAGGTTTGCCTGTTTGCTGATGGAGTTTAATGTCTCTGCACTTGGGTAGAAGGATTCCCTGCTCTGAGCATCGTATGGGCAGCACTGTGTTATCCAGGACCTCGGAGGAGAGAGATTTAGGGATACTGATTACTGAAAGCTGCAAGATGATTGGACAGTGTAGCCAGGCAGTGGGAAAAGCAAGCAGGATGCTCGGCTGCATAGCTCGAGGCATCACCAGTAGGAAGAGGGAGGTTGTGATGCCGCTGTATAGAGCCCTGGTGAGGCCACAGCTAGAATACTGTGTGCAGTTCTGGAGACCTCCCCTGCAAAGAGACATTATTCAAATAGAACGGGTCCAAAGGCCGACAACAAAAATGGTGGAAGGACTTAAACTTAAAACTTATCAGGAGAGATTTAAAGAACTTAATTTGTACAGTCTGGAGGAAAGAAGGGAGAGGGGGACATGCTGGAGACCTTTATATATGTGAGAGGAGGGAATAAGGTTCAGGAGGGAAGTGTTTTTAAGAAGAAACTTAATGATAGAACAAGGGGCACAACCTGAAGCTAGTCGGGGGGAAGATCAGGAGCAATGTTAGAAAATATTATGTTACAGGAAGAGTAGTAGATGCTGGGAACAAACTTCCAGCAGAGGTAGTTGGGAAACCGACAGTCAGTGAATTTAAACATGCCTGGAATAAGCACACATCTATCCTAAGATAAAGAGAACATACAGTATATACCGGTACATAAGATAAAGAGAACATACAGTATACACATAAGATAAAGAGAACATACTGTATACACATAAGATACAGAGAACATACAGTATACACATAAGATACAGAGAACATACAGTATACACATAAAATACAGAGAACATACAGTATACACATAAGATACAGAGAACATACAGTATACACATAAGATATAGAGAACATACAGTATACACATAAGATAAAGAGAACAGTATACACATAAGATAGAGAGAACATACAGTATACACATAAGATACAGAGAACATACAGTATACACATAAGATACAGAGAACATACAGTATACACATAAGATATAGAGAACATACAGTATACACATAAGATAAAGAGAACAGTATACACATAAGATAGAGAGAACATATAGTATACACATAAGATACAGAGAACATACTGTATACACATAAGATACAGAGAACATACAGTATACACATAAGATACAGAGAACATACAGTATACACATAAGATAAAGAGATCATACAGTATACACATAAGATACAGAGAACATACAGTATACACATAAGATACAGAGCACATACAGTATACACATAAGATACAAAGAACATACAGTATACACATAAGATATAGAGAACATACAGTATACACATAAGATACAGAGCACATACAGTATACACATAGGATAGAGAGAACATACACTATACACATAAGATACAGAGAACATACAGTATACACATAAGATACGGAGAACATACAGTATATACATAAGATACAGAGAACATACAGTATATACATAAGATACAGAGAACATACAGTATACACATAAGATACAAAGAACATACATTATACACATTAGATAAAGAGAACATACAGTATACACATAAGATAAAGAGAACATACAGTATACACATAAGATAAAGAGAACATACAGTATATATATAAGATAAAGAGAACATGGAGGGTTCTGTAGGAAGCAGGAATTCACCAGAGACTCTTCCCAGAACGGGCAGGCTGATTCAGCACTAACGCCAGGTAGCGACAGATGAGCGTCTGTAGAGCGGATTTGAGAGCGCCCGCTAGTAGTCGCTGTGCTCGGCCATGGATCCTTGTTTCAGAGCGCCTCAGTCGCTGTCCGGCATTGATGAATATGATTTGTGAGTCGCAGTACCACGCTGTATGGGAGCGAATGGTAGAGCCAGCTCAGTGCAATCGACTCACACCACATTCGTAAAAAAACAACCTCAAACAGCGCCAGCGCTCAAAATCATGTAGTTGTAGCCCATAGCGCCAGAGGCTGTGTGATTAAAGGCTGTTTTTGTACATCTATCCACTAGTAACAAAGCGAAAACATATGGAATGACATTGTTATTACATTGTAACACTTTAATACCAGACATGTAAGGACAATTCTGCATAAAAATATTATTAATACTAAAAGTTTTCAAAAATGTCATTTTCTTGCCCAGGATACATGTCAGAAAGTTTTGATTTTTTTTTTAGAAAAAAAAAATTGGGATCAGGAAAGGGATTTAAGGATTGTCCATAGAAATGTATGGGAAAGCGCCAGGTAGCGACAGGTAAGACGTGGCGCTCTGCAAGGCTGAACGTCGGCGCTGTACGCTGAGCCTGGGATAATGATGAATCGGACGCTACATGGCGTTTTTCCAGTCGCTCTACAGATTCGGCTTTATAAATGTGGAATTGCGTGCTGTGTCCGGCGTTCATCTGCCGCTACCTGCCGCTGTACAGGCACTACCTGGTGCTAGAGCTTCATGAATAAGGCCCTAAATCACAGCAGTCAGTGTCGCCCCTGCTCATTTATGATTTGCGATGTGTTCGGTGGTATTAGTCTGCCACCCACTGGTGAGATATCAGAACTGCATCCAGAGGCATTTTTCACCCTAGCTGCTTTAGTTCCACCTCTTCTTGCCAGTTAATGGCACGCCACGACCTTGGCTCGGAGTTGCTGACTTCTAACACGTGCCTGTGAATTGTTACTAAAGGGAGGAGAATAACTTTGTTTCACAGGCAGGTTGGAGAAACTTTTCTGCAGAGGCTATAAACAGAAACTCTGCTATTTCCCATATACATTCACTGGATTTAGCTTTATGTTATTTATTGTATTGCAGGTTTGATTTGGATGAGAATGGATTTCCATGGTAACTGACGCCCTCCCGTCACCATCATTATCTTGGGACTGAGCACCCGCCGGTCAGCGAGCCCCCCCCCCGCCGCTTGTAAAGGTCAGTAAATGATTCTAGTGTCAGTCTATGAATGATGAGGAGGATGAGTGGACGGGACAGACATTAATGGGGTCCCTGCTAATTAATTAAGTGCCCTCCTTGGCACATGAGCTCAGTGTATGCCTGGTGCGGGCTTCCTCTGATCAAACTTGGGGGAGTCTGATTGTATCGCCATGTTTTCCTTAGTAATGCGGAGGCTGATTTAAAGTGGATCAAAACACAGTGCAATCAGCCCGGAAATCTATAAGATTCGATTCCCTCCCCCCGGGGCATCCAAAATTGGGATGTCCCGCTGTGTGAAACCCCCCCAGGTCGCCCGTTCACTTACCTTGCTTCCCGATCCAACAGCGCATGCGCGAGCCGCAGCCGCATCCCCGCTATGCCTCTAGCAGGGCGTGTGCCCACGCCAGCCATTTGTGATTGGCCAGCACAGGCATGTTCCCTGTCAGAGGGAAGCGTGGGATGCAGCCATCAGCGCACTCGGAGACCCGCTGGCCTTAGATGGGGATCAGCGGCTCCAAGCGTGCTGATTGGACGAGTAGCCGCGCATGCGCCGCAGGACTGTGAAGAGGTGAGTTTGTTTGGGCGATCTGGGGGGTTTCACAGGGGGAAAGGACCAAAACCCAGGATAGTCAAAATCCTGGGTTTTGGTCCACTTTAAGACTAGCGCCACGCATTGCCATTTGAGCGTCTATGTAGCGGCACTTAGAGCGTCTGCTAGTGGACGCTGCATGCGGGTGTCTGGAGCTATAACCTAGCGTAGCGGACAGACAAGTGACTCTGTGGCCCTTATTTAACAAGGGATAGCGCCAGGTAGCGAATGGTGAGCGAACGGTAATGACGCTCACCGCCACGAGAACGCCGGCTCCCCTCCGCAATCACACATTTATCAAGCCGATCCTGCTTAGCGACTGACAGAGCGCCAGATAGCGAATCATTCATCATTATTCCAGCCTCACCCCACAGCGCCAGCGAGCGACCTTGAACAGCGACAGGTATGACCTCTCGCTACCTGGCGCTCTCCAATGCATTTCAATGGAGCAATCTTTAAATATTCATAATTAATTGCTATTAATTTTTTTTTTTTTTTTTAAATGTCAAAAATTCTGTGACCACTTCTGCAATGTTAGATTTTTTTTTTTAAGGTAAAAAAAAAAAAAAAAAAATTTGTGCAGAATTGATATTACAGGTCTGATATTAATGTATTCATATTACAAAATGTTTTGAAAAACATGTTTTTTTTTTTTTTCTAAAAATATGGTTGTTTGGGGTTAAAAAACTACTTTTAACCCATCGCCGCCAGCGCTCTGGGGTTTAAACATGCATTTCACAGCGCGAGAATTTTTTGAGCGTGATTTGTTAATGAATATGCTGGGAGCCGTTCGCTATGGCCGTTCGCTGTCATGCGCTCCCATACAGCGCGGAACCTGTCAAACAGCGACTCCTAACCCCGTATTCAACATTACCGCACACTGACTGAGTCACCGCTGCCAACAGCCGAACAACGAATACTAGCGTGCGCTGTGAAAATAACGCTACTGTCGCTCATCTGTCGCTACCTGGCGCTATTAATGAATCGGCCTCCCAAGTATCCTGGCCGGCTTTGATAAATGTGATGTCTGGACGGCGCTGTAGAAGCTTCTACCTCAATCAATGCATATGTAGTGCCCAAGGAAAAGTCACCCAGAGCAACGCCACATATAAAAACGGGACAACTCTGCAGCCAGCGATAGGTAGCGCCAGTTCAGGGTGTCCGGCATTCGCCACTGAAGCCAGACGCTATATGAAAATCCACCAGCACCAGAGTGAAAGCACATGGAAATGACAATGACACTGCAATGGCCGACCTGCACATACAATTCTGCCTTAAAAAATCACAATATAACAATATAAGTGTTTGATTGCCGGGCAGGAGAGCCAATGATTTCATCCTAAAATTTAGAAAAATCATTAATTAAATTAAAACGCTATTAATACACAAGCAAAAAAACTCCACTGAAATGTATGAGATGACGCGGCGACATAGTGACAGGTGCTACATGGAGCTGCTAAACACGCAGCGCCGGGGCTTCACACTGAGCCGCCGCTAGTGATACATGTGACGCTACGTGACGCTGTTAGAGGCGATGATCAGATTGACTTTCATATATGTGGTTTTCACATACTGTGCCCGGCGGTCAGCTGACGCTATGTGGCACTATGTGGCGATAGCGTTTCTTAAATAACCCCCATAATAAATAAATGTTAAAGTTCTATGTGCTGCCTTCGTGACCAAGCTCAATCTGAGGAGCCCTCAGTAAAGTGGACTGAAACCCAGGTGGAAATCCCAGGTTTTGGTCCGTTCCCCTTGGGCATCGGACACCCCGCTGTGTGAAATCCCATTGGTGGCCCATTATATATACCTCGCCTGAGTTCCCATGGTACATGCCAGGCTCTCCTCCAATCAGCTTTCTTGGCATTGCATATAATATGCATATATCTTTCTTTAAACTAAAAGTTTTCACTTACAGAACTGGAATAACAGGATTTACCCATGATTCTTAGCAAGTGTAGCCATGCAAATCATCTGTTGTGATGGATATCTCAAGCAGCAGGAATGAGCCGGCTGGGCGCGCAATGCTGGAGCATGTTTACACAGCCATCACTTCTTAATTGTGGACACGCATTTGGGGGTCATCATCAGCACAAGGCTGGAAGTGATGGCTGCATGGCAGGTGAGACTCGGGAGCAGCATAACAGAGGAATCATGCTGCTTAGGGAGAGACCAAGAGGCCCATTCATTAATAGCAGCAGGTAGCGACAGTTGAGCGACTGTAGCGGCATTTTCAGAGCGCCCGCTAGTATTCGCTGTGCTTGGCCATTGTTCGGTAGTTGATAGCGACTCAGTCGGTGTGCAGTAATGTTGAATATTGGGTGAGGAGTCGCTATTTGACAGGTTCCGCGCTGTATGGGACCGCATGATAGCGACTGGCCCTAGCGACCGGCTCCCACCATATTCATTAAAAAATCACGCTCCAAAAATTCTCGCGCTGTGAAATGCATGTTTAAACCCCAGAGCGCTGGCGGCGATGGGTTAAAAGTAGTTTTTTAACCCCCAAACAATCATATTTTTGGAAACCAAAAAAAAACAAGTTTTTTATATAATTTAGTAATATGAATACATTAATATCAGACCTGTACAATTTTTTTTTTTTTATATATAATTGTCCAGGGAAATACTGGGAAATCTCTTCAAAAATCACAGTTGAACATGTGGAGCGCAAAATAGTGCAAAATGGTCTGGCAACAAAGGGTGACAAAATCTCAAGGTAGGCTGGCGGTTAAAGGGTTAAACATGCATTTCACAGCGCGAGAATTTTTGGAGCGTGATTTGTTAATGAATATGCTGGGAGCCGTTCGCTATGGCCGTTCGCTGTCATGCGCTCCCATACAGCGCGGAACCTGTCAAACAGCGACTCCTAACCCCGTATTCAACATTACCGCACACCGACTGAGTCGCTGTCAACAGCCGAACAACGGCCAAGCACAGCGAATACTAGCGGGCGCTGTGAAAATAACGCTACTGTCGCTCATCTGTCGCTACCTGGCGCTATTAATGAATCGGCCTCCCCAGTATCCTGGCCGGCTTTGATAAATGTGATGTCTGGAGGGCGCTGTAGAAGCTTCTACCTCAATCAATGCATATGTAGTGCCCAAGGAAAAGTCACCCAGAGCAACACCACATATAAAAACAGGACCATATTTTTGGAAACCAAAAAAAAACAAGTTTTTTAAATAATTTAGTAATATGAATACATTAATATCAGACCTGTAATATCAATTCTGTACAATTTTTTTTTTTTTTTTTTTACCTTAAAAAAATTATCTAAAATGGCAGAAGTGGTCACAGAATTTTTCCATTGAAATGCATTGGAGAGCGCCAGGTAGCGAGAGGTCATACCTGTCGCTGTTCAAGGTCGGACGCTGGCGCTGTGGGCTGAGGCTGGAATAATGATGAATGAGTCGCTATATGGCGCTATCTCAGTCGCTAAGCAGGATTGGCTTGATAAATGTGTGATTGTGGTGGGGAGCCGACGTTCTCGTGGCGGTGACCGTCATTACCGTCCGCTCACCAGTCGCTACCTGTCGCTATTCCTTCATAAATAAGGGCCCAAGGTTAGGTTTAAAGGGACAGTCCAGGCAGGAAAAAAAGAAAGGGCATTTACTTGGGCATTTACTTCATCCCTCGTAGTCCTGTGAGCTGCAGCCCCCGGTTTCAGTGGTGTCTGCACCATTGAGGACAACGCGCTTCTGTCCCCTCCATCTTGCAATCATCCTGCACTGATTTGAATAGGATGCTCAGCAAGGCCCGAGCAGCCTCAGAGTCTGCAGGCTGGCAGGTAAATGCCCTTTCTCTTTTTTTTCCTGTCTGGACTGAGACTTTAAAAAGGAAGACTAAACTTTTTTTTTAACCCACCAGCCACCTCTACCTCTTGCTGTTGACTTGAGTTGACAATTGGACTTGAGTGACAGACCGGTACAGTCACACTGCTGTATGGAATTCGGTGACAGACCTGTCACTCAAGGTCCCAGCTTCAGCTTCCATACAGACTACCCCGCCCCCCCACTGAGTTGATTCTTTGTTATTGGCCAAATTGGGCTTAGCACAGGGAAAGGGAGGGGCGGGTGGAGTGTTACAGAATGCCTGGACTTCCTCTTTAAAATAGTGGGCTAAAAGTGTTTAAATTGGACCAAAACCCAGCTGGATCGGCCCGGGAATCTATAAGAAAATCGGGATGCCCCACTGTGTGAAACCCCCCAGGACGGCCGCTAACCTTACCGCTAGCCCGGTCCAACAGCGCATGCGCGGGCCACAGCCACATATCGCGCTTCCCTCTTTTGTGAATGGCCGGTGCGGGTGCGCTCCCTGTTAGAGGGAAGAACGAGATGCGGCCGCCAGCGTTCTCAGAGCCGCTGAGCTTTGACGCGCATACCTCAGCGGCTCCGAGCGCGCTGATTGGACGAGCGGCCGCGCATGCGCCGTAGGAGCGGGGTGAGGTGAGTTGAATCGGGCGATCTGCGGGGTTTCACATAGCAGAGCACTCCCAATCGGGGTGCCCCGGTGAAGTGGACCAAAACCCAGGATAGTCAAAATCCTGGGTGTTGGTCCACTTTAAGATATCAAAAAGGAAGCAAAAAATTATTTGCAAAGCTCTGCCTGTTGCTAAGAATTATGGGTAGATCCAGTTATTTTTTGGGTTGTACGTCACATGTACATACCTCCCAACGTTTCAGGGTGGGAAAGAGGGACATTTGTTAAATTAGGCCACGTCCCCTCATTGAGGGATGGACATATATACACTTTAAAGTGGCTCAAAACCCAGTGGCTCAAAATCGATTGGCCCGTGAATCTTATAGATTGATCGATTCCTTACCCCCGGGGCATCCAAAATCAATGCCCCGCTGTGTGAAACCCCCCAGATCGCCCCGTTCACTCACCTTTGTTCTCGCTCCAATGGCACATGCGCGGGCCCCGGCCGCTGTCTCTGGCAGGGCGTGTGTCCGTGCCAGCCATTTGTGAATAGGTGGCGTGGGTACGCTCCCTGTTAGAGGAAAGCGGGGGATGCAGCCGCCAGTGCCCTTGGAGGCGCTGGACGTCACCTGGTTGGACGAGTCAGCGCGCTGACTGGACGAGCGGCCGCACATGCCGATCGATCTGAGGGATTTCACACAGCGGGCCCCCCCCTCGATCGGGGTGCCCCGGGGAAGAGGGCAAAAACCCAGGATAGTCAAAATCCTGGGTTTTGATCCACTTTAAATAGGCCAATGAATCATTTATTGATGCAGAAGCTAGAGCACTGACTCTGTGATGATGAATCGGACGCTACATGGCGCTGTTTGAGTCGCTCACCAGAATCGCCTTCATAAATGTGGTTTTGCTTACAGCGCCGGGCTTTCACCAGACGCTACCTGCCGCTACGAGACACTACCTGCCGCTATCCCTTGATGAATAAACCCCTTACTGTATTTGCCACCATTATTTTTTTAATCCATTGTGGGGCATACTTGTTGACAGTCTTCAATTAAAGTAGATCAAAACAGGTTGGGCACGCTCCATCCTGTGCAATAAATAGAGTGGGCGTGCCAGGGGGATGTAAAACCATCTCAGTGTACGCTGCCATGTCTGCCTGGTGCTGGAGGGTGTTTGCTCGTTCTATGCCAATGGATAGGTGGAAGACACTGAAGCTAGACTGAATGAAGGGGCAAAAGGTAAGTGTAGACTTTTAAATTTTGTTGGCCGGACATCGACTTTAATCATTGCGGGGGGGGGGGGGGGGGGCAGCTTGGAAAACAATTCTTTACGTTTAGTTTAATAATCTTTTATTGAATAGTTTAAAAATAGATTCAACCTTTGAAGTGGACCAAAACCCAGGATTTTGACTATCCTTGGTTTGGGTCCTTTTCCCCCCACTGTGTGAAAGCCCCCAGATCGCTGTTGCCAACTCACCTCTTCCCGGTCCTACGAAGCATGCGCACCCACACCAGCCATCCACAAATGCCTGGCGTAGAGCGCCCTGCTAGAGCGATAGTGGGGGTGCAGCCGCGGCTCGTGCATGCGCCGTTGGACCAGGAAACAAGGTAAGTGTATGGGGCGACCTGGGGGGTTTTATACAGTTGAGCATCCCGATTTTGGATGCCCTGGGGGAGGGAATCAATCGGCCAGGGAATCTTATAGATTCCGATTGTTGTCCCATTGTCTCGGGCTCCACGTTGCACTGTCCCAAACTTCTATCCGTTTTCAGAAAGACCCTGTAGTTCCTAAGTTATCTTTAAAAGTATTAGAGCATTGGAGATGCATATAAAAAATGAGGCGAAACAGTGGGTGTGGCCACAGCGATGTGATGTAAGCACACTGTGTGCTTTACATAGATCATAGTTAAATAGTAAAAATACGTGCATTGTTGTGCCTCTAGTTATTACTGCCTGCGCATAGTGGGATCAGAAAAGGGGGGTGAGAGATGCTGCAGGCTGAGAGCGTCTCCAGCCTGCCAGCACATAGTGAGACCAGAGAGGAGGGCGGGGTTTCATAGCTGCAGAGAGAAGGAGTGGGGGTGTTTCTGTCCTTGGCCACTGAAGGTTGATTGAAGGACCAGGTCACAGAAGACCGAAAGCTGAATGAGGAAGTGATTTCCTCACTAAGTAGACAGACATGACAGGAAGGAGAACGCTGGAAGGACTCAATGTATGGTAAGTCACTGATATTTATATTCTAAGTATACAGTACGTCCTGCTCCAGATATAATACTTACACGTGGGTTATCCTCCGCCAGATGGCGCTGCACTGCAGAGACATGCAAAAACAGGCTCCTCCTGGCCCCTCAAATACCCAGGGACCTCCCACAAATCCCCAGATTTCTCTGCAGTGCTGACTGTGAAGACATGAAGTATCACTCTCTTGCAAGTGAGCGGGGCTATTACAGCCTGCGGCCCTGTTGGACTATTCCCACCCGTCCTCTTTGTGATGTGCCTCCCAGCCTGGGCTGCGCTGGTCGGGTGAAGGTAGGCAGCACCATGTGTGCTTATGGAGCCTGGCTCCACCGCAGTCCCCCACCATGGGGTAGGCGGTTTAGGCTGATGGTGAGCCTCATAGTGGATGCCCCTCCCGCATTATTGCCCCATGCCCCGTTTAGCGGTGGACCATGTGTAAAGGGTCGCCTTCCTCCCTCGTTTCCCCCCGTATTCGGGGGAAAAGAATGGGGGGGGGGTGTGCGTGTGTTTGGCGGTCTCAATGTACTGTTTTGTCACGCTTATGACCGTACTTTTGCCCCTGACTGGCAACTAGGTGTCAGAGCTGCGCTGCTTGCTCCTTCTATTCTGGCCGCCGCCGTTTTTGCCTTCTCAATTTAATGCTGGTTGGCGGCGTCGTTAGACTCTACGAGTATCCACTAGCATATCCTATGCTTGGCTTGTCAAGCCTTGACGGCTGTTTCAGAGCTTTGCGCTCTTTGGGGGAGGCGGGGACCAGATTAGGCCCGCCCTTCGAGGTTCGGATGGTGCCATTTTGTTAATCTCCGCGTGCGCGCGTGTTGGCGGACTTTCTCCTCCCCTGGTCCGTAAGTGCCCTCGCGGGCGTTTTCATCATTAGTATTTTTTCTGCTGTGCATGGCCCTGACACTTCTTATTCTCCTTCTGTCTTTCAGACGTCAAAGACTCCGGTGGCTTCTCCCGGCCTAACATAACTTGTAGCGGGTTTACAAAAAAATATCCGACATTCCTAGTGGGACATCCAGGGTTGCCTATTGCATAAATCCCTACTGACATATATTGCATTCATAATCACCATATGGAGGCATCTCAGAATTATGTGTCCGGGGTCCCTCGGGGACAAGACCGGCTGTGTATAACGTGTGGCTATCCCCACGCTGATGCTGACAGGACACAGATCTGCGCACCGTGTGCTGAGCGAGTACTGGTCCTGCAATCAGGATCGCCAGTGGCTGCTCCTCGCTTCAATACTCCTATTCCCCCAGGCTTAAATCTTGCTTCTGCTGAGTCGCATACGAGTGGGGAGTTGCAGCCGGCTGCATCTTCCAGATTGCCTACGGCTGACCAGATTGTTACGGGGTTGACTAAGCGATCGGGCTCTGGTAAGAAGCGGTCCTTGACGCCCCCTGTTTCTGCCTTTGCTAAAGGATCGGAGGAGTTCACTACCCCACGTGCCTGCACCCCTTCTGATGAAGGAGGGCTGTTCTCTGACTTGGGCTCATCTGATGAGGAGCCGAGGGGTCATGACGATTCTGACCATAAAGACTGGAACCAGTTTGACACCATTGGATTGTTGATTAGGATCTTTAAGGCCCTGTCTATCTCCCTCCCTAATGTGGCTCCCAAGCTGAGAGGGGAGCGTTTCCATACGGCGACACCGCGCTTGGAATTCCTAGAGCAGGCTCACTTCCATGTTCTTGTACTCGAGGAATGGGAACACCCCAGTAAACTCCCAGGGGACCGGGATTGGAAATACCCCTTTTCCCCTGAGATGGTTGATTGTTGGTCATCGCCCCCTGTGGTAGACACACCGGTCATTGGGGTTCCCAACCCCCCCTTTATTGCAGCTCCTGCTTATAATACCCTTTGGGATGCCGAGGACCGGCGCATGGATAAGCTGGCCTCCCACGCCTTTTCTTGTGCAGGAACGACGCTGCGCCCCGTCTGTGCCGCTGCCATCACTGCAGTGGCCGCCAAAACCCTCATCAGACAGATGCTTGAGCATCACCCTGATGATCTTCCCTGGGAGGTGTTTAATGCACTCTCCAGTTGTGATGTATTTGTAAGATTTATCCTTTTAGCACTGGATGACACCATTAGAATGTGTGCGAGGACTTCCGCCCTTGTGGTGGCTATGCGTCGCTTGGTCTGGCTGCGACAGTGGGGTGCTGACGATGCTGCTAAAAGGACTCTTACCAGGTTCCTCTTTAGAGGGCAACGCCTGTTTGGGGCCCGTCTGGACCTGTTTGGAAAAAAGGGCAAATCACCCCAATGCAGGCGCCCGTCTCGGCCCCCTCGGGACAGGGACACCCCTCCATACCACGGCGTTAAACAAGAACCAGGGGTGTCCTTACGGAGTCTTAGTGCAGACTCCTGCCCCACGAGCAGCAGACAACGCTCTGGGCCCTCCGGCGGGGCTAAACCTAAATTTTCCACCAAATCCCCTCAAGCATGATGGGGCGCACTCGCCCGCCTGGGTGAGGGGATGACTGCAGCACCTTGCTCCTATCAGGAGGCATTTTGCCTCATTCTGGTGGATTCAGGAGGTAGTTTCCTCCAGATACAGGATAAAGTTTGCTGCGCGGCCTCCCCCAAGATTGTCAGGGTACTCCTGGTCCCTGCCTCTGTTCGGGTGCCGGTGCAGGCCATGTATGGCCTGCGGGGTCTGGAGGTCATTTGCAGTTTGCCCTTAACAGGCACAGGCAGGTGCCGCTACACCAACCCCTTCACTTTTCCCCAAAGGGATGAGTCAGTCTGCCCTTCTGAATTCGCAGGTTTTCGGCAATTCTACTATTACAGGCAGTTTCTGCATGAAAATTCTGAGATGGGCCATCATCGCCTTACGCCTAGTGGGCCCTTGCCATCCGGGGAGATCAAGGATGCTTATGCCCACATCCCTGTGTCTTCTAGACACCAAGGCTCTTCAGGTTTGTGTTGGAAGTTCAACACTGCTAATCTGCGGCCTCTCTTCTGCCTCCAGATTGCTCACCAAGGTACTGATGGAGGCTATGTCTCTGAGGAGACCAAGGGGCGTCCGCGTGAGTCATCCTTTTTTCACTTCCCAATCTCTACGTCAGGTCAAGTTAGCTACTCGGCTGATGGTGTCCATTGGGAGTCATTTGGATGGGTGTTCATTCACCTCAAGTCCTCCTTGTCTCCTTGATTGGTATCCCCATTCCTGGGAAGAATCTAGATTCGGTTCAGGCGAGAATCTTCCTTCCTCAGCAATATGGTGGACAATCTGGTTGCGTGGGCTCAGCCCCTCCTTGCTGTTCCCGTCCCTTTACCAGGCAGGAATGCAGCTGGTGGGCCCGTTTGGTGACTTGCTTAGAAGAAGTCCCTTATACTCTTCTACCTGGGGCCCTTCTGCAACTTCTATTGTTAATACTGGACAGGGACGCAACATCCCTGGAGCAGGGTCATGTGTGCCTTTCCCCCTTGGTTAGGAGTCCCTCTTGGAGTGGATGTACTCTAGGAACCTGTCTGGGGGCAGTTCCCTTCTTGCCCTTCCTAGAGACGGTCACCATGGATGCCAACCTATCAGGTTGATGGGGAGTTTTTCTTCTGTAACCCCATGCGGGTGCGGGGGAAGTGGGGCCTTTGGGAGGCCCGTGCACCTTGAAATTTTGAAACAGTGAGTTTTCAGGTTGACACTATCTCGCTTGACTTCTCCTCTTCACGGCCTGCCTGTTTGGCGGCGCTCGGTCTGTCTGACGACTGTGGCCTACCTTAATCATCTGTGTGGGACCTGGAGCAGGATGGTCCCCCAGGAAGGTATATGTTCCTGTTCTGGGTGGAGGACAATGTTTCCTGCATATCAGTGGTATTCGCTCCGGTGGAGGTCCCTCTGTGACAGGATGTGCTAATTCTTGTGTCACTATGAGGTTCAACCAGTGTGGATCTGTTTGGTGCCCCGTCACTATTTCAAGCTCTTGCCACTCGTTTCCCTGCCCCTGGATCCTCTGGCCGTGGTCATGATGCTTTAGTAACTTATGACAGGAGATTCTGGTCTGTATGCCTTTTCTCCGTTACCCCTGCTAGGCGGGGATCTGCGCAGAATTGCTCTAGTAGGGGGACCATTGATACTGGTGGCCCCTGGGTGGCCTAGTGGAGTGTGGATTCGCAGACGTGATACCGAGGATGGTAGATCTGTACGTTCTGCTAGGGGTGCCGCTCTGTTCGCTCAGGGTCTCCTTTACGTCATTCCAATCTACAGTTGCTGGCCTAGCCGGCCTGACTGCTGATTCTTCCGTCTTTGTGGAGACAGGCTTCTCTTCTCGGTGTTCGTGACTATTGGAAGTCTAAGAGCAAGCCTCTTCTTCTTCTTCTTCCATCTCTTATGAGGTATGGCATACCCATATGGATTGGGTTAGTCTCGGTCTCCTCCCTGTTGGGCGTCCTCTGTTCCCAGGGTTCTAGAGTTATTATGGCATGGCTTGGAGTTTGCTCTCCAACTCAGTACTCTGAAGGGTCAGGTTCTGCCCTGTCCACCTTCCTGTAGAAGTCTTTTGCTTATTCTCCTTGGCTAAGCATTTTTTCAGGGGTTGCTCATTGCGTTCCCCGCGTAATTCTATGGTCCCTCTTGGGATTTGAATTTTTATTCTGTTTGCCTTGCGGCGTGCTCCTTTTGGACCGATTCAGGATGCTGTCTGGCGGTCTTTTACCTTCAAGGTTGTCCTTCTGGGACGGTTACCTTAGTCAGACGTGTGTCTGAGCGGGCGGCTCTGTTTAGCTAGCCCTCGTTCCTTGATATGCACCAGGATAAGGTGGTGCTCCGCCTTGCCGGACCTTCTGCCTATGGTGGTGTCTTAGGCTCGTGTATTTAAGACATTGTCTTTCTTCTGTGCTTTATTCCTAGTAGCACTGAGGCAAGGGAATCTACTTTCCCTCAACAGGTGCTGCAATTTTTTTCCTGGATTGTCTCTTGTCCCTTAGGGGGACTGATGCCCCTTGGGGTTTGTGGGCACCTATCTCGGGATGTGCCTGGTCTCATCTGCTTCCAGGGGTTAAGCGGCCCTTGGCCTAGCCTTTACTTGGATGGTTGCCCCTTCTGGTCCTAGGGAAGGTTTGGCTTCTTCCTGGACTATTGTTGGTGTTTGGTCTTGTCAGGCTGTTAATCAGGCCTATTCCTTTCAGGGGATGAGTTTTTCTCACGTGATTTCTGATTCTACTGGTGCCTTGGTATCCTTGGGCCTTTCAGCACCAGGTTTTGTTGAACAAGTTTGCTGGATCGCTACTTGTTTTTTGTCCCTACCTTTTTAAAGGTTTTTATGATGTTGACGTTGGAGCCTTTGCTCATGTCGCTTTCGGTGGCAAGGTTTGCAGGTGACAGTGTCTTTACTGTCTGCTGTGCCTTTTTTGTTGGGGATCCCACCCTATTTTATGGACACTGCTATTGGATGTCCCAAGTGTAAGTATTATATCTGGAGCAGCACGTACTGTATACTTAGAATAATACAATTCTGTGAAATACTCACCTGTAGAATTGGTATTATGCGTATACAGTACGTCCTGCTCCACCCCACCCTGGTTTTTGCATTATTCTGGGTCCCCTGTATGGTGATTGTTATTATTGTTATCATTACCAGTTTGTTTTGGTGGTTAACTTCTCCCGGCTTCTGGTTCACTGATGCTGGGGACACTCAATGCTGGGGATTTATGGGAGGTCCCAGGGTATATGAAGGGCTGGGAGGAGCCTGTTTTTGCATGTCTGCAGTGCACAGCGCCATCTGGCGGAGGATAACCCAAGTGTAAGTATTATATCTGGAGCAGGACGTACTGTATAGCGCATAATACCAATTCTACAGGTGAGTATTTCACAGAACTGTATTTTTTTAAACTTTGACTTGCCAATCACCTTAGCTATGTATTGGGGCTAGTTTAAATGATTCCCACTATGATTTTAAGGGGGGTTATAATCTAACTCTTATATACCCTATTAGCAATCTTTAGGGTTAATAAAATGTTTTGAGATAGCTGCCAGATTCTTAAATCCATCTGTATACCTCTAACTAGTTGGTCTAAAAATGCCCTGAGGAAGCCTAAAAAGAGGCAAAATGTGTAGGGGTGTGAGATCTTTTGTTGCCTCACAAAAAAATTATTTATTTATTTTTTGCTAGCCCTTGAGATCATGACAGATGATGTATATTGTCAGGAAAGGTCTGTATCCCTGGCCGCAGTACCCCTTAGTGACCTGCTGGTGGCACCTTAATCGGTGCAGTGTTTCTGTGCAGCCTGACCAGCAGGTGGCTCTCTCAGGCACTCCCTTTGAGGTGAGTGCTCAGCTGCAGCCACTAATCATCTGGCTTTCAAGTGGACCAAAACCCACGCTGCTCTATAAGATTCTCGGGCTGATCAATTCCCTCTCCATGTGAACCCCCCCCCCCCCCCCGGGGTCGCCCCATTCACTTACCTTGTTTCCCAGTCCAACGGCGCAGCTGTGGCCGCGTCCCCGCTGTCGCTCAAGCAGGGAGTGTGTCTGCGCCAGGCATTTGTGAATGGCCGGTGCGGGCACGCTCCCTGTTAGAGAGAAGCGGAGGATGCGGCTGCCAGCACACTCGGAGCCGCTGCTCTTAAATGCGCCATAGGACTGGGAAGAGGTGAGTTGGGTTTTGGTCCACTTTAAAGCAGCTCTACAGACAAGGCTCAGAGCTCCAGTATCTGATTACCTGCATTACAGACTTGCTGTCCTGTTCTCCTGAAACCCCAGTACCCAGTTCTGTTTCTGCTTAGCCTTTGGTTCTGTTCCTGCTCAGCCTTCTGTTCTTTTCCTGCTCAGCCTTTGGTTCTGTTCCTGCTCAGCCTTCGGTTCTTTTCCTGCTCAGCCTTTGGTTCTGTTCCTGCCCCACTTCAGTTCTTTTCCTGCTCAGCCTTCGGTTCTTTTCCTGCTCAGCCTTCGGTTCTGTTCCTGCTCAGCCTTCGGTTCTGTTCCTGCTCAGCCTTCGGGTTCTTTTCCTGCTCAGCCTTCAGTTCTTTTCCTGCTCAGCCTTTGGTTCTGTTCCTGCTCAGCCTTCGGTTCTGTTCCTGCTCAGCCTTCAGTTCTTTTCCTGCTCAGCCTTTGGTTCTGTTCCTGCTCAGCCTTCGGTTCTTATCCTGCTCAGCCTTTGGTTCTGTTCCTGCTCAGCCTTTGGTTCTGTTCCTGCTCAGCCTTCGGATCTTTTCCTGCTCAGCCTTTGGTTCTGTTCCTGCTCAGCCTTCAGTTCTTTTCCTGCTCAGCCTTTGGTTCTGTTCCTGCTCTGCCTTCGGTTCTTATCCTGCTCAGCCTTTGGTTCTGTTCCTGCTCAGCCTTCGGATCTTTTCCTGCTCAGCCTTTGGTTCTGTTCCTGCTTCGCTGAGACACGCAACGCGTCGGTGGCGGCTATGGCGGGGGGGACCCGGACCTATATTGGTGATGTCATAATTTTTTCATTATTTTGATTAATTTGACTTAATGCGAGTTTGCCAAGCCATGAAGTATTCACCCTTTTACTCTTAATGCACAGCATTTCATGGTTAACTAGCAACATTGCACACTGTTTCTAGTATTGTAGTTTTGCACTTTATTAGCACATTGTCACTTTCGTTGTCTCCAACACCAAATAAATATGAACATTCTACATTGGTATATTATAATTAATTTATTTATTTACACTTGATATACTCTTTATCTATAGGGCAGGCCGATTCATTAATAGCGGCAGGTAGCGACAGATGAGCGCCAGTAGCGTTATTTTCACAGCGCCCGCTAGTATTCGCTGTGCTTGGCCGTTGTTCGGCTGTTGACAGCGACTCAGTCGGTGTGCGGTAATGTTGAATACGGGGTTAGGAGTCGCTGTTTGACAGGTTCCGCGCTGTATGGGAGCGCATGACAGCGAATGGTCATAGCGAACGGCTCCCAGCATATTCATTAACAAATCACGCTCCAAAAAGTCTCACGCTGTGAAATGCTTGTTTAAACCCCAGAGCGCTGGCGGCGATGGGTTAAAAGTAGTTTTTTAACCCCCAAACAACCATATTTTGACAAAAAAAAAAACATGTTTTTCAAAACATTTTGTAATATGAATACATTAATATCAGATCTGTAATATCAATTCTGCACAAATTCTTTATTTTTTATTTTTTTCCTTAAAAAAAAAAACTAACATTGCAGAAGTGGTCACAGAATTTTTGACATTTAAAAAAAAAATAAAAAAAAAATAATAGCAATTAATTATGGTGAGCGTCATTACCGTTCGCTCACCATTCGCTACCTGGCGCTATCCCTTGTTAAATAAGGGCCTATGTCTCTTCATGCATTGGTGACCCATTACTGATATTTATTACACATAATTTAATATATTTATTCATATAGTGTCCCTTTCCTGGTGGTCCCCCCCTCCAACTATTGTTGTTTGTGTATATGTTTTTTTTTTTAATTGCGTCTTTTTATTGTATGTAAGTGAGTGCGGCTCGTTATATGGGATTGAATTTTATATATTAGGGATATATCTAGAATCCCAGCCCTAGACTTCTCACTATATCTGATTATATCCCATGAGCCTGCACCATCATTGTATATGTGGCAGTGCATATCCACCCAGGCCTTTGACCTATTCACGAATGCCTGGCGTGAGCACATGCACTGCTAGAGAGAAGCGGGGGATGCAGCTCTTGGACGCACCGCGGGACCGGGAAGAGGTGAGTTGGCTTTGGCTATCTGGGGGGCGTCACGCAGCGGGGCGCCTCCGATCAGGGTGGAAAGGACCAAAACCCAGGATAGTCAAAATCCTGGGTTTTGGTCCACTTTTAGGGGTGTCAGACGCCCCACTACAGGTAGGATTGGATGGAGCCCTGTGCAACTGCACACCACAAAGGCCGCCCATGCTTACCCTGATTGGCAGGGGGTGGGGTTAGGAAATAATTATTATTATTTATTTATTATTTGTTATTGTTTATATCATGTTGGAGTTGTGGTTTGCCTTTAGTTCTGTATATATATTTCTTGGTGTTCTGTTGTATATAGGCCTTTATTTAACAAGGGATAGCGCCAGGTAGCGAATGGTGAGCGGCCGGTAATGACGGTCACCGCCACGAGAACGCCGGCTCCCCACCGCAATCACACATTTATGAAGCCGATCCTGCTTAGCGACAGACAGAGCGCCAGATAGCGAATCATTCATCATTATTCCAGCCTCACCCCACAGCGCCAGCGAGCGACCTTGAACAGCGACAGGTATGACCTCTCGCTACCTGGCGCTCTCCAATGCATTTCAATGGAGCAATCTTTAAATATTAATAATTAATTGCTATTAATGTATTTTTTTTTTTTTAAATGTCAAAAATTTTGTGACCACTTGCAATGTTAGATATTTTTTTAAGGTAAAAAAAAAAAAAAAACTAATTTGTGCAGAATTGATATTACAGGTCTGATATTAATGTATTAATGTATTTATTCTCTTTCTCTTTATTCACTTTCTCTTGTTGATGTGGAGCGTCTGGAAGTAATTCTCAATGAATTGGTTGCACTGTTGTTACTATGTTGCAGCACCGCGGCTGTCATTGCAGCCGGGTGCCGGGGTTTTTCAGTCTGTGAGGTAAATTTTTTACCTCACACGCTTTGGGGGGGCGGGGCTGGCACTCGGCGCTCTGCCGCGGCCAGCCCCCGTTCTCTCATTCATTCCTCGCCGCAGCGAGCGGGGAGGGTGCTCCGCTAGTGATGGCGGGAGCACCCGCTGTCATGGCAGCCGGCGCCGCGGTTGTCGGCGGCGCCGGTCTCTGGGCTGGTGCGTGAGGGACTTCTTCCCTCACGCTTCATTCACACTGGAAGGGGGGGCGGAGCCGGGCTTTCGGCGCGTCGCCGCGGCTCCGCCCTCCTCTGTACTGGCGCTGCTGCGGAGCTGAGCTCCCTGTTACTAGGCAGCTCCCTGTTACTAGGCAGCTTAAGGGGCACAGATCAGCTTTGCGCGGGCTGCGCAGACCACGCCCCTGACAAGGCAGTTCTTCTTCTCTTCACTTCACCTCAGAAATCGCCATTGTTCTGAGGCGGATCGTTCACCGCAGCGTTTGTGAGTGGCCCTGTGGGCCTCATTTATTTCTTCTTTTCTTTATCTGTTAAGTCTTATTGTAGGGACTTATGGGTCTCTCTCTGTCTTTTAGGTGAAGGTTATCCAGGAGGATCTTCTGTAGTATTGGAAGGTCTCTCCTGATCCTGGGTCCCTGGGTCCATTTTAGCATCACAAATCCTCCCACTCGGGACATTAAAGGGGCATCCCGGGTTGTCTAACTGGCGTAATTCCCTGGGTCATAGCGACCACTCAAAATTCACCTTATGGAGGCATCCCCGGATACTGGGACTGGGACCCCTTCGGGGCATCCCAAAAAGTGTATGTTGTGTGGGATTTCCATTACTGGGGATGATGTGTTACTGTGTATACCATGTGCACAGCAAACTATTACGCGGCAGTCCGAACCCCAAGCGGCGGGGTCAGCACAGCCGGCCACCTCAACTCCCCCTCCCGCCTTGACTCGTGCCCCGTGTGACGTGGTCATGGGCAGGGATCTGCAATCCGAGATGTGTGCCAGATTGGCTAGCCTTGAGAAAATGCTCTCTAGCTCGGTCGCCCGTAAGGCTCCGTCTAAGAGAAAGCATTTGTCGCCGGCTCCGCCGGTGGATGATCTTGATGACAGAGACAATCTGGATTGGTCTGATTATCCCCAGCTAGATGAGGAGGAAGTTGATGAGGGTTCAGAATTTTCGGATGATGAGCAGTCTGCTGGCGCTGATGCCGAGCTTTCTGATTTAGGGAGATCCTTGGACTCTCCTCACGCTCTGTCTCTCATGCTGGAAGTTCTGAATATTTCCCCTCCCGAGGAGGCGTCACAGCAGAAAGGTGAATTGTTTGAGGAATCCAGGCCGCGCCTGGAGTTTCCTACGCAACGCCATTTTGATAGAATCATTGACAAGGAATGGGATAGGCCGGCTCGGCTCCCTGGCATCCCTCAGGGGTGGGATAGGAAATATCCCTTTCCTTCTGAGGCGGTCAAGCGCTGGGCATCTCCCCCCGAGGTGGATGCACCGGTTTTGGGGTTGTCTAACTCCTCGGTTTTAAACAGACCTGATTGTTCCACTCTCAAAGATGGAGAGGATAAACGTATCAGATGGCTTCTCATGGCTTTACTAGCATTGGGTCGGCCATCCGGCCTGTGTGCGCTTCGGAGCTAATGGTGTTGGCTACCAGGTCTGTGGTCAGGGACCTGTTGACTTCTTCCGGGCTTCGTCCTGGTAGTAACGAGTTCCTTAGCCTAAAACGGTGTGAGTTGTTTCTATCCTTTGTGTTGACTGCCTTGGATGACACTTTGATGATGTGTGGTAGGACGTTGGCTCTGCTTGTGGCTATTCGGCGGTCGGTGTGGCTGCGCCAGTGGGCGGCCGATTTTATGTCCAAAAAATCACTGACGGCTTTACCCTTTGTTGGTCTACGGCTCTTTGGAGAGACATTGGACTCTGTCACCAAGGGTGGTAGGTTACCTCAACGTAAGAAACAACGCCGCCCTTTTCGGGGGGAGCCTGCCTTTACCCCCTCCTTTCGGGGGGCCAGATCTGGTAGGGGTTCTGCATTTCCCTCTTCCAGAGGAGATTCCGGAAACAGGGGCAGAGGACGTGCCCGTTCTGGATACAGTTGGGGCTCTAAGCCCAAACCGGCTGCTAAGCCGGCTCAGCAATGAGGGGGCGCCCTCACCCATGCGGGTGGGGGGACGGCTGCAGCACTTCTCTCAGATCTGGGATCAAGAGGTCTCGGACAGATGGATCCGGGAAGTGGTGTCTTCCGGCTACAAGCTGGAGTTCGAGCTCCGCCCCCCTTCCAGATTTGTCAGGTCTCGGATGCCGTCGGAGCCTCTAGCGGCGCAGGGGCTCCTGGTGGCAGTGGAGAATCTTCTGGACATGGCTGTCATTTGCCCAGTGCCCCCTTCAGATCGGGGCAGGGGCTTTTATTCCAATCTGTTCACGGTACCCAAGAAGGACGGGTTGGTCCGACCCATCTTGGATCTGAAGTTTCTCAACAGGTTCATCCGGCCGAGGAAATTCCGCATGGAAACGCTGCGTTCGGCCATTCACTCTCTTCGTCAGGGAGACTTTCTGACGTCCATAGACATCAAGGATGCTTATCTACACGTTCCGGTTTTTCCTGCACACCAGAGGTTTCTCAGGTTCGTGGTGGAGGATCGGCACTTTCAGTTTGTGGCACTTCCTTTCGGTCTCACCTCAGCTCCTCGGGTGTTCACCAAGGTGCTAGCGGGGGTGATGGCTCTGCTCAGAGGTCAGGGTATCCGCATCGTGCCCTATTTGGACGATCTACTGATCATGGCCTCTTCCTTCAACCAAGCGGAGTTGGACACCAGAGCGGTGGTGTCCACTCTGGAAAGGTTCGGTTGGGTGATCAACCACCCCAAGTCTTCTCTTTCTCCGTCCAGAATTCTGACCTTTCTGGGAATGTCTCTGGACACTTCACAGGCCAGGGTGTTTCTACCCCAGGCCAAGATTCTTTTGATTCAGGAGTTAGTTCGGCTTCTCTTGTCTACCCCTCATCCGACCATCCGGTTAGGGATGAGGCTGGTGGGGTTAATGGTGGCCTCGTTCGAGGCAGTTCCCTTTGCGCAGTTTCACACAAGGACGCTTCAGCTTCATCTGTTGAAGGTTTGGGACAAGTCTCCTCTATCGTTGGATCAGTCCTTCCTGATGACTCCCCGAGTTCGTCGATCCCTGCAATGGTGGCTGGGGTCGGTCAATCTGTTGAAGGGCAGATCTTTTCTGGCTCCGTGTTGGGAAACAGTCACCACGGATGCCAGTCTGTCAGGTTGGGGGGGTGTTTGGAAGGACCTCCAGTTTCAGGGTTTGTGGGGCCCACGGGAGGCTCACGAGCCCATCAATGTTCTGGAGTTGAGAGGCATCAGGTTGGTTCTGTTTCGCTTGACTCATCAGTTGAGAGGCCTGCCAGTTCAGGTCCGGTCGGACAACAGAACGGCGGTTGCTTACATCAATCACCAAGGAGGGACTCGCAGCAGGAGTGCCCTCAGGGAAGTGTCTTTGATTCTGGACTGGGCAGAGACCCACGTCCCGTGTATCTCAGCAGTCTACATTCCGGGAGTGGAGAACGCGGAGGCGGACTTGCTGAGCAGGGCCTCCTCTCGTCAGGGGGAGTGGTCTCTCAGTCCCAAGGTGTTTCGTTCGATATGTCTCAGGTGGGGGGTCCCAGCGGTGGACCTCTTTGCTTCTCGTCACAAT
The DNA here is from genome assembly GCA_027917425.1 of Gastrophryne carolinensis. Lineage (NCBI taxonomy): Eukaryota > Metazoa > Chordata > Amphibia > Anura > Microhylidae > Gastrophryne > Gastrophryne carolinensis. The sequence continues at coordinate 15,329,662 of CM051242.1, read as the reverse complement.
CACAAGCTTCCAGTCTTTGTGTCTCTCTCGCAGGATCCTCTGGCTCTGACAGTGGATGCCATGTCTCTAAACTGGAGGGATCTGGGGCTCCTTTACCTGTTTCCTCCGTTCCCAATGCTAGCCAGAGTGCTGCGCAAACTGGCCTTGGATGGTGCGTCGGCAATTCTGGTGGCCCCAAGGTGGCCAAGGCGAGTTTGGTTCGCAGATCTTGTAAGACTGGCAGAGGATCAGTTCGCCCTGCCTCTGCTGCCGGACCTGCTCACCCAGGGTCGGCTGCGCTATCCCAATTTACCATCGCTGGCTTTGACGGCATGGCTGCTGAAACCGCCATCTTGAAGGAGGAAGGTCTTTCTGACGCAGTGATTCAGACTCTTATCTGTGCCAGGAAGCGCTCTTCCTCTTCTATTTACTACAGGACTTGGAGGGCCTATATTGATTGGTGTGAAAGTAGGTCTTTCTCTTGTCGAGAGTTCTCCATTCCTAGAATTTTAGAGTTTCTCCAACATGGTCTAGATCTGGGGCTCCAGCTTAGTACATTGAAAGGGCAGGTTTCTGCCCTGGCGGTGTTCTTCCAAAGGTCTTTTGCACTTCATCCCTTAGTCAAGACCTTTTTCCAAGGTGTTACACATGTTCGGCCTCCTAGGAAGCCTTTTGTTCCTGTTTGGGATTTGAACCTGGTTCTTTCTGCTCTCCAGGGCCCTCCGTTTGAGCCCTTGAATGAGATAGCTTTGTCTTCTCTTACCCAAAAGGTGGCCTTTTTGGTGGCTATCACTTCGGTTAGGCGTGTTTCTGAGTTGGCAGCTTTATCCATTACAGCTCCGTACTTCGAGAAACATCAGGACAAGGTTGTCTTTCGTTTCAAGCAGGATTTTCTTCCTAAAGTGGTCTCGGAGTTTCATCTGAATCAGGACATTGTTTTGCCCTCTCTATGCCCAAATCCCAGCGACGACAAGGAAAGGGCATTGCATTCCTTGGATGTAGTTCGTGTTGTGGAACATTATCTGGAGGTTACGTCTTCCTTTCGTAAGACTGATGCTTTCTTTGTGGTGCCCTGCGGGCCTAGGAAAGGTTTGGCTCCTGCCAAATCTTCCATTAGTAAATGGATTCGTCAGGCCATCATTGGGGCCTATTCTGCCAAGGGGAGGAGTCCCCCTTTTCGTGTTACTGCTCATTCTACTCGTGCAGTTGGTGCGTCCTGGGCTTTTCAGCACCAGGCTTCTGTTGAGCAAGTTTGTAAGGCCGCTACCTGGTCTTCGGTTCACACCTTTTCCAAGTTTTACAAGGTTGATGTTCGGGCATCAGCGGATGCTGTTTTTGGCCGCAAAGTTTTGCAAGCTGTTGTGGTTTAAGGTTGTGCATTGTTGCCTAGTTTTGGATCCCCGCCCTTGTTATGGACACTGCTGTTGGATGTCCCACATGTTATGGATTCTTGAAGCGGGGTGTGTGACATACTAAGAATAATACCATTTTGTGAATACTCACCTTGTAAAATGGGTATTATGAGTATGTCACACACCCCGCTTCAACCCGCCCTTTTGTATTCAGGATCCTCTTTATTGCGAACTTTGCGTGGTTGTTGTTTATATTTGCCTCTTCCTGGTCCCTTACCTTACTGCTTTCTGTATACTGGGTAGTGAGTGGGAGGTCCCAGGTATTTATGGATCAGGGAGGGGCTTTCTTTTGCTATCATCTCTGCAGGAACGCCCTCTTCGGGACGATATTACCCACATGTTATGGATTCTTGAAGCGGGGTGTGTGACATACTCATAATACCCATTTTACAAGGTGAGTATTCACAAAATGGTATTTTTTTAACCCCCAAACAACCATATTTTTGGAAACCAAAAAAAACAAGTTTTTAAAATAATTTAGTAATATGAATACATTAATATCAGACCTGTAATATCAATTCTGTAATTTTTTTTTTTTTTTACCTTAAAAAAATTATTTAAAATGGCAGAAGTGGTCACAGAATTTTTCACATTTAAAAAAAAAAAAAGAAAATTAATAACAATTAATTATTAATATTTAAAGATTGTTCCATTGAAATGCATTGGAGCCCGCCAGGTAGCGAGAGGTCATACCTGTCGCTGTTCAAGGTCGGACGCTGGCGCTGTGGGCTGAGGCTGGAATAATGATGAATGAGTCGCTATATGGCGCTAGCTCAGTCGCTAAGCAGGATTGGCTTGATAAATGTGTGATTGCGGAGGGGAGCCGGCGTTCTCGTGGCGGGGCCCGTCATTACCGGCCACTCACCAGTCGCTACCTGTCGCTATCCCTTGTTAAATAAGGGCCTAAGCTTAATTTTTTGACTGAATGTCCAGAATTAAGCTTCTTCTAGCAGCCACACAATGGCCTCTAACTGTTTTGAGGTCACCTTCTAGATTTTAGAGATGCCATGTGAATAGCTGTACCCGGCTGCAGCAGGTCCGGCCTCTCGAAGCCGCGCTGAGCCACGAGACATCCAACGTCTCGGGTGTTATTTTTGGTTCTGCTGGATGAGCGAGATCTAGATGACAATGAGCGGCCCAGACACTCTGTGTATCCCCGCGGGGCGCCGCCGCCTGCTTCAGGTGAATCGATTGTTACGCCGCTGTACAGCAGTTGTCAAGGTAATTGTTTCCTTTTCTGGAGCTAAACTCCTCGGTCCCTGCCATAGATGGAACAGCAACTCCCCGAAGATCCATCGGACAATTCGGGAGATGCTGCAAACCGTCCTCCTGCGTGTCCTCAGCAACTGTCACAATCCATCCGCTCCCCCCCCGGACATGAAATATACGGAGAAGCAAGAAGAGAGCCTGTACTGTAAAAAACTATTACAGCATCTTCTGTGTCCTCTTTTTTTCTTAGGCCCTTATTTAACAAGGGATAGCGACAGCTAGCGACTGGTGAGCGGCCGGCAATGACGGGCCCCGCCACGAGAACGCCGGCTCCCCACCACAATCACACATTTATCAAGCCAATCCTGCTTAGCGACTGAGATAGCGCCATATAGCCACTCATTCATCATTATTCCAGCCTCAGCCCACAGCGCCAGCGAGCGACCTTGAACAGCGACAGGTATGACCTCTCGCTACCTGGCGCTCTCCAATGCATTTCAATGGAACAATCTTTAAATATTCATAATTAATTTTTATAATTTTTTTTTTTTTTTTTTTTTTTTAAATGTGAAAAATTCTGTGACCACTTCTGCCATTTTAAATAATTTTTTTAAGGTAAAAAAAAAAAAAATGTACAGAATTGATATTACAGGTCTGATATTAATGTATTAATATTACAAAATGTTATTAAAAACTTGTTTTTTTTGGTTTCCAAAAATATGGTTGTTTGGGGGTTAAAAAACTACTTTTAACCCATCGCCGCCAGCGCTCTGGGGTTTAAACATGCATTTCCCAGCGCGAGAATTTTTTGAGCGTGATTTGTTAATGAATATGGTGGGAGCCGGTCGCTAGGGCCAGTCGCTATCATGCGCTCTCATACATCGCGGAACCTGTCAAATAGCGACTCCTCACCCAATATTCAACATTACGGCAAACCGACTGAGCCGATCCTGCTTAGCGACTGAGATAGCGCCATATAGCCACTCATTCATCATTATTCCAGCCTCAGCCCACAGCGCCAGCGTCCGACCTTGAACAGTGACAGGTATGACCTCTCGCTACCTGGCGCTCTCCAATGCATTTCAATGGAACAGTCTTTAAATATTCATAATTAATTGTTATTGTTTTTTTTTTTTATTTTTTAAATGTGAAAAATTCTGTGACCACTTCTGCAATGTTAGATAATTTTTTTAAGGTAAAAAAAAAAAAAAAATTGTGTAGAATTGAAATTACAGGTCTGATATTATTGTATTCATATTACTGAATTCTTTAATTTTTTTTTTTTTTTTGGTTTCCAAAATATGGTTGTTTGGGGGTTAAAAAACTGCTTTTAACACATCGCCGCCAGCGCTCTGGGGTTTAAACATGCATTTCACAGCGCAATAGTTTTTTGAGCGTGATTTTTTGATGAATATGGTGGGAGCCGGTCGCTCTGACCAGTTGCTATCATGCCCACCCATACATCGCAGAACCTGTCAAATAGCGACTCGTCACCCCGTATTCAACATTACTGCACACCGACTCAGTCGCTATCAACAACCGAACAATGGCCAAGCACAGCGACTACTAGCGGGCGCTTTGAAAATACTGCTACAGTCGCTCAACTGTCGCTACCTGCCGCTATTAATGAATCGGCCTCCCCGTATACTTTCTAACTGCAAGCCTCAGAATCCTTCCGCTGTAACAGGTGAGCTCATCAGCAGCTTTGGCTAAACCAAGCAGCAGTAAAGACCTCCCCAGATGAGAAGGCTGCCAGTAATGCTTTAGCTAATGAAACACAAGATTCACAAGAGTTAATGCAAAATGGGTTGAACCTGTCATCTCTGCCATAGCCAATATGACGATTAACAAGCCAGAATTAGTAAGTGCCTGATAAGTGCTTCAAAACACCACTTTGGTGTATGTTGCTAACACATTGTTGCTAGGGAAAACTATTTTCTTTTATAACACGGAGCTAGAAATAAAAAGAAAAGAAAAAAAGATAACTTGAGCACATCATTTTGGCACACAGTAATAGAAACTTTTAAAAATGCCATTGAAAGTAGAATTACCCTTTAAGGTTGGCCAAGCAGATGGACCTTTAGTTATTTTGTGACTTTAAATTGCAGAATCCCAAATCTGTGTGTAAACCCCTGGGGATTGCAGATATGCTTCTGCAGTGATCCCATGGCACATGCATGTGCTCTCGTCCAATCAGCTCTCGTGCTCTCGTCCAATCAGCGCTTTATTCTGTGTATTTTAATTCATAGCCCAGCATAGGGAGCGGCCGCGTCACCAGTCTCCCTGTGGTCCCCCGCATGCTCCTGCTCCCAGCCGATCTGAATGTCTGGGCACTGGCCGTGAGTGATCTGGGGGAATTTCCCATAACGAGGCATCTCAAATCGGGATACCCCAGGAATCGGACGACCTTGGAGTCTTTTAAACTCCAGGGCTAAACCTAAAGGCTATTGGTCAGCTTTAATCCTATCCATGGTGCTGCTGACAATGCCCATGCCTGGGCACAATGTTCTCCCCCACCACCAGCTTCAAGGGTGTGATAGACCCCCTAGAGTGTTGGCTGCAGGTCGGGGACCCCTATTGTTGTTAACAAAAGGCAACACAATTCAATGCACTTTTTTTTGTTCTGTTCAGCTTTAAAGTGGACCAAACCCCAGGATTTTGACTATCCTGGGCTTTGATCCTTTCCCCTGGGGCACCCCAATGGGGGATGCTCTTCTGTGTGAAACCCTCCAGATGGCCGATTCCAACTCACCTCTTCCCGGTCCTACTGCTCATGCACGGTTGCTCGTCCAATCAGCACGCCCAGAGCTGCTGACATCATGCTGTCTAATCTGTGGCCCTTATTTAACAAGGGATAGCGACAGGTAGCGCCTGGTGAGCGACCGGTAATGACGGGCCCCGCCACGAGAACGCCGGCTCCCCACCACAATCACACATTTATCAAGCCAATCCTGCTTAGCGACTGAGATAGCGCCAGATAGCGACTCATTCATCATTATTCCAGCCTCACCCCACAGCGCCAGCGTCCGACCTTGAACAGCGACAGGTATGACCTCTCGCTACCTGGCGCTCTCCAATGCATTTCAATGGAACAATCTTTAAATATTCATAATTAATTCATATTAATGTTTTTTTTTTTTTCAAATGTGAAAAATTCTGTGACCACTTTTGCCATGTAATATTTTTTTTTAAGGTAAAAAAAAACAAAACATTGTGCAGAATTGATATTACAGGTCTGATATTAATGTATTAATATTACAAAATGTTATTAAAAACTTGTTTTTTTTGGTTTAAACATGCATTTCACAGCGCGAGAATTTTTTGAGCGTGATTTGTTAATGAATATGGTGGGAGCCGGTCGCTATGGCCAGTCGCTATCATGCGCTCTCATACAGTGCGGAACCTGTCAAATAGCGTCTCCTCACCCAATATTCAACATTACTGCAAACCGACTGAGTCGCTGTCAACAACCGAACAACGCCCAAGCACAGCGACTACTAGCGGGCGTTCTGAAAATGGCGCTACAGTCGCTCAACTGTCGCTACCTCCCGCTATTAATGAATCGGCCTCTTTGTCTAAGGACAGAGGCTCAGAGCGCTCTGGCGGCTGCATTCCCCGCTTCCCTCTAACAGGGAGCGTGCCAGCACCGGCCATTCACAAATGCCTGCCGTGTGCCCACGCCCTGCTAGAGGGATAACAGGGATGTGGCCGCGGCCCGGGCATGCGCTGTTGGACTGGGAAGAATGGCAAGTGAATGGGGCGACCTGGGGGGTTTCACACAGCAGAGGGAGGGAATCTTATAGGTCCCAGGCCGATCAAGTTGGGTTTCGAGCCACTTTAAACTCAAAAACGTATCAGGAGAGATGTAAAGAACTTAATCTGTGTCTGGGGGAAAGAAGGGAGACAGGGGACATGATGGAGACCTTTATATATGTGAAAGGATTCAATAAGGTTCAGGAAGGAAGTGTTATTAAGAAGAAACTTACAGGCTGATTCATTACTAACGCCAGGTAGCGACAGATGAGCGTCTGTAGCGAGGCTTTGAGAGCGACCGCTATTAGTCGCTGTGCTTGGCCATGGTTCTTTGATTCACTGGCCAACATTGATGAATATGATGTGTGAGTCGCAGTACTGTGCTGTATGGGAGCGAACGGTAACGCCGGCTCAGTGTGACTGACTCACACTACATTCATTAAAAAAACAGCCTCAAACATCGCCGGCGCTCAAAATCATGTAGTTGTAGCCCATAGCGCCAGAGGCTGTGTGAATAAAGTCTGTTAATGAACATGTATCCACTAGTAACAAAGCGAAAACATATGGAATGACATTGTTATAACATTGTAACATGAACACTTTAATACCAGACATGTAAGGACAATTCTGCATAAAAATATTATAAATCAAAAAAGTTTTCAAAAATGTCATTTTCTTTCCCAGGATACATGTCAGAAATTTTGAGGTTTTTTTTAAGAAAAAAAAAATTGGGATCAGGAAAGGGATTTATGGATCGTCCATAGAAATGTATGGGAGAGCGCCAGGTAGCGAAAGGAAAGACCTTTATATATGTGAAAGGATTCAATAAGGTTCAGGAAGGAAGTGTTATTAAGAAGAAACTTACAGGGATCTACAAGGATGAACGTCGGCGCTGTACACTGAGCCTGGGATAATGATGCATTGTACACTACATTGCGTTGTTCTAGTCGCTCACCAGATTCGGTTTCATAAATGTGGAATTGCGTGCCATCTCCGGCGTTCACCTGGCGCTATCCCTTCATAAAAAAGGCCCTTAATGATAGAACAAGGGGGCCCAACCTGAAGTTAGTCAGAGGGAAGATCAGCAAACGTCCAGCAGAGATATGTTTAAATGGGATAAGCCTCCATTTATCCTAAGATACAGAGAACATACAGTATATACATAAGATAAAGAGAACATACAGTATATACATAAGATACAGAGAACATACAGTATACACATAAGATACAGAGAACATACAGTATACACATAAGATAAAGAGAACATACAGTATACACATAAGATAAAAAGAACATACAGTATACACATAAGATACAGAGAACATACAGTATACACATAAGATAAAGAGAACATACAGTATACACATAAGATACAGAGAACATACAGTATACACATAAGATATAGAGAACTAACAGTATACACATAAGATACAGAGAACATACAGTATACACATAAGATACAGAGAACATACAGTATATACATAAGATACAGAGAACATGCAGTATACACATAAGATACAGAGAACATACAGTATATACATAAGATAAAGAGAACATACAGTATACACATAAGATAAAGAGAACATACAGTATACACATAAGATAAAGAGAACATACAGTATATACATAAGGTACAGAGAACATACAGTATACACATAAGATACAGAGAACATACAGTATGCACATAAGATACAGAGAACATACAGTATACACATAAGATACAGAGAACATACAGTATACACATAAGATACAGAGAACATACAGTATATACATAAGATACAGAGAACATACAGTATACACATAAGATACAGAGAACATACAGTATATACATAAGATACAGAGAACATACAGTATGCACATAAGATACAGAGAACATACAGTATACACATAAGATACAGAGAACATACAGTATACACATAAGATACAGAGAACATACAGTATACACATAAGATAAAGAGAACATACAGTATACACATAAGATAAAGAGAACATACAGTATATACATAAGATACAGAGAACATACAGTATACACATAAGATACAGAGAACATACAGTATACACATAAGATAAAGAGAACATACAGTATACACATAAGATACAGAGAACATACAGTATACACATAAGATATAGAGAACTAACAGTATACACATAAGATACAGAGAACATACAGTATATACATAAGATACAGAGAACATACAGTATATACATAAGATACAGAGAACATAAGTATACACATAAGATACAGAGAACATACAGTATACACATAAGATACAGAGAACATACAGTATACACATAAGATATAGAGAACTAACAGTATACACATAAGATACAGAGAACATACAGTATATACATAAGATACAGAGAACATGCAGTATACACATAAGATACAGAGAACATACAGTATATACATAAGATAAAGAGAACATATACACATAAGATAAAGAGAACATACAGTATATACATAAGGTACAGAGAACATACAGTATATACATAAGATAAAGAGAACATACAGTATACACATAAGATACAGAGAACATACAGTATACACATAAGATATAGAGAACTAACAGTATACACATAAGATACAGAGAACATACAGTATATACATAAGATACAGAGAACATGCAGTATACACATAAGATACAGAGAACATACAGTATATACATAAGATAAAGAGAACATATACACATAAGATAAAGAGAACATACAGTATATACATAAGGTACAGAGAACATACAGTATACACATAAGATAAAGAGAACATACAGTATACACATAAGATACAGAGAACATACAGTATATACATAAGATACAGAGAACATACAGTATATACATAAGATACAGAGATCATACAGTATATACATAAGATACAGAGAACATACAGTATACACATAAGGGCAGACTAGATGGACCATATGGTCTCCTTCTGCCGTCAACCTTCTATGTTTCTATAAGAATTTATTTGCTTATCTGCCGATGTTAGGGGCGACATTATTCCACATGATGGATATATACAGTATGTGCCCCCATCGAGCTGCACCGCCCACCTCATACATTGTAAGTGGCGGCTCTGCATGTAACACTGATGATCTGTGTTATATTTATCTCTACGCTAATTGCTTCATATTAACACTTCTCTTTATTTCCACTTTAATGGGCTATTTTACATTGCTAATTGCCTGAAGATTTTCTATTTATATAGTGTATCGCCTGCACCCAGCTCTGCGCTGTCATTCGTTACTGTCACCTATGTTTTCTCCAACTATGCAGTGCTAATAATATCGTATTACTATAGTAATATGTATGATGCCCAAAATTACTCGGCCAGGCCTTGTAATAAAGTTATTTATTGGTCTTAAAGTGGAAGTCCAGTCAGATGCAAATACTAGAAAGCGCTTTTTGGTCACCAGATGAGTTTTAATGCGGAACAAAAAACGCAATCTTGCCTATTCCGGGTGAAACCATGGTGAGAAAACGGAGATGAGGAACAAAAGCCAGGGTGGTGAAAAGATTCAGATTTGTGAGTATTATTTTTCTGTAGCCTATGCTATACTAGCATTTAATTTTCATGGGATTGCCTGCCCAAAATAATAATAAAGGGTAGTAACCAGGGCTGGATAAAGTGTAGTGGAGGCCCCTGGGCACAAAATCTGGTGGAGGCCCCAGATACAGTATTTTTTTTTCCTTTATATTAATAGTCCAGCCAAGTAACTGATTGGTGGTTGTCTGGCACCCGCCTACTTACTGGAACGTCAGATCGAGTCCCTTGTGCCCCCCTTGTGCGGGTGCGTGCTGCTCGGGAACTCCTGCTTTGCCATTCTGGGTGGGGGGTAGTGTAGTCGCCCGGCTGGTTCCCTGCATTGAGCTGCCAGCGGCTGTGCTTGGTGGCTTATGTGCAGTGACAGCTCTGCACCCATCACTGTAGCGTTGCTGGCGGCGGCTTTGCTGCTCTAGACTCTCCGTCCTGCCCTGTGGTGGCTTTGGCTGCAGGTTTGCAAAAACAAAAATAAGGCTTCTCCAGGCACGGGGCGCCCCACTGCCATGAATAGCTTTATTGCCAATCCCCGGGACTAGAGATGAGCGAACCGGTTCGGACGAACCGGAATTCGCTCTGAATTTCAGGGAAAATTCGATTCGGCACGAACCCGAATTTTTTTTGGTTCGTGTCGATCGAATTTTCCCTGAAATAAAAAAAAAAATGCCGGCATGGTGGGAGCCGGCCTGCCCGCTCCCACCATGCCGGCATTTGTTTAAAAAGCAAACACTTACCTGCATGCTCGGAGCGTGGAGGCCGTGCCGCTCTCAGCTGTCATCAGAGGGCGCGTCATCAGAGGGCGCCTGAGAGCGGCGCCGGCCTCCACGCTCCGAGCATGCAGGTAAGTGTTTGCTTTTTAAACAAATGCCGGCATGGTGGGAGCGGGCAGGCCGGCTCCCACCATGCCGGCATTTTTTTTTTCAGATGAGCGATTCGTGAAAGTTCGATTCGGGCGAACCCGAATTTCTTGGGGAATTTCGGCGAATCGCCCGAATCGAACTTTCAAGAAGTTCGCTCATCTCTACCCGGGACCATCAGACCAAAGACTAAAAAGCCTCCTGGACCAGACCATAAAGGTTGGTGGAGGCCCCCTTGGCAGGGCAAGTGGTGGAAGCACTTGCCCCTTGTGCCCCCCTTGTGCGGGTGCGTGCTGCTCGGAGGGAACTCCTGCTTTGCCATTCTGGGCGGCGGTGTAGTGTAGTCGCCCGGCTGGTCCAGCAGAAAACAGTTCCCTGCATTGAGCTGCCAGCGGCTGTAGCGCTGCTGGCGGCGGCTTTGCTGCTCTAGACTCTCCACTCTGCCCTGTGGTGGCTTTGGCTGCAGGTTTGTAAAACAAAAAAAAGACTTGCCCAGGCGTGGGGGGGGGGGGGGGGGCTGACTGCCCGGGACCATCAGACCATCAGACCAAAGACTGAAAAGCCTCCTGGACCAGACCATAAAGGTTGGTGGAGGCATGTGCCCCTTGTGCCTCCCTCATAATCCAGCTGTGGTAGTAACTACTGTTCTGAACCAGCCGGAAGTACGTGTTCAAGTTTGGCATTAATGAGCATCCCATCAACTTAACCTAATACAGCAGCAGGAAGCGGCTGTACAACTTACCTGAGCCCCGTAATGGCCACAGCATACCTTGCTTAAACCCAGAATTTTGACCAGGGGTGCCCCGCTGTGTGAAACCCCCCAGGTCGCCGAAACAACTCACCTCTTTCTGGTCCTAAGGCGCCATGTGCGGCTGCTCGTCCAATCAGCGTGCTCGGAGCTGCTGATGTCATGTCATCTAAACCTTCGTCTTGCCTGGTGTGGGCATGTGCCCTGCTAGAGGGATAGCGGGGATGCAGCTGCGACTTGCACATGCGTCGTTGGACAAGGAAAGAAGGTAAGTGTATGGGCGACCTGGGGGGGATTCACACTGCGGGGCATCCCGATTTTGGGGGAGGTAAACGATCGGCCCCTGAATCTTATGTCTCTTAGACTTCTGGGTGGGTTTTGGTCCACACTCTGGCTGAAGAAAAACAATATTTTAATTTTATGGAGATTCCCAGCAAAAGTCACGGTTAAACATATATAGTGCAAAATGGTAAAAATCGGTCTGGCAACAGAGGGCGGCAAAATCCCTAGGTAGGCTGGCACTTAAAGGGTTAAACCGGACCTTCAGCATGATTTAATGAAAAGCCCAAACCCTTAAAAAACTATTCCGCAGCATCTAAATATAATATATATTAATATATTTTAAGTTTTTAGTCACTTATTTATTATTCTTTCCTCGGCTGGGCTGCAACTCTGTTCAGGACTCTAGGATACGGGCGCCGCCATCTTGACTCAGAACCATCACACACACTGAGGAGAGGGGAGCAGGGTAAAGTGCAGACTGGCAGGTTATAGCTGTGCTTTGCACAGGTGGAGCAGATCTGGGGTCAGGATCAGCAATCCCAGAATGCAGAGCTGCCTCCTGTCTGCAGGCTGCCTGATGCTCCATGAGGCACCATCTTGGATGTTTAAAGGCTCAGAATACGCACTAGGTGCAGGTAGGATGGTTTTTAATGTGAGTAATCCGTATGTACAAGATCGACTCCTATTCAGGGTGAAGGTCCGGATTAATGTGAGCAATCTGTATGTACGGGGGGAAACATATAAGATAGGCTCTTATTCAGGTTGAAGGCCTGGATTAATGTGGGCAATCTGTATGTACAGGGTGTGGGAAACATATAAGATAGACTCTTATTCAGGGTGAAGGTCCGGATTAATGTGAGCAATCTGTATGTACAGGGTGGGGGAAACATATAAGATAGGCTCTTATTCAGAGTGAAGGTCCAGATTAATGTGAGCAATCTGTATGTACAGGGTGTGGGAAACATATAAGATAGGCTCTTATTCAGGGTGAAGGTCCGGATTAATGTGAGCAATCTGTATGTACAGGGTGTGGGAAACATATAAGATAGGCTCCTTTTCAGGGTGAAGGTCCGGATTAATGTGGGCAATCTGTATGTACAGGGTGGGGGAAACATATAAGATAGGCTCTTATTCAGGGTGAAGGTCCGGATTAATGTGAGCAATCTGTATGTACAGGGTGTGGGAAACATATAAGAGAGGCTCTTATTCAGGGTGAAGGTCCGGATTAACGTGGGCAATCTGTATGTACAGGGTGTGGGAAACATATAAGATAGGCTCTTATTCAGGGTGAAGGTCAAGATTAATGTGGGCAATCTGTATGTACAGGGTGGGGGAAACATATAAAATAGGCTCTTATTCAGGGTGAAGGTCTGGATTAATGTGGGCAATCTATATGTACAGGGTGTGGGGAAACATATAAGATAGGCTCTTATTCAGGGTGAAGGTCCGGATTAATGTGGGCAATCTGTATGTACAGGGTGTGGGAAACATATAAGATCAGCTCCTATTGAGGGTGGAAGTCTGCTTTAAAATAGCATATGCATGTCTATGGCTTTGAAATAAAGATACACACACAGTCCTTGTACCTATTTATAGTGACTATATATGAATAATGGATACAACAGGTAACATTTATCACTATAATCCAGGTT